>BTXE01000006.1:2475000-3075000 GCA_036986855.1 Diaporthe destruens
TGCAATGCAATAATATTTAATGATTTTCTTTTATTGTTGGCCGATCAAGGCTGACGAGACGTGTCAGCCAAGCCCTTGTTCCTTGACTCCTCGCCACTCAAGACAAAAAAGCATAAAACACAAAAACAAGAAAGACACAGCACGCCCGGGCGTGGTTCCGATGGGACTCTGGGGCGACGAATCCATGCTCTTCGCCACATGAACCCTCTGCCTCTGACTGTGATCGATTTCCCCACAGCGATTCCATTCCAATGCTCCAACCCCTAGAAGCAGCACGTAGGCTGCGCGTCGAACGGCAAGTGTCGAGACCGAGACCATTCAAATTCGCGTTGCCCCAGAATTCGGGCGTAGCCGACAGCAGGCAAACAAGAGGGCAAGAGCGAGATGACAATGATGTGTGAGAGTCCCGTTCAGATACGACTTCCTCGTACTAGTCGTTTTGGGATTGGTTCCGTGCAAAACGCCATGGGTCCCACAGTCGTGCGTCGACCATATGGTAAATAATCCCCTGGTGAACCAGTCTTGGCCATCATGGGTGCCAAGTTTTTTTTGCCCTTCCATGACCATGATACCTTTCAGGGTGCCATCTGAGAGGCGGAATTGGGCAGGTTCTGTGGCAACAAGACGGCCGCACGATCTGCAAATCGCCAGGCGCTTGCTGTTCCGCCCAGCGCGACCTAGCATGGTCAAGCCATCCAGTACATTCCGAGACCTGCCAACAAGACTAAAAGTTCTCCGGCCGACATGCGCCGCTGCCCCTAGTACCGGTATTGCCGGAACCGGGGCACAATGGTGCGGTTCATGATGACCTTGAGCTCCTCGTCCATGGCCGCTAGTATGTTTTTCTCGCGCTCCTCAGACCAGTCGATCCTGACCCAGCGGTTGGCCACGGGGTCGTAGTAGTTGCTCTTGAACTCCTCTCTGGTGAACTTGAACACCTCCAGGATAGCCTCGCTGCCCCTCTCCTTGACCAGAGCCTTGAGAAATGGGTGGCAGTTGCTGTACAGCTTCGTCGCAAGCTGCTGACCCACAGAGTCGTCCTGGCTGTGGCTGCGGCGCGAGCGGGTGTCGGGGCGGACTCGGCAGTCGAGGCGGAGGTTCTTGAGGAGCGGAGCGTCACGAAGGAGGACGAAGGCCGGGAGGACCTTGGGGTTGTTCCAGCCGTGCTGCAGGATGGTGATGTTCCTCAGCCTGGCGATGGTCTCGGGGCGCAGCACGAGGAGGAAGGCGTGAAGGCCTTGGACGTCGCTGAAGAGGAATGGCTGCTCCCAAAGCTTGCTGACGGCCTCCTCGTGGATGAACTTGGAGGCGGCGATGAGGTTGGGGGACAGCTGATTCTTCTTCCTGGGGAGCTGGTTGGCGGGGACCTCGGTCCAGTTTCCGTGATAGTACCACTTGGTCGTGACGAAGTAGGCTGTCCTAATGTTGCTGGCGGCGACATGAACTGGAGTGCTCTCGTACTTGTCGTTGAAGGTTCGGATGGTGACGCCATCAGGGTCAACCAGTGCCTCATCGTAGACCTTCAGGCGAAGCTCTGTGGGCAGGTCCCTGAGCGACAGTTAATAAGGGTCGGGCTGTGGCCTGTGAAATGTCCAAGGCTTCAAAGGTACTTGTGTGGGGGCGGAGGGTGTGCTGTGGAAGACGGGGCCGTCAGAGGGCAGGAGAACAGCTCACATGAGTCGGAAGGGCATGAACTTGGGTTTGGGCTCGGGCTTGGGCTTGGCTTGGAATTGGCCATTGACCGTGCGGTCCCTGCCCACAACCTTGCGCTATAGAACAAAGTCAGTGAGTTGCGAGTGCGAGTGGCGGTCGAGAGAGCGAGACAGACCTTCTTGATCTTCCTGCGAGAGCCGAAGGTGGCGTCCTCGTACTCGCTGTCGTGGTCGTCGATATTGGGAGTGGCAGTGACGGGGTTGGAAGGCTGAGCACTGGCAGCACTGGCAGCACCAGCGGCGTTGTTACCGGCAGAAATGGTAGAGTCCTCGCCAAGCTCCTCAGAATGGTAGCCATCCCCGTCGTCCTCGATGTCGGAGACATCGGCAAAGGACTTTTCGACGTCGTAGTTAACGGTCGCTCTCTTGCGCTTGGGGTAGCGAGCCTTGGTCGCGGCTGGGGCCATGTTTGCCTGTGGCGTGTCGCCGTCGCAACTCTGCGATGTGTTTGTTAGAAGAGCATTCGTGCAGAAATGACGAAAAGCCCAAAACATTTTGTAACCAGAATGTCTGTCTTGCTTAAACCTTGCTAGTTGTGGCGCCAGCGATTGACGGCGTTGACTTGGACGGCCACAGATGTCGGTGGAGTGTTATAAGGCGTGGGAGGATGCTCAAAGTGACTTACAGACCGAAGGGCAGCCCTGGTGGAATTGCTTATGCGGCCAGACGCAATGCACGACGAGAGAAGGATGCCAAAGCTGATGCGAAACACGTCGAGCACGCTCTCAATGTCAGACATCTGTACAAAGCGGCGGTGCAGAAGTTGGCTGGACTTGTCAAAGCAGGCAGCTTGTTTCGAGGATGCCTGTTGGGTTTGCGAGAGTGAAGTCGCAAGTGGAAGTCGCAGGTGGACCCAAGTGCCACCAAGAAGAGCTGCTAGTCAGGAAGCCAAGTGGGCCCACGGAGGTCGCCCACGGAGGTCGTCCCTAGGTACGTACCTGCCTAGGCAGGTACCTCAACTTGTTCTTCGGACGTGATTCAAACGCCCCAGTGAATCAGATCATCAACGCTGCAAGCTCCGTCGTGTGCGGCACCCGAACAACCAGCGTTTGCTTGTTGTTGTGAGGGGAGGTAGACAGTGTGTGCACTTCGAGTGTCAGTGTCGACCCCTGCAACATGTTTTGAGCCTCGCACCACCTCAACTCAAAGGCCAAACTGCCATCGACAGCGACGTCCTCCCACAAATCTTTTCTCTGCGCCAAATACCTCCGTAGGTTTCCCTATCCCAGTCCTTGTTGATGCTAATGCTGATTTTCGGTGAGGTGTAGCTCTATGATGTGGGCTTTCGAGGTCGACGACATCAATTGACCCCAACTGGCGAGGGGGAATATTTTCAATTTCAAGAAGCCTCCCGTCTGCGCAGGTGGCCAGAACCACAAGCTGCCAATCACGCTCCATACGGCAGGCCTTCTTGGTCGCTATCGATGACGAGGTTCTCGTCCACGTGAACCTCCCGAGTATCCATTCCCAACAGACCCATTGGCTCTTCGCTTAATCGAAAACCCGCCCCAGAAGTGCCATGCCGGGCCGCAGTTCGAGACAGATGAGAAGCCTTCGTCGACATCCGGGTAGAGGTCCCCGTCCGTTGCGTCCTTGTGCTGACAGATTGCGTGGTCGTCGTCACCGACATGGTCTAACACGTATCAGTTGGGTTAGGAGTTCCAGAAAACTGCCACTCATGAGAGGAGCATCCTGAATAGAACAATGATACGTACGTTTACATCGAGATTCACGGGCCACTTCCACCACCTGTCCGTATTGTATGGCAACGGCTCCTTGTCGCCCAGTTCTATATTCTCGTTGAACGACGGCAGCCTGGGCTCTTTGTACCCATGTTGCGACGAGTCTCCCGTTATCTTTGAAATCGTCTTTGTCACGGCATGTCCGAATCGTCGGAGCAACGGTCGCATGGCCATCAGCGATACTACCATGACCGATATGCCTGCATCCGGTCAATCACCTGGTGAAACGGGGTGCTGATGAAAAATGTCTTACACATCTCCACCGTTGTCCAGACACTCAGCGAGATGTCATTAGTGAGGAACAGCATGAACATGAACCTGCCAGTGCTGACGAGGATGGTGAACAGGCCAAGCGCAAAGATTAACGCGAGCCCGATCTTCTCCCTAAGCTCCGTGAACTTGAGGCTGTTCAGGATCGGGAATGGGAAGACGAAAAGCAGCAGCTCCCCAAGAATGTTCATCGCCCACGTCACCTTCTGGAGGTAGGGATTGGAAAAGGATGAGCATTCCAGCGGGTTCAGCCAGTTGATTGACACGTCTTCACCGCACCAGAACAGGTCGGCAAAGACAGCTGTCAGGCAGGCGAGAACAAGATACGCCGCGATGATTCCCAGGAAGATGCGCATCCGTGGCTCCGTCAGCGGTACCATGGTCGAATAGCTCATGACGAGACTGAACTTTGGAAAGTACAGCCCAGCGTCGAAGAAAAACTTGGTCGAGAACCGAACCTGCCAGCGCCGTCAGCCATGGTTTCATCACCTGGGCAACCCAGGTGGCCAGCCCGTCCATCCAGACCTGCTCACTCACCTTACCCAAGTACTGCGTCACATGCTTGTACTCCAAAAGCCCATCGACCTTGTATATGAGGGTGTCGCACATGATGTTACCCATGGTGCACACGAGCGCCACCACCAGGAGCACGTCGGAGACCCATGCCTGGTATTGTCGAAGCGAGAAGCGGACCCAGAATCGTGCGAGGAGGAACGAAAAAGCCAGCACGAAAAACCCCCATTCCATCGCCTGCCGAGGTAACACGTCAACACAACACAACCTTTTCGGATACCATATACCGCTGATAAGGGACTAGTTAGTTATCGGTTTGGACTTACCACCGTCTCGGTTGGCGTGAGCATGGTGACCAGCTCGAGGATGGGCCGAACTCAAGCTACCTAGGTACGCACGCCGGCTCCTGGTGCAGCTTAATGCAAGGCGGCGTTGCGGCGCATGACTGCTAACGAGACTTGGGAAGTCGACTTGGCGGCAGAAGATAGAAACAAGCCCGGTGTTGGGCGCGAGAAGAAAGGTGCAGGACTTCAGCGCCACCCGGAATGGACGAGCCCAGTGAATAAGGAATAGGAAATTGCCATTTCCTTGCCCCAACCAGAGCCAACCACCACGAGCCCTGCCATCAGGCACGGCTCACTTGTCGGTCCCTGGAACGGGACATCAAAAGTACCTAGGCATGCAGGTCTATGCGCAGGGCTCCTGTCATTTTCACATCGGTCGATGCTTATCCGTCGGTCGAATGCCGGTAAAACTCGCCCCAAGACTAAGCACAGGAGCGACGAACAGAGCCTCGAGGACCTCTGTCTTCCACCTCCGTAGTGCCGACGAGCCTTCACTGGATCATCCTATGTGATTAAGGTTGACCCTCAGCTCCACCCAGCCCCGCAAGCGTTGTCACCTTGCCATGGGAGCACCCGCTTCCCCTGATAATAGTCCCATACCATTAACGAGCCCAACTAAGGTCTAGCCCACCATAGAATGCCGAGGTGCATGCCTTTCAACATTACAGACCTACCACAGCACATCGATAGCAACCTACCTGTATCAGGCTCCCACGCACCCGTCGCCTGCCACTCACCGATGGTCGCATGCTTCCAGCCCCAGGGCCTGAAACATCACAGCTGGGTGATCACGACTCACTCCCAAACCTAAGCTGACGAGGATCGGTGCCACCTCTGAAGGGAAGTGGTCTCTTTTTGTTTTCGCTCCCGTCCTTGCTGTCACCCCGGCGCCCAAGCCTGATACGCCCTCAAATCTGCGAGCATTGGAATGAGGGCTTCACCCTCCTGCAAAATAGTAATACAACAAAAGCCGTCGACCCGGTCAGCGACCTTCTGGATGCTTGGTCTAAGAATCCGGGGCGAACCACGCCCGGCTCCCACGCAGTCTAACCTTAAAATGATTCGGAGTTTCTCCACAACGGCCGTTCGCTCCGCTGTAGCTTCCATATCCGTTGTTTGGAGGGCAAAGTGAGGATCGGTCACACGATTTTTTCTTTTTTTTTTTTCCTTTTTTTTCGCCTTGGCGCCTGACGTCCTCGGTACTCAAACCCACATGCAGTTCTTCAACTGACAAGTGGCCATCCTTGCGAACAGGCACCATTCCGGAAGGCAGACGCGCCTCGCTCGAGGTGGAGATTGCGTTGCGCGTACATCGTGATGCTCGCTGCTGGTCAACGGGTCTAGGCCCTACGGGTATACGACCCTGAACAAAGTTTGGTGTCAACACCGAACTGTGTTGTTTTCCGCGTCGATTTCCGTGCCGTTGTGTGTGGGGCGGCCGTAATTGCCGTTGCTGATGACCAGCGTCCCCGGCTGCGGCTGCTATGTTATGTCAGCTGAGACCAATATGACGGGAGATGGCATGTGACATTGTTAATATTGAGCATGCACCAGTTGACATTATTGGCCACGAGTATACATCCCCGGATTTGGTGGCTATACTCAAAAGATGATGGATGTTGTTAAGACTACAATTATCGATGCATCGATTGCATGGAAATCACCAATACCCGTGACATGAATCCAACTGAATTTTGTATATACTGTACAGGGTATCTTCATGTTATCATCGCTGCTATTGAAACTCACAGTCATTTGGTGGCCAACTTCGGGGAACCGGGCTTCCAAGACTCAACTCTGCCCAGAATCCGTTGCGTCTTGGCCACCGCCAGGCTCAAGGTCATGCCAACCAACCCGGGCACCCAAAGCCCGCTCAACATCCGACAGCTCCAGCCCCGCCGCCCGATCAACTTGACCCACGGCCAGATCCCCCGGATCCCCCTCCTCCACCGCGCCGCCCTGCCGCTGCGCATCATCATCACCTCCATCATGGACAACGACGACAACCACGCCGTCCCCAGAAGACAGCCGCCGCCCTGAGCGCTGCTGCTGCTGCTGCTGATGATCGTCCTCCTCGTCCTCCGCCTCCGCCTCCGCCTCGGCCTCCGCCTCCGTCTGCCCGGCCACCGCGCGCACCCCCGACCGCTGGCCCCGCGATACCGTCCGGCCCGCCGTGCTCGACCACCACGACCACGTCTCGGCGGCCGCGATCGCCCTCAGCTTCAGGCTCCAGAACCCGGGCGAGTCGGGCGAGTCCGGGCGCGCGCGGCGGACCCCGCTGCGGTCTGTTGCGTGTCGTCGCCGCCGCTGGCGCCGCTGGAGGCTTGGGAAGATCCTGCGCAGCGCTGCGCGGGCGCGGTCGTAGAGCGGGTGGAGGACTGGGATGCAGGCTGCGATTATCGTGACTGTTGCTTCCGTCCTGTGCGGGGTGGTTGATGTGTTGGTCAGTTGTCTGGCTTAGTTGGTTGGTTCGTGCTCTGGTTGGGGGGGGGGGGGCGGGGTGGTCTTACACTGTCCAGATTGTGAGCCGTGGGGTCGTCCCTTTGGAACTGCCGTCAGTATCTGTCATGTGTGCCAAAAGCCTCAGAAGATTCCTGTCCGGGCGGCGGGTGCTCACATGTGAAGTCTGGGTTTGAGAGGACGTGGAGGTGCGAGATCTTGAGGCAGGCCACCACCGTGACGACGAGGCCGAGCCCGAGGACGACGCTGAGGCCTATCTTCTTGATGATGTTGAAGCCCATCTTCCGGAAGACCAGGGCCGGATATATCGCCAGGTAGAAGTCGACGGAGGCAGAGTAGGCTGTGGGGTATATAAATGTCAGCGACCGACATTCGACAACAACACGGCCGCTCGTCACTACGGACAGGGAGACTCACTAGACGTGAAGTAGCACAGGGCCAAGTATATCCTGGCGCTGACACACCTGACGGGCGCGACGCGCTCGTCCCACGCCGACGCGAGCGGGACGCACATGAAGGTGGACAGCGCGCTGACGACGACGTAGTTGGCGATGCCGACGCAGACGACGGCCGTCATGATGGTCTTTGTCCAGACGTCGGGCGTGAAGATGCGGATGATGAGCCCCGCGACGGCGGCCTTGGGCACCGTGATGGCGAGCAGCGCCGGCCACACCGAGACCTGGTACAAGAGCTTGGCCCGCGCGCGCTGCTCCGCCGTCAGCGTGTCGGCGTGCTTGCCCATGCCGTTGAGCACGGTCAGGACCGTCAGCGTGCAGGCGGACCACAGGAACATCTGTGCCTCTCTCTCTGGGTGGTCAGCCATCCATACCTAGGTAGGTACTTTTGCCGCCGGCGTGGACACAACAATTCATTCAGGGAGTACCTAGGTAGTAACGCGGAAGTGGGAGGGGGTGGCCTTGCTCTTCATAGGTATCAAGGCACAAGAATAAGTGAGACGGGACTCACGAGCGAGAGCACGATGAAGATGTCCTCGCGCCGCGTGCGGCGCAGCACGACCGTGCTGCAGTAGAGCCGCGCCGCGGTGAAGGCGGTGGCGCTGAACAGGGCGGCCGCGATGCTGCCGCATATCCACGGGGCTTGGTCGTTGTCGCTCATGGCCGGGAGGGCAGCATGCTGATGACCGGATGGGCGCGCGTCGGGCCGCTTGATAACACTAATAAGCGAGGAGGAGGCACGGTCGGATTGTTGGGGGCTGTTTTTCTCTTTCCCGCCCCTCCAAGCCCCTAGTTTTTGTTTTTGGCTTGCGGGCCGGAGACCAGGTTTTCCCTAGCTGCTATATCCCACCGGGCTGATGGATGTGTGGACGGACTTCGGGATGGACCGTGGGCAACAACAGAGATAGAGGCTTCGGTCGAGGTTTGCTGGCAGCCTTGCGGCTGCTGGGTAGCCGAGCTCGAGCAGGAGTACTGGAGAGGACAGGAGTGGATATCTTTATTTCTCTCTTCCCCATGTGTTTATTCTAATTTTCTTTCGACAACATGTTGCATGTGAAGCACCGCGGACAGCCGTCGGGTTGAATATCCGGATGAGGGCATGCTGTTGTGTTCTTTTGCTCTCGAGTCATGGTTCGGGCGAAGACGTTCTAGTACAAATCTTTTGATGCGGCCCTGCGGATCCGCACGGCACATGCAGCAGCCATCGGAACAAAACCTCCAGGAGAATTAACTATCATTGTGTTGAAATGATACCAGGCCAGGTGGTGATTCCTGCAGGGACATGACAATTAGCGTTCATCCCATGCGTCTCATGCCAACAAATAAAACAAAATACAATAATTCTGTTGACATCTATCACTGTTGGCGCCAGCACTACCAGAAGCCGGTACCCTACGTGATCAGAGCCGTCGAGACTTCATCGCAAATCACCGCGATGCCATGGATGTTGCGAACCCACGATGCCTGGGCCAGATGGCAGCAATGTGGATCGGATGGGATCCCCCCGGCATGGGGACCAACCCAAAGAGGCTCTGTGCGCGAGTCTCTGTTCGCCAAGAGCCCAACTCCTCACAGATTAAACCTTTAAACCTTCGAGAAAGTTCGCCAGGGACACCGGGATTCCCGGCCGACGCCGTGAGGCAGGTAACGTTGCCACTGCATAGCGGGCCTCACTTCAGCAACCGGCGACGGATCGGCAACGATGGCTTGTGTCTCTTGTCCAATAGACTCGTGTCCCACCCTACCGGAGGCGGCACCGTGGCTATCTTGCCCGTGTTGTCGGAGCCGGCTCCATGGCATCGGCCAGGAGTCCGGCTGTCTCCTCTATAACATACTTATATCGGACAGTCCGCCGTGTACGACGTAGCAGACCGGGTGGCTACTTCCTACAGCATTGACCGCCCTTTAAGGCACCATCTAGACCGTCAAACATAGATTGGCTCCCCAGACACCATCATACTTGAGTACGCTGGTACTTAATTGGTTAGTCGTACCGGCCCGGCCCGCATTCGGTTGTATAACTGAGGCTATTGCCGCGGTTTCAAATTGGTCTTTGCGAGGCTCTGGACTGTCTTATCAAAATCGTTCAATAGCTGGCAACAAGCTTTTAGCAGTACGTACACCTCAAGCTCCTCAACCGAAGAGCCTCGCAGACTGTGATCTCATTCGGAGGAGCAACAGTCCCAAAGGTTCCGCACGTTGATACCGTGGGACACACGACGCATCAGCCATGAAGGGCCGTTGATGTTTTCCATAGTCCGCTTCTTGGAGGGTGGAGCTGAGCGAGACCGAGAATAATTACTCGACGGGCACAGGGTGACCCAAAGGGGATCTACAACGACACGGCCACTCGATCTCTCCGCCATACCCGCACTTTGGTCTGTTGGCCGTGTTTGCTGGCATTTCCAGGTATTTCATAGCCCGATTTAATGATGCTAAGCTCTCTAGACACTAGACTACCCTAACCGTACACACGCACGGAGCGGCGGGCCGCAAGTTTGAAGGCGCGTCAAGTGGCACAGGCCTCGGGACTCACATCCTCTCACAGTGTAACGTCACAGCATGTTACCTTACAACTTCATCAAGGACAATCATAAATGCTTGTGTGATTGCCTCTGATGTGAGGGTATGTGCCCCCACGGAACAATCTGTGGTCCTACATATGTATCGTTACTTGAGGTGTCATGACCTTACAGACACCCAGGTTTAAGCCTCCGATGCATGCCTACGTGTTGACAAACCCAACCAGTCGCCCATCTCTACGGACTGATACACCATGCGGTGAACCTCTGGTGGGAAGAACCAGTCATTTTGGTGGGCACGCTTCAAAGAGGATGGCCGAAGGGAACCAAGTCTCCGGCCTGAACAAGAAGGATTCCTCAGAAAGGAAGCAACCCTAGACCCCATTATGACTCCAGGACCGATCCTTTTTCCAGCTGATTGCAATCCGGTGGAGACGACTTGTCTATCCCCTGTCGGCTGAAGTCCTGGAAAAGAAATTAGTTCTGTGAGTATTTGCCAGAGATAATAGCCCATCTAGTGAGATGGCGAGTATGGAATTTCCGTACAGATTTCTTTTCCTGCGATGCCAGCTTCCAGCGCTGCATCAATTCCAAGGGTTGTGTAGCAGCAGTCGGGTTGCCTCTTCAGGGGTCATATTCGCGATTGGGCGACTCCTCACGTCGTCGAATCCAGGATCGTCGTGGCCGGTGTTGCCGTGGCCAGTGTTGTCAGCGCGAGTATTTTCAGCGCGAGTATTTTCAGCGCGAGTATTTTCAGCGCGAGTATTTTCAGCGCGAGTATTCTCAGCGCGAGTATTTTCAGCGCGAGTATTTTCAGGGCCCGTGTTGTCGGGGCCAGAACCCGCACCGTCCGAAAGTTCCTCCAGGTCGTCGGACTCATCACCATCCGCAGTATCCAACAACGACTCCAAGTCATTATAGACACCTTCACGAGTGTCCATCACACCACGCCTGGTATAAAGCGATCCCACCTCTTTCCTGGTGTTTCGTATCTTCTGCAGATACGCCACCAGAGGAGTTTTAGTAAGTCCAGAGAGGATTTCCACGGATGTATCGAAGGTGGTTAGAATGTCGAATCCGTGGCAGCTCAAATAGCCACCAGCAGGGGGGTCGCGAGCAAAGCAGCGCTCAATGTCTCGGATCTTGTTGTTGAGCTCGTTGAGCTCCGTCCCCTCCTGGGTGATATGCATCTCGAGGATGTCTCGATTCTTATCCCTCAGGTATGCGAGATTAGTGGTACGCCTCATGGACGCCGAGTCGATGCCGTGGACCCTGCTTAGGTGCGACACGTAGGCGTCACGGCGGCTGTTGTTGGCTAATTTGTTGCAGCCGGGAATGTCGCAGGGGTGGAGGGAGTGCTGTCTGCCAGCGTTCGAGGCTGTCCACTCCGTGGGGTGGAAGCGGCTCATATGCCGATCCACGCCCTGCTGGTTTGCAAATGGCAGGTGGCACACCGGACAGGAGCATGGGGCGTTTCTGGAAGACATCTTGGGTATTTGCTGGGCAGGATGCAGGTGTTAACACTGGCAGTCTGCAAAATGTTATCATGTTCACTCTGGTAGCGAAGGGCTTACAAAAGGGGATGAAAGCAACACAGGCTTTAACAATGGTAATAGGAGCCGTAGTTGGGCAGGGGTGATCGGTGTTGTTCTTGAGGTCGATTGTGGTGTCGGGTGTGGTGTCGGGTGTGATGTCGGGTGTCTGTGATGTCTGCCCCAGGGTGGCTTCATGTTTGTGTGTGTGGTCGAAGCAAAACAGGCACCCAAAAAAGTCACTATTACAGACTCATCGGCCAAACAGACATTGCTAAGCTTTGACTGGCCAAAAAGTGCAAACGTGCTGAGAGCTGGAGTGAATGTATGCAACTGGCTGGCAAGCCAGACATGTTGGTCCGTGATGCCACCAAACGCTTCACGTGCAGTTCCACGTGTGCAGCTTGGGAACATGGCTTCCTTTTATACCACCACGCTGCCTTCTTCATACCATCTGTCTGTCAATAGAATGATACCAGAATTGATCACACACAGTTTTATTTATAATAAACACAACTTCTAACATATTCATGGTGCTTGAAAGGTGCTGATATTTTTGTCACAGTTCAGATGACAACTAGGCCATAGTGTTGAGACAGCCAGGGTCTCAGCCACAGTCCTGTCAGTATTATCTTTGGTGCAAACTATTTATGTTGCATTCTTATTTGATCTACTCCAGGGAGGAGAAGTTCCTACTTTTTATAGTTATCTAAAGACCTTTTTCAAAATGACCCAAGTGCTATGATTCATGGCACAAGTCTCATATCATCACTAACGGGTTGTGTAGTCATAGTGACGAGGAGGACGAATGTCCAACTAGGTCAATGATGCCAGGTCTGCTCCCAGGAGCTTGCTTGTTATGGAGCAGGTACCTTTCAAGCTTGTCCCTTTGATGGAGCAGACACCTTCCTACGTACAGCACACACTAACACGTGTCTGGTAGGGTTAGTGGGTAAGGTGGTACCGTCAGTTTGCTGCTCCAAGTGAGATATCATCGATCCAAGTTCAGAAGCTTGGAATACAAAGAGAGTTCAAACCAGCATGACTGCTTTCCCATGTGACTGCTTTGTGTTCCCACAAACTACATATGTACAATCTGATCATGACAGTTTCCAAGCCAACACTAGACTTCAATGCTCAGGTTGGCATTTGAAACAAGAGGATGGAGATGACATGCTCTATGTGACCAGGGCCTAAGTACCTAGGTACCTACCTAGGTAGGTACCTAGCTACCATAGCGTGCACCTAGGGGTTTTCACATGCCGTCTCCAGTATAATACGGTCTGGCGACGGCTATAACTACTAACAGTCCTTCCTTCTTTAATAGGCCTTTGAATAAAAGGAAGGTCTTTAAGAAGGAAATAAGGTCTTAAGAAGGCTAGTCTTTAGATTTTTTAATATTAAGCTTTTGTTTCGGTGTAAAAACTAGTTGAAAAAGAATTCCTTTCCTATTTATTTTATTATATTTTCTTTTGGAAGAGACCCCTGGCTAGCCCTCTGCTGGCCCTTCTTGTTCCTAAAGCCCTCTGGTTAACTTTTTTCCCCTTATAGGAAGGAGTATTCTGGGGCCCTTTAGAAGAAAAAGGAAGGTCTTTTGAGGAAAGGGAAGGTTTTGAGGAACCCTTTGGTTTTAAAGAATTTTCAGTCTTAAAAAAAGGTATTGATGTATTTTATAGCTATTACTAGAGAGTATTAGTAAGGAAACGGTTTTAAGGTACCAGGGATTGCCTAGGGTACCGTTTTAAAGGTGAAGGGATGGTCTAGAGACCGTATTTAAAAACCCCCATGGGAGCGCTATGGTAGGTATGCAAGCCTGTTGATGAATTCTGTGCCTTCCCTAATAGTGGTACTGATGGCATCACACCATCGGATGTTGGGGAAGAAACTGACATGGACTCTCATAGTGAATGAAGGGCCAAAGGATGATAATGATGATGCTCCTTCGTGCAGCAGCTGTGTGGAGGTACCTTTGGAACACATTGTTGAAGGTCAAGTCCCCGGATCATGAAATAGCAACAGCGCTGAATGACACCGGAGGCAACAGTGTTCATTTCCAATGCCAGAAGCACTCATAGGGGTGCTGATTAGACTTAACTACGGGAAACCCGAAGTATTGAAGCATTCTCTTATAAATAATGAAGGTCGTGCATGTTAAGGGCCAGGTGTTAGCTCCATATTGGACTTGCAAGCCTGCCCTCGACGTGGAACAGTTGGGTTTCCAGAGCTTCTGTGTGAATACGTTTATGTTTGCGTACATGATGAGCACCCTTGCAGAGTACCTAGGTATCCGAGCCCCAGACCATCATGAAGATCCTCCAAGATCTGTCGTCCCCGGCTCTGTCACCCACTGGCAGAGCTTAGCCTCGGACCACCCTTCAAGTCACGTACCATCATTGTGGTCTCCAAACTCTCCTCCTCACCATTTGACCTAATGACCTCCACTCCGACGACCTGAAATTCGAGTCGTGTATACAGGAACTTCCCTATGGGACTTGCCGCTAAACAGAGAGGCCAGCCGCGTCCCTCTGCGAGCTGGATTCCCCAATTAACCAGATATGTGCCAGCGCCGCGCCGTCTGAAGGAAGGGTGAACGACGAGGCCAGACAGGTAGAGCTGCTCATCGCCGAAAGGAAAGTATGTCTTGAAGCGCTGCTCGAGTGCTGCGTCAAAAGCTTGGCAGTGGGCCCTGTCCGCGTCCTTCCTCCTGTCGAGGCCCGGATCTGCCTAGGGTCTCAGTAAAACGGAATCTCAAGTGTGATGGTAAAATCAGCTTAAACGCACGTACCTTCTTGTGACTCGGTGGCCACCGAGATGTTCCACACGGCAACACCCACGATTTGGGCGGCGGCGTCATCGGGATCGGAATGGCCGGGGTTCTGGAGGACGTGGACGGCGTATTTCCGGGGCTGGTCTAGGTATTCCTCGTACTCCTTGAGTGTCCAATGCCAATAGTCTTCAGGGAATTGGTGCCTCAGGGGATAGCAATATTGTACCAATGGGCTCTCCTCGAAGCCCTCGATGTGGACGCGAGTTATGCCGTCCAGGTCAGCTTTCGTGGCGTCCCGGAGGACGAACTCTTGCTGCTCGGGGCGAGGCAGATTTGGTTGCACGAGCTGTTCATCCATTAGGCATAAATGGATTCGGACAAGAACATGAACGACGAAAAGGATGAAGCGTACTATATCACGGCATCGAGGAAGCCAGAGCATTAGTTTGTGTTTTATGAGGCGGGCGAACAGTCGGATGCAGTCAGCTGACCCTATCTCACCGATAAATCCAATCCATCTCCTGGGAATAGATACCAACGTGTAACCTCGCACTGCATCAAACTGACCAATCTACGTTTCGAGACTGATGTACCCCTTTGATGGGCCCTCCTGTTGGCCGATTTGGCCTACACGCAAGCTGCACTGGGGGACTGCGGGCTGGTCCGGCAGTGTTGTCAGGATTCTTCGACAACGCAGAGTGGCATCTTGTTTTTGGTCTTGTCAAGAGCGACCGCCGCCTGGGACATGATCGGGCGAACGTGGAAATCGACAAATCATCAACTTGGATCAACTTGCTATTCAAAATCATGTAAAACGCTAAAAGCTCAGACTCAAGACCACACAGCCGACGGCGGCTGCCATGTAATGTCCACCTGACATGCTAGACGGCCACAACAGGCCACCAGGCCCCAAGACGCTCTAATTCGTTGAGAGGTGCTGGCCCAGTCCTCTCGTCTGGTGGAGGATCCACTCCTTGGCAGTCATCACCTCCTCCTCCTCCCCAGGCTCCAGCTTCGGAATCCCAGGCGCCTGCATCCTCTTCAGGATGGCCTTATCCTCAGGCCGGACAAAGTACACAACAGAATAACGATCATACTTGCCCTGCTCGCCAGGCGCAGGCACGACGCGGTGCCGCCCGGAGCAGAGCACGCCGCCGGTCCACTTGACGGCCGCGTCGCCCAGGTTGACGATGGCGTGGTTGGGCGGCGGCGGCTGCACCCAGAGCCACCTTGGCTTCTCCGCATCCCCCTCGCCCTCATCGCCACCGCCGCTCTCCGGGTCGACCACGTTCCCAAAGTAGCCCCGCGACGGGTCCGACCACACCTGCAGCCCCCCGAGCCAGTTGAACAGGATGGTGATGGTGCCGAAGTCGGTGTGGCCCGGCGTCTGGATCTCGGGCAGCTCGGCCGTCCTGCGCGGCGGGCCGTGCGTCATGCGCACGTGGTCGCCCGACTCCTCGGACAGGCGGTGGAAGCCGTCGAAGCCGTCGGCGGGCAGGCCGAGGCGCTCCGCGAGGACGGAGAGGACCTTGAGGCCCGTGGCGTGGGCGTCGCGCATGTAGCGCGCCAGCAGGGGCTTGTGGTCCAGGACGAGGGAGGGGTACCGCCAGCGGTCTGTGTTGTCGAGGATGCGGTCCTTTGCGATGTTCAGGAAGCCTGCTGTGTCTGGGGTGCCCTTTGCGTCTGTCTTGGTGGCCCCTATCCTCTTGAAGCTGCAGTGGTTGGTCAGGTTTGGTGTTGTCACAAGGGTGGTGATGTGTTTTGTCGTTGCACTTGAGGAGGGGACCTGACGTACCCGAAGATATTGTCCGTCACGCCGTACTGCTCCTTCACCTCGTCCGGCAGCTTGAATACCTTCTCGGCCAGCCTGGCGATGTCGTCGCAGTCACGGCCCATGGAGTCCCGCGAGCTCCCGTTGAGGTCTAGGTAGAAGAAGCCCCGCTCCTTGCACGTCTCGAAGAGCTTGTCCTCGAGCGCCCTGTCCCCCTTCTCCAGCTGGGCGAGGGAGAATGTCTCGAGCTTGACGCTGGGGACGTCCTTGGGGAAGGGCGGGTATTTCTCGGGGGTGAAGAGCGTGCCGTTGGCGTGTGCTCCGTTTGTAGCCATCTTTGCGTGCTTCAATGTCCTTTTATCCAGATGTCTTGAGTTGTTTGCAGTGAGGATGAGTAGTAGGTTGACTGTGCGACGGTGAGATGTAGTGGTGAGTTTGCCGGTGTGTTATCAACAACGCCGGGTCGTCGCCGGCGCATGAGATATATATATGCAGGCTGATTCAGACGTCAGGTCCAATGGCGTCGTCTGGCAGCATCCCTCAGGTGTGTGTGTGAAGTGTATGTGTGGTGGACTCGAGGAGTGCGGGGAATCCTGCCGAGCCGATACCCCGGATTTGCGCTCCCCAGAGCCAACAGCATGACACTCGAATGCCGCTGGCATCTTCCGGGCGCCCAGAGCCAAGAAGAAGCGACGCGAGCCCGAAGCCGAGTTGGCTCCCGTCCCCGCCGTCATTTTCTCACTTGTCCTGCCTAATCGAGTAACAGACAGGTTTAGAGTTCGCCGGAAAGCCACGATGCCTGCCAGACTTTTGTTGGTTTCTGGTATCTCGTTGATGGGCGGACCATGTTGTTGTTAACACCATGGGGCAATCTTTGATGCACGGAGTGGGAACCGGTCAGTGAGCCCGGGTGAAGCATCGGCACTGGCCATTACCTAGGTAATAAATGACCTCGTGATATGCAAATGATGCTGGGCGTAACTAACCGCATTGTTCTCACCGTACTTGATGCGGGCGCATCAATGCCAACGTCCTCGTGTCGCGAGCTGCCGCGTATGGCGGAGTTTCCTATTTGGTATGGAGGGTTGATCGCAATTGAGCAGGTCATGTCTTCTCACTTCGTTCAGCACACGAAGGCTGTTGTTTCCCAAACATTGAAGCTCAGGCTCTTTGAGTTGCACGACAGCGAACTTTGGAGGTCACGTCCTAACTAGACCGTACTCCAGAACCTCAGGCCGGAAAAGGAAAACCAGATCCGAAATTGTTGCCTCCAGCAAAATATAATCGCTCTCAAACATAGGACTGAATTCATCGTTGGCAGGCTTGGATATGACTAATATAAGGAGCCGCCCATGACTGGATGAGCGGGTTAGCGCAGGGAAGGCGGGCGGCGGGTGGAGCTGCGTGGGCTGGGGGGCGGAGAATTTTGGAGCCGCACCGACGACATTCCGTCCTCTTGCTCCTTCGAACATTGGACATAGTACGCCCTCTGACCCAGCACGCAACCGTCGATCCTGCCGGGGGAATGACCAGCTGTCCGGATCCAGCTGTGGTGGCCCTTGCAATGAATCGGTTCCTGAAGCGTCAGATATGCATCCAGACGAGCAGCTGGGCCATTACCATACCAAAGAGTCCCCGACGCTGCTCCATCGACAGCCTCGATGCAGGCCGCGAACCACGGATGCTCGCCACCAGAGACAGAGACCTTCGAATCGACGGACAAGACATGGGGATGCCTTGAGGCAACAAAGCCCATCTATACCTCCGGGAATATCGGACACTTCCTCGAGTCTTGTGGGAAAGGCGACACGTCCCCTTCATCCTGCCCCTCTTGGCCCCCACGCAGGACGAGCACATCCGCCCGGGCCTCAGCAGCACCTCGAGACCAAGACCCCCGAAAACCTAAACCCAACGGCGGCGACAAAGGCGACGATGAACGCCTCATGGCTCGGCCTTGTACGGACGTGCAGGATCAAGGCGTCAAGATCGTGGAGATTAAAGCCGCGGTGGAAGATGCACGAGGCAAGAAGAGCGGGGCCGAAGAGGAGGTGCGATGACATCGTGAATGTCCTACACCCCCGAATAGTATGCGAGGCATGATTCGGTCGTGGCGATCATCGTCGTGGCTGGGCTGAGCATCGGCTGCGATGGCGTCGTCGTGAGATGCGTGCGGGCACGTCGGAGGGCGCGGCCTCGACGGCCCACGTCGCCCGTCGAGATCCTGAAGCTGTACGAGATCGGGGCGTCGCCGACGAGTACGGGAAGCTGTTCAGCCTGCGACGGGCTTGCTGTGTGCGCTGCTTGGTGTCCGTTGTCGAGGTGGACACGCATCACCATCCAGCTTGGCTGTCCGTCCGTTGGTCTCGTGGCAGGGGGGAGTCGAAGTCGCCGCAGCGAGCGAAACGACAGATGATCGATCTGAGGTGGACGTGAGGTGTGGCCCCTGCACCTACCTTGTCAGCCGCAAGCTGCTCGAGGGGTGGGCGTCGTTTGTTCGGCGCCTGACGCGTGACGGACGCGCCTGCGATTCACCTGGCCGATCGATCCCACCAGGTAACGCCCGCCCCCGCACCCCCACCTCCGTCCGATCTCCCCTTTATCAACCAGCGATTACAGGCCAATTTCAGCAAGTGCACTTGGCCTAGTGGTTTAATTCTCAGTTGAATTGCGAAGGTCTGGGTTCAATCCCCAAGCACTGCTACGGAGCCACTCCAAGATTGTAGGACAGTCCGTGAGGACATTAAAGTGCCTATAACCTGGTTGCAAAGTTCTCTCAGAGTGGCGCTATCTACTAACATCTAGGTCATTCAAGTGGTTGGTGGTCGGACAATTTTTTTTTTTTTGCTTTTTGCCACTCTTTTGGACGTCGGTCTGTCTCTGTCTGTCTGGCTGTTGAGACGGTCCTCACGACCGATGGCAACAGAGGCTCAAATTGTCTATGAGGAATTGTTGATTTAAAGCTATGCAGGTCGTTGCCTAAGGCATAGTAGGGAGGAAGCTGTGAAGTTGCAATCTCATGCCACGAGAGGTATGGAGGCCACTTGGGCTGATTTGCTCAGCAGCGTGTACGGACCTACTGGTTGGTCCTGAGGGCGATCAGCCCATGGCCCTGACAGTTGTCTGTCTTGCTGGCTGGGTGTCTGGGTGTCTGGGTGTCTGGGTGTCTGGCTGGCTGGCTGGGTGGAAACAGTGAATCAATGCCACCGCCCACCGGGCAACGCGCACGAGGTACCGCCCCCCCGTCCGATCTCCCTTTATCAACAAGCGATTGCACACCAATACCAGCAAGTGCACTTGGCTTAGTGGTATAATCCATCATTGGGTTGTATTTGCGAAGGTCGGGGTTCAATTCCCACGCACAGCTACGGGGTGCCACTCCAAAACTTTGTAGGACCGTCCGCAAGGACACTTGTGCCTACACCTGGTTGCTTTGTTCTTCTGGAGTGGCGCTATCTTCTACTACTAACATCTAGGTATATCTTCAAGTGGCTGGTGGTCGGACAATTTTTTTGCCACTTTTTTGGACGTTTCTTCTGTCCCGTCTGTTCGTCCAGGAGGGCAGAAGCAGCTTGTCTGCTTCTACTTTTGTGAGCGACGACACCTGCACCGTGGAATCGCGGCCGCTGCGAGGTCTGGATGTCCTGGTGCATCGCCAGTGATCTCGAGCCCGTCGCTTCGGTCGCATTCCACTGGCCACCAGTTGACCGATTTCATCGCTCCCAAGATCTCGTGCGACGGTCCCAGGTCACATTGAGACATGGCCATCCTGCTTGAAGATGATGGTGAGCAGTGAAACACTCAGCGCTCGAGACTCAAATTTGAAAAGCCCCTGGCCTGATTCCTGCTCATCGGACATGATGTCAGCAGGAGAATATCATGCTGCAACATTCGGGCACCTGTGAACATGGGTGTTTATCCCACACGGTCACGGCATTTTTGACATCGCAAGTTCGATTTCTTGCATTCATTGGGTTTGTATAGCACCACATTGGGGAGGCTTACGTGACTCTCACTCAATCTGTTCGACCGGCCCAATGCCCCGTCCAGCATTGTCTACTCTCATATGAAGATGAAGGCCTCATCACATGCCGAGGCCACTCCGCTAGAACTATGATGACACAACTTGAGACGATCGGGTACGAGAACGTAGCCTATTATGAATAAATATTATCTCCAGCTCATATTATTTCTCCATGGAGTGGGCGTCCACAGCAGACCAAGACTTGGACTGGTGAAGCAGCACACGAGACCATTCCTCTGTAACATGGCAACATGGTCCATTGAATCTTAAACCTCACACTCCCTACAACGCAGCGCCAGACTTGTTCGCACCAGGGTACTTGTCAGAAAGCCCAGTGAACAAGTCATCCCCCTCCATAGTCAGGTCCTGGAAGGCCGGGCACCCGGTGTCGAGCAGCGGGCCGACGAGCGCGTCGTTGAGCATCTGGAGCGGGGCCTCGAGCGCTTGGAACAGGGGCGCGAGCGCGTTGGGCGCGAACGTCTTGACCACCTGCAGCGCGAAGCAGAACAGGTTGTTGCCCTCGAGCAGCGTGGCGGCGTTGAGCAGCCCGCCCGTCACGTCGTGCAGGTCCACGCCCGCGAACGTGTCCACGGCCCCCGTGTTGCCGCCCACGCTGCCCAGCTCCGGGTGCTGCAGCACCCAGGCCACGATGTCGAGGTTCAGCTGGACCAGCCCGTAGTCGACGGGCGTGCGGAACCAGTTCTCCGGGATGCGCTCGTGGCCCTGGGTGTAGACCATTTCGCCGTTCTTGTCGTCTGTTACTGCGAAGAAGGACTTGAAGACGTCCTTGGCTGTTGGAGGTACAGCGAGCGAGGATCGTTAGTTATTTCTCTTTTATTGACCTCGCAAATCTTTTGTGGTGGTGATATCGCCGTGTTGGCAATGCCTGTAGGGTGGGCTCGACTTACTCAGCTGTCCGCCGGGAAACTCCACCGAATGGTTGCTGAGGATCCGTCCAGCAAAGGCATAGCCAGCATTCCTAGCAATCAGACCGGTGTATGGCCCGTAGTAAAAATAGGGGTTGATGCCGATGCTCTCCTGGAACCGCTCGGCGGCGCGGTTTCCGAGGTCCTCCATGGTGATGACATCTCCCTCGGCGCCGTCGTACGCCATTTTAAAGAGGGTCATGTTCATGGTCCACGCGTCGCCCGTCACGTACAGGTCGTCGCGCGTGTTGGACGAGTCGCCCTCGATCCAGTTGTGGCTGCCGCGCAGGCCCCGCGGCTTGCCCAGCAGCCCGAGCAGGTTGCCCAGGATGTTGGACGAGAGGAGGTTGGTGTCCGGGGGCGCGCCGCCGATGGAGAAGCCCGGCGTCAGGGAGACGGGGTTGCCCACGCCGACGGTGCCCATTACGGCTAGGAGTGTGGAGAGCTCGATGCCCATGCCGTAGACTGTGGGGGGTGGGGGGTGTTAGTATGTGATGCATTTGTGTTAATGTTGTGGCATATTGCTCGATGGGTTGTGTGTAGCACATGTGCTCTGAGAAAGGGTGCAATGTGCTTTGGGTCCATCTTACTTGTGTTCAGGGCATCAATCAGTTGAACCAACTGAAGTCTCATGGTCAGTACTGGTCATCTCGAGGAACTGCAATGGCTACATCCCACGACAGGTGTGTACTTACTCCGACAACACCATCATGAGGTATGTAGTTGTGGTTGGCCAGAGCATTCAGACCGGGGCAGGGCCCACGCTGATCCCCGGCATCGAAGTTGGGTGGAACAAAGGCATGTGCTCCAGTGACTTTAACAAAGGTATTCACATCAGCTCACTATTCCACACACAATTCGGTATGCGGATGAGATGATGCATACCGTCGATGGGCTCTGTCAGCGGGTCGAATAGGAGCCTCTTCTCTTTCAGCTTGACTAGCTCCTCCTGGATCTTTTCAACTTGGACAGAAGAATCATCAAGCCCAGCTGTGTACCGTGGGATGAGCTTGGCAAAGTTGTCAAGCGTGGGGAATGCTTCCACGGCCGGGCTGAGGACTGCAACAGCAGCAACGCATGCTTGGATGGCACGCGATTGGAGGACCATGATGACGGCTGTCTGATGAGACGGGGAAGATCCAGGCAAAAAACAGGGTTCAATGACTAGTGAGCGACGAGGAACAAACAATAAAGAGCGTGTATAGTACCGAGCGACGGGTACCGTAAAAGAGCGTGCGAGTTGAAAAACCTCACTCAAATCATTAGTATACTGATGTTTGAAGAGAAACTCAACTTGAAACGAAACGAGAGATGAGCTACACGTCGGGTCCTTTCAACTACTACCACAGCGGCAGCCTAGCGACCCAATAAACGTCAAAGCATTACACAGAAAGAAGAGGGAAAGCTTAAGGGGCATCAGCACCAAGCCGAAGGATGCGCCCGCCGGCAACCCATGGATGTCGCCAAGCAGGTTGGACCTCGGGAGCGCGGCCCTCGCCTGTCCCGCCTGGCTGGGGAAGCCACGAGCCGCTTGCCCCGGTGGGCATGGCGAGTGGGCATCGCAATACCGACCAACAGGTCGGGACCCCACCCGCCGGGCTGTCATTCGGCGGGCTCAGGTTCCGGGGGCCCCGCAGCTGCGATCGCCGTCCTCGATTCCCTCGCTTGTCGTTCATCCCATGGGGGCGATCGACTAGGGGAAATGGGCGCGCTGACTCGCGCGAGGGGAGGATCTTCACGGACTAGATCTCTGGCGATGGGGCGCTGAGGGGGATGAGCCTCGGCGGTCCTCGCGTTCTTTGTGTTGAAATGGAGCTGATTCCCGTGATTTCCGTTCGATAGGTCTCTGGTGGTGTTCCGAGAATCTTACCCTGGGGTGCACACGATGCATCTGCTGAAGAGTATAGGCTTGGGCATGGGCATCGGTAGATGCTTGGGACCATGTAAGTGGCAGGTCGGGGAGATGAGGTTATCCACACGGCGGTTACGCACGTGACCGTACTCCCCAGCATGTCCAATGTCGTTCAGTTATACCTGAACAAGGTTTTCGCTAGGAGAGATCCACGAGGTCTCGATTTACCTTCGGACGGGGCATTGTTCCTAACTTCCCATCCATGCAATAAAAAACAGACTTTCGCACAAAGAATGGCAGGCATCTCAACTGAGGATGTTGAAAAGTTTAAACATTCTAAATTATGCCTACGGTAGAAGCTAACTTTGAACGAGGCGTTTCAGGAAGAAGTGTCAGATGCGACGAGAAGCAGACTCAAAGAAGATATAGTCGCAGGGTACCAGGCAAATTGACTGGGGGGAAGGGCCCGTCAAATACCTCAATGCCACTTTTTCCCCGACTCAGTATTGCCGGTCTCCACATCTGTAAGGGGGATGAACTCGGTATCCTCGTTGCGCTTCAATGAGATCCGCCGAGGCCTGGGCCGGTCCGTATTGGACGCACCCACGGTCCCCACGCCCGAGCTGCCAGGCGTGTTGCCGGATGAGCCGCCCGACACCTTGCTCTTGACAACGGTCCACGCAGGGGTGAGGCCGAGGTTGGTGAAAAGCTTGTAGACGGCGGGCAGGGAGGCGCAGACGATGCCTCCGTACAGCTCGACGGTGCTCCAGTAGGCCGAATCAACGTAGTCGTAGGTGATGTTGGTCGAGTTGGCGAATCGGAGGAGGGTGTGCAGGCGGATAATGCTGACTGCTGTGACGCTGATCGATTGGGTCAGCAAGCATATCCAGGCTTTTGAAAACATCAGGGTGCGCTGGTTTGAGTGGATCCAGCACTTACAATATGCCGAGCGAGAACATGACCGTCAACATCAGCTTCTTCTGCAGGTTTACGTGCAGCTTGTAAAGCTCATGCAAGGGCAGTACCAGGACTATGAGGTCGATAATGATGTTGAACGTCGCGCTCATCCAGCCCTGAAGGTGGATGTTGTTGCAGTGGCCATGGTGCCACTCCTCCAGCTGAAGCCATGCATGGTTGATGGGCGAACACTGGAGCAGCGTGGCGAAGAAGAAGGACACGGCGTATGCGACGCAGAGGCCGATGGTGGCCCAGATAGTCCGGTTCAGTGAGGTCTGCTCAAAGACCCGCAGCAGAAACAGCAAGATGGATATCTTGTTCATGGACTGCGCTGCAAAGTAGAATAGTTCTCCGACGAAGTAGTACTGGTGGGTCTGAATCAGCATTCCTGTACGTCGAGTCAAGTGACTTCGCGCATTGGTCCCCGAGTCCGAGTCATTGCTCCACTTACAAATAGAACGTTTTCGATCTGCCAGAGAGGGAGGGTCCACATGTCCTTGCCCAGGCCGTTGTCGGTCACTGGTTTTGTCGTTTCAGTTTCAAGTCCTCCCGATATAGAAAAAGTGGATATCCCCGACGAAAGTGAATGTGAGCCTACTCACAGGTAAATGCGAAGACGGTCGGAGGAACAGTGAGCAGCAAGGTAGCGGTGATTGTCCAGTCGTCCCAGCCAAGCTCACGTCCACCCTTGGGTATCGCCGAGCACATGCGCAGGATGTACACGAAGCCAGCCAGAGCGAAGCCCACGGCGGCTACTACTCTCGGCTTTGCTGATACGTCCCGTACCGGGGCTCCACACAAGGTCGATGAGCCATTCTTCGTCACTGCAACGGACACGGGGGGTTAGCTTGGCGTTGACAACATTTGGTGAAGGCCCATCACTGTGCACCAAGTGCACTTGTCGCGGCGAGATGGAATAACTGGTGCGGCAAAACATACAGAGTGCGTCTTTCTGGCTGCATCCTTGCAGCACACAGCCAGCGAGCTGTGTGTTGAGAGGAACATCAGTGCAGAGACATTCGACGTCCGTGAGGCTGCAGACAGATTTCGGTACCAGTTCCTGAAGGCACACGAGCTAGAGACGGGCCGGAGCGGATGATCAGCAACTGAGAAGAGGGCGTTCGGGCCGCTAGTGGTGGTGGATGTATGGGTGGATGTACACGGGACCGAAAAGGAACATGAAGATGCCGGGCGATCTCCGGGAGCAGAAGACGGGACGACACTTACGGTGCAGGTCGGGTATAGCTTCTCCGCCAGCTGCAGTGCGGCGGCCTGCGCGGCAGCATCCGCTTCTGCAGATGTGGCACCGCTGACCACGGGGATGCATGAAAGAGTTGCGGCAAACGCCGCGAGCAGCCGACTGAACAGCATCATATGCTCCCGAACGTCAAATCTGATGAATCAGATGAGATGGGATCGGTGCTTCTGTGCGCCTCCCACGTGGGCGAGCGTGCGGCCTGCAACCGGCGCGGTGTGTCTGACACAGACGAAGAGGCAAGTTCCTCCCTTTCCTCCAGGGTGGCGACGAGCTGCATTCTCGAAATGGAAGTGCGCATGCGCAGATGTCAGGGCGGGCACGACTACTTTTTATCCCTGGGGCCGCTCATCATTGAGTTTCCCGCATGCATGAACCTCTGCCGAGTGGTATCACCACAGCCGTTGCAGGGCCCACTGACTCATTTTCTTGGGGGAGATCTGCTTGGGTTCTCTTCCCCGATGGGTCCAGATGAGAAGGATTCATGCCCATTGCCCAGAGTAAAATCTCCGCTCGTTTCGCGATATTATCTGGTTGTCAGATGTGAGCTGCTCTGTATCTCGTTAAGGACGAGGCCCTCCAGTGCCTCACCCCTCGCTTACAGAAGATATGCCGACCCCAACTCGAGAGAGGCCTCGCCCGGACAAGTCATACGACGATGCATAGTGCTGGCAATTGTTGAAGTGGATACCTAGGAAACTGCACAAAGCAGCCCTTAGGAATACAGCCATCGAAATACCACAGTATAACCTAAGCGAGCACGTCACTCACCTGTAGACTATGTTATCAAACTTCCCGGGAGGAGAGATAGCACAATATCGCGCGCATGTGGATACCAAGGTGTGGAGGACAAGAAATACTTTTCACCCGGTGAACCCAAAATGGCTTTAAACACCTTCAAGTCTGTGCTGCCGTCTGTTCTAATAAGCGAGGACTGGCACAACGTGGGTTAGCGTCAAGCCGGAGACTTCTTCCCAAGGACGCGGTACAGCCTTAGTCCACCATCGATATATCCTGTGGCCCTTACACGAACTCCCGCACCCCACACGTAACATTGAAATCAGGCCATCGTCTGACTAGCGCACGTGGTAAAAAAAAAAAAGCTGGGGTTTGACATCCCTGCCAAGGGTTGCTTTGACAGGATGACAGGTGGCTAATAATCTGTTGACAGGCAGGGATATGTTTACATCATGTAGGAAATTATTTGCCGGGATACAACGACATCATTTCTCTTGCTACAAACGCCCGTTGAATACATCCTGAAGTTATGCCGTAGTTTGGGGTCAGTGAGAAAACACCGTATGAGTCTGACTCCCCTCTAAGTGCAT
This sequence comes from Diaporthe destruens, assembly GCA_036986855.1. Lineage (NCBI taxonomy): Eukaryota > Fungi > Ascomycota > Sordariomycetes > Diaporthales > Diaporthaceae > Diaporthe > Diaporthe destruens. Next base: position 2,501,428 of record BTXE01000006.1, read on the forward strand.
TTATTCACGGGTGATCGGCTTCGCTACCTTTCCGCTGTATGAGTTCATGTGGGAAGGATTACCATTGCGAAACTTTGACCCATATGACAGATCAGTTTTGACCCTTGGGCGTTCCCGCTCCGCTGTGGGATGCGTCTCCACATATTAAGCGTTGACGTCCTGGCGAGTGAAATGTCAGTACTACCCCAAATGTTCAGTGAGATCGTCAGGAGTAGAACGAAAGTGGTAAGCGTTGGACATTTCTCAAGGCCCGCCAACCCGTCCACGCGGGGCGCATCGCTTGGCGACACCCGGAGCGCAGGACGAGAACCAAGTCCAGCCGGCAATGTGGACAGCCCGGTGATCCAAAGGGGACTTGTGGCAGAATGCATCGGACTATTCATATCGGCATCGCCATCGGGAGGTGCGATGGGGCAGATATAATCCTGGCGTCGTAAGTCTCCCCCAGACTTTTGGTTCGTTTTCCCTGCTTGGCTTCACGCAGGTGTTGTTTCTAACGCACAAGCTTGCGGCGTCTGTCACTCATTTTTGGAAATACTAACTGCCGTGAAGGCTAGTCATTCACTGTATTTTGTTTTTGTCACGTTTCATCTCCATCACTCTCGTTCAACAACCTTACAGGGATTCCGTGCACTGTTAGCCCAAGCCGTCATGAAGTCTCTTGTGCCTACTGCAGCCCTGTTTGGGGCTGCATTCGCAGCGTAAGTACTGATGACTTTCGACTATCCAACCCGAGATATCAGTGACCATCACACCGCTCCTACAATCTGTTCGTCCGACACGCCGAACATCATGCCTGGTTGCTAACTAAGCGGTCTAGATTCGACCAGCCCCTTGGCCCAACCATCACCCCGAAGGGACCGAAAGCTAACTCCACGTACGACTATCTCGTCGTCGGCTCAGGACCTGGTGGCGCACCACTCGCTGCTCGGTTGGCCTTGGCCAATTACAGCGTGCTACTCATCGACGCCGGTGAGGACCACGGAGCCGATCCTCAGATAGAGGTGCCAGCCTTGCATGTCTTGTCATCCGAGTACAAGCCCATTGCCTGGGACTACTTTGTCAACCACTATTCCGACCCCGTCCAGGCCCGCAAGGACAGCAAGTTCACCTACCGGAAGCCCGATGGCGACTTCTACGTCGGCCTGGACCCGCCGGAGGGCGCCGAGCCACTTGGTATCCTGTACCCTCGTGTCGGAGCCCTCGGTGGTTGCTCCCAGCACAACGCCCTGGTTACTATCCTGCCTCAGGACAATGACTGGGAGTATATCGCTCAAATCACAGGCGACGATACTTGGGGCGCCGATAACATGCGCGAGTACTACAAGAAACTGGAGAAATGCCACTACTTGCCAGGAGGTCTTGACAGCCAGTCCCATGGTTACGATGGGTGGCTGGAGACGCAGACCACTCCCGCGATCCTGATTGTCGAAGATCTCAAGGTCCTTTCCCTCGTTCTCGCAGCTGCGACCACCATGGGCAAGAACCTGGTCGACAAGATCATTAACACCGTGACCGGCGTGCTCGAGATCCTGGTCCTGGACGTCAACACAGATCTATCTACTCGGGACAAGTTCGACGACATCTACCAGATCCCGCTCTCCATGAAGGAGCCCGACCTGTCCCGGTCCTCTCCCCGTGACTTCGTCTATGATATTGCCACCGCCACCAACGCGGATGGCTCCAAGAAGTACAAGCTCGATCTCGCCCTGAACACCCTCGTCACAAAGGTCAACTTCGACCGGAGCGGCGAGAAGCCAAGGGCCAGCGGCGTGGAGTACCTGTACGGCAAGAGCATCTACCGCGCCGACCAGCGCGCAAGCAAGACAGAAGACGGCGGTATCCCCGGCCAGGTCTTCGCCAGCAAGGAGGTCATCGTCGCGGCGGGTGCCTTCAACACCCCCCAGCTCCTGAAGCTCAGCGGCGTGGGCCCCAGGTCTGAACTCGAATCCTTCGACATCCCCGTGGTCAAGGACCTCCCCGGCGTGGGCGGCAACATGCAGGACCGGTACGAGATCGGCATCGTGGGCCAGGCGCCCACCAAGTTCTCCCTGCTCGAGAAGTGCACCTTCCTCGATATCAACGGCACAGAGGGCGGCGACCCGTGCTACGACCAGTGGCAGGACGGCCTGGCCGACGGCCTCAAGGGCGGATACTCCACCAACGGCATCGCCTTTGGCTACTTCAAGCACTCGTCCGTCGCCGAGAACGGCGACCCCGACCTGTTCCTCGGCGGTGTCCCCGCCGCCTTCCCCGGGTACTACCCGGGCTACGCGGCCGACGCCGTCTCGGACCTCAGCATCTGGACCTGGCTGACGCTCAAGGGCCACAGCCGCAACAACGCCGGGGTGGTGAACCTGACGAGCGCCAACCCGCGCGACACCCCCAACATCACCTTCCACAGCCTGTTCGAGGGCGTCGGCGGCGAGCAGGACCTGCAGGCCGTCTACGAGGGCATGCAGTACGGCATCCAGGCCTTCGAGAACCTGATCCCCCTCGACGGCTCCTTCGAGCGCATCCGGCCCCCGCCCGAGATCTCGTCCGAGGAGGACCTCAAGACCTGGGCCAGGGACGAGTCCTGGGGCCACCACGCCAGCTGCACCGCCCCCATTGGCGCGGACGACGACCCGAACGCTGTTCTGGATGGTAACTTCCGCGTCCGTGGCGTCGATGGCCTGCGCGTCGTGGATGCCTCTATCTTCCCCAAGATCCCGGGCTTCTACATCGTGCTGGCTATCTACATGGCTAGCGAGAAGGCTGCGGATGTCATTATTGCCGATGCTCTGGCCGCTGCTACTTGATCTGGATACAAACCTGGATATTTCAGTAGGCGTGATTTAGGCCCCCCTGCTAGCGTATATTTCATATAGCCGTAATCATAATTATTCCAAGCGTTTGCTGTTCAGTGTATTAAAACCTGTCACCAGTCGTTCAGGTGATATTTTTGAGTTACTTTGGACTCAATAGGTCTACTAGTACCACTGGTAGAGCTCCCATTGTTAGCTTCTGGTCTGCGTCGTCACCTGCATTTGAGAACAAGTGACTATGCATCTTTTGCAGCCACAGTGTGAGGCACTGCGGTGCTCTGTGCGGGAAGTATTCGACAAGAAAGGGGCGCAACAAACGCATGATCGATAACGAACCCTTTGCCTCTTTCAGCTAATATCCGCCAAAGCCAAGACCACAGAGATACGGAAAAGAAAAGTAGTGTAACTTGAAGTACGATCAACATGTCGAAACTGACCTTACCCAGGTAGGATCTAGGCAGGACTTAAGAAGGGAAAAGTCCGCGGCGATATCCGACTAGTTCATAAGCCGGGCTTTGTGGATCCCTCCATTCAAAGGCGGCTGAAGCCATATCGACATCAACAATCATTGAAATAGCATTGCTCATTACACACATATACTAGACTCAGCGTTGAAAAATTGACTCTTAAACTTAAAGTCTAAGTTGTCTCCTTTTACCTATGTTTAAATAGAAGCGAAACCACTTTAAATACTTGAGAGACAGGGGTGGTATAAATTTTCCGAACTGATGTTTTCTTTTGCAAAAGGTTGTACAAATTCAATCAAAATGATTTACGACAAGGATAATACAGTTTCGGTCCCAAACCTTGATCTGCTCATGTTTCTGTTCGGTCAGGTTTTCCTTCACTCAATCATGATGTTATTATTGGTCAATGTACGAAAATCTGATCGGCTTTCGCTTACCATCTCAACAGATTCGGAGCGCTGAACTGCGGAAAATGAGACACCAATCCATGTAGAATCCGAACACCCAACTTTGAACAAATAGCAGTCTGAAAAATCCCAGACTTGGAAACTCACAACACAGCTAGCGCATTTCTTGCGCGCTAAATACAGGATCGGCGATGCGAGGGAAAGATATTGTGCTCACCGTGTCGAGCGGACAATCACGTCTCCACCGTCGATTCTTTGGCGTGATCACAGCGGGAGGCGTCTAAGCTGCGGCGAGCCCGTCCATGCCACCGGCGGCATTAGCGAATCTCGCTAAGCAGGCAGGCCCGGCAAATGTGCTCGTCTACATCATAGACACGTGCGATATGGAAATCACAGCGGCGGAGCAGACGGGGCCATTCCAGTATCCCGGGTCCTGGTGCCGATGTCTCACTCGGAGCTGTCTCTTCAGAGTGTAGATGGCACCATCCGGTGTGACTTCGCCTCGCAGGGCAATATGCACCAATGGATGAGACTGTTAGATCCTGATGCGCTAACTAGCTCGTACGCCGGTATGTCTGATCTACTCAATCAATAACCAACCCGGAAGTCACCAAGAGCTGCAATGGCACATGAGAATTGTCCCAGCTATTCTGCGGACCCCCGCATGGAAAGTACTGTGCAGGGAGTTGGAAAGGATGGGGTTGAATTATTGGATTTTCTTAGGAGAGTGAAATTAATCTCATTCCATCCCATAAGCCGCATCATCCTTGACCAATGGAGTTCCTATCCCTCGAATGTTCATGTCATCAAGGCCAAGAGACTTTGATTCCCTCAGAGAAATCCGTCTGGACGATGTTCATATCCTTCAAAGTCCGCGCAGGCTGGGAATTCTTGCCCATAATGATATTATGGAGCGTCACCCCGCTCACCATCGAGGAGGAGTTGTAGCCCTGGATCCAGCCGCCCTTGTACCCAGAAGTGCGAGCCCTGACATTTTCCACGCGGATGTCCTTCACAGGCCCTACACCCTTGTTAGTGTTCTGGACATAGATAGTAAGCCAAGCGGCCTGGCCGTGAGCGTTACCGTGCAGGCCCTCGATGTCCATGTTCCGGAAAGTGATCCCGCCCGCTGTCGCGGAGCCGAACTTGTGGTCAATGCCCATGCCGACTGCGGCGGTATAGACGACGCTGTTCTGGAACGTGACGGTGTCGTGGTCCTGCCACACGCCCTGGCCGATCTTGTAGCCGTAGCAGTCCGACCATCCCAGGCAGTCGTCGAAGAAGATGTTGCTGAGTGGCCTAGGTGGATATGGGTACGGCACGGTGGTGCCAGTCTTGTATGGCCACGTCTTGGCGGAGAAATTGTCGTCTTTGGAGATGGCTATGGCGCGGATTACTCTGACTTTGCTAGATTCTACGGCGTCGAACCCGTCGTCCTGGGTGACGTCGAAGCGGTTCAGGATCTTCAGATTGGTGAAGGTGACCTCTTCGGACTGGATTGGCGTGACCGCCCAGAAAGAGCTGTCTCGAACCAGAATGCCGTCGCATTTGAAATTTGTGGTGCCGACTGGGACCAGCAGGTCTGCCAAGAACTTGTTCTGTCTGGTGTTGTAGCCGTTGCCATCGATGGTCCCGCGACCGAAGACCTTGATGTCGGTCGAGTCAAACTCGGTCTGAATCCACCATGTGCCCTTCATATTGAGGTCAGACTTGGTAAAGAGCGCCTTGTAGTCTGCTGGGTTGCCGGTGAAACGCAAGACCGATCCGCCAGCGAGATACAACGACGTGTGGCTGCGGAGGATAAGGTTTCCGATGGTATATAGGCCAGCAGGAACGTAGACGGTGCTGCCCTTGGTCTTGGCGGCTTCGTCTATCGCCTTTTGGATCCCATCAGTGACAGTCTTCCCAGTCTTGTCCGCGCCATATTTGAGCACATTGAAGACACCTGGACCATCCGGCTTGGGGACGTCTGTCTCGGTGGGATCCGCAGCGATCACAAATTCTTTCTTATCGTCGATTTTCACGATCAGATAGTGTGCCTTTTTGACGGAAAATACGAGCGTGTCGCCTTCGACCTTGGCCTCGATCGGTAGTTTCCGCGGCGTGATGCTGTAGGATTTGATGGGTTGGTTGTCTAGTTTTCGAATGCGAAATTCGGTGGGTATGCCTTCGTCCATAGACAGCTGCACGTAGTCGTAGCGGGCGTAGCTGACCGTGTACATATCCGTGCCATTGACCATTAGGCCGAAATGTGCCGATTTCGCGTAGATGGACGGACGTTCATATCTGACGACCTCGCCACTCACCGCGGCAATCATGCACGATACCGCGGTGAAGAGTGCACGGAGAAGCATATTTGGATCAAGGAGTTTTGAGCGGGATAATTCATCAACTGAGTCCGGTGACCTATGCTGGAGAATCTTAGAATTGTACCTATCGTCGAGCGAACACCAAGATTTAATATGTATTGTCAATTTTCGCTTGCTATGTTTCTTTGTAATCTATCGTTGCTACCTAATTTTCCAAGACATTCAGGGCCGTCAGGCCATGTTGGGGGCAGCAGGATCTAGGATTGTAGCCATTCAGGGAGGTGAGGATTCATCGGGTCCACTGCAGCATCCTATCCTTTGCCGTTTCCCAAGCTTGGCCAGTGGAAGGACTCGTGCCAAGCTTGTCAGACACACTGCCACCAAATTACGATGCACTCTGATCCTTATTAGCCCGGCAGTGCACGCAGGCAGCCAGAAAATCGACCTTTGGACGCCCCGGTCCTAATACGAGCGTTTATATGTTGTTCAACGTCGTAGCTCGGAGCACAAACAGAGGATAACAGTGGAGACTGTTCTCGGAGACAATGTGGCGTGTTTCCCCCAATATATATGCTCTCTCTTCACCTTCTGCTTCAAAGTATTCTTTTGGGTTCGTTGAGGCTTTTCTAGGATACAATCACACGTCGGCAACAACGTATCGTGCGAATGTCCTTGCAGGATCTTGGAGGTTTACCTGCCCAGGTGGTCTGTTAATATTGGTTAGCAAAGCCGAAATCATGCCAGTTCCATGGCAATATCTGGCTTCCACTCAATTTCTTGATGAAACACTGACCAAAGGTGATTGGTAGCAAAACTGGTGGGTTCCGGTGACGCCTTCATTTGAAGAAAACGAGGACTGCAGTCGGGACTCCGACCATGTAGTTCGAATCGCAACTACCTATTTGTCTGCCCAGGTAACGCAGCCATTGCCGTAACCCAACGGACACATAGAGGGCGCAGGCCGAAAAAAACGAGAAGACAAGTCCGAGCAGATATAAACTGGCTCGATATGGTGCGGGCATGAATCGGCGATGTTGATGCAATGTTGCTGAAATCCGACGAAGCCAAATCGTGTTTTGAGGGGGCTACCGATGTATACATGAGTATATACTGTCTGAGTATTGCCTCCATACTAAAGAGTCAGGCTTGGACGATGATTATAAACATAAGTGGTTTTGCTTCTATTCCGTATATGTCCGAGGTGGAAGGTTTATAAACATAAAGAAACGTTTTGGTCCATGCCGTACGCGATGCCGTCGTCGTGCCTGCAATAACTAAGCTGCGACCTTGATGCGCATGCGCATTCCATCCACCGGTTTGGAGGTCACCTCCCGAGCCTTAATGATTTTGATATCGGGTTAGCCAGGGGTCCTTGACTCAGTTTCAACGGCTCTGGGCTTCTAGTTTGTAATACTCACATTGTACATCTCCTCCGCCACCTTATACTGCCCATGAGCATTCAGCTCAGGTTTGCCACTTTCCTTGTCGAGAATTGCCGCCCCTTTGCCGACCTTGGAGAAATCAAAGTGCCGAGCCACCAGAGCCATAACAACACGCGTCTCTATTGTCGCTAATTCCTGGCCGATACAGTTTCGCGGGCCTCTCTCGAAAGCCCTAAATGCAGCCGCTGGTATTGTGTCAGAGTCCTTCTGGAGCCAGCGCTCCGGGACAAAGGTGTTGGCCGTCTCGCCGAAGACCGCCGGGTCCCTTTGGATGATATAAGGGACATGATACACCATCAACGCGTCCAGGTGTAGCTCGCGAGCCTCGCCTTCGGATTTGGGCACCAGAACACTGAACCCATCACCCGGCTTGGTGGTGCGTGATGTGGCGCCGGGGGGCCACAATCTAAGCGTCTCTCGGATCACGGCTGACGTGTACCTCATGCGGTTGACGAGCTCCTCACCACCCGGCGCGAGCAGGCGGGAAGCCACAGCTGCTGGGCTTGGGTCGGGGCCGAAGATTTCGTCGAGCTCAGCACGTACTGCCTGTAGTGCCCGCGGTGTGCGCGAGACCTCGTACAACATCCACGCTATTGTTGTGCTGGTGGTATCATGACCAGCAAACAGGAAAGTGCTAAGCTGGTCGCAGGTCGTGTCAAGCAACTTCGATGACAGCGCATCCACACCCTCAAGACTCATGGACAGTATGCTACGAGGCCTGTTAGTTCCCACGTCTTTCCTGCTAAAGCTCTCTTGGACGATAGCCCTGAGTGACTGGCGGATTTGTAGCGCAACATTCCTGCGTTTCCATTCCACGAGTGGCGTGCACCACCACGGCAGGTCAAGCTGCTCATCAGTGTATGTGCGAATGAACGTCTGGAAATCGCGAGTCAACTTTGTCGGGTGCGCGGTTTGGGATTTCTGGTGGATGTCAGAGTTATTCAGGCAAATTTTACAGGCGCTTCAAATGTTTCTCATGTCGGGGACCTACCATATCGGTATCAAGTGCCAGATCGCCAATGACGTCGAAGGTGAGATCTGTGGCCAGTCTCTGCAGAGAGAATTCGGCGCCGGTCTTGGCGAGGTCTTCCAGATGGTCGACGAATGTGGAGGCCTTGGCTACAATGCCTGGCAGCAGGCTAAGAAGATGCTGCGGAGCAAAACCGGGGTTGAATCTCTTGCGCAGTGCCTTCCACTCTTCACCCTGATAGGCGTGCGCAAAATACCGAGTCAGCAAAGATATACCAATAGAGGAGGTCGGAGTTAATATGTGAGAATGCTCACGGAATCCAGACAGATTGGTCTTCAGTCATCAATTACTCACCTGTGAAGATGCGATGGACGTGGGCCCCGTGAGATGTTCCATATGGCTCCATATCTCGGGATTCTTCGGCGCGCTGTTGGGAAAACGATCCGACGACCTTGCAATCCGCTCTGCAACCACGTGGCTGGCTACAACAACCAGTGGGGTGGTCACAGGTCTGAGATCCACAAACATGACAGGCGGCCGACCAAGGGCCTCATGCATGGCCGCAAACGCGACATCTGGTCCTGTTTCAGCTGTTGCCCTCGATGTCTATGACCGGTCAAATTAAGCAGAAGGCTGAGGGGCGCTACCTGGATGAGCGCCTTTCGGGGCACGCTTGACGAACTCATCGACCGTGCCAAGATGTCCAAGAACCGCCGAGGGAGGCAGCTGTGGGAACTCGGCATACTGCTGCAGCCTCTTGAACCGGATTCTGCGGTACAGGTAGGGCACAAAAAGCGCAAGCGCGGCAAAGATTAGCTGCGTCAGCATCGTGCACGGTAACGCAGAGCCGCACGCCGCTCTTGTGAGGGGATGAGGATGGGCAACTTCACGTTCCAAGATGTACGGTCTTGGGTACGACGGCGGTTGGCTGTTGAACGCGCAAGTGGTAGTAATTCTTTCAATCCGTGAGAAATGCGCGGCCGATGTTTATAAAGAGTTGAAAAGGAGGTTGGCTGTGTCGTAGAAACGACAAAACGTGGTGGACTGGTGGTGTAGGTACTGCTCTAATGCAGGCCAGCGGCACAGTAGCGACACCGTGACATGTGCAGGATTGGGAACCTTGGAAGTTCAGCCACCACCAACAACCAACCATGTCACGGCCAAGCTATTGCGAACCCGGCCTAGTCTCTAGGATGCACCGCCGTTGGGAGACGCCGATAACTGGTTCGCCTCTATTCCGCATAACTACGTCCGAGGATATATGGCGCCTTCATACAGTGGTAAACGCTCAAGACCAGATGCCAATAAATAGGCCCCCCAGGTGCCATTGGCCAACGGACAATGCAACAGGACGTGCAAAATTTCAGCCAATAGCCTCGCCAAGTTGCCCTGTATCTATTCGCGTCTTCAGCCTCGACTTCATAGGGCGCATCTCAGCTCCACTGTTCAACATCCAGTGTCGAGTCGGTACCTTTGTGACCACTGAGGGTGGATACCGTTCCCAAGTCCAGAACCATGAGGCGCTACCAGTTCGGCTGATATCTTGGCGTATAATTGAGCGTGACCCGGCAACGCCAATTTTTGTCGATCACGGACTGCATGTCGTTGACTGTGCTTGTCCATACTGGGCTACCGGGGCCTATTTGCAGAGTAGGTCGGTTTTCCTTCTGAGCCATCCATACCGAGAAGGCAACTGGGCAGGGACTTATTAAATCCTGCCAGTGTACCTCGATAGATGTTGACGTAGATAGCTTATTATGTGATTACCTGGAACGGTCTCTTTCGTCGTTTAGGGCCCTCTCGCCCACAATTATCGTTACAGTGTACCCACCCGCTTGCATCCAACATGCGTTCGTGTACATTTTTGGCCGGCGACACCAGACCATGTGGTCGCGAACAGATTTTCACGTAGCATTGTTTGCTATCATTGCACTTTTCAATGTTGCACACTCGCGTCGAGGTCACTGACATCCCAAATATCTTTCCGCCCAGGACCACCGTCGTCCCATTGAGCTCACAGGCTCCCCAGAGCAGATGTCATGGCAAGACTCAAACTTTTGAATGCTCTGTCTGCGCGACAGGACATGTCGCAGATGGACCTCTCTCGGATACCAGTAGGGCAGCCGCCCGACGGAGTGACTCCCAACTTTGTCGATCCACCCTCGCTCGCAACCTTATATCGTGTTATTATTTACATCTTCGTGCCGTTGATGTCCGTTCTCGTCCTCATTCGTCTTGGCGCCCGTCTTCGACAGATGCACATGTTGGGTGCCGATGACAGTATGTACACACTTTGCACTATCTACACATGAAAAATTGCTGATGCTTGACGGTATCAGTTTTCTGCATGCTTGGGGCTGTGAGTCTCATTATTGGCACGCTTTAATGTTGAACCCCAAGCTAATCATGGGCTCAGGCTTCTATCATCGCGTACTGCGCCACCGTTTTTGGTTGGTGAGTTTTGACGGTTTCAGTTTAATAAGTGCACCTCGTGGCAATAATACCGCTGTACTAACACAGACTTCAGAGGCCGACAATCCACTGGGCAGGCATCTATGGGATGTGCCCCTTTCTATGATCACAGAGAACTATCTGAAGGTAGGTGATCCTTGCCGTATTTATTCCATTGCTCTGGTTTGAGTCGGTGGCACCTGGACAGCAGCGAAGCATCCGACTAACAGCACAGCGTCTAGCTCACCACTGTGGGCCTGGTACTGCACTCCTTTGGGCCCATGTTCTTTAAGCTCACCCTCTTGACCCTCATTCTCCGACTGTTTCAGCCCATTCGCTGGGCACGCTGGCTTATCTGGGCCGGCATTGCGGCCACCACTATTCTCTACACTTCACTTTCTATCTTCATCTTGAGCAACTGCGTTCCCAGCAAGGGTCAGACTTGGCATTATACGACCTACAACGGGACCTGTACAATGGCGCAGGAGCGAAATTCCCTGGTGAATGGATTTTTTGGGCTCATCTCCGACCTGTACATTTTGGCCATCCCGCTATGGCTCCTGTCCCACCTACGCCTCCCAAAGAAGCGGAAGCTTGGGGTTATGAGTGGTTTTCTTACCGGCATATTGTAAGCTCTTGCCATTTTACCGGAAAGTTCTCACATTTCATACTCACTCTGACCCCAGGACTTGTGGCTGCTCCCTCGGAGGCGTTGTTGCGCGTGCCACTTCGTACCTAGCAGATGGGACATGGAGCATTGTCTATGTGTTTGGGTAAGATAACACACACCACACAGCAGTTCTCCGGGTGATCTATAGGAAGGAGATAGAATATGACTAATATTCACAGCATTCTGGAACTCAACATCGGCCTCATCTGCGCGTGTATGCCTGTCGTGGCGCTGCCGTTGAAGGCCATCGGTGCCAGAATTGCAGCGTCATGGAGTTCTCTCAGAGAATACTCCCGGACCCGACTCCTCAATCGCTCAAATAGCAAGCTGGAAGGGATCGACGAGTACAACATGACGGACAACCCTTCCTATCAGGACGCGGGGCATCAGCTACCACAGATGGTCAAGGGAGATGGCGCCATAACTGGTCTCAGGACCTTCATGCGTCGAGCGTACCGATCCACTGTTGGAATCAACACACAAAAGACTGAGCCCTTGCCCACTAACCAACAGATCACGACCACGACTCTTATCACAGCAGATTATTCTTATGACTACCATGACCAGCTCAAGAATATCCATTCAGTACATATCAGTGGAGGAGGCAATCATTTCGGGTCTCAGCCACTGCCTCAGCCCCCGAAGCCGGCGGTTCTGCAACATGGAAATGGCTGGCCACAGGACCAGCAAGAGCTTAAGTACCAGCAATGGGCGTCTCCAGTATGCTCGGCCTGATTTTTACTGTTCCTGATCCTAGGTTCCAAGTTTGTTTGAAGACGTCAACGTTCGTCTTGGCTTTGGCCAATGAACCACATAGCAGCAATTTACATACTCGTTTGAAGTGGTGTCTAATGATTAGTCACTGTGAAGGGTTAGAATAGAGTATGGGCAGATTTTCTAAGGCCTCGGTTTGAATGTGCACAGAACACGCGTTGAAGAGGGTGATCCCTGACGCGGACTCTCTATCAGTGGTTGTGACCCGACCGTGTATGGCTTCGGACGTATGCGGGCGTACCCATGGGTCTCGGTTCTGCTTACCAACTGCTGACGTAGTTGACAGGAGCTTATTATATAGGAGATATCGTAATCGCTATTGGTCGCCTGCGAAGTAACTTTGCCAAAGGTTCGATTGGGAAATGATTACAATGATGTGGTAAGAGGATAAAATATCGCTCACTTCAGTACTAAGTACATAAACGTAACGTGGTTTTGAAATGGATCCAAACTGTAATGTTATGCAGCTCGAGGTTCGAAGCCTCCATCGCCATACTTTTCTAGTGCCTCTTTATACCACGCATCCCAATCGAATACCTCTTTCCCCATGGCGGCCTTCCACCATCCACCGAAAACGCTAACAAAGTATTCCCAATCCTCGGGATTCGTCTCTATCACTTGGTCGATTCTGAAGTGCAATTTCTGCGCCGCCAACACAGAAAGCTGGTACGACTCGGTCTCTTCGCGGAGGATCCTAGCAAGACACTTTTCCCCCTCGCTTGGTGTAGAGAGACCCTTATGGTACAGCTCTCCCAAATCGTACAGCAATAGGGGCGACTGGAAAGCGGCGTCTTTGGCCGTGACAATGGCCAGCTCCCAGTCTATGATGCCAGTGATATTATAGTCAAAATCAACCAGGAAATTAACATCTCTAGAGTCAACATGTCGCAAGAAGAAAGGACCTTTATCGCTCGGGGGCAGACAGTCAAGGAGACTTTTATAAACAAGGTACTGGTCGAGACGTGCAGAAGGTGCAATCTCCCCAGTCTTGATGAGCCCGATTTGGTGTTGGATCCAGGCCCGGTAGTAGTCGTTCATGTCATCGAATGGGCCAAACGGCACCAAGCGCCCGGTCGAGTCGTAGCCGAAAAAGGCTGGACCGACTTCCGGCTGGCCTGTTGACGACGACGATGGTTGCAAGCGTCCAACTGCTCTGAGGGGGTGCTTCTCCAGCTGGGCATAAATGCCGGCCAACTGACGCATGAATTTCTCCCGCTGTGCCTGATCGGCTTCGTGCCAAGCAAGCGGCTTACCCGCAAGCTTTTCAACCAGAATATACCCGGCACCAACAGCGTTGGATGGATCCTCATCATCGGCGCAGTCGTAAACCTGCGGGACCGGGACAGCGGCGTCGGCCACAAAGCGATATGTTGCGAATTCGCTGCGCCGGTCAAAGTTTCTCTCCTCCACCGGAGGTGCGTTGTGGTTAGGCAGCCGAAATCGCGCTAACCAGGCTTTTCCATCTTCAAACACAATTGAGCCGTGGTAGTTGCGTCCGCCAACGACGTCCACATTGTAGTACGCCTGATTGGCTGGTGGGAGACTGACGGTGCATTTCATTCCGTCACGTAGAGTCTCGGCACGCTCGCGAAGGGCGTTGACATCAATGCTGTCGATCAGGGTAGACAACATCTTTTCGCCTGCCGTTCGTCGGGATGCATTGAGCTCTCGGAGCTTTGACTGGTCGCCAGACTCATAGATCGTATTGATTTCCTACCGTACGAAAGAGTTAGGGGTCGTATTAGATTTCACTCGGCCTAGCGGAATCATCGATTCTTTATACACGGACCTCTGTCGTCAGACACGTGTGTGAACTTGAGACGGCATGCTCTGCGCAGAAATGTCGGTAGCATTGTTCACACTGCCCGAAGAGCGACCACAAAGCGGGTCGGCGACATGCCTGAGCTGCGCAAGGCCACTTCATGATGGACTTTGCCCGGGTAAACGCAAATGCCAAGGGACAGAGATGCTCAACCCGTGGTTGATAGGGCAGGCGGTGAAAAGGAAGTGAGATAACACCAAAACCAATATTGAACACCCAGGTTTGGTGGTGGTTGCCCAACAGACATTCAAAATCAACAGGCAACAAAGGGAGGGGTTGGTGTAACCACGATACGGGGGTTAGGTCTTCGGTTTGTCGCTACGCTAGGAGGCAGGGACGCCACAACCCTCACACGGCTGAAGCCCGCGCATTATTAGAAAGTTTAATATTATTTTTCACTTAATATAACCATTTTACTTAAAATTTTAATAAAATAAGAAGGGTATAATTTGTTTTTAATTTAAGTAAATAATAGTTATATTAATATTAATTTAAATTTAAATTTTAATATTTAATTATATAATTTATATATTATAAATAATATATTATTTTTTTAAAAATTATTAATTTATTAAACTAATAATTTTATAAATATATCAATTTAAAATTAAAATGATTCATATTTTAAATACTTAAAATTAATATAAGTGTGTATTATATTTATTATTAATAACACCGTTCGGTATAAAGCGATGCTAGAGAGGCTTTTGTCCCGGCTTTATATTTTAAGATCAGTTGAGAGAGTCCATTTTGGAGCTCCCAAGGAACCGCAACAACGGAAACTCTTGCTTTGCTAGTATCTACAAGTGGTTAATGTGTTGAGCAGGTCAATGGAGCTACCAGGGTAGCGGCGGACTCTTCGTAGGCTCTGTCAATTCCACCGATTACCTATATACCGCACTAATTCCTAGGGAGCGCAAACAGTCATTACAGGTCTAGATACATGTGTATTGCTTGACTGCTTTCCTCGAGTATCTATCTAACTAACTCGCCCAAAAACTTCCAAGAATCATCGGTCTCGCATTCCAGGAAGAATGCTCCAGAGATCGCGGGCTTAGAAGCCGTCCAAAACTTCGGTGTGTGTAATCTCAGAGATAAGCGTATTGCCCTCTGTCAACTTCTTGCCATCAAAAAGGGCCCCATGGGGTCTTCTGCCAGGTGGCGCAATGGTGATAGCTACCCTATGCTTGTATGTGTGTGGGGGGGGGGGGGGGCGGGGGGCGGGTGGGACAGCCACCTGCTATCTCGCCCATCCAACTCCAAACATGGACTCGAGGTTTTAATTCAACTCAGCCAGTCTTCTCGTAGACCAAACTGAGATGGTCCTCCCTTTCCGAACCCAGGGTTTTTCCATAGACCGGCAACTCGTCTCCCTTCTTGCCAGCACGCAGTACCCACTCCCCATCCAGCTGATCCAAGCCCTCGATGAGTGACCCTGTCAGCAGCGCGATCATCTTCCAGCCAAACGCGTACGTCGTCCGGTTTCCTGCGGGACAGACTCTTGCGAATGGCATGAACCCCAGCTGTTCCTCAAATTCCTTAAGTGTTCTAGCTCGTCCGCCGTTGAGAAATCTCTGCTTGATCTCCAGCCAGCGAGCGGGCCGGAATGCTTGGGGATCGTCGCCTGCCAGGTCACGATTGCGATGCATCCTCTCGAGGTCTGCGCTGATGAAGGGCTCACGGTCCGGGTACTTGCGGTGGATGCGTCGTGTGGGCGGGTAGAGGCGGAGGATCTCCTTGACGACGTCGATGGTCGCTACCTTGTCATGACAGTGGATATTGGAGTCGAGGGTTCTGTGCTCGCCTTTCCAATTGTCGCTGTTACTTGGATCTTGCAGGTATGCAATGAGAAGTCCCTTATGATGGACGTGATCGTGGTTCGAGTTGCCTCGAAAACAGATTTCAAGTAGACCTCGGAAGACGGCCCGCCACATGGTCTCGTACGCAGGCAGAATTAAGTTCATCGGGTTTTTGCGTGATTTGTGCGGGTGATGGTCAGGTATGACAGTGAGAAGGTTCTGGATGATGTCCTGCTCCTCATGCCAGTCTGGAATACTCCCTTCATCACCGCCGCTACCCTTGGAAAGGATCCATAGCTCGTTGATTCTGTTGGCGATAGAGATGATGGCGTCCTTTTCTTTGCTCAGGTCTTGTTCTGGGACGTTGAAAAGATAGCCGATCGAAACCTTCAGCGTGACGAATTGGACAAGCTCTGCAAGGTTGACAGAGTGTCTCTCTGCTTGAAGATATTGCTGGACCGCGGACCTCATATTACTGACCAGGAAACTCCAATCTGGCTTTTCATTTTGACTTGCAGGATCCATCCTCAGTGCCTGTATCAGTTTGTCGATTGCAAGCTTTCTGAAATTCCCTGCCCACTCGGCGTTTTCGGTTGTGAAGATATTGTCGATGCCAAAAGTGGTCTGGAGGCGCCGGTTTGGCATGGTTCGGGCAGTGTTTCTGTCGTGGAGAGGTCGACCTGTGGTCAGATCTTTGCATTCAATGATCCGAATCTGTTCTCGTAGAAAAGCTCTGTTTTCATTTTCAGTCACCCGCGTCTTGAACAGATGCAGGAGCAAAAGTGCTCCAATAGCGATCGTCGTTGCCAAGGCAGCCAAGCCGGGACCAGTCAACAGTATGCTATTCATGATGCTGGCCATGTAGATGGAGGCTGCTGTGTCTTTGTACAAGAAGATGGTGATGGTTGAGAGGAAGTACTGTGGCAGGGCAGATTGGGTGTTGGCACATCACGTACAATGTTTGTATTCGAAGTGGGCGCGTTGGCTAGCAACTAGCTGTTGGCAGGCCAGAAGGGCAGTCATTAATGGACTTCTAACCATGTGACCCCCTATTCGCTGCCACAGGTGCCAGGCAACGAAAGAACAGGAACAGAACTGTAATTGTTGTTTCCCTGTGTGATTGCTCATTGTTTCCTTGTTTCCTTGTTTGCTGCCTTGTTCATTTGCTCATTGCTTCCTTGTTTGCTTGCTCGTTGTTCCTTTTTTGTGGGTTTCAGCGACAAGTCTGATGATCTGGATAAGCAACACTCATTGTAGATACCTAGGTAGCTTCATTCGCCGTACCCGTAGGAAGGTAAGGCCAAGCGCACCATTCTCTTCGGCCTCCTTTTCTTCCTAGAAACATACAAACAACCATGACGACCTAACGAAGGAAGATCAGCTGAAGCAACTATTGTATACGTGTACTGAACTACAGTTTACTAGGGGCATTTGCCTATACGGTATAGGGATGAGCTACGTAGGGGGCATGGGGTAGGTCTTAAGCCCGTTACCTACTGTCGTGAAGTTCTCTAAAGGAAGACGGCCTTTGCAGTTCGATGATATTTTTAAAAAGAGGATGTGTTTTAAGAATTCTTATTCTAAAAGAGATCTATTACAATGCGAGTCTTAAGCGCTTACCGCTATATAAAGGCGCTATATATATCCTCGGACGTATACGGAATAGAAGCGAAACCACCCACATAAATAATAAATATTTTTATATTAATTATACTTTAAAAAATATTTTTAAGTTATTATATAGTTTAATAATATTTTTATAATTTAATTTAAAACTGTTATAGTTATAAAAATAGTTTAACTTATATTAAAACTTATATCCACTCTTTAATAATTTATAATTAGTTTTATTTTTAATTTTTTTTAGATATAAAATATATGTAGTAATTTTATAAAAATTGGATTTAATGAGGTGAATTTGGCATTGACACTGGATTTTCTTTTATTGAGATGGAAGCGTAGCGTGGTGTAGGGGCTTTGGTATATCAGTCACATTGGCCTGAGGACGTGATGCTAACATGTGCTCAAGCTCGCGTCTTCGTCAAAGCCGACCCAGTTTCGGGGCCAGGGGAAATGTTAGTTGCGGGGTCTGCGAGTCGTCGAGTTCCCCATCTACAGGTAAGAACAGGACATGGTAGCGGGGTGCGACGTTGAGAGCGATGCGAGGTCTACTACGCCGAGTAGCTCTTCCCCACGGGGTGGTAGCCACTCACCTCTTACTGCGTACTGGGCGGCTTGGAGTTGGGTGGCAAGGTTTCTCTGCGCGACCTGGAGTATAAGGGCCCGATAGTCAGCCTTGCATAATCTATCCGCCCACCGGCTGGTGGGTTCGTAGTTAGCCGCTCCAGACCTTAATATCTGCAGGGCTAGAGGGGTGGTCGAGAGGATTTATACACCAAACGTCACGGAGTGGTGGTAAGGCGTGGGCGGCTTAGAGGCGGGTGGCTGACTAACTCGCCTGGGATAGGGCCGGTGGAAATTAACACGAGACTACCTAGCCTAGGTAATAACTAATTCAAATGAGTTACTGCCTAGCTGTCTGTAAGCTCGTACTGTCACAGCTATATATATTTTACGTAGAATGGTATGCTGTGTGGTCGTGTGGTGTAATGTGAACACACGGAGACCCCATGTTTAAACCGAGCTGCTGGTTCAATTCCAGCCGCGGCCACCATTTTTGCTCTTCCCTTTGAGCACTTTCTGCTTTTTCTAACACTACTAGTTTTTTTTGACCTCGACACTAATATTTGTTATATGTATACATAGTATATATATATTAGGCATCCTCGAACAATAGGGAGTCTTCAAGTTGGTCCAATTTGTGCAGCAGGTCAACTCAGCATCGCCCTACCAAAAGACCGACAGGCAGAATGATGGTTTCCACCAAATCTCACCAGCCTTGGCCAAGTCACACCCAAACCGGGTAGGACCACCGACTCCCGACACCGCATTTCCGAGGATGGATCCCAAGTGGACGGCCCGCAGATTCGTGATCAAGCCGCCGAATGACGAACGGGGCCATGACGTGGGTACTCCCTGCCACTGCATATGCATCTATCCAGTATTCACACGGCGAAAAGGCTTATCAGCACGACACGCCCGGAAGTCCGGAGATTTTAGCCCTGGACGCAGCTGCCGTGCAAACTATATATGATTGTAGAAATGCCCGGCTGATGTCCGGCTGCCAGTAAATTGGCAGGTCAGCCAGTCAGTCATTCGATCAGATAGATGCCAGCGCAAGTTACCTCGTGGCTCGGTGGTGTGCTTACAGTCTAGCATTGCGCCAAGGCTGTTCGAATCATTTCCCGGGGATAGAGTAAGGGGTTACCGGCTCGGCGGCGTTCCCCCTTTGGGTCGTGGCCGAGATGGTGTGAGATTTCAGGATGTTGACCGAATCGCCAGGCACCTGCTCTGACGTGTCGTCACTTATATTAGCTCGATGTTGCCATTTGATCAGCGCTGTTCAAATCTAGATGCTATTGGGTGAGTGGTCAGCGTGGGCCTGATCACCGCCAACACTGTGGATGAAGATGGATGCATGGTTAGGTGTCGAGAGATAGCAGGAGACATCGGCTTAGGAGCTTCACATTTGCACACAAAACATCATAGTGTTGGTTGATGATTAGTGTAAGGCATGTGTAGTCTCTCAACGTAAAAATCAAAGTGGTATCATGAAATGCATCCAAAAGGCATCCATCCCATAAGCCTGTAACTCCCGAGCAGTGACCAATCTCTAGCAATGCAAAGCAGTTCCCAGTCCATCCAGTCCAGGCCCCGTGTCACCAATTATTAACCCATCATCTCCCCAGCAACAGCACTGGCCCCCTCCCACCTCTGAAGCCACGGAAACGAGAAGCTCGGAGGTCCGCCGCCGCCGCCGCCACCCGCGGCCTGCTGTAGCCTGGGCGAGTCCCAACCATCAGCCGCAAAGCCACCATCAAGCCAGCCCGACTGCCACGGCTCACTGCCCAAGCCCCTATCATAAGGCGGTGACAATGTCCGCCGCGGTGACAGCATGTACCCCGTCGACGACGGCACCGTCGGCATGATATCCAGCGTCGCTATCCCTGGGAGCCGCGGGCTCGGCACCTTGGCGGCGGCGGCGGCTGTGCTTATGCTGCCATGGCGCGCTTCCTCGGGCGACGCAGGCTGGTCATCGCCGTCGGGGAAGTCGGCCTGCCGCAGGAGGCTGTGGATCGCCAGTCTCTGCCGCACCCGCGCGGCGGCGCTGAGACCAGCCGCCGAATTCCTGGAGCTGCCGTCTGTCGTAGACGCGGTAGGGCCAGGGCTCGCAAGTCTGTTTGGCGGGGAGGAAGACGCCGCTGTGTTCGCGCCTGCGCTGCTGCTGCTGCCCGGATAGACCGAGATGGCCCTCTTCATCTCCTCCAGCACGGGGCGGGCGAGCCTGCTGGACGGGAAGAAGCGCCGCAGCGCGGCGAGGCACAGCTCCGCCCTGCTGAGGGCCCACTCCTCCGACGGCCTGCCGGGCGACCGCGACGACTGCGCGATGAAGAGCAGCAGCCGCGTGGCGTGGTACCCGCAGATGGCCGTGTCGAACTCGAGCAGCTGCGCCCTGTGGCTGACCTGGTTGAGGATGGCGAGGATGTCGACGATGGCGGTGGCGTGCCGCAGGCAGAGCTGCTCCGCCCTCGCGAGGAGGTCCGCGCCGACGGCGTCCAGGACGGCGGCGGGGGCGGCCTCCCGGTAGCCGCGCACGAGCAGGCGGTACAGGTCGCACTGGGAGTGGTGGAAGGACAGGTGCACGAGGATCTGGCGCGGGAGCCAGGGGCTGTCGAGGAGGGACGAGATCCGCTCGGCGGTCAGGGCTGGGCCTCCCGGGAGCTCGGCCTCGATCCGTGCGAGGTGTTGTTCGAATTCGTGCATTACCGTTGACAGCTGTGGGAAGGTGGTATCGCATAGGGAGAGGGAGCGGTTGAGTTTCATGAGGTCGCGGCGGAGCATCTCCAGCCTGACGGAGAGGTGGTACGAGCCAAAGTCGCAGGACTGGAGGCTTCGCTCTGTGTTGCCGTCGGTACGTGTATCGCTAAACTCCTGTTCCCAGCAGGGCAGCTCGAGGTAGATGCTCTCGACCGGGCAGAGCTCGAATTCCGGCAGCCCTGTCGAGAAGTACCGCTCCACCAGCTTCAGGCTCCACATGACGCGCCGCCTGACTTCTCGTGAGATCTCGTTGCCAGCCGACTCGTCGCGCTCGTAGTTCAGCCGCATTGCGGCGGCAGCTCGGGCTGCGAGCGCGGAGAGCATGAAGGCTCGTTGGAAGGCCCCTGTCTCTACCCTGTAGAGGGTGACCAGCAGTAATGCTTGCAGGCGCGACACGGACGGCGACTCGAGATTCTTCCAGATGAGGTCCTCCGCTGCCTGAGCCCACAACAGCTCGGCCTCTTCCCTGCGCTGTGAAGAACCATGATGATAGCTGGCGATTGCCGCGATGGCATATGACAGGCTGGTCTCCAGCTGACCATTGACGGAATGACGGATGGTGGTCGGGGGGTGGAGGAAGGCGTACGAGGATAGGGGATAGACATGGTTAAAGTAGAATTCCACCAGCACCTGGATGTCGGGGGGGAGCAGTACTGGCACATCAGGAGGGGACGTGAATACTGCTGCCGGCTGGAGACTCGTGGGCTCCGGGGTGGTTTGTGTGGGAGATGCGTTCGATGTGTCTTCAGTGCCGGCCGTGCTCTCGGCCAAGGGCGGGAACACCGACTCTGTAGGCGTCCCTTCTGTGCTCACTGGTGCCGTGATGGCACGGCTGCTTCTCCGCCGACCATCTGTTCCGTAGACGCAAGTGACGCCTCGCTTCTTGCAGGCCGCGCACGGTGTGCCCGAGGAACAGCGGACTTTGTGCTGCCTACACCCGATGCATGCCTTGCTCGTCCTCCGCCGCTCGACGGGTCTGTCTGACGTCGGACTGGCATGGTCGGATGGTTCGCCCTCTGTCGTCGACGTTGGTGTTGGTGGAGGAGCAGGTGCGACGAATGAGCAGGCGAACTTGAGCCTGTCGCAGTCGCCGCAGCCTTTATCTCCCTTTTGTCCGTCGCAGCGGACCTTTCTAAACCTGCACTGCTTACACGTCTCCTTTGGCTGACGGCCAGTGGCGCTAAAGGTTGTAACAAATTGCTCCATGATTATTGCGCAGGTGTCGAGCTCAGATTGTTGTCGGTGATGTTATTATTTGGGTGCGCAGTGACAGTTCCATTCCCTGCTGGTGCTCCACCGCGTGGCCGGGAATGGTGTTTGGGCGTGAATCGCACACGAAAAAGACGGGATGAGGCTGATTACTTCGCGGGCTGGCCTTTCCTGGGGAGATGCACAACGAGAAAACGAGAACGGGATTCCAGGATTCCAGGCCACCGTGTTGTTGCATATCCGAATGGTGGGTCTTCGACGGTCCGTTGCTGCTGTTGCCTCATATTCCTACGGTGGGACCCCGCATTCAGCCTATGATACCATCTCGAGCGATAATTGCGAATTTGACGAATCTGCATGCCGACACTACGCCTGGGGACCACGCCATATATGAAGGTAAGGAGGCGTCGCAAAAACCCCCGTCCCGTGAGTCGAGAAACCTCACATATTACCTCAGGTTCATCTCACCAGCCATAAGCTCGAAACGACTGGCCCAGATTGCACTCTCCGTACGAAGCCCAGAATCTAGCTGCGCCACGGTATCGGGAAGATCGGGAATAGACCGGTCCACCCTGCCTCGATTCCTGCGTGTGAGGGCCCAAAAGTTTCCAGATGAAAATCATTGAACTCTTTGTCCATATGATTGAGGAGGGTAGGGCTTGACAGCTAGGCCCCGGAAACCTAAAATGCAAGTATCGTGTATGTTACAGTCAGATAGAGAGAAGCAAAGAAGCGGAAGGGATGGGGGTCCTCAAACAGGAGCTCTAGATTTCCTGGGGCCGGGAGTTAAAATGGCGCCACATTGTCATATATCGGGTTTATCATAATATCGAGGCTCGGCATATGCGCCTAGGCCAAGCCAACCATGGTTTAGGGCTTGTACAACCGAGACCTTGTTAACGGCAGATTGGAGTTCCGTGTTCCCAACCGCCGGTCTTTGCTGCCTTGCACCTGAGCATGAATGACTGCAAATTCGAGCTCACGATCGTCTTTCACGGCAGTCTTCCCGCACGTCTTCGCCTATTTGTGCTGGACACTTGACACCTGATGTTCCAGCTCCCAGCTTGCCTAGGTATACAAGTAATCAGTGGGGCAGGGGCGTACGCACCGCCGTGAAAGACTGGAAAACGATAAGGTTGACCCGGAAATTCTGGCTCGGTTGTATGCCATGCCCAATCAGCTCAGGCCACCGAGCCGAGGAGCCAATGCAGATCATGCAAGTTCCGAAGGAGTTGGAAAGGATAATCCCATAGCGAAGCCGTTATTATCTGTTTCCAAACATGGATGCGTTAGCAACCTCGCTTCTTTATGCTTGAGCCAATGGGAGATTCTTTGGGAAGTGGACAGGCCAATGAGAATGACTCATCCCTCTTAATTCTTGCTACCGCAAACTCTTTGACATAAGCAAGCCTGTATTGGACCAAGACTATCACGGCAGCGGAATTAAAGCATGTACATTCAATGTTTGTATCGGAAATTCATGCCGATTCTCTATCCTGTGTTTTGCTTAGGTACTGGCATTGACCCCAACCCATTGGATTGGGTCCAGGTGGTCTCGTTCTTAAGCCATACTTAACTTGAAGTACCTAGGTGCGCAGGTACGTTATTAATCCATATGCATACGAATACACATAAAGACCCAAATTTTAAGTTTGGTGGGACTTCTATTGTGAAACACTTAGTAGGTCGATCACAATCACTACAAGTGATTCCTCATCATAGCGGCCCACTCTAGGATGAGGCCCCCAAACTCTGTGATGGAAGACTCGGAAGGTTTTCTTGTGGCGTATTATGCTGACTGGTTCGTATGAATGCTGACACTGCTGATGTAAAGGAACGTGCATCTTTGGCTGGCCCAATTCGGGATCCCGCAACTCAGTGTGGGTGATGTCTGATAAAAGACTCGTTTAATCAAGCTACCCTGGGATACGGAACATGATGGCCACATGATCTCCGTGTTTTATCTCCAGCAGCACATGGGCGAAACAGCGTCAGCCTGGCCTGTTAATTATTGCTAGCTATTCATCTCACCCGGGTCGAGATTGTAGGTCATCGTTTGTCACAAGGGGTTGTCCCAAAACTGGGTTCCGGGTGTGCACGTCAGCGGCCTATGTATTCGGTGGCCTGATTGCCCTGAAAGTGTTTGAGAAACCGATTTGGCACAAAAGGGCAGACTATCTGAGGTATCATGTTGCCTTAGACCGGCCGGGCCGTCCAAATGGGAGATACATAAAACTTGTAACAAGGATCGTGAGAGACCCCATTCCCATGCCCTGGACATATAAGAAGCCAATCGATGCCCCATTGACAATCAACCGCGCATCCAATCCAGACATACTCATGAGCCCCAATATTTGAAAAGTAACCCTTTGAAAGCACAAGTTACTATGGCAAGCAACGCTTGGCAGCAATTTGGAATCGCCGCCGGTGGCGGCATCGCTGCCGGACTGACAACGAAAGCAACCGTGGAGGTTGTAAAGTACTGCAAGAAATCCCCAGCGCTGCCCACAATGCAAAGCATGTCCCACCAAGAGAGACACGGAGTGCCTGCACCGCAAGACCAGAGCAACACCCCCATGCATAATCGGCCAGCCGCGCCATCAGACTCGTCCTCCTCGTCATCGGCATCTCCGGTGCCCCCTCCACCGCCCAAGAAGGGATTGGTAGTTCGCGGACCGGCGACCCCCCAGAGCAATCCAGCCGCGACCGTCGTCCAGGTTTCGGCTCCGAGGCAGCATACAGCGTCTCCCCAGCCTGCTCAAGACCACACCTCTGCCAATGCTACGACCTCGGGTTCTGATGCACAAGCTGCAACTCCTAGTGGACAGAGAACTGGGCCCACTGCGGCGCGCACCAGCAGGACGGGGGCCCAGCGCGCGTCGACCAGGTGATAGTCAGGAGTTGATCGATTCGTCGGGCCAAGATCACAGGGGGCACGCGCGAAGCTTCTGAGGTGTTGCTGTTCCATGGTTGGCTCAGGATGTCGCACTGCACATTAGTTGAAATATAATCGAGGAGATATGCGCTGGACAAACTGGCTCTCAGGCATTGCGTTCTGGGGTTTGTTGTTATCAGGTATGAGCATTTAGGTACCTAGGTATGCATAGTGCGCTAGAGTGAGTTGAGGAAAATAGACGCATCACTTTAAATGAAATGTTCCGAGTCTAAATGCATGTTTGAAAGGCCCTGACTGGTTTAGCACAAATCAGTGGAGATGCAACGAAACGTATTTCACCGTTAATAAGATTCAATGATCCGTTTTAGGCTCAACAGGCTGATCAGGAATACAAACCTGCCTCTTTCGAAAGCACTTGAGCTGGAGGGGCTTGGGCGATTACCATGGAAAAGACAGAGTACCATGGAAAAGACAGAGTACCATGGAAAAGACAGAGTACCATGGAAAAGACAGAGTACCATGGAAAAGACAGAGTACCATGGAAAAGACAGAGTACCATGGAAAAGATAGAGTCGGCAGGGAATTTTCGACCAGCTCGTCAACTCCATGCAGACACGCCTTTTCGTGAAGATCTTTGGCGTTCGAGTGCATCAAACAGTAAATCACGTGTCATTTCAGAGTAGACCTGTGCCCAGTTCGTGGCTGACAAGAGATGGTAACGCGCGGGGACTGTCGCGCAATCCGCTGTGGCGGCGACTTCCATGGTGAAACGTCCATACGCGATGAGAGGGAGTGACCCATGCGCTCCGGTGGCGAGTGTCACACCAACTCTCCCGGGGTGATCATGTGTACGGCGAGCACCTCCTGCAGGGTCTCGGCCGCTGGTACCGGGTGACTTGGAAATTAAAAACCAAAAGTGATGCCTCCAGGTTCCGGTCGTCCACATGTGCAATGGATCATCACGTAGCCCGACGCTATATGCTTAAATAAAACGATCAGTACATACTATTCCACCAGTGTGAAACCAAGTGATTTGCTGCCAGTTGTGCCCAAGTAGTGAGAGAGACCGTCGAGGACGAGGGAAACTCATTCGATGCCTACCGAGGTACTGTTTCCCCCCTCGCGAGACAGCCAGTTTATAATAGTCAAGCTGGGGCCCACGATCCTTGATATGGTTGACGCCCTTCACCCTACATGCGCGTGAATTTGATTAATGATACGGCAGGGTCCGGCCCTACGATTGCTTGCATGAGTTCAAGGGCATTATATGTCACAGAGGTCAGCGCTATGATCGCTTCCATCCCTGCATTTCTTTGGAAGCCGCGTCGGCGATAAGGAGTACTTTTGGACACAGTGTGTTCGGTTATATCCCCGCTCGAAGCTTGGTCCTATTGTCCAAGTACTTAAGTATCTCCGCGAAATGCAAGGTGGGCTTGAGGTATTACCGAGAAAGTGGTCCGCGTGCGCGTAGGTTGCGTATAAATATAGCGAAGGTTGGTCCTTGTACGGGGGTGCTTCTGATTGGGACTTTCCAAAGGCCAACTTTTTTTTTAACTAAAAAATGTATTATTACGATACGCACTGCTCGCAGAACGTAGACATCGGCCTGGCCGGCGAGATTGACAGTCGTGGCGGATATAAAGTAGTCAAAATGTCGCGGGAGTATTTGACCACGAGGGATTTGGCAAATAAATATGCCATGTAACACACAATGCATCTCACTGTCTTACAGACTCGCGTAGTACCTAGGTGATTGCCGAGGCTCACATAGAGGCAAATCATACGCTACAGCGTCCCGAGAACATAACTACCTAGGTAGGTAATATTATAATTCATGATCATTCATACCCAGCCCGATTAAATATCTCGGAATTCGGTTCTTATCTATACATATAGCCACATTAGGGCATGATTACAGAGGAAGTTAATTTAATCTAAAACCCCTACCCAATAACTTTCCTACTAAAATCCTCATACATATTACTATACCTATTTAAATATTAAATAAAAAGTCACTCGCTAGAATCTAAAGTTATTACTACCTATTTATTTTAATATAGCTAGTCTAATAAAAAGAAGTTTAAATTATTATAATTATAATTAATAAATTATAATTTTCTATTATAATTAAATTAATTAGAATATTATTAATAAAATATACTTATAAACTACTATTATAGAGTCTAAATCCCCTACTAGCTAAGCTAATAATAATATTAATAAAAAATTAATAAAAATCTTTTTCCTTTATTAAATATACCTATAAATTTTATAAAAAATAAGGTTATACTTAAGGCTATATCTGAGAATAAAAATAAAATTAAGGATAAAATTAAAAATAAAGTTAAAGATAAAATTTTTTTTAAACCTACTTATAATTCTACTACTAAACCTATTAATTAAGCTTTTAATTAACTAAAATTACTATTAATTATATTATTAAGTTAAAAAAATATTAAAAAATAGGAAGCTATATTATTAATAATAACTATATTTATATATAAATAATAACCTACCCTACCCCTAAAGTTATTATCTTCTCCCCTAATAACCCATAGATTATTATTTAAAATAATATAAAAATAAATAAATTATTTTATAATATTATTAAAAAAATATAAAATAAAAAAATTATTTAAATTATTAAATCTAGAATAATAAATATTAATATAAAAACAATTATTTTATAAATTATTTAATAAATAATTATAATAAATATAATTAATTAAAATATTAAAAAATAAATATAATAAAAAAAATAATATAAATAATTTATTATTTTATTTAATTATTTTAATATATTATATAATAAAAAAATTAAAAAAATTAAAAAGTTAAAATAGAATTTTAATTTAATATTTATTAAATATTTTAATTCTTATTAATTTAAAACTATACCATTTAAAAATAAAAAAGTATATAAAAATATCTTTTAATAAAAAATAATATTTAAATTAAAATTAATATAATAATATTAAGAATTATTTTTAATAATAAAAATATTAATATATTTAATAAAAAAGAAAAATAATAAATATATAAACATTAATATAACTTATTAAATAATTTTAATAATTTAAAATAAGTTTTTAAAACTAATAATACACTATTATATTCTATTAATATTAAAATATTACTTATTCTAATAAATTTATAATCTTATATAATAAAATAAAAATTAATTAATAATAATATAATAATAATTATTATTTTAATAAATTAATTAATAAAAATTTAATAATTTAAAATACTTTTATTAGTTATATAAAATATAATAAAATAATATATAATAAAAACTAATTAATTAAATATATTTTTTAATAAAATTAATTATATAATAATAAAAATATTTAAATAAATATTTTATAATATAATTATATAAACTAGCTTATTAAAAGATTTAAAGACTTTAAAATAATATATTAAATAAAAAGATTTAATATTAAAAAAAGAGAAGAATATTTAATAAAATAAAATTATAAAATAAATAAATTAAATAAAATATTTAAGGATTTATTAATTATTAAAAATTATTAATTATTTTAAGAATTATAAGTAATATTTATATATAATCTTTTTAAATTATATTATATAATAATTTTAAAATATATATCTTATAATTTATAATTTATTTTATTTAATATTTTTTTTAAAAAAATATTAATTTTTTTATATTTAAAATAATATTAAAATATTATTATAGAATTTAATATTTTAATAATTTTAATTATAATTAATAAAATTTTATTAATTATAAAATAAATTAAAATCTAAAATATTAAAACTTTTATATTTTTATAATAAATAAATAAAATTAAATTTTAATTTAATTTATATATATATAAAAGTTTAATTAATAATTTAAAATTTTTTTTAATTTAAAATACCTTATTTTAATTAAATATTATTAAAAATAAATATTTTAATTAAAAAAATATTTTAAAATTAAATTTTAAACCCCTAATTAATTATTTAATTTATAAATTATTAATATTTTTTTTATAATTAATATAATTATACTTTTTTTCTTTTTTTAATTATTAATTATATATAACTTCTTATAATAATCTAATAATATATTTATAATTATTACTTTCTTTAAATTTAATAAATTTATTTATTTAATAATATACTTTATTTTATAATAATAAAAATATAAAATAATTTAATTAAAACTTTATAAATTAATTTTTTTACCTCCTTCTTTATTATTTTATTAAAATTAATTAAAAAATTTTAAAGTATTATATAAATATAAATAAACCTAATTTATTATTTAATATTATATTTAAATATAAAAATTTATATAATTTTCTATTTTCTTTTTAATAACTTAAATATTTATTTTATTATAATATAAAATTAAATATATTAAAGATTATATAATTTTTTTATATTAAATAATATTTTCTTTCTTTTTTTTTAATTTTATAAATAATATTATATTAATAAAAATAATATTAAAATCCCTTTTTATTATTTAAATTTAATATTTATTAAATAAAATTTATTATTAGGGATTTTGAATTTTTTTTATATACTATATTAAGGAAAGTTTAATTATTTATAAAGCTTTTAAAACCTATTAATATAAATATAAATAATTTATTATTTTTAATTATAATAAAAATATTTTATAAGATTATTTCCTTTTAATTTTTTTATTTTAATTATATTTTTATAAGTATATAAATTATAATATATATCCCATTCATTATATTAATATATTTATTAAAATAAATATTTTTTTCCTAAAATTTATATTATTTATTAAATTATTTAAATAATTTAAAATATATAACTTCTTTATATAAATTCTTAAAATATTATAAATAATTCCTTATAATTTTATTAATAATTAATTAATATAATAAAAATTAATAAATATAATTTTATTAAATTTTATTATATATATAAATTTAAGAAAATATTATTAATTAATATATTATTATTAATTATTTTATATTTTTAAAAATTATATTATTAATTAATTAAATAAGATATTTTTTAAAAATTAACTTAAATATTTAAAATATATTATAAAACTTTATTTTACTTTTATAAAGTAATTAATTTATTAATTTATTTATAATTATATTTTATATTAATAAAAATAATATTCTATTCTTATTATTCATTTTATTAAATAAATAATATTATATAATTAAATAAATAATAAATAAATAATATAAATATTAATTTTTTTTATTAATTATTTTAAATTATTATATAAAAATTTATTATATTATATTATATTAATTAATAAAAATTAATTTAAAAACTTTAATTTAATAATAAAATATATATAAATTTTTATTTAAAATAATTATAATTAAATAAAAAATTATAATAGAGTAAAAAATATATATTAAAGCTTAATCTAATAATATATAAATAAAAAAATTTACTTATAAATAAAAAATATTATTAAATTAAGAATAGGGGCCTTACTAAAACTATATTCTTACCAAAATACTACTTATTTAATTATCATACTATATTGACTTCCTTCCGTAATTATACCCTTATCTAACTCAATCAAGATATATCCATTAAACAGCCCAAAATGGAGAATTTTATTACCAATAACCCCGTGATCGTTCTGAGAAGATTTCCATTCCGTGCCAACCAGTAGTCAAAACATGGCATCGTGGCTGCACACCGCCAACTCGGTTGCTCACGGAGCGGAGGATCTAATGCGTGGGAGTTATTCATATCAGGCCATGAACTGTGTCGCCATTCTAGCCTCTCGTTGTATATAATGAACGCCTGCGCGAGCCAGACAGTCTTTCAAATGGATTCGGCATCAACTCCCTTGCTCCCACAGCGAAACACCGAGATCACACTTCACAATATCTGACAGCACCTCTTGCACGTCATCACATCTATCATGTCAGCTTCAGCCATAAAGAACGTGGTGGTGGTCGGCGCACGCGGCAATGTTGGTAAATCTACGGTCAAGTTCTTGTCAGAAGATGGATTCCAAGTTACAGGGCTCAGCCGGAGCACCTCTGGAGATGACGTCCCTACGGGTGTGAGCTTCATCACTTCCAAATATTCTGCAGCCTCCTTTATAGAGGCCTTCCAGGGCCAAGACGCAGTCATCAGCACGCTTTCCAGCACCGATTCGGGCGCACTCGACCTCCAGAAGACCCTGATCGATGCCGCCATTGCGGCAGGTGTCAAGACCTTCTTCCCCTCTGAGTTTGGGGTGGATACCTCGGATCCCTCGTCACCTGATTTCATTCCCTTCCTGGCTGGCAAGATTGAAATCCTCGATTACCTCAGGGAGCGACAGGATAAGATCTCGTGGGTCGCTCTCGTCACGGGCATGCTGTTCGACTGGGGCCTCAACCTCCCAGGTTCCGGTGGATGGGACCTAGTCGCACGCACCGTCACGGTCTACGACGGGGGCGACATCCCCTTCGAGGCTAAGACCCTGGACCAGGTGGGCAGGGCCATCGCCTAGAGTTTGAAGAACCCGGAGCTCACGGGGAACCAGTTCGTCTATGTGAACAGTTTCACCGTGACGCAGAATGAGGTTCTGAGGGCCCTCGAATCAGTCACTGGTGAGAAGTTCATCGTGTCACACAGCACTGTCGATGAGCTCTAGCAGGGCAGGGCCGCGCAGTTGAGAGAAGGGCAGGTGCTAAGAGTGTTGCCAATGATCGCCGCCACTTTTTACGGAAAGGGAGGCGGAGTGGCAAATTACTCGAAGAACCGAGGTTTGTGGGATGAGAAGATTGGCTTGGAGCAGGAGAACCTGGATGAGGTGCTCAAGAGGTTGGTCGCGGGGCCCAAGTGAAAGGCCTCGTCATCGAGGGCACCCAGCTTGCCTCAGTTTCTTTTCTAAACTCGTTACAACCGGCAAGCAACATGCTATCAGATACCTGTGGCTAGATGCGTGGGTCGGTGTGCTATTCAATGACCGACGTATTTGATGATTCAAGGCTTTCGGAGGCCTCGTACAACACCTTTCGGGAGGTGATTGTGTCACACAAAATGACCTCTCGAGTAACATCTGCGGTGATTGTTTGCGAAGCATCTTCCAAGCATGAGAAACCATACATGCCACGAAGAGCTTATATGTGCTGCTCTATGGCAACCCTTATTCACCTTAGTCGCGAGAAGCACTTTGAGATCAAATTCGAAAAGACTGTGTCCTGAAGTCCCTCGTGCGTGACCCCAGTGCCCAGCCAGCGACCACTTCTTAGGAGTCGAGCTCTGTATACCTGCTCTACGAAGCTGGTCTGACTGGTTTGCATTTTTCTCCGGCCTGGCTGTCCAGTGTTCAATGAGTACCCCCCTATCCTATGGGACAACCTCTCGAGATGATGACCGGAGTGAAACCTGGGCCATGAGAAACGGCCATGATTAAATAATTCGATTGGGACGAAAACAGGGATGAGAAGACTCGGTACAGGGTGAGAGTGCAACTCCAGAAAGGAAATATTCAGACCAATTCAATGAATATTGTGCCAAGTGGACCTTGGAATAGGAAGCGGCAACTAAATAATAGCAATCACACTTGGGTACTGAAGACCCGGGGCACATCGGAGGTAGCTCAAACGATCAACACGATCAACGATGGCTCGGGGTTGCACGATCCTTCTATGGTACCAAAGACCCGAAATACGGACAGGCGTAAAGAGATCAGGTCATCTGAAGCGATCTACAGATATTACTCATGCCATCCCGGGAAGGAATCGCCGAAGCGGGACGATCGGGGCTCACA
The DNA here is from genome assembly GCA_036986855.1 of Diaporthe destruens. Classification (NCBI taxonomy): domain Eukaryota; kingdom Fungi; phylum Ascomycota; class Sordariomycetes; order Diaporthales; family Diaporthaceae; genus Diaporthe; species Diaporthe destruens. The sequence goes on from BTXE01000006.1 coordinate 2,534,124, forward strand.
CGGCGATCCGTTCGTCAAGCTCGGCTCAGCGGGGGCTCTTGACTTCAGGATCTCCGGTGGGCAACAACATCCGTGCGTGGGCTGGCTGATGAGTTGTGATCGATCGGTGGGTGTCTGTAAGCGTTCCGAACCAAGAAATGCCTCAATCCGCGCCTGGGCGAACCGTGACCCTGAAGTGCTGTTGAGATGTGAGTCTCCAGTAGCAAACTAGGTACGGCGCGTGCTCTTGTTTCTCTCATAGCACGATTACTTGGCTGATTAGTCTCAAGACAGTGCTCGTGCTGCAATGAATCGATAGTGATGTGAAAATCATCAACAGAATTCCAAGTTTCTCGCAGGCTTGGATGGTTCGTGCTCGGGAAAGGGGCGGGGGATAGAGAAGTCTAACTGGTGTGTGATTGCTCAAGAGTCCACTGGTTCACCGAGTCAAAAAGGGGAGACATCGCTGCCTTCTAGAACCCTATTCACCTGAGTGGGTCTCATCCATCAAGGTGACTGCGTGAGTGGATTTGGATGGGGCTTTGGGTTGCGGGTCACAGTGGAGCCGTGCACGAACGCTGATGTGCCGGCCGACATGTTGCCTCATGCACTTGTTACTGAGTAGTGTACAAGTTGGGGCTGGTGGCCTCCAGGACACGGGAACCGTCCACGAGGGGCTGTGTTGATCTCACGATGCTTTAACGACAGACAGGCCGCATGCACTTGCACCGCCTCTTCGTCGATAGTAGTGTACTACTAGCTAGTATGGTATTTTTAGAACCACATGGTAGGGCTTGATTCAGTCGCAGCTGGTGAAATTGACCGGATCCCATCACGTACCCACCTTTGATCAACTGACCAAACCCTCGTCCAAAGAAGCCATCTACCCTAGTCCACTAAGCAATGGGTGTGGATATTGGCATAGAGCAAGGTTACGGATCTCACCACCAACTTTATTGCAGGGCTGAAACACTCCATTTCCATTCTATTTCCGTGGTAACCTGAATACCACAATTACTGATGCAATGCCGCTTTATACCCATGTTGAGATCGATTGGGCCATGATATCCTCGTTGCTACCAGCTGAGTAGTGATCATATTCTGGATTTAGACGTTCCGGTAAAGCACTCAAGCCGCTTGTACGTTGGGACGTGGCCCTGTTCAACGGGCCCTCGTATTTGTCCTCCGGTCACATGTGCGAAGGCGATCGAGGCGCAGAACCGCAGGACGTCATGGCTAAGACACCGTCGAGCATAACACACGCGCTTGTTCGAGATGGCTGAGCACAACAGAGTTTTTCCTGCTATACGAAAGGCCGCCGGCTAGTAGTAGTTACGTGTCCGAGGGTGAAGTTCTGACCGCGGCTCATACACAATAATGCAATGGCATGTTGCATTGATCACACTGAGCACCTGGTCGGGCCGGTTCGACCCTCCGAGACCCGAGAAGCTGCCAGAACAACAGGGCAGGGCCTTGGTGGACTGGGCCTTGGCGAACTGGGCTTGGCGAACTGGGCTTGGCGAACTGGGCCCTTGCGAACTACACTATTTCGAGCACTGTCGATCGGTAGAGCACAGCCCTAGGTGGAGACCCGACTCGCCCGAGATGTGGCGAGGAAAACCGGGTCCGACTGGGGCTGCCTCGCCGACTTCGTGCGCCTATTCGCTGAGGCGGATTTGAGCGATGGGGAATGCCTGGTAAAGGAGAATGTTGGGGCTCAACTGGGCTCCAACTGGGGGCAGCTGCAAGGGCGGGTTAGGCGGTGGGAACGCTGGTCCAGAATACTCCGTTCCGTAGTATGCATATTGCTCAAGGTTTTTCTGCGGACACATCACAATCTCGCTGGCTGGCAGGGCAGGCAGGATGGGCAGTCTACCCTGCATCTCTCCGATGCAACCCTTGTCCTCTTAGGGAAACACTGCCGAGTTCAGGAAATATGTGCGGTCCTTGTTGCGGTTACCCGCCGTTACGTTCATCAAGCCGAGACGGCTGCTTATTGAGGCACTGGATCCATCGTAGCATCGTCATAGCAGGCACATGTGTAAACACAGTGCACAATACTTTTTCTGAATAGGACCGGGGGTCACCACGGAGGCCCGGGGTTACACTCCCGAGCCCACCGGCCCATCACAGTAGCTTTTGTGCTAAGGTTTGCGTACTTCTCCATCTCTGCTTGCTTCTGTTTGGTTGGTTGGCCCGGTTTTGTGAGCTCCGCCCACCCGATGTGGCAGCTCTGGTTCGTCCGTTGTCACTTGCTCGTGTTCGCCCTAGCCACAGCGTTGTAGCCCCATAGTATGTGTTTGTCAGTGCATGTCCACTGATCGCCACCGTGATGTCAGGCGAAGTGCGAAGATGTGCCCAGCCAGCCAGGTCTCCCCGTCTGCTCAGGGGCTGCCTCAACTGATGTGCACATGCAATGCCTGCACGTTCCAACACCCGACCAACCAGCCACTCCCTCTGTAGATCGACGAGAAACAGATTCACATATAAGAGTTCGTCCCGTTTCCATCTGTTTGTTGTTTGTAGACTCCATCTCACACTCAACAATCCAGCCCTTCACTCCCACTCAACTTTCCTACCAACCAAACAAACCTTTAATAATAGCCTACGTGCTTCACTGTCGCTTTTGCTTCAACCAACCAACCAACCAACCAACCAACTCCACACCAACTACCAAAATGAAGTTCCAAATCGCCGCTGCTGCCCTGGCCGCTACCGCCGCCGCCGCCCCCAACAGGCACGTCATCCGCCAGAACAACAACAGCACCATCGTTGACGGCACCCCCTTCACCATGGTCTCGATCCGCTCCGGCTCGGCCCTGCAGTACGCCTCCTTCTCCGCCGAGGCGGGCAGCCTCGGCCTGAACGTCGCGGACCAGGGCGCCACCTGCGCGTGCGCCCAGCGGGACTACGCCACCTTCTTCCTGTCCGAGGGCGAGATGCACCTGTTCACCGCCGCCAACGTCACCCAGAAGCTCTACGTCGACCGCTCCGGCATGGGCCAGGGCATCCTGGGCTACACCACCACCCCCGGCGGCTACAGCGCCGGCCGCAACTCTGAGACCGTGGGCTGGGCCATCGACCAGTATGGTGACCTGACCTTCGCCGGCGCCAACTTCCTCGCCTGCCCCGGCTTCAATGGTTCCTACAGCGTGTGGGTCTCCGCTGGCGTCGCCACCCCCGGCGGCAACTCCAACTGCACCGGCATTGCTGTCCGCACCCAGCTCGCCGCCGAGCCTGTCACTTGCACCTACAGCTACACCCCCGCCGAGTAAATGGGTGCTGCGGGAGTGAGATTGGGGAGGAGAAGAAGCATTTCACGAGTCGACATCTTCGATGCGGCGTGGTCTTGAAAAACAACTCATTGCATAGCGCTTGGTTTTTAATGTAACGCGGACTCCTTACGCGATTTTGGATGCTCGGGATTTGGACGAGTTTTTGGGTATACCAAAGGGACATTCATGTGCATACTCTTACGATGTTTTTGAGATACATTTTAATTGCAATATTCATCGATCGCAGCTATGATTTCTTCCATCTTCAAATTAGTGATGATATGTCATGAGCGTTTCTGCGGTGAGGACTGTTCAAGCGTAATAAGCTTTGTGAATCCGGATTCTGGTCGACCTCGGGAGTCGGCCGGGTTTCTTACTCGACCAACTTGATTAAAGTGGCTCCCTGGGTGAGGTGAATACACTTCAAAATTTTCTTGTCAGACATCGACCAACATCATAAAGACTCAGCACAGGCCCCAGGTGCCAGCCCACCCTCTCGACGAAGTACTTACTGCAGCAGACACCTTGCCCTCAAAAGTCAATAGACTAAACTCAATTTTATACGAAGGACTAAACATACCCACACGCGGCTTATTCCATCCCTGCCCCCCACACACACACACCCCCGAATCATGCCAGCTGACTTTGACAAGCAAGAATACTGGCACGACCGCTTCGCCAAGGAGACCCGCTTCGAGTGGCTGGCGACGTCGGACGAGTTCATGCGCATCCTCGAGGCAGACGCGGACTTCTCAAAACTACTGCTACAGCGCAGCCCTGCCCTGCCCAGCACCGCGCCCTCGTCAGTCTCACCGCCTCGCATCCTCCACATCGGCTTCGGCACCAGCGACCTACAGAACCACCTCCGGGCCGCCGGCCTCGACAACGTGCTCAACGTCGACTACGAGCCGCTCGCCGTGGAGCGCGGGCGCTCGCGCGAGGAGGGCCGGTTCGGCGACGTGAGGATGCGATACGCGGTCGCGGACGCGACGAGGCTGGACGAGGACCTGGCGAGGGAAGGGCAGCCTCGGGACCACACGCACGACCACCACAAGTTCGACCTCGTCATCGACAAGAGCACCGCCGACGCGGTGTCGTGCGGCGGCGACGAGGTGGTCCTGAGGATGTGCCGCGCCGTCAGGAGGTGTCTCGCCCCCGGGGGGTTCTGGATCTCGCTTAGCTACTCGGCGTCGCGGTTTGATATCGAGGGGCTGCCGTTTCGGTGTGAGGTCATCGCCAGGATCCCGACGACGAAGTTAAGGGAGACGGACCCGGATGTTTACCACCATTGCTATAAATTGACGCTGGGGGACGAGTCGTGAGCCGAGCCGTGACTGTGCTTGCTATCGTACTGATACCCCAGGGCATGTAGACCACCTTCCAGGCTGTTTGGTCCACCCGAAGATGATGGAATTGCTGGCAGCTGTCGGGTCCCGCGTACCTGCGTCATGATCTCCGAGCCGCGCTGCATAGTATTGTGGGCTCGACGTGATCGGCGTGGTGCTTTTTGCTCGCTTGTCACGGTCCATGAGCCTAGTGTAGATATCATCATTCACCAAGACGATCAATGATTCCACCGTGTTCCAGACCAAAGAAGCTTGCCCGGGCACTGCGCTGATCACGCCAGAGGAGGGATGTCGTGATGCCGGGAGCTTAATGAACACGAAAACTATATAAATGTATCCGTACCGTGTTATACCTCCAGTAACGAGAATTCTAATACCTCCGCACACGGTGATCCGGCGTCAGTCGCCGTGACTCTGCCAGGTCACCTGAACGAACAATGGTTCTTATTATCAATCAGCGGCGCTGCATGATTCCGTCCGTTGGTCACAAATGAATCACGAAACCTTCCGATGGATACTTAGCTCCTCTGTGCAACGCAGTTTTAAGTTTCTTTTCTTTTTCACGCTGTCCCTTTTTTTCTCTGTGCCTCCTCAATGGGTGGTGTGCTGGCGTCACTTGAGGGCTCATGCTATGTGTGCAGTTAGTTGCCTTGTCTCAATTCAGTAGTAATACTGGAAGTCTGGCAGACAGGAGCTAATGGAGAGTCTTATTCGATTTTGAATGGTTGAGAAAGAGTCACACATGAGTCACCAGCCCATTGCCTTTGTGGATCTGGTCATTCAGAGTGGCGTCCGGGGAGACCGGGAACTCTTGCTTTTCAGCATCAGTCATGTATTGACTGCGCCCTGAACATTCGGACCAGAGCTGCAAGTAACGGCCTACAGTGGCGAGTCTACCAGACTGGATCTGGCGAGATTGATGGCGATCCACAAGTGATCGAATAACCTATAGCAGCATTCCGCCTCGCGGCAGCTATCAGTTGTACTTTGTGACGTCGAAAACGACAGACTGACGGCGAGACCAGGGCTTGCAAGCCGGCTACTCCCATAAAGGATCTTACATGCAGGTCTGGAACGATTAGGTTCTCCTACCAACGACAAGCTTTACTGGTTTGGCATCTATTCCGCATACGTCCAAGGACATACATGGCGTTTCTATATGGTGGTAAACGCTCAAGACAGGGCATAAAACAACATACGACAAGCTTCAATACCAAGACTTGGCATGTAACCACACCTTCCACAAGGCGAATGAATATAGTTATTGGCACAGCCAAGTGGCCGATCTTAGAGGGCCGTCTAACCAGTCCACGCAGCGAGGCTCCCGTTGGATCAATTGATGCTTACCTAGGTACCTAGGTAGCCTAGTCTAAGGAAGAAAAGGAAGAGAGAGAGAGAGAGGTCTGCAAGGTCCAATGTGCTGCAGGTGTAGGACAAGCAGTGGATTTATCGATAAGACCAGCATTGACTCTCGACAATAATTAACTTTAATTCAACGCCAAGTCACTTGAATATATTATGTGGAGGTGCTCGCAACTAATCCCTGCGATATCATTCCTACAAGTGATATCAGCTGCCGTGGTCTTCTCCAAAGGAAGAAAATTGCGGCGGGTACAGTACGGAGTACTGACGCTCAGTGAGCGTGAGGCAGCTCGTGCTGATACTGCAGACATACCTCAAGTGCTCTCATTTATCACATAAGCAGTCATGGTTGATTTTTGGGAGTTCTAGCTGTGCCTTTGTATAGTCGACTAGCCACTGCTCAAATGACTTGTGGTGTCTGGATTTAATCTGAACCCGTGCATTACAGCGGAGCGAGCAGAATGCTCGGTGCTGAAACACGTTCTGTTCGCTACATGCAGTGCAAGTGGTGTTTGATTGGGCCCGGGCCCCCTTCAATTCGCCACGACCGATCCGTGTGATTGCACAAACGAGGTTGTTTTGGAAACGGCGGTACGCAGCGTTTTGCCGAAACGTATGTTTTTTCAAGTCTTAAGGCCTCTAATTCAAAACACGGAGCGTCACCTGTTGCGCCAAAAGGGAAGGACCCTGTGGTTGCCCAGGGGCTCCTTTACAGGGCTCATAGTGAGGGGTGTTAATTTATGCAGTGACTTTAAATGTTAGTTGGTGGTGTTATAACAGAGACATTAGTTGTTATTTGTACATTATAATGTGTGCCCTCTGATTTCAAGGGTGCGAATCTCCGTTTCGATAATATTGGAGATTGCTGGTGGGAAAGCTCAAGCACATAGTTAAGGAACGGCATTCTATAAACTATCTACCTATATACGACAAACAATTTTTCAATGCCAAGAAATCCGTAACTGGGCAATACTGAAAAGTGTTTTCATGTCTACGAGATCTTTCTTTTCTTTCCCTCACTCAAATCGAACAACGAGTCCGCGACTGTCAGACTTTGGAATTCCAATGTCGCTGTCACGGATAGGAACGACGTCAGACTCATCGCAATGAAGACTCATCTTGTGTCCTCCTGGTCGGAATAGTATGCCCAAGACGATATACATTTCGGCCCAGGCGAGACTGCACGGCAAGGATGTTAGTTACGACCACGTGAGGTAATGGATCCTCCGGACAACAACATACTTCAAGCCCAGGCAGTTCCGCGACCCCTTGACGAAAGGCACCAGGTTCCTGTTGACGCGAGGGTCGACATCGCCAATCCATCGGTCGGGAATGAATTTGTAGGGCTCGGGATAGACCTCCGGATCCATGTGCAAATGGCAGACCGACATGCCCACGGGGGTCTGTTTCCGGAGCTTTTAGCAGCTGCAAAAACTACCTGGAGTAGGGGTCGAATCTCACATTCTTCGGGATTGTCCACTCCTTGTATTGCAGGTCATGATCAGGCGATACACGAGGACTGCGTCTCATGAATCGTGCGATACTGGGGCCCTTTGTCAGCTGGACATACGGGAGCTATCAAGCGTGGGCACGAACCGTAAGCCTTCTTTGATACATGCAGTCAAGTATGCTATCTTCTCTAATTCAGACCATCTGGGCATCTCGTTGGGATAACAAGATGTAACCTGTTTTAGTTCTTCACGAAGTCGGTGCTCGATACCTGGATTCTCGAGGACAAAGTAAGTGATCAGAGTCATAGTTGAAGCCGTAGTGATTGTCCCAGCGGCGAGAAGGAGGAACGCTTCTCTTTTCAAACGAGCAGGATCCTTTTCAGCGTCGGGCAGATCACTCCTCAGAATGTGATGAAATATAGAGCTTTTATCGTCGAAGTCGTCATGGTTCTTCTCTTTGGCTATCTCTGCCTTGATTTTCTCAATATGCCCCTCACTGAGCTGTTGGTAATTTTTCAGTCATCAGTTTGTAAGGTCCAACAGTTTGTAAGGTCCAAGCTGAATTGCACATAGATATGACTGACCAAATGAAACATCCTGAAACCAGCGACGTTGGGGTTGATAGCTTTCAGCAGTTCGACTGGAAGCATGGCAGCCATACTTTGCGGCGCATTAGCGTGTTAGCAATTGGCGCTGCATGATGAGGCATGATTGTTGGAAATTACCTATTGATCCAGGGAAAGTTCCGGACGTATGGCACCATGGCCAGTATGCCCATCAGCGACTTAAACCTTAACATACAAAGTCAGCTGTTTGATTTCTCATGGCTGATCCTGGACAAAACATTGCACCCACCACTCTGGGTTGAAATTGGAAGCCTCAAGTAACTCTGGGTTTTCGCCGCAGGCAAACTGCCCTGCAAGATCCCCAGTTACGCACGCAAAAGCGTGGTCAAGGCGCACGAAAGCGCCGGTTCCGGCACATTGGCGGAGTTTCTCATCTAGGACCCTAGCTTCATAGTGAATTCTCGATTCCAGGCGGGTCACACTCTGCTTTGAGAAGAAGTTTTCCACAGCTTTTCTCCTCATTTGGTGGAGCTCGTGTGGAACAGTTGTCGCGATAATATCTATACAGCTAATTAGCATGGACGCTTGGAATCCCGGGAGGTACGATATCTCACCAGAAATGCCGAGACCCGCACGACTTCCTGCAATGAGATTTGTTCTTCGTTTCCCACCGAGAACATACAGCTCATTGTAATACTCTGCATCCCTGATAGAAAGCTCCGTGGGGCTCACCCTGACGATAGAGCCTGTGTCACATTAGCCTCACAAACAATTCCCTTTGAAAAGATCCATCCAATACCATATTTGTCGTGCAGTCCCGACAGGATGTCGGGAAATTTGCCTCCTCGAATATCGTAATACGCCTCGTACCATGACGTTGCAGCAGCAAGCTTGGGACCCGGGAATTTGGCTAATGGGGAAAGAAAGAGACGGTGAAGAGTCACGACAGCACGGTAACAAAACAACAATGCAACAACACCAGCAGCGACATCTCCAAGAGAGAGCCCAGCAGTGGGCAGAGCCGCCAAAGCTCTAAGTTGACAACTCACGTTGTGCGCCATGGCCTGGAAACAGTTGACTTGAAAGAGCGTCACTCAAACTGAGCACTTGAAAGCGAATGCAGAGTCTAAGTGGGCAATTTGAGAGACGACACCAAGCACGGCGGATAATAAGGAAACTTAAGTGATGAAGAATGTCTGGAATTCGCTGATCGATTTGGGCCAGGATAAGTGTTTGCCAACGGCGCATTAACCGCGAATGGAGAACAGCAAGCAGCCCACTTCCGATTTTAGGCGGGTACCGTGTACACGAGATGCCATGACAACTTGAATTGGCAAACAGTAGCCAAGATTGGACCACCTAGGTCCGGCCCGACATATCTCGGTCTGGTTGATGTGAGAAGCACGACATTTGCTATCTGGAGGTTCGGCTTCGGGTCGGGAGGATTTTTTCAAAATGCATCTGTTGGCCGGGATAGAGCGGTCTAGAAAGGGCTAATCTGATGTTTTCTTCCGAATTGGGAATGATCTAAGGCAGGTTGGTTTCATAGCCTAGATGTTGGTATCCAGTAAAAGAGCCGAAGATAAGTTTTCTGATGATTCTCCACCTTCAATTTGTCCGTGATTACAAAATATGTGATGGCTCACCAAATCCTGTCACTATTCAAGTACTTACCTAGTATCTGGACATGACTACGTGAAGGAACTCCTAGGCTGAATGAAGCCTGTGTTCCTGCTCGGGCTTGGTCCGAATCTAACTCCAATTCGCCCGAGATCTGCATCTTGTACAGTCTGGACCACACTGTAGTGGGTGGATATGTATTTCCGACATAATCTAGTCGCACGCATGAGCCTCTGTGTTTGCATTACCAGAGATACCAACAGCGCCTCGGGTGAGACGATTATGCAACGCAATTAGTACTTCGCACAATGATTTGTCCGTAATCGGTCCATGAGAACCCGGCAAGGCCCAAGTGCTGGGTAAATTATGGCGAATGAGTCTATAAATACATCGGTAAAGCGAACTAGAATCTCTTCCTTCCGTTCCAATTTCAAGATCCATGTCGATTTTGAAGCGGTAACTATACTTTCAACATGACTGTCGGCAAACCCCCCACAATGGGGTCTAATTTCAAGGCTCTCGTCTTCGACCTTGGGGGCGTTCTCCTGGAATGGGACCGCCACAGCATTGATGCCATCTCCCCTGCGCAATTTCTGGCCATCGCAAATTCCACAACTTGGCATGAATTGGACCGAGGCAATGTCACGCTCAAGGAAGCCTGCCAGGTAGAACCTCTTGTGTCCTCAAAAATTGGAAATGCCAGCTAAGACAAAAACAGGAATTTAGCAAACAGCTTGGTGAAGATGCCTCCGCTATCGAAACTGCAATGAACCAGGCTCAACTTTCGCTAAAGCCCGTAACTGCACTGGTACGCACGATGCTGGAGATCAAGTTGTCAAGACCTGATCTCAAACTCTACGTCATGTCGAATATTTCACGGGTAAGTATTCGCCACCGCCTTAAATGGAGCTAAACTAATCAATATGTAGGAGCATATGGAAATGGTCCAGAGCATTGACCTCCCTTGGTCGATCTTCGAGAAAGTCTTCGCATCAGGCGTTGAGGGCATGAGGAAGCCAGACCTGTGCTTCTTCGAACGTGTCATCAAGGAGACGGGTGTTCATCCAAGTGAGATAATCATGATTGACGACACACCCGAGAATGTTTGTGCGGCGAGGTCTCAGGGGATGCGTGGAATCCTCGTGCACAAGTCACTGCCCAGCGTCAGCAAGACTCTTCTAAATCTGCTTCAAGACCCTATTCGACGGGGACAGCTGTTCCTTAAAGATCAGGCCCGCGACCATCATTGCGTCGTAGAGGGCCACGAGGACCTTATTCTCAAAGACAACTTTGCCCAGCTTATGATCTGGGAACTTACTGATGATGAAGGCATCATCTACCTCAAATGGCCATATGGCAGGACCCACGGATTGAACCGCGCCAGCAATGGTGATTCAATATCGGGCGGCCATAGCAATGGTAACACAGTTGATCATCCGAATGACCACGATTTTATTAGATCGAAGGTCGAGAACGGACTCTGGAACTACTTCTTTGAGGCCCCTGTCCTCACGACCCGTGACTTTCCCGCGGATGCTGACACAACATCGACCGCCTATCTGTCACTCCCTGAACGATACCTCTCAACCGTCCCGGATGTCGAACTTGTTCTGGACAGAATGAGTGAGAACTTGGACCTGGACGGGATTATGCAGACATACTTCGATCCTTCGAGGCCTCGAACTACTCCAGAAGTCTGCTGCAACATCCTGAGGGTGTTCCACAAGTTTGGTCATGGATCCGATCCCCGGACCAAGAAGACAGAGGACTACGTTGTGGACTGTCTGAACAACAACGCATGCCTCGACGGTAACCGGCATTACTCAACACCAGAAAGCTTCCTGTACTTTGTCTCACGTCTTTATGCCGATACTTCCAGTCATTCACTTCGCAAAAGATTGAATGGAGTCAAGGCCCAACTCCTAGAGCGCCTGAACGTGACAACGAACCCATTGGCTCTGGCACTTGGTTTGTTTGCCTGCCAATCTGTGGGTATTGATCCAGGTCTGTACAGGAAAGACCTGATGACACTCCTGTCGTCGCAAGAGGAGGATGGCGGGTGGCCGGCCGGCCATTTCTGCTGTATCGGAAGGACGGGTGCTCGCATTGGAAACCGGGGATTAACAACTGCACTTGCTGTGAGGATACTGGAGAAGGAAAAGCGAGGGACCTAGAATCCGGATCCTCAATTATGCTTTCAAATGGAGTTTGCGGATCTACCTATGTATCTACATGCGAAGATCCCCCCAAAACAAGGTCGACTACAGTGAGAGCCTGAATTGACTTGGTAACTAGGAGTTACTGAATTTTGCGGAAGAAAGAAACTTCTATCATGATCTGAATCATATAGAATCGTTTTTTCTTTTTTTGATTCCGTTGGTGGACTCAAAAAACTGCGGAGACTCTGTATACAATTGCGATCCGAGACATCAGTGACAATATAGGTGGTTTCGCTTCTATTCCGTATTCGTCCGAGGACATCAAGTAGATAAATCCCCATTAAATATGTGGTATAGTGGCGATAGATAATGGAGATAATGAAAGTTACCAATTTGAGGATTGTTCAGACCCCACCGGATCCTGTTGGGTACTAAGAGCTTGAATTCTTGAAGCTATTCTTCAAGCTACTCCCTATCCTTCTGGAATGGTGGCCCTTTTGACGAGGTTGGTCTCGTATAAGCTTGGCCCGAACCCAGGCCCACCCCTCCACATGAAATGACAGATCGCAGCCGCATTTCGTCTCACAGAAGACGGACAGACGCGTGCGCAATCTCTTGGAGGTGGGGCTGATGCAGTCAGCATTTTTAAGCCGAGACCTACCGTGTACGCCGCAGAATTAAGATATGATGGGCTGGAACCTCGCGTGAATGTGAACATGCCCATTCAGCTGGGTCTTGGAACCCCCACTCGGTGGCACCACACGTCCGACCAACACCGATTCCTCCTTTAACTTTGTCTGGTGGCCAAAATCCTGCTGTGTAAGCTGCAGAAGCACGCAGGCCCTCACAGTCAGCGACGGACGCAAGCGGCCGTCTGGTTTTCTCTGGGGGCTGGAACCCAATCTGTCCCACATTGGCTTCGTTATGTTGTTTGCCTCGGGACCCAAAGTGCTACGTCACATCACCTCGACATATTGATGTACAAAACTGCCTTCGTTCCCAACGGTATCAAAGCACCTACTTGTTTACATGGAATACTACGAGTAGTTGCACAATTGGACTCAGCATAGAAACGACGCAAAGATGGAAAGCCCCAACACTACGCCATACAAGCTTCCTTCAGACGCCGTCTGGTTCAGTCAGTAGCCCGCAGGCAATACCGTTCTTCATGTTCAGTCAATATACACTAACACTGGATCAGTTACCGGGTGCTCTTCAGGAATTGGGCAAGCCCTAGCACAGCTCGTCGCCAAGTCTTCGAACCGCGTTGTAGCAACCGCGAGGAAGACCTCCACCCTGGATGCCATTCCCAGCAACGACCGTGTTCTCAAGATCGAGTTGGATGTCACCTCAATCCTATCTGTCGAGGCCGCGATCCGCGCCACACTGGACAAGTTTGGCCGCATTGACGTCGTTGTCAACAACGCCGGCTACACCCTCGCCGGCGACACGGAAGCCGCCGAAGATGCCGAGTCCAGGGCTGTGATGGATACCAATTTCTGGGGCATGGTTGACGTGACCAAGAGGGCCCTTGGGATCTTCAGGGATGTGAACCTCAAGACTGGCCAGCAGGGCGGTGTGGTTGTCAACATGAGCTCGGTTGGGGGCTGGTCTGGCTTCCCTGGCCAGTCCTTTTACCATGCCAGCAAGTTCGCAATGGAGGGGTGGACCGAGGCCGTGGCCAAGGAACTACCTGCATCTTGGAACAGTAAGTGCACTGAACACAGTTCCCCTGAACCGTCCCTGTAGCTCCTTCGTGGGGGCGGTAACAACCAACGTGGAGGCTTTCAGACTCACACATGCGTTCGTCCAGTCCACTTGACCAACATTGAGCCCGGGGGTGTCAAGACCAACTATGCAACTTCCTCGCTCAAACCCATCGCCAGAAAGCACCCGGCTTACAGCGATCCGACTTGCCCAACCAACATGATGCTCGGCTACATCCAGAGCGAGCAGGGCCGCAGCATGTGGGCGGAGCCAAGCGCTCTGGCGGCAGCTATTTATCACGTCGTAGGCCGCGGCCAGAGGATCCCCATCCGTGTCCCCCTGGGAGCCGATGCCTGGGGCCTGATTAGCAAAGACCTGGATGATATCAAGAAGGACCTCGATGAATTGAAGGACATCAGCCATGGCGTCGGCGACCCGAAGCAGCTGGAGACTATTGCCGGTATTGCGATGTAGTAGCTGCAATCAGTACTATTCTGGACTTGAACTGAAAGACGCTTGAAGCTTGATTCGTGTATCGGACATCAAGACTCGGGGAGAGCGCGTTTTTTTTAAACAAACAAAAAAAAGCATTACTAGACCTTTGTGAAGGGGGGATATACACCTATTGCCCACAACGTGCGTGTATTTCCTAACTCGAGGGATGACTATAGAGGTAACCTTCCACTCGCCTTACAAGGTTGCTGTGTTCCCCATCACCCACTACCTCGTCAAATCGATAACTCCTTCTATACCGGCGAAATTATGTAAAGAATGAACGAGCCCAACGCGGTCGTCATGGCAATAAGAGCCGAATTTGACGTGGAAACCCGTTGATTTAGAACCACGTGTATGGTAGTGCAACCGCAGAGCAAAGAGAGGGGGCACAAGGCCGATGCTTACTGCATATGTAACTGCAAGCATGACCACATGATGGCCCTGAATACATAAGACCAGGGGGGGGGGACAAATGCCTCAACGACGTCCCTGTTTCATGATCTCTACAGCCTTGCCAGCACAACCGCCATGTACTGTGTATAGCTTCGGACGCGCAATTACAGAAACAAAACGAAACTAGTTTCCAGCAGCACATTTTAACTAGGCAGTATCCACCCCTCCTCCCGTTTGAAGCTGAACAATGGCAAATCTTTCCTGGGACAAACTCCGTCTTCTGTGTCGCCGTAACCTTATTATAGGCCAAAACATTATTATTCATGGGATCTTGCCGGCAAGACTCAGTCGGCGTCGATCTCCGTCCACGGGTCCCCGACCTGCGCAGCAAAAAACCAACGCTCTCCTGGGAGTCACCTCGAGTGCTCATGTAGTGTAGTTACCATGCCGCCTAATACAACCACGCAGAAAGGCCCAAGTCTCGAGGCCGCCCTTGCTAGAGGTAGACAAACCCCAAGGCACCTGGCCGGGGTCCAGTCTCCCAACAACGCCCTGCCCGCCTCCTCGGCTCCAAAACAACCTCCCGCCTCCCGCCCAGGCCGGACGCGGGCGCGGGCGCTGCTGCCTTCTTCTTCTTCTTCTACTATTAGGTAACATTACACATCCAGCAACGGGCGCCGTCCACGTACGACCACTATCCCCACACTCCATGACGTGACAGAGGACACAACGGTCTGATTCTATAACCCCACCCTCGGCTTTCAGTCACAACAGCCAGGGCGCTGTGCGCCAAACCAAGGCCAGCGCCGAGGCGCGGGTGGCTGCAGAGAAACAAGACCACGCCGGGGGGGTGCTGACTGAGCGTCCCCGTCCGGCCCTGTCTTCCTTGTCCCATCTGATCAAGTGCTTGCCATGCCACTCGCATGGACTTCATCACAGGGATTACAGTGTGATACCAGCGTCCAGGGCATCTCCCGACTTTGCATCTTATGTCAATGTTACAACCCGCGACAATGGGCAATCAAGGGAACTCGTGGCCTGTTGTGGGCAGTGCCGAATGCGCCATGATCACCGGGGAGGGCAATTATAGTTTTAAGGTTGTCGGCAGGATCGGGGTTTGTGTAAGATTGGTGTCATGTCCTGTAGGTTGGCGGGTGTTTTTGGATGAGAAGGAATGAGGAGGAGCGCCAAGGGTTTGGTAAGTACCAAGGTACCGTCTGGTCGGGGCCACCCTCCTGTCGGTGTTGGTGCAAGACGGTGAGAGGTGAGAGGTGAGAAGAAGCTGTGCTGGTGCCGAAGGTTTGATCTCCGATCTTGGGCTGTACTTGAAAACGAGGCATCATTGGCAACAGCGTCTGATTTATCTGCTGGGCGAGTTTGTTGTTTGGAAACAAGCTCTTGTGACTCTCAATGGTTGCGCTTGCTGACGGCGCACCCTCACCCTTGCCCTCCCCCCAGTCCCCCCACAGATGAAGCTGTCAGGGTCGGGGTTGGACTGTGATCCCAGATGACGTCACCACCTCCCAGAGTCCAGTCAGTCAGTCCAGCCCAGTCGAGTCCATCCTGCACGACCCGCAAAGCTGACAACAACACCGACACTACCACGCAATGCCACGCAACGCCGCGGTGAGACCCGTCCCGTTACAGCACGATGCCAGTAATAGGCCGGATCTGCGATGCCCGCGTAGCAGGATGCAGCAGCAACAACAAGACTGAACAACACTGGCAGGCTGAGCGGGCCTCGTCGGCGTGGCGTTGCGGCCCCCAACCGGGCCGCCACAGGAGGCGGTCGGCCGACTCTCTCGGCCGCCCTACCCCGTCTCTGCCTGTAAATCAAACGCCCGCCGCCGTCCAGCTGCCGGGTCCTATTGGGTGCGGTGCTCCCAGCCTGGCGAGGCCCCGGGCCCGCGGGCAGACGGCCCACCCTCGAACACAGCTGGCTTTGGGTTGCTGCTGCTGCTGCTGCTGCCAAATGCCAAATGCCAAACGCCAAACGAGCAGCAGAAACGACTGGTGCTTACATATTCTTGACTGCAGGCGACTAGCCGCCCCGTTGCTGGTGCTGGCGGCGCTGCTGGTTCTGTTGCAGAGACTCGACTCGGGCCGTGGTTTTTGAGGCCGTCGTGGGTTGCGATGCCAGTGCCGGGGGGGCAGTGTTGCCTGGACCGTTTGTCCGTGGCCTTGTGGGGTTTCTTCTTCAGATCTCCCTCAGATCTTCAATTTGCCCCGATCTCCCCTCCCCGTCGAAACAGTCTCGTGTGTTGCCATTTAAGAAGATGCGGGCGCCGCTTTTCTTGGTTTTTCCCACCCATCTTCCGGGACTGATCTCTCATCCACCACCCCCCCCTTTTCCCTTCCCTTTCCCTTCTTAACCACAAGACAGCTGGCCTCTTGTGCATGTGTGTTTGTATAATTCTTTTTCTCCCAGGGTAATTCAAGAGAGTCTCGTCGTTGCCGGCCATCGACAGTCCTCCGCAAACGTGCACGACACATTCATTCTCTCCCCTTCACTGCCCATATCAAACCACATCCTCTCACTCCTTCAGGATGCGTTACAACTCAGTCTTTCACGGTCCGCCGTCCCCCTCAGATGCTGGACTCATCAAGCTCAAGACAGGGCCCGGCCCCCTCAAGCTGCAGAAGGAGCGCCTCCCGACATCCCAACACCACCGCGTGCGCAAGGCATCTCTCTCGACCGGGTCAGCCACGGGGACGGGGACGGGGACGGGGACAAGGACAGGCACGCCGTCAGGCACAGCAACCGGCGCCAGCACCCCTCCGTCCTCCGTCGACCCCCACTCCTCGGCAGCCACTCCGGTGAAGAGGGTCAAGAGCCTGCGCGCCCCGACCGAGGACGCCATCATCGAGGTCAAGACGCCCGTCACCGCCCGGCCCCAGCTCGACAGCCTCACCACCAGCCGCCACCAGAACCCCGCCCTCCCGGAGCTCAAGCCCTGGGAGTCGTACCTGCACTGGCTGTGCCTGACCGAGGAGCCCGGCACCCTGTGGAGCTCGTCCCTGTGCGCCACCTTCCACGAGTGCCTGGCGCCGCACTCCAACAGCCCGGCCGCCGCCCGCGCCCAGGCCTCCGAGTACGCCGCCCGCATCGACGACATCTACTGGAGCTTCTACCTGCCCCTCGACCCGCTGCTCCAGTTCATGGAGGACCGCATCCTCTCCGGCTACCTGCTGCACGTCTGGACCATGTTCATCGAGCTGGGCAAGCGGATCCCCCACGACGACCCCGGCCAGGTGAGGCTGGTCGACCTGCTCAAGGAGCTCGTGCACCTGCCGCCCATGGAGGTGCGGACGTGGGAGGTGAGTTGTTGACACATTTGATTTTTTCCCCCTCATATCCTGTCATCTATCTATCTAGTATTGGTGCGAAGACACTGGTCTCGTGAGAGCTGACCTTGTGCACAGGGCAACGACGCCCCGTGGACCGACCTGCCCACCCTCGACGACGCCCTGATTGCCGCATGGGACGATCTGTGTAAGTACTACTTCCTCCTCTCCTCTACGCGCTCTTCACCCACCCACTGACCAACACACCCAACCGCAGACGACCCAGAAGTCCAAATGTCCGACCCAGAGGGCCACTGGGTCAACTACTTCGCCTTCCTCGGCCGCCTCGTGTCGGCGGACGTGACCCCGGACTGGTGGGAGATCCCCTCCATCACGCTCAGGGAGGTCCTCGCCGAGGACGTCGCGCCCAACCACCTGACCGTCTACAAGACCATGGCCCTGGCCGAGTACATGAACCACGCCGGCGACGCCTTCTTCGAGTGGTGCATCCACTCGGGCATGCTCGATACGCAGGTGTCCATGTCTATCATCTCGCCCCTGCTCGAGACGCCCGTCCAGCGGGACTGGTTTGGTAAGAGGCGGGGTGTGGGTGGTGGTGATGCCGGTTCGGTTGACTGAGTGGGTGGGGTGATTAATTAGTTTGTGTGTGTGTGTGTGTGTGTGTGTGTGAAAATGGGGCTTTGGTTGTTGCATTTTTTGGAAAGAATAGAGAGACCGGGACAGGATGACAATATGACATATATGGTGTTTTTTTGGTGGGCTGGATGGGACGGGCCTAGACGCAGCATTAGAGCGTATATTGTCTTCAGAGAGCGAAAGACGCCAGCCATCGTACACGCATACATACCTAGGCATAGATAGGTATTACAACGCCACCAAGCAAAAACAAACTCATTCAAAACCTCAACCACTTCTGTTCCCCACACTCAGTCCGCCTGCCAACGTCACCCAACTGGGGTAGTCATCCTCATCACCCCCCCCCCCCGCGTCCCGTGCTCGCCGTCGAAAATACCACCATTCTCATCAGTGGTCATCTTCGTCACCATAACACCCGAGCCATCCTCCTCAAAGCCTCAGACTTAATACACAGCCCAAACATGATCCCCACGCGCAACTTGGAGCGCCAGGACATTCAGATCCCCGACCCCGGTGCCCTGTCCCGCGGTCCCGCGCATCTATCTCCTCCAGGTAGTTAGGGAAGTACCGCGGGCACGTCGTCTCCAGCCGCGAGGGGTGACTATTGCCTGATCGACTCGTGGGTCAACTCAGCCCGGCTCAACGGATTGGCGATGACTGACTCGGCCACGCCTACTAATACTGAAGCAATTAAAATCCGGGAGTGGAGAAGAAGAAATAGATCTTTGCCAGGGCAACGAACAAGGTAAGGGTGAAGAGAATGGTTTGACTAATTAGTACTGACGACCTGTACGGTAAGTTATCCCAAGCAGAAACATCGTCGCCTCTAAACATGCACCCGCATTGCTCGAGTGAATTAAGTTAATCCCGTACTAGTAAATCCCCTCCTCAACTGTTGTCCTCACCCTGAGACTAACTAACTACTAAAGACGCCCCCAGCTAGCAGTCGCTCACACCCGCGATGTTGGCCAGGACAGACTCCTCCAGCCCGACCCACCCCGGCCGCGTAGACCACTGGCACCCCGCCGCGGTCCTGCGCATCAATGCCCTGGGGGGCTGACCCCACGCTGGAGCCGCGAGCGCGGCATCGTTCCAGCTGTCCTCGGCCACCACCGTGACGGCGCCGCCGCCGAGGACGAGGTCGGGACGAAGCGCCGCACTGGGGGCTCCCATACGCCGGCCGACTTCAGTGCGTCCAGGGCGAAGCCGACGGCCGGCGGGATCACGGCGGCCTGCCGGGCCGGGCGAGAAGCTCACCATGTATGCTGGCGGAGTGGACGACTACCAGGTACGGATGTGCCTGCTGTGTGTTTGTTGGCGCGCATATGGCATGCCCACGGTCAGCTCCTAGTATTGTGGATCGCGTCTAACTACTACTACCTCCTCGTACCCTTGACAGCCCCTTCAAAGGCGTCGGCTGTTCGGCCGCGAGGTCGGGCGACCTCGCGCAGCTCGAAGCTGCCCCCTCCGTAGTACTTGTGTGTTCGAGCAGCGCCTGGGGCCAGGCGTTCTTTGGCCGTGTCGCGCACGCTGCCGCGGACCCGGTAGACGTGCGAGAGGAACTGGTCTGCGATGTGGGAGCCCGGCAGGCCGTTGGCCCCTGTCGCGAGCACGATGGAGCCCTTTGGTACTGCTAGACAAGGAGGAGGTGGCATGGTTGGTGATGGGTGCTGGTGGGTGGTCGGGGCGAGATGGTTTGGTGAGTGTTGGGATGTGATTGTGTGCGGATCACGTTATTGGCAAATGGAATTGCGGATGGCATCTTCTTGGTTATGAGGGAATTCTAAACACCGTCATCTTCTGTATCTGACAAATTGATCCGGTAAAGATGATTGATACTCTCTAATGCGATACAAGGACAAAGGGCCTATAAAATCTTTTGGATATGGGTGAAAATGTGTCATTTCGACCAGAAACTTTGATTAGAAGTGTTTCAATACCTACTTGGGAAACGCGCAAGACCCGAGCGCTTAGCGAGGACGTTGCTTACATATCTTTGTATTTCCTCGTCTCGGCGAACGTCCTCCAGATGTCGTCTGTCCAAGCCGATTGGTCTGTTTCCAGTTGATCCTGGGGCTTTGGGGTGATCTTATGCCACCCAGTCAGGGCGGTCGAGGTCAGCTATGGAATCAGAGTTGATTCGGTAATGAAGCTTGCCTTGTACCTGGTCGTTCACCTTGTCGTGGCCGGTGGTGGCCTCCTCCTCACGCTCGCCCGGGAGCTTGAGTGCGTCCTGACCTGTCCCTTTTGCCTGTCTCTTTTGCCTTTATTTGAGATACTCCTGGCTCTTGCCCATGGCTCTGCACGCCAGAGAAAGCAGGAAGATGGGTAATGTATCGACCATGAGCATTGGAGTTGCCGTCTTCGATCTTGCGATGATATGATCGTTCTCCATTCAGGAATTCTTCGCCCTTGTTTTTCCTCGGTTTCAGGTGTGACGACGTGGTACATAGTGTCTGAATGGTCTTTCTTTGCACCGTCAGGATCATCCTTCTTATTCCAGTTATCATTATTAGTTCATTTGCCTTCTCAATTTTCTTCTTGGCGGCCGGGATTGTCGCCTGCGCCGCCCTTCTTGTTGGCCTCCTGGTCAGACGGATTTTCGAGTTTATCCTTCGAGTCCGGAGTCTGCGGCTCTGCCTCCGAGGGCTGGGTGTCCTCCTTTGGACGGCCAGCGAGTGTCTGGTCATCAAATACTGCGTGTCCAGTCCGTCTAATATTTCAGAAACTTAGAATTGTTGGAGCGTCCTTGATCTGTCAATTGACATGGTCAACACAGCCGTCCAAACTGCCGGCGCATTAAACAAGGCCCTCTGGCCGGACTCCAGTTACGGGCTTATCCCAAGTTGCCTGAATTGAGTGATGTGCAGAAGCGAGGGGTCTTGCACCAATGGAAGGAATTACAAATTCGATCTATCATATGATGATTGATAATAGCACACTGCTAGGATTGGGCGGAACCTTGAAGGAGAGGGAGCCCCTCACGTAAGCTCAAAATATCCAACTACCATTTGTGGGTCAGGTGTTTCCAGCCACCTGGGCAACATCCTACGGGCCCATTGGAAGAACTGGTTCCAAAGTTCGCCTTGGCCTAACCTCTGAAACGCACTTCAAAAACATCAGCCAGGACCTCGAGACCAAACATTTCCCGAAATGTAACTGCCATCGCCGCTAGTCCCGGCCTTCATCTCATCCTAAACAGGTCAGCGGCCAGGACACGTCTTGGACTGTGAACCACCGCAGTTCAATTGAAACTCGACATATCCCAGGAGGCTCAAGAACTCACCATTTGCATCTGTTGTTTTTCCCCCGGCACCTGAGGCTCAATTAGCCCCAGGCCCGGCTCTGAATACCTCAGACCTAGATGAACATACATCTTCAGCAACATGACATTCGAGGACACACGCTATTCTTATAACGATACTAGCCTCTTTGCGGGCCTAATATACGAGCTGGTATGCGGTGGTCCCAGCCCGCAGGAGGCTGTTGTTGACATGCGCGACCGTGGTGTGATGGTGACCGTGTGGGTCGACCGTAAAACCGTCCTCTTGCTGCACCTATAAAACGTGTGCGAGGACACGATGGATGCAACCCGGAACGCCGTTGATAGCTTCCTTGGCCGGCTGAAGGCCGTCGATGATGACGAGGGGGCCCATCCGGAAAGAGCCGGGTATACGATGCGCGAGAGCTTCACCCCGGCTTCCTCGGACCAGTGCGACCATCTGGAAATGCGGGTAGAGGAGCTTGTTCTTCGTTTTAAATGAAATTACGGCGGGTTCACGTGGTAGAACCGTTGCTGGCGACCTGTTCGCGTAGTGGCTCTGAGACCTTCAAGGATCTAGTATGTGGAATGCGTTCCCCCTCAAAGAGAATTGTGCGCCCATCCTTCCCCAAAAAGCCTTTTCTAGAAAGTCATACAATCCCACTGGACGTGGAACCATTCCTACTTGGACCTGGATGTTGAAGGATGCAGCCGATCCCAAGTCACCACCAGGACTGTGGGCCTGGCCTCCTCAAGCTTACTGAGACCCCAGGTCCTCCTACCAGGTCAAGGATGGGCTGATACAAGGAAGATGAGGTGATCACGACCGTTAAAGTACATAGCAGTATATTGATTGCGCCTAGGGGCACTCTCATCCTTGCAAGGTTTCTTGTCGCTCCAGCAATATAAAGGGGCTCCACGTTCTCCATTTTCTGTCTTGCTGTTCTACCATCACTCATCACCAACATTCTTTCAGTCTGAATACCATTACAACACAGAAAGCAGGACTTTCTAACTCTTTATCAGTTCTTAAAGTCACTCCTTCAACGTTTTAGACTCTCAAATCCCTTCTCAGACTATTGCACTATCAGAAAGCCGGACTTTCTCATTATCATTCGCTCCTAGACCCCTCCCCCTGATTGCCAAACCATCGCAGCTCAGCCTACTCATCAAGCAAACATCTACGTTGGGTTCATTAAACAATTCAAGATGAGGGTCTCCGCAATTCTTGTACTCGCTGTGATGGCGTTCCAGGCCAACGCCTTCCGGGACAGCCAAAGCCCGAGCCAGGACGTCAAGCAGACAGGTGGTTCCGGTTCCGGTGGCATAGGAGGCGGTCCTACTAGCGTATGTGATCCGGCAACTTCGTCTTGTCCCATCAATATCATTGATGCCCTACGCTTTTCCACAGCCGTCTCGTTTCACGCCTTGGGTTCCACTGTTTTGGCATCAGCTAACGTCTCTCTTTGATTACAGTCTGGTGGCAGTGGTGGGGGCGGTTCAAGCGAGAACTCGATTCCGTTGCCCAAGTTCCCGTTTGCTCGCCGATACCAGCCAGGCGCGTACGAGGCGCGCAACGCGGGTATTGAAAGATTGTAAAGGCAACGAGTCTTGTGTCCTGTCAAGTTAGGCGAGCTTGCTCCTCGAGCTGTCCTTTGGCTGCTATCAATATTTCCTTAGGCCATGGCTATGATCGCATTGACTTGCTTGGTTTGCTGGGTGTCAGGGATCACCGAGGCAACTCTGAGGGAGCCCCTAAGTACTTAGCCTAGTCGATGTCACAGCTCACACACATCTTTTATGTATAGCCCTTGGTCCGATTACTTGCTCGTCTGATTCCTTAACCAACACTTTAGGGGTAAAGAAGCATATATGGAGGATACAAGACCTAAAGAGAAGAGGAAAAGGGATCACGATCAGTAGCTCTTTATATCCGAATATACTGCTATTACCCTACTTCCACGCTACGTGCACTCATTCACTCTACTCACAACCCTGACCTTTGACACTGGGCATTATGATGGTATGTGGTTATAATCGTCATAGGTGGTCTAGCTCTTAGTCCTTGTACATACTTTTTTTATTATTTTCATTATTATAATTACATCAGAATGGAAGGGATACATAAGTATATTATATAAGTTATGATTAATCGAGTTCCAGGGTACCAGTTTTCAGTTCTTTTACTCCTTACTGCATCCTACTACCTGGTTCTCTGTTTCTAACCTAGACGCTGCCGACAGTGGTGCTAAACTTGGATCAGTCGGCATTCTTCCAAAATTCTCTCGGCCCCTGTGTGGCACGAGGCTAAGGCCACGTGCCCACAGACTTACTGTTTCATTCTTTTTAATGTTTTTGGCCTTGTATTCTCTCAAACGCTGGGTCTGGAGCGTTTACCACTGTATGAAGGCACCACATACATTTTATATGTATGAGGCTATAAAAAACAAAACCACCTCTCTCGGCCCCATTCGCGCATATGTAACATTTGAAAAGAGGGTGGGGGCTGTTTATTCGGCTACCTAGGACACGCTTGGGAATTTGTGACATCCGGAGTCTTTTCCAATTATGATCAACCGATGTAGTCGATGTGTTACACTGCAGAGGTTTGCAGCAGTGGAGGTGTGGGGGCGATTCAGCTGCATGGGTTTGTGTGGTTGTTCCGCCACCAAAAATAGGCCAGAAGGTGGTGTTGTATGCAAGGTACGGTATGACAAGAAAATCGCAGCGAAAGAACGCATGGCATTGGATTATTAATCTCAGCAGTCTCGGCGTCAACCGGGATCCACACTGATAGTCACGCAGATATCACCAACAATAGCTAGCCCATGCAGCTCAGTTCAGCGCCCTGAGCGCCTATCGCCAAGCAGGGGAGGGTGGGCAGCCGAAGAGCCGGCTATCTTACAAGAAGATGTAATATCAGCTGCTCGTCCGCCGTTTGTACGGTCAGACGTCCCATCTGTGTGCTTCCGACCCGTAGCCATCACCACCTGGGCACGATACGACAATGGCCGACAACTCAGCACCACCCGAGCTCGACGCCCTGGGTGCCATCGGGTTCAACGGGCGCAACAACGACACGGTCGGCTTCGTATACGGGCCCAACACGCGGGGAACCATGGACATCGTCTATGGCTGCCTCGTGGTGCTCATCGCGGCCATATGGACCGTCGTCCACATCAACATCCCCGCCGCCGGCGAGACGTGGTGGTGGGTGCTCTTCAGGCGCTTCCGCTGGGGCTGCGTGTCCATCTTCGCCCCCGACTTCCTGACCCTGCTGGCCGCGTCGCAGTGGGACGCGGCGAACAAGTCGGTGGCACAAATGCGCCACTTACCCCAGGTGGAGGCGAATGGGGAGAGGTGGCGCCTGGAGCATGCCTTCTACGCGAACAGTGGGGGCTTTCTCCTCCAGTGCCCCGACTGCGCGGCGTTCCCCGTCAACGCTGCCTCGGTGTACTTCCTCGTTTCCAAAGGCTATATCGACCTGCCGGACATGACGGCGGATGAAATCAAGGACAAGTCCAAGGCTGATTCTTTTGCGAAGTTTGCCGCCATATTCCAGGGCTTTTGGCTCATTGCACAGACCATCGCGAGGCTGGTTCAGGGACTTCCGCTCAGCCAGCTGGAACTGTTCACTCTGGCCTTTGTGGTGTCGACAGCAATGTCTTATTATTTCTGGTGGCGGAAGCCCCAGAACGTGAGCACGCCGACCGTTATCGCTTGTCCTTTCCTTGTAGCGAAGATCAGGGCCGATGCAGGATTGGCCCACGAGGATTGGACTTCGACCCCGATGGATTTTGTGGAATGCGAAGGTCGGAGGTGGCGTCGTCGGGACATGTTCCAAAATTTCGACTTGGAAGCTGCCCCACGACGGACGGAGAAGACCTCCGCTGCTCCCGCCAGCAACGATACCACTCAAGAAGGGGGTAAAACTGCAGAGAAAGAGAACACGTTGCGGAGAGAAGTTGGAGAACGGGACGGTATAAGCAAATGCCTGGGTAGCGAAGCAGACCTCAGCCCTGTTTCTCCTTCCAACAAATTCGAAAAGGGGAACGTCGTATACAACAGAACGGACAGCGACCTAACCTTGGTTTGCACCCCGATCACCCCAAAGGCATCGAAACAAGGTCCACCAAGTGCGGGAAACTCGACGAGCGAGGATGGGGAATATAACCCCACACAGAGACAGCCAGTCCAGCGCGTGCCCGACGATGCCACCCTGCCCCCGGCAAGAATACCACCAAAGATTCTCCTCTCCCTCATACTCCCGTCCATGCTTCACTCGACGATCCATCTCCTCGGCTGGGATCTCGAGTACCCCACCGACATCGAGCGGCGGCTGTGGCGCGCCGCGGCCGTGACGCTGACGGCGGCCTCGTGTGTCTCCATCGCCATCACACGCCTGCTGGCCCTCGTCGGCTACAGGGGCCGCTATAATCTCGTCTATTTCTGGGTTAATGCGGATTATGACGAGCCGGAGGGAGACCAACGGGGTGGTCTGAGGAGGCTGGCAAGGAGCTTTCCCTTGGTTGAAGTGCTTCTGTGGCTCTCTACGGCAGGGTTGATTATTGCTCGACTTTATATCATTGTGGAGGTCGTTGCTAGTCTAAGGGCGATGCCTAGGGGTGTGTTTATCACGGTGAGCTGGATAGATTTCCTCCCGCATGTATGAGCGACTCGGACTTGATTCGGAGGCCAGTGCTGTTCAGGTTGCTTTCGCAAGTTGTGGAACTCGCTCATATCAATGATCACATAGACTGTTTCCCTACGCTACCATCTTGCAGAACTTGATCTTGAAAGGTGTGCTTGTGATCGTTATATTTTATTCATCCACTAAATCCCCAATGCCAAGCCTCGTAAGATCCAAATTCCTTATATTTTACGTTCCCGCCCGACCTCCATTCTGCGCTCCCCCCCCCCCTGCCTCGAGCACTTCCCTGGCACCTGACACGGTTCCTTAGGGGAAGGGTACACAATACTCTTTTTTGGTTTAAGGTTGAGAAGTTTCCAGTATTTATTGATCATTATGAACTGTGAGCTTTATTTGACTCAGTGCACATGCAATGTTTGTGATTGTCAATCGAAAATAGGTAAACCGGCTGTACACCTGCACAATCCCGGGTCATTGAATGATCGAGAGCATTACGATCAACCCCTGAAAACCAGATACTCTAACTACCCTTGCCACGTCCGTCAGGCTGTCCATCCTTGTGCAGACCATCGTTCTCTGTGAGCTTGTAATCACCAACAGTGGCACCACAGTCCGCAGCTCCTGGAGGGCTGCTGCTCTTTCCTCCCTAAACTACCTACATAGGTATTTAAGTAGGTGGTCCCGCATCCTTACATGAATTTGACTCCTCACAAAACTTCCACCAGGTTCCCAAGGATCAATATCTGATCGACCACTACTCTCAGCCACCTGCACGACGTCTGAGGGAAATCGCATTGGCTAGGATCAAGCAGACAGCCAGGACTGTAATCGCGTCGGCGTTGGTCCCTTCAACTGCGGCGAGTAGCAGTCCACGTTATAATGAACGGCAGATAGTCCACATAACTGCCGATAATACATTGCCCATATAATGACTGCGCATTCCTAAAGCATGGATTGGGACAACATCTTCACTCTGGCAGCGGATAGATTTCTGGGGAATTTTCAATTGATGTGATCTTGAGCAGGATTGTACAGACTCAAACGATATCTGATTTCAACCTCGATTGTTACGCGGGTTGCTTCGCCTCCTGCGAGCGGCTACATCCCTACCTACCTAGGTAGATAGACAAGCAACATCAGATGTTTCTCAAGTGGTTTTGTTTCTAATTCCCATACATATAAAATGTATGTGCTCGGGCCCCTGATGGACACAGAGAGGTAGTAAGAAACATTGTGTCTGCATTCTGAATTGATGCGTAAAAAAATGTCATTTATCTCCTGCCAAATTTCGAGTCCTGGCTTGGTCTAAGGGAACCACCCGAACAACAGGCATTCAATTGGTAGCTCAACATTACCTAGGTATGCTTGGCTCATAAAGTCCGTAGATGAACGTAGAGAACGAATTCCTGTGGTCAAGGCTATTGCCAGATAATGAAGCGAGGGAAACATGTACACAAGATGAGATTACTGCAGATGACATTAGCAAACGGCAGACAGGGGCTCCAAAACGACAAATTACTCACCACCTCAATCCACCGAGCCATCCACTTCTCCACGGTGGCCTTTGCCTCGTCTACAAGGCCCAGCTCAAGCATCAGCTGCACACTGCCACGTACTCCAGACTCAAGAGCCGATGCAATCCAGGCATGCGTGTATGAGGTGTGTTCACCGACAAAAATCATCTAGCACGTAGGGAACTGTTAGTATTTCTGGTTTCATCC
Organism: Diaporthe destruens; assembly: GCA_036986855.1. Lineage (NCBI taxonomy): Eukaryota > Fungi > Ascomycota > Sordariomycetes > Diaporthales > Diaporthaceae > Diaporthe > Diaporthe destruens. The sequence continues at coordinate 2,562,053 of BTXE01000006.1, forward strand.
ATGTTTCAGCTGGGGAAGTATATGGTGCAACTCACGTTGTTGTGAGTCTTGAAGTATTCGGGCAAGTAAAGCTCATGTTGACCGATGAGGGGGCTGGCCCACGATCCACTAGCCAGCGGGTCCAGCGTCCAACATCGTCTGTCATAGTTCCCGGTATACTGCTCGTTGACCACTTCGCCGTGGATCTCTGCCATTGCTTGAAGCACGTATTGCACGTGTTCGTCCGCCGTGTGGGAAACCCACCGCTCGCCCCACTCGCCCCCGCTGACGTAGCTGCCTGTTTTTTTAGGTGAAAAAATCAGTCTCCTTGTGAGCGTGCGCAGGATGTCACAAGGGTTTACTCACCAAGCATGGTTGCAGGGCCAGTGCCGTTGATGTTGTACGACGGGTAACAGATGGAGCCGATCCCGGGGATATCCGTCACGGTGGAGCAAGAACCATAAATGGGGTTGTCCAGGTGCTCCCAGAAGCGAGTCTCGAACTCGAGTGCTACCTTGCAGGCCTGTCCATAGGGCATATTGTTGATGGCATTGGTCATGGTCGTTGACATGAAAGTCGGCAATCTCCAGTTCTTAACCACGCTGAAAGGTACGGCGACGACGGTGTAATCGTACGCCGCGTTCTCAAAGACGGTGTCGGTGTAATTATCACGCCATTGCAAATTCACCTGCTGGGTCGCCTCGTCCCACTGCACCCGCTCGATCTTGCGTCCCATGGTTGTGTAATTGTCCACCAACGGGTGGAACGATGCGGGGATCCGGCTGAGACCCCCGTCAACTGTGGCCCAGGTTGCTGCGGAAAAGTACATTCCTTCGTACAAATCTTCCCAGAGGGAAATCCCGTAAGATCCACCAGAGACGACGTCAGTGTCGTTCAGGCTTGCTTTGAGGTAGTTGACCATGTAAGCGAATTCGGACCATTGGTCTCCGGGAAGACCATCGAGGCCGTTTTCTACCATGTTGTCAGACAGACTCTTCTCGGAGGGCTCGATCATATACATTTGCGCCAGAGGACTGAGTACTCACCAAGGAACTCTTGGTGTGCTTTGAACATGTTCGTTGCCATTTCGGCGTAGAAGTCCTCCGAGGTGGTGATCTCCTGAATGTGGTCCTCCAGAGCTTGGGTCGATGGCAGGTTCTCCCTCTGAATAGTTAAGGATGGGTCTTCGGCAACCTGTGAGATGGTTGGTGGCAATCCGCTAGGCAGGGTAATTCCATCATAGTAATAAAGCCCGTTAGGATCCGATTGATACCAAGGTATGAAATCAATGCTCCAGTTTGCCACGTGGTTGTTGAGCTCATTCATCTCCGCAGCTAACTGAAAGACAAGCTGGTGGTCGTTGATGGTGTAAGTCTCATTTTTCGACGACTTCCAAGTCTTGGGGAACCTCATAGGACCCATCTCTGGAGATTTCTGTCAGTCATTTGAGCGATTCCATCCAACATGAGATGATTCTACTGACCTTGGTATGAATAGTCGAATGGCCCTCCAGATAGGTAGGTTGTGTGGACTCGACCACCCAGCCTTTCACCAGCCTCAATGATCTCCAAGTTCTGGAAGCCTGCTTGCCTCAAGGACAAGAACGTCATGAGACCAGACATGCCAGCACCAACGATGGCTATGTGCTTGCTCTTGGCCTCCTCGACATCCACGTAGCTGTGGTTCTTTGACTCCAGCAGCTCGACGCCGTCAAACCAGGGGCCCCAGGGATTGATACCTGTGGTGTTGTCCATCGGAATTGCTGGAGACCCACCGTCGCCACCACGCTTCTTCATAGCGGAGCGCTTGTGGAATTCCTCCAGCCCCCTCTTCCGGCTGCGCTGGGCCGCAAGTTGCTGGGCCTCGCTCCTGCCTACCAAGGCACCAGTACTGTCCCATGCCGAGATGCAGCCTCCAGAAACGGCATTTTCGGGTATCACCCAGACAAGCCTGTGGCTGACACCTGAGGGGTTATGACGTGCAATGACTTGATGCGAGTTTGTCTGCCTCTGGTCAAGACATGAGCCGTAGGTGAAGCCAACGGTACCCTCCACGCGTTTGTCAAAGGTGACATGGACGTTCGCCGCACGCGAGTTGAGGCTCGTGCGTGTCTCCAGGCGCACGGGGTAAGGCGAGATTGAGGCGGAGTACACGTTCTGAGCCAACGCCAACAAGGCGAGGCTACTCTCTACTCTCATGATGCCGACAGTCTAGGGTAAAATTTTGAAAAGCGGCAGACTATCGATGAGAGGAGCAGGAGAGAGGCTGGGGGTGATTGGAGGTGGGTATGGGACGTCTAAGAGCGACTTTATAAGTAGTACCGCAGCGAAGCTTTTGGCCACAACGTTGCTATATCCTTCTCTCCCCACATCCGCTATCTACGGAGCAGGAAGTTCGTCATCACACCGCAAATTCACCGGTGTCATCTTCGGGGCGCCGGTGTTTTCCGGCTATTGGCTCACATAATATGGCTGCCCACTTTGTAGTGGGCTGTAAGCAGCAGGATCAAATATTACGATCCGAAATCATACCCACAAACAGCATAAGTGAGAGAGGGCCGAGTTAGTTCAACGATCAGGATCCTAGATGACGCCCAGGCTTTGAAAGCAGACTCAGACATAAGAATCTTGCGTAACAGACGCTATACCAGAATCTTCAATGACTGCCTCTGGGAGTGAGCGTTGGCGGCAATCCCATAGGTCTCTCAGACCACTACCATACTACCACAAAGCCACTTCTACATATACTTTCTGTGATAGGAAGGGCGGGCCGGAAGTCGGAACTCGCAAGTCGGACCAATATCCATAGATAGCTGACCACCACTGCCGGCATGACGTTGCACAGGAAGAGGAACTCCAGCGAACCAGAGCCCCACAAATACACGCGTTACCGGCAACATGGTATCGGGACCGATAGCAGACGAAAATGATAAGCATCAGCCGGGCAGCCCGGATGCGCACCTGCGCGCGAGAGAAGGAGCCTGGGCATATGCCCTTTTCAGTATAGATGACCTTCGGTATTTAGATGGCCGAGACATTCCGAGGAGGATTGTGGCTGTTGTAAGATGCGGTGCGTCTGATTGGTAGCTGTGAAAATGTGTCGTAAACATTGGCGGCTCAGCCATATATTGACTCAGATTTAGGGTTCATCAGTCAGATAAGCATATATTATTCGTTTACGGCGGCTCCATATCTTTGAACCTTGTTGATCAAAAAGACCAAGCATTCTTTTCATTCCCATTCAATTCTCTGCTTGTTACCCCGAACAATTTCTGCCACCGCCACTCGAACCCTCAAGGAGAGGCCTTGGAATATTGTTCTCAGAGTCTTTGATTTCATAATCGGGTCGACAAATCCTGGGCTGTCTCACTAGAAGATTACATCAGACTGCGATGCATAAAAGCGCACGGGTCAGTCGCACGGGACTTAGAGGACGATGACATCGTGCCGGTAGTAGGGTATATTTCGTGTTCGCTACCTGTGTACATATTCTAATGACAAAAAAAGGTTTATAGTGATGCTGCCAAGTTGGAATTCACAGGAGCCCAACAGTGTGATTTTCTTTTCAAAGAGTGCAAGACCGTGGTTGAAGTGATCCACACAGGGAAGCCCAAAATGACTCCACCACGTGCCAAGGACGGGAATGATCATCGATTCAGCCCCGGCCATCCGCCAAGCAGAAACATACTTTACCCACTCTCTCAACGGTCGCCTTGTAACACTACGGGTATTGGGCTGGGATAAGCCGCCCCTGGAATCTCCTAACCCTAAAATGTTTCCATTATGTACCCACTCATGCATGCTCAGAGATCAGCATGCAAGACATAGAGTGGGTAAACATAATAACAGGCTGGAGGAGTCTAATTTGGCATGCATGCGAAAACGATCGGAAGATTTCATGACATCCACAATTAGCTTGCGGCCCGTTAGACGAAGTGAAAATGTTAAGCGTCCGCCCAATGAGGTGGTGCATCGCGCAGGTATGGATACGTGCTTGTTCAGTCGGAGGCGCTCCGTGTTTCAGACTCGACTGGTTCTTCCTGAAGTAGCACAACCCCAACAAGTTCGTGTGTCAGAAACCGTCTGGTAAGTTTAGCCTCGCGCACCGGACGGGGGCGCAGTGTCTCGTGCTTGGTGAGAACGCTACCTTCGTCACTACCCGGCTCCATCGACGGGTTCCCCTGAATCGGTTATACCTGCTGGTGGGTTCCCTCATCGGGGCGTACTTTGTGAAATAATCCGACCCCTTCACCACCTGACATCTTACCTGCCCAACTCGATTCGACCTAACCACCTTTCTGTCTCTTCCTTCTCTTCATTGTCCCTTCCGAGACCCTGCGTCATCAACGGAGGCTCGAGTCTATTATTCTTTCTCCCCCTGTTATCAGTCTGGACTGTCTTTCGCTCTTTTCGTCTTGTTGCTGGCAAACGCTCCTTTAATTATACAACACAAGCTCGCTAAGCCTGCGGACGAGCCAAAGCTTGACGTGCCAAGTCACCTCACGCTGCGTCTGACACTCCGCCCGCTCCGCAATGTTTTCAAGCTTCACCAAGACGGCCGTCTTTGCCACGCTACTAGGCAATGCGGCTGCCGCTATAGATCCCATCGTAGCCAAGGTAAACCCACAATTTGCTTTCCGCACCCTTTGATCTGCATCTAATGATCTACACCAACCAGGGTCAATATTTCTTCTATTCTTCAAATGGCACACAATTCTTTATCAAGGGTGTAGCGTACCAACAGGGTATCGGCCCCGGCGGCACGGCGGAGGGCACCCAGGGGACATTTATCGACTCGCTGGCGGACACGGCAAGCTGCACTCGTGATATCCCATTCCTGCAGCAGCTGGGCACCAACACGATCCGAGTCTACGCCATCGACCCCAAGGCCGACCACCAGGCGTGCATGACCGCCCTTGCCAACGCGGGCATCTACGTGATTGCGGACCTCAGCGTGCCGGGCGAGTCGGTCGAGCGCGACAACCCCAGCTGGAACACGGACCTGTTCGCGCGGTACCAGGGCGTGATCGACAACCTCGGCCAATATCCGAACACGATCGGCTTCTTCGCCGGCAACGAGGTAACCAACAACAAGACCAACACCGCCGCCTCGGCGTTCATCAAGGCCGCCGTCCGGGATTCGAAGGCTTACATCAAGTCGAAGAACTTTGGGCGCTGGCTCGGTGTTGGCTATGCCACGAACGACGATGCGGAGACCAGAGACAACCTGGCCAACTATTTCAACTGCGGTCAGGATCAGGCCAGCGCTATTGACTTCTGGGGGTACAACATCTACGAGTGGTGTGGACAGAGCACATTTCAGTCAAGTGGATACCAGGAGCGAACCCAGGCCTTTGCAAACTACTCTGTTCCGGCGTTCTTCTCCGAGTATGGATGCAACAACCCCGGCGGAGGCCAGGCGAGAGTCTGGCAGGAGACTGGAGTGCTGTACAGCGACCAGATGAACAAGGTCTGGAGCGGAGGCATGGTCTACGAGTTCTTCCAGGAGCAGAACGACTTTGGTAGGCCGACTTGGTTCTCTTAGAATGACACGAGACAGGCAGAGAAGGAAGCATGAGAACTAACCACCCGCACAACCAGGTCTCGTCGACGTATCCGGCACGACCGTCACGCCCCGCAAGGACTTCCAGGCCCTAGCGACCGCCATCAAGGCCACCGCAGCCGACACAGCTAACCCCAGCATCTCGATGAACTCGTACACGGCGACCAACGTGCCGCGCTCGTGCCCAGCCGTGACGAAGGGCCTGTGGGAGGCGGCCGAGGCCCTCCCCCCGACGCCCAACGCGACGCTGTGCGAGAACATGGTAGCCTCGTCGGCGTGCGTGCCCTCCGAGGCGACGACAGCCGACGCCGAGAAGATCGGCGCGCTGTTCGGCACCGTCTGCGGCATGGACCAGAAGGCGTGCGCGGGCATCACGTCCGACGCCGCCACGGGCAAATACGGCGAGTTCGTCATGTGCAACCCGGTCCAGCAGCTCACGTACGCCCTCAACCAGTACTACGCCAACCAGAAGAAGGCGAGCACGGCGTGCGACTTTGCCGGCCAGGCCAAGGTAGTCACGCCCACCGAGGCGGCCATCACGCCCAGCTCTGGGTCATCGAGCGGCGGGTCTGGGTCTTCGTCGTCGTCGTCGTCGTCGGGCAGCGGAAGCGGTTCCGGCTCGGTAAGTGGTTCCAGTGCGAGCCCCAGCAGCCCAAGCACCAGTGCGAGCAACTCCACCGCCCCTGCGTCTGCGTCTGCTTCTGCTTCTGGTTCTTCTTCATCTGAATCTGGCGCCTCTTCTCAGCAGGGTGGTACGGCCGCCGCTGGCGGGTCTGCGTCGTCCAATGGCACTGTAAGTTCTGGTGGCGCCGGCGCCGGCGGCAAGTCTCAGGGAGGCGGCGATACCACATCTGAGGAGAAGGGTGGCTCTGGCTCTTCGCCTTCTGCAGCCCCTTCGTCTGCGGTCAGTTCATCTGCGGCCCCTGCTTCGTCAACTGCATCATCGTCTTCCTCTGCGAGTGATATTTCTGCGGGTGCTTCTGATGCTTCTGATGCCTCTGCTCCCTCGTCCGATGTTTCTAACTCCAACACTGCCTCGTCCGAACCCGCTCCTGATGATGCTTCTCCTGCTGTTGGCGATGATTCTTCTGCTGCGACCCCTGCCTCTGTCGTTTCTGGCGCGAGCGAGAGTGCCTCTCAGGGATCTAACAGTGCCACCGTTGTGCAGGCTTCGAGCGTGGGCCGTATCTCCACCGCGGGGAACACCGGCCTGCTTCTTGCTGCTGTTGCAGTCATCGCATCGACTCTGCTTTAGGGAACACCTGAAGGGAAACGGGACAATATTTGGGACGGTTTGAAATTTTGAGCATCTGGGATGGGCGTTGCATAGGAACCGAGGCTAGACCTTGATGAGAACCAACAATTGAATCATCGATGCATTATAATACTGGATCCACGCCCAAGATTCTTATGGGCTTGTTCACAACCTGGGTATCCTGCCTCCGCTTGTGGTAAAGTGTCCATCTTCGAGCTTCACCGCGCGTCTGTTTTACACGTTTCATGCTAGTCGGCGCAATGTCACCTATGCCACATACTCCACGGACCCAATCAAAGATCCGTATCACTCATGGTGTTCTCGTGCTTCGAACCTGAGACTATGGCGCTGGCGCTGCTCTATATCTCACGAGAAACAGCGTACTTGCTTCTCTTCCGCAGCAGATATCCCCACTTATACAGAGCATAAGGCACGGGAACCAGGACACACGAGATGCACGCCAGGATCGTCAGCGTGTAGTGGACGCCCATGTTGGTATAGAATGGGATGCCCACGATCGTCATCCCGCCGGCAGCCACGTAACGCACAAGGGCGGTAAAGGTGAGCGCCGACGCCGAGAACATCTCGTACGAGTCGATGACGTACATGTAGGCGCAGATGAAAATCCCCATCACGCCGAAGCCAAACAGCGCGACGGCCAGGATGGGTGACCAGATGCTGATGCTGGGGCTCGCCGTCCAGCCCATCCAGAAGAGCGAGATGGGGATGCTCACAGCTGGGCCGAGCATGGCGTACCACAGCCTGATCTCCGGGTTAAACTGTTGGCCTTCTCCGCGGGACTCGGCCTCCGTGATCTGCTTTATCGTCATGCGGTAGACGATCGGTACGAGGAGGAAAGCGAACTGGAGCCCGACGAACATTGAGATGAAGATGATGTTGCTCAAGCCTTGTGAGATCTCGTAGGTATACTCGAAGATGTACGGCCATCCAATGAGGAATGTGAAGAGCACAATGTAAACCACCGACAGGTACAATGTCATGGCAAGAATGATTGGCTCAGTGAACATGAGGAATGGCCTCGTCATGCTGACCTTGAGCCGACTGAACAAGGTGGCCTTGATAATCTCATGCTCCGAGCGGAACCGATCGTCCCCAGTCACCCGCCGCAGGTGCTTCGCCTTCCACCGCAGCAGCAACGGCGCATACGTCTCAGGCATGAGCAGGAAGACCCAGCAGACCACCAGCCCAGACAGTATCAGCATAGTCCACTCGGTCCACCTCCAGCTCACGCTCGTGGACGGGCCGATATAGGCGCCCATGACCGCGCCCAGCATGGGCCCACCAAACGCAGCGATCGCATACAGCGGGAAGGCCCACGTCTTCTCGACGCTGTCGAACATGTCGGACACGCTGCCGCCGGAGCAGACGAGCGGCGTCGACGCCGAGCAGCCGGCGAAGAAGCGGAAGACGATCTGCGCCCCGAAGTTGGGCGCCAGGCCGGACGCCATGATCCACACCATGAAGATGGCCATCGACCCCGAGTAGACGGCGTTGCGGCCAAAGGTCTCGGAGAAGGGACCTGCCACCAGGCTGCCCACACCCATGCCGATCAGATACAAGCCGGTCGCGAGCGACTCGGCGACCTCGCTCACGCCGAGGGATTCGGCGGCTTGCGGGAGGACGGTGGCGTCGATCCCCGAGGCTGCGCCGACTGCAGCGGCGATGAGGGAGATTTGGAGGGTGCAACTTACGCGGCGGGCGTACTATTGGTGTCGTAGTTAGCCATCAACTGGACTGAGAAACTGCCAGTGAGGGGGGGGGGGGTGGGCTTGTATCTGGCTGCGGATGACTTGACTTATATGCTACACGCAGTTGGTGTCGTGGAAGGCATGACACCAAAGGGAACCTGTAGTCGCATATCCTCATCGGGCATAAGGCAACTTCAGTCGCTGCTTACCGTCCAGTTGCGCGGGTTTAGAGGATCATCAGGACCCTCCCACCCGACCACAAAAACCTGGCTGCCTTTGCCCTCATGCGTGCGGCGGTCTCTCGCGTGCACGCCCGTAAGCGAGTGGCCCAGGGCCGCGCGCGCGGTGTACTGCGTGGCAGCCGTGGGCACACGCTGTGCAGTGTTTGAGAGCTCGTCTGAGACTTCTTCCGAGTTCGTGCTGCTGCTGCTGCTCATCGAAGGCCGGGGGGCAGACTCGGCCGACGTGCGGCGGTGACGGTGCCGCTCGGCATCATCGCAAGCGGCCTTCTCCGGGTCGGCCTTTTCGTTGCCCCCAGGCGTCGCCGTCGCTGCTGCTGCTGCCGGCTCGCTATCTTCGGCGGCGTCGAGGGTCCGCAGTCGTGCCTTGTCCTGGTCCCGCTCCACCTGCGCCTTTACTGCGCTCAACAGGTGTCTCGATTGCCGGAGAGATTGCATTGTTGCTTACCGGGGCCTGATTATAGGTCTTCTGATCCGGGGGTTCAGGAAGAGTTTCACGGCATGTGAGTTTGGGGGTGTTTCTTATCAAATGTTCTCCAACTTCGACGAGTGAGGCGGCTTGGGCGACGTTTTACTTGGTGGAGACGGACCGGTATTGTCTAGCAGCGGTCTCGGAGCGGTGAACAAGGGGAACAGCAAAGACTGCGTGGATGGCGACCGTTCACCGGATTTTTTCTACGACACGAATTTACCACAAGGCGGAATTACTGATTTGGTATTTAGTGCAGCACAGCGAGGTCATAGCTTTTTCCAAATCCCGTCCGGGAAAAGAACGGCAATAAGAACGGCGAAGGGACGAGTATATAGACCCGCTATGATGTCCCACAACGACGTTGTTTGGTATTTGGCCCTTGGTCGGTCTCTTGCTACGCACGCCCGATTCGATTACCACTCTGTCGTGCCACTCGGCGTAAAGTCTTGCTCGGCCGAGACTAAAAATGCATATTAGCGGGCGAGTCGCGAGATCACCACAGTCCAAGTACAAAGGGTCGTATAATTCTAGAGTCATGATCTTGCATTACTCCGTAGATAGACGGGCTTTCAAACACACACAGTGCCACACGGAAGTTCCCGCAAACATATGAGCTCCACATGTGAAGCTCATATCGCAATGACAGTTCGCTTCTCATCGTTTGTCATGCGCCTCTGGTTGCCTGACCTTTCCCCTTGACAGTCAAGTTCCATCTCCATCTTCTAAACTCGCTCCGATGTGGCTTGGCCCACGGGAAAGGTATCGGCCACCTGTATCCCTGTCCTCACGCGTATCCTCCTCATTATCCGAGCTTCTAATTGGGCCCATATCTTTGCTTCATCATCGTCATCATCTGAGTGGAGAGAGTGTTTCTTCTGGGCCTTTTTGTCGAACATCTGCCAAAACCCAAAGACAGCTAGTGTGAGAGGCGTCGACAAGACAAAGTATATCCACAAGCTTCGTGACACAGGTCCATTCAAATCTGTTGAAGAAATATTAGCCTATTTGCAAGTGCTGGACCGTGGGACATGGCGCATAGGCGTTAGTGAGCGAAGACACCGTCACGTACCCTTACTGAAGTCAAAGAATGGCATGCTGAAAAGAGAGGATATGAAGGCTCCTGGCAGGAAGAATGAACCAAGCAATGTCAAAGTCTTCATGGATGCGCTGTCCCGCCCACTGCTATACGCCAATCGTTGTTGTTGAATAGCAATATGTAAGTTCAATCTCGATTCTCTCTGACTAATTATATTGTGTACCTGCTCGTCATGATCAGCTAAAAACATCGAAGATCAGGGTCCTTCCCCAAGCAACGGTGCGAGGCGATCTTACCACTTCCCGAAGAATGCCTAGTCTTTCCAATGTGACATGGGCATAATTCTCAATGCCCTGTAGTTTCACAGTCAAGAAGTTGAGCCTCTCTAGCAGCGTCTTATGCAGCTTTGTGAGTTCTGGGTTTTTCTTCTGGGCCGGTAAGTGGTCCCAAAAATGCTTTGTCGCTTTCTTGACGTGATCAACGACATTCTGCCAGGCCTGTGACCTTTTCTGGAGCACCTCAGTCTGACAGTCGGCGATTTTATGGCTGAGTGTGTCTAATTCTTGGTCTGCCGGGGTCGTGTAGTGAGCTGCAGGCGTCACTGTATACCGACCGATTAAGGCGTGGTCTAACTTTCGAAGCTCTGCTCTCAGGTCTCTCTGCTTCTTGTCATTGCTGGATGATAGTTCGTGGCACAACGTGAGAATTGGCAGCAGTAGGGGGTGGGAGACAGGCCTGCCACAAAGAACGAGATCATCGAGGACCTTCTTCAAGGTCTTGTGCTCTTTGAGCTGCTCTTTTCCTTTCTCTGTGACCTTCTCCCCTTTGCCCTTCACGTAGCCAGACGTTATCCCAGTGGCGAAAGAATAGGACAATACCATTTCCCAACCTCTAGAAGTGCCTTTCCATTCCACATCGGATTTTCGAAATATGAACTCTTCGATTAGTCAGACATGGGTTGTTGGGGATCAAGTCGCATCTTCATTTTGAATTTCCGTGTGATAGTAAACTGATCCCGTACTAAATGTCAACTTACCGACGTTATCTCCGACATGTGCCCACCAAAAACAAGGCCCGACTGCGCTGGAGGACTCGATGCACCGAAATGACAACTGGAACTCTGTTATCAGAGCTTTATACGACGGGATATCCAGCGATATAACCCCAGGAGCGAACGCTTCATCATCTCTAGCTCTCGTTTGCAGTCTGGAAACGCACGGCATCAGTCTCAACCACGTACCGGTAAGAAGGGACAGAAATGCTTGCATCAGCCTGATCCCATCCTGGAAAATGACACCATCTGCTAGTTCTCTTGGCGCGAAAGGAGTCTATGTCGTACAAGCTCAGCAATGTCCCATGACCTCCCTCGACTGTGTGAAAAAGCTGGCGTTCTGGTGCTGTGGTCGTACCTCACGCTTCAAAAAACTCATGAGAGCATCTGTCGTTCTCAGTTCCGATAGTTTCTCTGCTGTACTAATCGCCGCGTTCTCATCAGCGATAAAACCAGTCAGCACAATAGCCTCATCGTTCAGCTCCGAACCGATGGTGGGGATGATGTCTGTACCGAATAGTTAAGAATTTCAAGGCCGGTCACGTCCTCCGTCTTCGCCCTGCAAGCCTCGATCTGCCCCTCAAATAGTAACTGGTCCATGGCAGTTTAAGCTATGCTTTGTCTTCGGCAACGTTGACATGTTGAAGGTGATAATGATGGATTGCCTCAGCCATTCCACTGCCCCTCTTTTGTCCGCTTACTCATATTGTACATGTGATACAAATATGCACGAAAAATGCATGTCCCCACACTTGATGCCATAATTGGCTAGGTTGCAATTGTGTGTGTTCACAATGAGTAACCTCAAGGCAAGTTCATTTACTCATGCTTCACAAAGTTAGACCAACGCGTGGTCTTGAGTTCGCAACAGGGTGAGCAATGTCCGTAGCCGAGAGACAATTCCCAATCAGGCATTTAGAGCAGACAAAAAATCGGATTTGAACGCATGACTGGACTCTTTCTTCATTCTAAAGTTCTTGCCCACGCGATATTGATCACACCGCCCCGTCACGCTCGGGAACCCTTGGGAATCTGGCCAGCTTAACCTTCATCATGGTTCCATCGGCCGGCCTGGCTGTCATCCTGCGAGTCTGGGTGCGGGTGAAGTTGTCAGAAAACGTTCAAAGAGATAGGGAGCAAACTGAGTGACACAAAACGTACGCTGTATAACTCTGACTTCAGCTTGTATTGTCCATTCTCATCAAGGGTCGGGAGACCGTTGTCGTCCAAGTTGTTCTCGCCCAGGCCAATCTTAACAAAATCATATTTCCGAGCCACGATGCTGATAATGATACGTGACTCCAAGTTCGCAAGTTCAGATCCAATGCAGCTCCTGGGTCCCCTCTCAAACGGCCGCCACGCGCTCGCTGGGATGCTCTTTCCAGCCTCGCCAAGCCACCGCTCAGGTACCCAGACGTCTGCCGTGTCCCCGTAGACGGACGGGTCGCGGTGGATGATGCTCTGGCACGAGTACATGATGGTCCCGTCGAGGTTGTACTCTTCACCCGTGGGAGCCTGGACTGTGAAACCTGACCCCGGGGGCGTCATGCGGACGGTGGCGGCAGGGGGGTGCAGACGGAGCGTCTCCCTGATTACGGCGTTGACATAGTGCAGGCGAGAGACGATCTCCTCACCGCGCTCTGCGAAGGCCGCGCACATGGAAGTGGGGTCGACCTCTTCGGGCCCGAAGATATCATCGAGCTCGTCGCGGACGGCCTTGAGCGCTCGGGGGGTGCGGCTAAGCTCGTACAACGCCCATTGGAGCATGCTTGTGGTTGTGTCATGTCCCCCGAAGAGAAAGTTGCGTACTTGGTCTGAAGTCTCTGACAAGAGTCGAGGGGTGAGGGCTTCAGTGTCTTGAAAGCTGAGGGCTACAATGCTGCGAGACCGGTTTCCGTCGGCTTCTTCCCTCACCTCATTGTATCGTTGCTGAATCATTTCCTTGACCAGTGCCTCAATACGTTTTCCCACCCAATACCGCCGCAGCGTAGAGAATGGGACAACCCACCACGGGAGGTTATTTTTGTCGTCTGCATATGTCTCCATCAGCTCCGTGAAGAGTCGAGGGAGTTCTCCTTGCATTGAACTTTCTAACTGTTGGGCGTTGACATCTGCTTGGAGTACAGCGGCACCGATCACATCGAACGTCAAGTTTGTGATGAGCTTTTCCAGAGAGAAGTCATCTCCCGAGGCGGCAAATTGGTCAAGATACTTCACAAATGGGCCCATCTTCTCCAAAATCAGAGGTAGTAGTGTCCACAAATGTTGATTTGAGAATCCCGGATTATACTTCTTGCGAAGATCCTTCCAGTCTTGGCCCTGTATGAGACATGTCAGTGATTGATGTGAGCCGGCTCCCAAGAAGTCCTGGTATATATCACCTCTCGACTTGTTATTGCGGTCGTTCCTATGATCGGGATCATATGGGTCCAAGTTGGAGACTTCGGTGTGCTCAGTGGGAAATGGTGAGATGGTTTGGATATCTGCTCGGCGATGTCGTGGCTAGGAACGAGAACCATTGGAGGATTGATAGGCCGGAGGTCTACAAGCATAACAGGGGGACGACCCATGGATATCCACATCTCCTCGAAAATCTTGTCTGTTGTTCCAAGTAAGTTGATATTTCTGCACGCACGTCACATTGGTGTGTGTCGTTCTCATCTCATGGCATACCTGGGTGACGGTCGTGTATTCCCTGACTCATAAACTCTCCGAATATCTTGAGGTGGCCCCAGAGAAGGTGATTCGGCAACTGCGGAATATGTGCATACTGTCTATCACGCAGATACTTCAACCGACTGTAGAGATACGAAGCCAGCAGCACACCGGCCGCAATCACAAGAGGTTTGAGCATGCTGCTGTGCGACTGTGTCTCTCAGTGAACAGTTCACGGTGGTGGGCAGTAATTTCCAGCTTAGCCGCAAAGTATCAGAAGTGACCTCGGGAGAAATGTTTGTGAGTTGAGTTGCCAATAGAGTTCTGGACTTGCAAGAGAAGACGAAGTCAAGTCCTTTAAGCTGGTACCAGTTGGATAAGATAATTCTTCAGAGAAAAAGACTGTGAGCGTTCATATTGGCGGGGAAATGGCTGGGACAGCCGTGTTGGGTATCCCAAAGCTAGAAACCAACAGCTGCAGCCTGGTGGAGGCTGTACCACCAGGCTGTACGAAGTACAGCGGCAGCCGGGATATTTCGAAAATTTGGGGCACCCCCTTCTAGCCTCAAAGGGGTTTTCCCTCTCGCTTTTGCTTGAAGTTTGCCGAATCCTTCACCCCACTTCGGGGGGTCTAGGGTTACAATTTGCAGGTGGGGGCAGTCACTTCATCACTGGGTCTCAACCTCAGCGCCTCGGTTCGTTATGCAGGTTGGTGCTAACATCGAGACTAGGTTCCATGCAGTTAGGCGGGCCGGAAGCCAAATCAGGAACTGTATCTACCAACAAATCTCCATTCATCCACTACTGTTGAAACGTTGGAGACGACTGAAGGGACGATGGATAATGGCCGGGAGATCTATACCACTGCTTTATTCATTTTAAAAATGTGTTTGGGAGTCGGTATCGTACCCCACGGCCTCTGACGCCAATATATCTGTTGAACGCGTACGTTACGAGTTTTGCCGACCTCCTCCGTCACCTACCTCCTCTCCGTGTACATCACTGCTGCCCACCAACACAAAGTTGAGCGCGCACCGCACCTTCAGTTACAACCATGGATTACGCTTTCATTGACCCGAGCATAACACCAATCATGATGCCGCCAGAAGGCATGGTCCCAAATTTTGACAATCCTGTCTCTAATGCGTACATATCGAGAGATGTAACGGTCATTTTTTTCCCAATCATGGTTGTCTTTCTTGCACTGCGACTCTTCAGTCGGATTATTATTACTAGCAGCTTTGGGATTGATGATGGTGGGTATATGATGCTACGGCCTAATATTCAATCTACCGTAGCTTGCTAACTTATTTTACAAGCTATCCACATCACCGCAGCAGTAAGTAAATCCAGTCATGGTCGTGGTGTCCTTCTAGTGCTAGTATGTAACTCTGATATAGGCGAGCATGACTGTCCTCTGTGGTATTCTATTGTCATGTATGCTCTCAACCCTTGGAGGGAGGGGTTCCCTTAAACGCTGTTTTCCTAACATTTTTAGTACTCGATAAACCGAATGGAAGGCATGGCTGGGATGTCCCACTCAGCATTATGAAAGACTCCTACTTACAGGTATTATATCTTCCAAGGTTGTAACCGTTCATGCTAATAGTTCAACAATAACCGACGAGTGCATTTAGATCAACTTCACATACGTCATCACGACTGCTATCAGCCTCATGCTGGTGAAATTATCACTTCTGGCCCTCTACCTGCGCATGTTCAAGCCCGTTCGACTGATAAGAATAATAATTTATGCCAGCGTCATTGTGGTTGCTTGTTTCTACATGGGTACCGCGATCGCCGAGCTTGTGGTAGGGAGTCCTAAGCGCGGTGAAGGCTGGCCAGCAGCTCAAATAAGATATGCGTCCTTCGCACTGGACATATCCGCTGCCAGGGGCGTTTTCGGTGTTATATCCGATTTCGCGGTCCTCTTCATTCCCCTGTCTCAGGTCATGAAGCTGCATCTACCGCTGAAAAGAAAGATTACCTTGTCCTGCATTTTCTTGACCGGTCTGTTGTAAGTATCCATCCGCCACTTATCATGAAAGGATGTCTGTGCAATATATAAACTATTTCAATACGAGTCAATACTCTACTCACACGGACCAGGGCCTGCATTTGCTCCATCACTCATACCGTTTGGCGGTTCAAGGAGCGGGGCGACCCAGACTTCACGTGGGCAAATACCACGCCGAATGCCTTGTTGTAAGTGTACCGCATTAGGTCATTCCGTTTGATTTAAAGTAAATACGAAGGCTATCATATGGACGGCAAACAGGATGTTGCGAAGTGGCTCACAGACTGATTCTCGAACAGAGTTGTAGAGGTTACGGTCGGACACATATGTGGCTCCGTGCCAGCCTTGCCCGCTTTGATTACATCCTTGAAAAACAACGCCAAACTCCAGACTTTCCTAAAGTACCTTCGCTCAAGGGGCGATAAAGAATATCAAAGCGACACACCAACGTCTGCTCCCTCTACGGAAAAGTTGGACGTGCCGCCGAGTAGTCTGAAAGGTCTTACAACAGGGCTGCGAACTTTCTTTCAAAGGGTGCGCCTTTTCAAGTCTGCATCGAAGGAGAGAAGTCTGAGGATCTATAACATTTCCGAGTATGATGACCTGGAATATGCCGAGGAAGTGGACTATCACAACAACATGAGGGAAGGACACGCAGCGAATGCAATCGCCCACCAGCACTAGACTCAGAGCAACATCAACCCCTGCCACCAAGATTTTTTTTCCGATTCATGGGGATGACACAGACAAAACTCCTTACGCTTAAACTTCGGCCAGGTTGCTGGGGTCACGGCCTAGGGTCATTTACTGGCTCAGTTCAACGTCAACTGGTCGGTGTTGTCGATCCGTGGGCCATGGTAGTCGCATGGGACATACCTATGTACCTGCCGGGAATTGATGTGGAGGTCATCGCCACGGCTGCTAATATGGTGTGCGTATAGCGCCCGGGCCTGAGAAGGCCTCAAGATAACCATGAATACTAGCTTGCCTTTGCTTAACCTTCCAGCAGGAAGAGAGGGGGGTTTTGTGTCCTGCCTGCGCACGAAGGTTATCCGAAGCCTTCAAGGGTCATTGTCCCGTGGCTCAGCATGATTACTGGTCAGCCCAAAATTTCCGCTGCTCGTCTGAATTGAGTACCCAACCATTCTCTGACACGGGCTTTTGTGCGGAGTCGTTGGCACCTCAGGAAGTATTTTCGGATCCTTAGAATACAACATTCAAATGCTGTTTTCTTCCTTTCCCAATCGAGGGCTGCGCTCAGGGAACTGCCCATGCTTTTAGGATAGAGAACGGATATTCGCAGGGCAAAAAACGGATGGTACAGGGCAACTTTTTAATTCTTTTTTAATTTTAATAAGTAATATCTATAAATATTAATTTTTTCAAAATTCTTTATTATTTAATACTATTTCATAAATATTATAAATTAGAGATATAGTTATTAGAAATTATTATTATATTTTTAAATCTTATTTTAATAAAATAATACTTTTTTTTATAATATTTTATAATTATATAAATATTAAAGCTTAAAATTAAAAAATAATACTATTAAATAACTTATATTTTCTACTATATTATAAATCATTCTTTATTTTTTAAAACTAAATCTTTTTTAAATTTATAATATAAAGTGAAAAGTAAGAACTTATATAATAAAGATAAAATTTTAAATATATTTATTAGTATTTATATTTTATAAATAAATTACTAATAAAAAATAATTTTATATATATAAAATAAAAAATAAGGATTATAATAGGATTTAATAAAACTTATTAAATTAATATATTAAATAAGTTATACTCGGTATAAATTTTTTTTTATAAAAGAATTGCCCTGTACCATCCGTTTTTTGCACTGCGAATATCCGTTCTCTTGGGATATACATCCAGCCCCTCAGAGTATGGGGTTGGGGCGGTGATATAGCACTTACTGGCATGCATGCATCGTGTGCTATCACATTGCCCATGTAAATCAATCCTCCGCGAATGGATCCCCGCAACCTCCGACTATTATCTCCCAGACACGTGGGATAAATATTATCATTATGGGCTTAGAGAGGGATTCGAGCGCACAAATTGTTCGTAGTAACGATCACGATACGTATGTATTCTTCATTTAGCGCATAGGACGAGGATGTCAGAGAAGCTTCTCCTTTAACCGGAGTCGAATTTATACATGAAAAATGAATTTGATAAAATAATGGTCCTAGTTTCCATACATTGCAAGCATATTCAGCTACTGTAATAGTACTTGGTTTGCAGTACTACATGCTTTTCCTTGCCGTTGCCCAATTTTCCTTTCCTTCCGGTATCCTACATCCCCGGCAGTAACATTTACTTCCATTCATGAACTCCGAATTTCCATTTACCAGCTCTTCACCAATGTACTCAAAAAGCTCCCTAGGAGGGAGGCAATTTCTAAGAACCCAGCATAATGACTCCTCAAATAGAGTGTGAAGTGAGGGCGCGCGACCCTCCTCCCAAACCATTGCCCAGCTTGCTGCTGCGCCGTCTCGTGCAAGCACGAGGCCTAAAGAGAGGAGGAAAAGGTAGTGTTAGTAAGGGCTATTGTCGGCTCCTAAAAGGGACGATCTACGACCGTCTGTCCGCCAGGTATGAAGACAGAGACCATAAGACTCACTCAACAATTGAATCACATCATCAGCATACTGCCACAAATGACTCTCATCGACAGCAGAGTCATTCCCTGGTGCCGAGAGGTGCTCGTCATCTCCCGGCGGCGCGCACGCAATCACGCTCTGCTCGACCCGGCACTCCCTCAAGTTCACGCGAGGGTAGAACCTCGGCGCGTCAGGCGACGCTGCCGCAATCAACACCTTGAACGCGCCATCCACGCTATCGTCATCAACTCCGTAGATCTTTGTAGAATTGGTCAGGTGTGCGGACGCAGCCGCCACGGTCGTGAACAGGCCCGAGCACTCGACAACGTGGAAAGCGCCGAGGCTGCCCCATCCCAGCACGGAGGGGTCATCCTGCGCGCTAAATTGCACCGTGGCGATCTTGTCCGTGACGGTGTCGCGGAGCAGAAGTTTGTTGGCTGCAGCTTCCGCGTGGATTTCGAGGCTGGCGCCGGGGGCGAGCCGGCCTTGGGAGTGCTCTGCCTGGAGGAGGGTTGCCTGAGAAAGATTTGTGAGAAGGCTGATGGCACGTGTCTCGGCAAGGAGAAAGACGTGATTTTTTTGTTTGGACTTACTGCTTGGGCCACGTCCACATTGGGATCATTGACGGCGACGACGTTGATGTAGGGCGTGTTGTAGCTAGAATTCCCAAGACGTGAGCAGCTTCAAGATAGTCTGGAGTGAAGTTCTACGCACGCTTTACAGAAGATTGATCGGCCAAGACGGCCAAATCCATTGATCCCAACCTAAATATTGTGAAAACTCAGAACAATTCAGCAAACTTTCAAGATTACAGGGGAAAGAGAGAGGGGAGAGAGGCGAGAGAGGGAGAATCGTACCCGAAATTCATGGCCCAGCTCATCGAGGACCTTCGCCGGGCTTCGGGGGAGATTGATCAGATCCGTGGACGGGAAGCGTTCCAAATAATTGGTCGGATCATCTCCCGGAAATTCCTCGCCAGCAAATTGATCCTGCATGGTCGTGTTCAAGTCGATAGCAGTGGTTGATTTTGGTGTGTGGCAAGAGGGACTAACTTTAACTGCCTAGACGCGACAAGAGCAAGTGAACGGAGGTGGTCTTGGGGACATAAATACAGCGGAGTCATCCGCGGTTGGGTCATGACTTGTATGCCTACACGGTAAGCTTGGCGCCTGCCATTACCACAGTAATTTAGCCTGTCAAATACCTGGCTGGGTAAGCACTAAACGTAGCCTACCTGGGTACAGTTAGCGTGAGGAAGGAGTCACGGTCGTCCTTGAACACGAGATCACTTATAGACTATTGAGTATTTGTACTCTTCGCCACTTATTGCCTTCTCTGTGCACTGTTAATGGCATCATGTTTTTTAAACGCCGGGTCTTGAATGTTTACTACTGTATGAAGGCGCCACAGATGTCTTATATGTATGGGGATTAGAAACGAAACTACTTGTGTTCTTCGACACACTTAATATTGTCCTTTTTAAAAACAGGTTTCGATAGAAGCGGGCATCTAAAAGTTACACGAATGGGGACTAGAAATAAGGCCACCTAAAAGTAGCTACAGAAGCGGGACTGAGTAATCCTGGAAGGCCTTGAAGAAATCCAAGCATCAGAAGGTATATCCGCATCCACCCCCAAATCCAGGCCATTGATGAGCCAAAAAGTGTCTTGTTGTATTGAAAACAAACCAAGGCATTTTGCAACGTCATTTGTATTTTCCACTCAACTGAAGTTCTATCATCTGTCGTGGACTCGTCGGCACCCAGAGCCGCATTGGCAGTGGGCCCAAACTGTCGTTTCCAGATGATCAGTGGCGTATGGTCCTCGCCCGGTCGTGGGTCAATCCGCACAATGTCCTTGACATTTGGTCTGCGGGCGAGGGCTGGATATTCCCAGCCCACCCACGTGTTGTCGTTGGGGTTCTTGCAGTCCCACCCAGGCTGTTTGTCGCCGCGGGTGAGTATGAAGACCCAACCGAGCTGTTCTATTATTAACATAACTTGAAGCGGTAGGTCATTTAAAATGGAAACCCACCATTCCCCTGCAAAAGCCTGGCTTGCGATTTGGGGGACTAACAGACAGCCTTTTTTCCCGGCACTCTCTAGAGCGGCTGTTGTGGCAGACATCTGGTTACAATTCCACCCTCATTGAGTTCTATTCTTTACACAGAGGTAGAATGGAAACAACTGTGTAACTCAAATTGACACCTACAAAGCCCTGAACGGTCACCACGTCGGGGTAGCCGACAGCTCGCTGGTCCGGGAACAATGCGCGAGCAGAGTCGCAATTGAGATAATTCTTGATCATGCCAATGGAGCCTCTTCCCCCAAGTCCCTGATGCCGGTGGGACAAACAATTGATGGTCAGTTCTCGTTGAGTTCCATTTTTGCGGTTGGATCAAGGCTCGGGTGGGGGGAGAGGGGTGAGAGATGCACAGTGTGGAAGTACTGAATATTGACGCCGCCATCCAGAACGGCCGAGGGATCGACTGGGAGATGGACATGTCCTGCAGCACCAGCCTGGTGCCCGCCGAGTGCCTTTCCGAGCCCCCAGCCACGGCGCCCCTGGACAACAGCAACCCGCCGCCTGCAGGTGACGGCGGCGGCAGTGATGAAGGCGGTGGTGGTCAAGGACCAGAACCAGGCGCCGCGACCTGTGACGCCGGCACGGGCTGTTCGCCATGCTCGGGCAACAACTGCGATGGCTGCAAGGACGCCTCGCAGTGTGCAGGCTGCTCGGGCCCCGGCTGCTCTGGGCCAATGTTCGCCTGCCATGGGACGGGCTGCTCCGTGTGCACCGGGTCGGGCTGCGCGGGCTGCCACGGGAACGACTGCGGCGAGCCCACGACGGCGTCCGTCTGCACTGATACCGTCACCTCCTTTATTATACCCTAAGCGGCGACTACCACGACGACGACCACGCGGACACACTTCGACGAAATCACGGCGTGCGACACCCGCGGCGCCACCAGGACAACCACGCCGCCGCCCTGCCAGTGCACGGCGTGCGGCCCCGAGACGGACAGCAACTACGAGCTCGACTTTGGCGACGCCGGCATGGAGGTACACTACCCTTCTCCCTCCGACGTCACCGTTGTCGGGTCCGGGGGCTCTCCTCCTTCTCCTCCGGCACCAAAGAACCGCCTCTGGATCTTCCAAGAGATGACCGCTACCAAGTTTTCCCTCCTCTACTCGTGGTGGTTCGTCTGGCGCCCGCTGGATGGCAGCTCATGGTCCGTCTGCAAGGAGCTAGGCGACTACCTGTGCCTGCAGGACGGCAAGGATCTGGGCTGCGACTCGTCTGACCCCCGGACGAGGACGGGAACCCGGGCTTCCCAGACGGAGAGTACTCCGTGACGCGCAACGAGGCAAAGGGGTTCACGTACAAGGGCACAAGGGCTGGGCCTGGCACCATGAACTGCTCTGGGTCCTCCAAGCCCGTCCAGTGTGGCGATGCCGGGAGGTTGGGGAATGAAGATGTCCCATGTCCTGGTGCATCTTTCAATGATGCTGTGTACTGCGACTATTGATTTGGAAATATTTTGTCGTGTTCTGAGTATCAAATGTCGCACGATATTATTACCAACACAGACACACCCCGCTTGAGTGGTCTCATTCTTAATACATATACATCTCAAATATATACCCGGGGAGCAGGCCTTCCCTGCCCCCCCTACGCCTGCGGCGTAAGGGGCACCACAATTCCGCAACGGCCAAAACCTCGCAACACCTATTTTAGCCATTTTCCATATAAAAAATCGACTTTTAACTCTATATAACTTTTTTAAAATAAATAATATAAATATAAATATAATACTATTAAAATCTTTATTTTATAAAGAATTTATATATAATATTTATTAAATTTTAAAGATAAAGTTTTAAGATATAATTTTTTAATAAATAGTTTTTTAAAATTAATATTTTTTTTAAAAAAATTAAATTTTTATAAAAATAAAAATAATATTTTAAAAAATAGTATATAAAAGTTTATTTAAAAAAGAATTTTATTTAATTATATTTTTAATAATAAAATTTTTTTTAAAAAAATTAATAAGATCTTTTTTTATTTATTTAAAATAAAAATAAATAATTTTAATAAAAATACTTTTATATATAATATAAAATTTATAAAATTCTATTATTTTTATTTTTATAAAAAAATAATTATTAAAATAAATACATTAATTTTAAAAACCTTTTTATTAAAAAAATTAAATTTTAAAATCTTAATTTTAAAATTTAATAAATATTATATATAAATTCTTTATAAAATAAGAATTTTAATAGTATAATCTTTATATTTATACTATTTATTTTAAAAAAATTATATAAAATTAAAAGTTAATTTTTTATATAAAAAATGGCTAAAATAGGTATTACGAGGTTTTAGCCGTTGCGGAATTATAGCACCTACCACGCCAGTGGTAGGTAAGTAGAAGCCGAGGCCCACGGATACAAGCCCTTAATATAACGTAGGCAGCCCATATCTCACCCCCCCCCCCGCGAGTTAAATACCTAGTATTAATTAAAAATTAAAAATTATAAAAGCTTTTAATTCGATATAAATAAAATATTAAGTCGATTTTATTTATATAAAAATAAGATTAATATTTTTATTATAAAATTATAAAAATTAAATAAAATCTTTTTAATTTTTTAATAAAAAGTTTTTTAAATTTAATATAAAAAGATTAAATAATACTTTATTATATAAAATACTTATATTAAAAATAATTTATTTTAAAATTATAAATAATATAAATAATATAAATAATATAAATAATATAAATAATATAAATAATATAAATAATATAAATAATATAAATAATATAAATAATATAAATAATATAAATAATATAAATAATATAAATAATATAAATAATATAAATAATATAAATAATATAAATAATATAAATAATATAAATAATATAAATAATATAAATAATATAAATAATATAAATAATATAAATAATATAAATAATATAAATAATATAAATAATATAAATAATATAAATAATATATTAAGTTAAATATATTATTTTATAATTAAATTCACTCGATATTAATTATATATAAAATAGTACCGTATTTAAGTTTATATTTTCTTTAGGTTATAGTTTACTCCTCCTTAATGTTAAATACTTATGCTCGCCTAAATCTTATTTTAAACTTTAATCTTCAAACTAGCGTTGTCCGCATCATGTTAAGTGCACAATGTGAACTGCTTCCCGGCCTCCCATTATATGTTCTCCTTTACTCGCTGTGCCAGCCTGACATGATGGGAATTTCGGAGGGCACCCTATTTACTTACTAATGAACCCCTAGCCATATCACATTACTTGAGTTGCATCATGATACTCCCGGCCCTCAGTACGGCGTTATTAGCTTTCGGGTTGTATCATGTGTTTGTCCATCATACACAGGTTCAGCAGAGGCAACATGTCATTGACAAACTCATCACAGAAGCTCATTTGAAATTCGAGAAAGTTATGGCCCAGGAGACGCACAGCCTCCAGGAGACAGTGGCAGCTTACAAAGCTCGTCGTGGGATGGAGCCCCCACCAGGGTTCGAGATCTGGTACGACTTTGCCAAAAGATACGAGTCGGTTCTTATAGAAGAATTTTGGGATTTGGTATATGAGGACCTTGAACCGTACAAATCAGTGCCGCCTGCGATCCTGCGAACCCAAGCGTCCATACTGGCGGACCATGCGGCCACGTCCAAGCAAAAGCTCTTGAACGGCTTCTTCATCCGCAACGGCACCGTCTCGGCCAGGTGCATCACGGGGGACGATAGCTGCGTACGTATTCAGGCCATGATTGGAGGAATATCGGGCATGCTACCTGACCTAGATATTCCTATCAATGCTCACCATACCCAACGCGTGCTTGTGCCCCGGAACACTACCCGTCAGACGGGCTTTGGTACGCTGGAGGCAGAAATAGTTGATACAACACAGCTACAGGTGTTGCAAAGTAAGAAATTGGACGAGATCTATGCGATGACTTTCCGCAAGTACTAAGTTTCAATCCAGGGCTCGTTGAAACCCATTCACTATTTACTTCCAAAACCAGCCTTCCCGAGGCAATGGCTGCTTCCTGCCCGCCATCGTCACCATTAGCCCAAGGATCCGGCCCTCGCAGGCCTGAAATCTCGACAGACTTGCAAAAAGCCACTTCTGCTTTCCGGTTGCCCGATGAAGGCTCCGTCCTGGAAGCCAATGGCATGGAAAATGTCTGGATGGACGTCTGCCAGCAACCCTGGCTCACAGACGTGCATGGTGCGCTGCTTGCGCCCATGGCTGTTGCCTTCTCTGAAAATCTCCTTCCAATCTTTGCTGCAGCTCGACTTGCCGGTCCAGAGACCGCCATGGTCATTCCCGCTGAGCTGTACTGGTCCAGTACCGAATCTTCAGGCTATCATACCGAGGTGAACATACCGTGGAGCGAGAAGGTTGACAAGGTCTTCTGGAGAGGAACCAACTCTGGCGGTCGTCACAATGAGCGGAACTGGCACCATTTCCATCGCCACCGCTTTGTAGCACTGACTAATGCCACCTATTTCGATACACTTGTCAATAGTCACGGTAAAGACTGGGCTGGGGCGCTCTTAGGCGCCGAGCAGGCGGCCTTGTGCCAAGGCTGGAACAGCACATGCGCTGCAAGAATCAGAGACTTCATGGATGGGCTTTTCGACACTGGGTTCACTACCTTCTTGTGCCCCAGCGACAAGTACAAAGAGTCAAACGAGCCGTGCCCTTACTTGGAGCAACATTTTCAGCTGGATGATTTCGTGAGCCTCGACGAAATATTGAAACACAAGTATCTATGTGATATTGACGGAACTTCCTTCAGCGGTGAGTACCATCTTCTCATTTACAACTTCCACACACGGGACGGACTAAACTGGAATTTTCACCAGGCCGTTTCAGGACGTATCTTCTCTCAGGATCCGTTGTACTTAAAAGCACTATTTTTCGAGAGTGGCACGACGCTCGACTTGTACCCTGGCTACATTTTATCCCCATAACAAATTCCTTCGGCCCGGACATTTGGAATGTGGTGTATTATTTTGTAGGAGACACTGCCTCAAATGTGAAACTTGTTCAGGCAAGGAGGAAACAGGCCGAGCAGATCGGCTCGGCCGCGGCATCATGGGGTAAAAAGGTCTTGAGGAAATCTGACATGGAAGTATATTTGTTGAGGCTTCTCCTGGAATGGGCCCGGCTCGTTGCGTAGTACTGCAACTGAAGCCCTAGCCGCATAGTAACAGACTTTAAAATCGCTGAAACTACCCTATTAATTGTACTTAGAAACCTCGGAACAGACTAAGTACTTTAATTTATACTTAATATATATATTAAATATATAAAAAGCATTTATAAAGGAATGAATATTTAAAATGAAGTATTATATAATATATAATATATATAATAATAAAAAGAAAATATATTATATAAATAAAAATTAAATATATTACTTTATATAATATTACTAATTTAAATTACATTTATAATTAAATAAAAAGTAATTAATTAAAATACTAGTGTTAAAACTAGTAAAATAATTATATAATAATATTATAATTATATTAAATTAATTATTATAAAATGTTTTTAAATTAAATATTAAAATATATAACTAACTTATAAACTTTAATTATATTATATTATATTATATCTTTTAATTTATAATATAAATTTATTTATAAATTTTATTTTAATTAATTATATAATAAATTAATAATTGTTTTAATTTTTATTATATATTATTAAATTAAAGTTATAAATGTTTGTTTTATTTTTTATTATTAAATTTTTTTAATTTAAAATTAAAACCTATACGTATAATATTATATATAGTTAATAAGTTAAGTTTTAAAATATTGTTTTTAATATTCTTAATAGCAAATAGGATGGTTATTAGGGTTGTGCGTTGCCGGGTGCGTTCACTTATTCAGCTCTCAAAGCACTTGAGCACTCTGTTGCATGCTTCCGGTAATTGGCTATAACTTGAAGATGACTTCAGCGAAGTGCAAGGGCACGACTCGGAGCTCAAACATTCAAACTCAAAGTCTACATTAAGCATTTTGGATACGTGAGATAATTCCATTTCTAACTTCACACACTGGATTTTCTATTCGTCTAGAACAATCTCTGAACGGAAGATTGTGCCACATGTAAAGATTGTCGCTTAATTTGCCTGCCGCGCAATGTGCCTGCCGCACATAGTTCGACGAATAGTTAGCTCCCATGGCCCCGGTATGGGCTCCTACTTGGTTATGCTATTCGTCTAGAATAGTCTTTGAATAGACGATTCTGTCACGAGTCGGGAACATTGAACGCTAATTAGCTGAATTGACTCACGTTGGTTGCTCGCTCACAGGAAGGGGAAAGATCGTTGCTTGATGTGCCTGTCGCACGTAGCCGAATAACTCCCTGAATAGAGACCGGATATTCGCGCACCCAAAATCGGATCCCGCGCACCCAAGGACGGCTGCAGCCAATCAGAGTGCTTTATTCCACCTCGTTGGACCACCCCAGCAGTGTTTTTTGCATCCCGCCAGCGTGCCCGCCAACGTGCCCGCCAACGTGCCCGCCAACGAAATCTCTTCCCACCCACTACAAAACCACGAGAAATCGAAGTACGTGGTGGGGGCTAGATACGCACGTATTTAAGCGCAAATTCCGCTTAAAACGCCACCGATTTGGCCCTGACGTGTGCGATTTGCGCAGCTTTCCACCTCAGTTTGGTTGGTTGTAGAGCAAATGTTGCCAAATGCTAGTTATGTGCAACGACCTTACCAATTACTATGGCGGGCCCTAGTTAAAATAAATTCGTGCACATATGTGGGTCACAAATGGGTGCGCGGGATCCGATTTTGGGTGCGCGAATATCCGGTCTCTTTGAATATACCGAGCGGTGGGGCCCTCCTCTTTCTAGTGTATAAGCTTAGAAGACTAGAAATATTAGTTATGATGCTTATAGCTTCCCAATAACCCTAGATTTGCCCGCAGCTGCCATGATTCAAAATCCCCGGAACTGCATATCTGACGCTCGTTACCAAGTATACGCATGGCCCGGCCGGATCGATGTCACTTCTGAGTTTTCACCGTACCAAGAACGCTCTTTATGCCTCAGCTGTGTCATGTTCAAGCCGTGCCCTGCTGAAGTGAATTTTGGGTTCAATATTCGAGTCACAAGTGAAATAAATTATTTTGCGTCACATGTCTCGCAAGCTTAACTTTCAGACATTTGGACATGAGACCGGAAATTCGCGTACCCAAAATCGGAAGTCGCGTACCCAAATTATAGTTTTTTGAAATTTTTATAAGTAATATAATAGGAATATAAATTTTTTAACCTCTTATATTATTCTTTATTATTAATAAACCTTATATAAAAATATAAAAGTAAATAAAAATATTTTAAATATTTTAAATAATTCTTAAAATATATAATTTATTATTTATTATTATTATTATAATTATAATTATTTGTATGATTGGTGGAAAAATATAAAAATAATACTATTAAATAGCTTGAAAATTCCTCTATATAGTGATATAGTTTTTTTAGCTTTGAATCAATTCTATTTTAAAGCTAGAATTTAAAATAGAAAAAGTAAATATTTTAAATTAAATAAGTGTAATTTTTTAATAATTTTTAATTATATTTAATAAATATTAAATAATATTATTATTAAATTATTTATATTTTTTATTAATATGAAGCTTAATTAAAAAATTATTAAAATAATTTTAAATTTAGTTTATTTATATGTTTTAATAATAAGTAGGGTTGGTATTTGGGTACGCGACTTCCGATTTTAGGTACGCGAATTTCCGGTCTCTTTGGACATTGGCTCGACAGTTCGGCTTGGTCCATACACCGCTGAGTGTCTTTTTGCTACGATAAGAAGCTGTTGTCCATAAGTATTCCGAAAATGTTAATTTAGATGTTTGGCCATTCCCACGTTCACTCCTCTCGCAGTCTATTCCATCACTCATCCAATTCTTCTTTACTTGAAACGTCACTCAGACTAGGGCCACAAAATGCTTTACAAGGTTTCAGTTATCATCACCTTCTTCTTGGCTGCCATGGTCACAGCCGGTCCTGTTGACCGTACGTACTTGTCTTTCATCCACGCGCCTTGTCATACACAATGACAAACATTGCACTAACTTTGAAATGCATTAGAGAAGAAATCGATTGAGGATAGCCCAGTCCGGCGTTTCTACGCTGATGGGTTTTACGAGGTCCGTTTATATACACTTATAGCTACTAAATCTTCTGGATGCTCCCTTTCTCTTTCTTAAAGCCCTTTCCTTGATTCCTCTCTTCTTTCCTCAGTCTATTCACTTTTGACTTCCACAGCCAGCAGGCATTGCACTTGTCGCCTCCTTATTCTGACTTCTGGCTAGGGAACCCTTGACGATGAGACTCAAGCTTGATGGCAACAAGGAGCAAGATTGCGCCAAACATTCCGCGGCGTTTCAGAAGCGGATTGACTGTGTGGGAATGCTTTTGTATTGATCTCGGTTGAAGTTGTAGAATCAGAAGTGTCTCCGTTGCTCATTTTTCTGCAATCATGTACTGGAAATTGTGGACCCGTGTTACGTTATGTCAGTGCTGGAATTCGTTGAATTATCGGCTGGACATGAGTGTAGCGTAGAACAATGATGACTGTGGATGAAATGACACAATAGCAACTGCCATCGTCTACAACTGTCGTCTCAACACTAGCGACGTCAATGTTCGATATTTGTCACGTTTTTACCTCGCGAGCGAGCTGAGTTCCGCCTGAACTCCTTTCAAGCTTCAAGATTTCCATAGTTACACAGTGCGGCCGGGCTTTTTGTTGCTGGCTGTCCAGATGCCCGATCACTGGACTCGGATCAGCCAGTCCGCCCAACCAATACCTAAATTTTGTAGCACACCTCTAGTGTTAGGCAGGCCTGGTTGTCTGGAAAGGAAGAGCTGGGTACGCCGACTTCAGGTATCCGGCTGGACTCGGACATCGAAGCATGCTATTCGTATCCCTGCTACTAAACAACTCTGAGCTAAATGCAAATTCCGAACCCCGCACGGGATACTAAAGATCAATCCATGACTTTTCCTGCTCTTTCGTCATCAGAATGTCTCGCGATGAGTAGCGAACAACGGAGAAAGCTCGCATGTAAGCGGCAACTCCACATGTTCATTGCGTCCGGGTTTAACCTTTGCCGCAGAAACTTAGACTGTATCAGCATCAAGACACAATTTCTGCTTGCTGTTGTACTTATTTATTCCCTTTCCTTTTGATTAGTGATCCATTTTGGACATCATCACTTTCGCAACCCAAGACATACGACGGTGATCCTATCCCAGCACAATGGATCTCCACGACAGTTCAAGTATTGACGATTCTCTTGAGCATCACGGTCTTATTGGCACGAAAGGCAGCGAGCAACCACGTATTGCCTACCGGCAGAACAGAGGCCTCAGAAGGTTGATAGCTTTCCAAGCATCGGTCCTTGGTATCCTAGTTGCATTTCTAGGTGGCATGGCCTTTGAAAGAATGAGAGTGTCAAAGTCATCGATGCGCAACTTTGATGACCTGGTTGTTGGTGAGATTGCTGTTCTGCGGAATATTGGAGTTCTGACCCAGACTCCTGACCTGAATGAACAGTCCCCGATAAAATCAAGGCGCTCCTCGAGACAGATGTCGGTCTGTCATTCGGTGAAACAACGACTTCGCCACTTGCTTTTGGAGACCATCCTCCCATTTGGCATCAGCCACCGAGTCCGGCCGTCGACGCCTGGTGGAAGCGTTTTGGACCCCAGGCCGTCTTTCTCATTACCGCGGAGGAAATGCGCCGTATGGGCAAAGATCCGGAGACTCGGGTACACATCCCAAAAGACTTTGGGTATGGGGACAAAGTCTACCTGACCAAGCTTGACCACCTACATCAGATTCACTGCCTCGACATTCTCCGCAGTGAGTTTAACCCCTCTACAATCTAGGCATTCAATCACAGACGTAAGAGCAAGTTTGGAGGATTGCTGATCATGCTGCATACAGAAATGGCCCATCACGAGTATTACAACTATACGTCGCCCAACAACGTTCTCCATGCTGATCATTGTGTTCGCACACTGTACGATTATCTCTCTTGCCACGTGAGTTGGGATACGTTCAACTACATCTGGGTTCAGGGAGAAGCCCGCCCTCAACCTGACTTCACCAGCCGGCGACAATGCCGGGAAATGGACCCGATGTGGGAATTCTACACCCAAAATTCAGGTACGGGCGGCTCCCCAGAATGTAAAAGCTCTTACAAGGTCAACCTTCCAAAGCGGTAGTTGCTCGTGATCCGTCTACTGGAGCAGGAAATGGCGCTAACTACGTTGATCATAGTTCACATGGATGAGCGCATATTGTATCTAATGCCGACTGAGGATGCACGCTGGCTTCCACAGGATCCGTCTTTCCTGCCATATCTTGAGTTGGCATTTAAGGAGCATCCTGATATCCCCAGCCCGGAAGCGGAACGGGCGGAAAGGAGCCGGAAATACGAAGAGGCTATGAGGAAATGGAAAAGCACAGGTCATGTCCCGATGAATGGCCAGTAATCAGCCATAGGATCGGGATGTTTCATATCCAACGGCCAAAATGCTCTTTAGAATGTCCAGTAGAGCATGTCTGTTTTGAAAAGCTCCATGTGACGCATATAGTGTACGAGTAATGGAAATTATTATGTGCAACGCTAGCAGAGCGATGGTGGAACGTGTGTAAGATTTTTGAAATCAAGCCTCCCCCTTAGCTTGTTCCGCATTTGCCAGTTGTCAGTTGTGGCAGCCCCTTCATGTATCCTAGCTTGCAAAAACGGGTGTTCATCCTTTTGTTGAAGCCTTCCCCGAAACTCTATATGATCAGGAGGATCACGATTATAGTTGACAGCCATCCGGAAGTTACATCAACTTTGTGTATAAAGTTCACGGGAAAAGGGTTTCCTCCATGATGCTGGAAGCCGATCACCTTCCATTATATCATAAGCTTTAACTAGAGTTAAAGCTTAAATGCAGGGTGTGCACCCTCACAGGGGTACAAAATGTTATTTAGTGGTATCCCCACTCAAAGTTTCTTTTACTGGAACGTCTCCTACAGCATGACCTAATGGGTCTAGCTAGTGTAAATGGTAAAGGATTTAACCTTGATTAACATTTTTCTCCTTGGCGGAGGTGGTATAAGCTTATCACCCATGCTAAGCGCCGGTCTAAAAGCTAATATCATGCTTTGCGGTACACTATCAAAGTTGCCCCACATGCTTTCTTGAGTCACTACAATGACTTCATGCTTTTACAGAAGAGATGTAAGTCTATGTCTATCTAATACACATATCCAATACACGTGTACATGGTTTTGAAACCTAATACCGGACGGGACACCTTTAATACAATTAACTTTCATTATCTCGGAACCCTCCTTTCCTAGCAATTGAGTTTTCTTGTGCCTTGACTAAGTAAACCTTTTCTTATGCACTCTGTGCAGAAGTCTTCAAGATGGCAAAAAAAACTTGGGTGCCAAACGGTTATTCTGATATTGTACTAACGCGGTAGAAGGTTTTCACGACTGTTATTGTAAATAGTCAAATCATTCACAAACAGAACCTATCACTACGTGTTAAATCAACAAAAGACCAGTGGTACAGACAGTTACATATGCAACAAGTCTAGTATTCGCATCTGTCAACACCTCCGGTTAATGTTAGTGGGCTATATGTGCTGGCATGACAATGGCTTCCGGTTTATTCTGTACAATTTCCATCTTGAATTGTGCCCTGATTTTCCTTCTGTTCATCCTGCTTGAGGCCTTATACCACAATGCAATACTGCCATGGGGCTTCCAAAGTGCAGAAGTGAGTATTCGGCCACTTGGAGCACCGACTAGTGCACAAGTCGGACCGCAATCTGATCTGCTGCTGCCCCAAGAAAATCGCCCCTTGCCGCAACGTAAGTGTACCAGTTCAGCATCCACAGGGATTTGAGATGAATCAACCTTATATCCTGCAAGGTATGGCGGGCTCATTCGCAAAAACTAGTCAGTTCTGTGCCAGTCGAGTTTATCAATGAGACTGAAGAATACTCAGTCTCGTCGATACCGTGGCTTCGGGAAGATTGGTTTACCAAGGAGATGGCCTGGGAAAGGCTGATTCCGCGTACGTCCTATCTTTATTCATTTCAAACTCTCCGCACTGCGGTGTGTCGGTATTCAGGCTAAGAGTGCATGAGAGTAGGTGGTAGAGGCTTTGTAAACATCAGTCATCCAGAACAGTACCCGGAATTGCCTGCTCCAATGATACAAGACAAGGGGGACAACTCTGATGGGAAAAGAAGGTTCGGCATCGCGGTCTTCCACCAACTGCATTGTTTGGTATGTAAAAAGTGCCGTACAACGTGCTCCTTCAATGACTGCTTGACATGGGATTAATGTGAACAATTGGCAGTATACCGTGCAACGGTACTTCTACGAGGTCTCTGCTGAAAAGAGAGATAAAGACTGGAAGACATTGAAGCATTTTAACCACTGTATTGACTATATCCGTCAGAGCCTAATGTGTCATGCTGATATGACCTTGGAAGGGCAAGATCCTCTACAGTCAATGTTTCCGGATAGCTCCGGTCTGGGGGTGACACATGTGTGCAAAGATTATTGGCAAGGATTCAAATATGCTGATGATCATCGGTATAATGAATTCAAGAGCTTGGACTACGATATTCCAGAAGGTCGTTTTGATTAGCTTTCATCTTCTACATGGCAGATTAATGTAACCTCAATGTTTTCCAAATATTTTCTAATCACTGTGTTGCTCTTTCCCATATGGCCCATTCAGTTGTAAAGAGTACAATTTAGACGAGTCCCGACAGACATGGTGAGTATTCCTTATTTTCTATCAGTGAGTTTTATTCCAGATCACAGGAAGTAGACCCGAGCTTGACATACCAACCATCGATCACATCAGTCATCCCGTCTTTCCCCAGTTGAGGCCTTTCTAGTGTCTCATCTGCATAACAGAGCAGTGCCTATCGATATTTAGGATACCCGACTATCAATTCACTGTGATGTTGGGGGATTTTACACGTACCTGGCGAAGATAATCAAAACAGTGCTCATAATGAACATCAGTTAAGCGAAGCTTTTGTGCCCAGTCTTCAGCATGGTCGCTAGTGGCAGCGAATTCAAGCAGTTGCTGGATTTTAGCCCTTATGATTGTCAGACAGTGGAGTTGGTGAAACATAGAAACACCCCACGGACGGTCTCGCCCTGCTTCGGTGTCATAAATATGCAATAAACCGCCGTGAGGGCCGGATAATGCCATCCAATGTTCGTCCCAATGATGAGACATGTTGAACCAGCCTATTTCCCGCTCGAAGACAACATCCAAGTTCCAGGGGTGCTGAAAACCAAAGTGATCTGCTGCACTAAATACAGTCGACCTTGACGGCATTTCAGCCGAATTCGTGCAAGCATGGTATGTGGGGACGATGTTCATTGCGGCGGCAGTCATTCTGATGATGATTACCAGCAGTGGTAACGTGCTGGAGAGGAGAAGCACCACCAGACATCGAGTTGGACTTGAAAAGCAATTCTGCAGAAAGGCTTTGCTCCTCTGCGGCTGAAGTCGAACGTGGGTTTCCTGCAGGTCGCGCTCCAAGGACACGGAAGAAAGGTCTTCCTCCTCTGAACGAGATACTCTGTTATAGTATGGCATGATATCTTGCGCGATAAGTTCG
Source organism: Diaporthe destruens (assembly GCA_036986855.1). Lineage (NCBI taxonomy): Eukaryota > Fungi > Ascomycota > Sordariomycetes > Diaporthales > Diaporthaceae > Diaporthe > Diaporthe destruens. The sequence goes on from BTXE01000006.1 coordinate 2,596,432, forward strand.
TGGCGTGGACCGTTTCTCTCCAAGGTTGCAACAAACAACTTCTGCACAAACATTTGCACTTGCGGGAAACAATTTTCCTGCAGTGTAAAGCCCTCACCCGGCAGAAACGCGTTTGGAGGCTAATTCTCATTTGGCACTCATGAGACTAAACAATTAAATGCTATTCTCTGAACACTTCGAGTATTACATTATTGGAGTTGTAACCGCTTATCCAGGTGTAAAGTTCTGCTCAAACTTTGGGTTGGATCGAGCTTGTTGGGTACCTAGGTAAGTTGGAGCTCAGTACCTGGGTACCTAAACTACGGTAGGTAATAAGTTGGAGCCTGACTCGGGGGTTTCCGCTGGGGACAAAGGAAACAAACCGTCCGAGATTCCGCCGTGACAGATGACAGCAACGTGAAACCGAGAAAAACAAGCTTACTTCTTGTGGTTGTCCAAATGCTTTTCGCTTAGAAGACAAGGTTGACTAGAGGCGGTATGATCATCGAGATGATGTGCTCACACCCTAGGTACTCGGCTGAACCAAATCCCTGGCCGCAACTGATCCCTCTCTCTGGGGGCCCAATGTGAGTTGAAAGCTTTGTTGCACCGAAATGGCGGGGGAGGGGGCGTATGTTACCACGAGACTGGGCAGAGCTCTCATACTGGATTGGGAGTGCATTGGTCTGTTTACTAATAATTAATGTGTGGCCGTCACGGAGCGTGACGGCCAAAACAACCATAGTGTGCCTCAGGTCCTTGACAGAAACTGCTGGATAGATCCAAGACTTGCTGCCTTGCTACAAAATCCACTCCACACACGATGAATCTTTTAAGAATGCCATTCAGACTCTATCATTACGTCCTGCAAAGAACGCAGCGTCAATATTACGAAGCTGTAAATGATTCAGAGAGCGAGGAAGGGTTTCTTGCAGAGAAGTCAGAGAAAAACCCCATCTCACTAAGCAAGCGACGGGCGAGACTCGGCGAGTACTTGTCTCTGTATGCAGGCCATTTCATCTCATGGCTCCTGTTCGTCCTCATTCTGCTAGTTCTAGGGGGTATAGCGTCTATCCCAGCATCAAGCAGCAGCCGGCGCACCTCCAGAGTGCAAGAGGGCTCATTTCTAGAGTCTCCACCACCCGCTACCGATTCAATCTCACAAAGCCTTGAATCAGTTACAAAGGCAGGGGGTGTCACTGTCGCAGACAGATACCTTCTCGATCCAATGTCTTGGAGCTATGGCGACAGTCCACAGATTCGCAGCTACCACTGGGTTGTCACCAAGAGGCAACTTCGACCCGACGGCGTGTTAAGGTGGATGACAGTGATCAACGACGAGTTCCCAGGCCCTGTCATTGAGTGTAACACTGGTGATACCATTCGTATAACATGTAAGTGACTGAGCCCTGGGGGAACGACATCCCATTTATTTCGAAGTATCCAGCCACATTGGCCATGCAGATACTGAGCTCTACTGACTATGGACATGTCAGTGAGCAACCAAGCCGATGCATCCATAGCATTCCATTGGCACGGCCTTCGTCTTCAAGGGTCCAAGGCCGCCTGGATTGAAGGCGCCGCCGGGGTGACCCAGTGTCCTGTCGCCCCAGGTTCAGACACGACCTACGAGTTCCAGGTCCAAGACCCTGCTGGTACTCATTTCTACCACGCGCACATGGCCTTACAGGACAGCGAAGGACTCCTAGGACCCATAATAGTACACGACCAAGAAGAATTCACCAGCAGCTCGCTGTATACTTCTGATCGGATAGTCATCGTACAAGATACCTACCATGCTTCACCAGACATGACTGCGTTGCTGCAGGAGCATGACTTCCCCTCGACGAGAAGGAGGTATTCGGAGCCCATCCCAGACGGGGCGCTGATCAACGGCATAAACACTGGGCGCGATTGCTCATCCCTTCGTGATCTTGGACGAAATTGCGATAAGTCTGGTTTGACTGATGCATTTAACGCCACGTTCCATGTGGAGCTACCAAACGGCTCGCCCAGGGAAACGCAGCATCGTCTGAGGGTCATCAACGCCGGCGTCTTTGCCACGTTCCATATACAGATTGACGAGACCAATTTCGACATCATTGAAGTTGACGGCACAGATGTTGAGTCATCTTCAACAACGGGGCCGACTAATGCCCTCATGATCAGCCCCGGGCAGAGATATAGCATGGTTCTAACCATAGATGCCGAAAACTTACCGCCGCCTGTCTGGTTCCGGGCTCGTATGGACAGCAGAGACTTCAAAGGGGATCACAACCCAGGCATGGATCCGGGTGTTCAGGCCACAATACGGGTCTCTCGTGAGTCGCCGTCTGCTGCCCATCAGCCCGGGGATGATGGGATACCATCATCAAAAAGCTGTTTTGAGGCGGGGCCCAGAGCATGCGTGCACACCGAAGTCAGCGACCTTAAGCCAATTTATCGTTCGGCTGAGCGTCGTCAAATGATGGCTAGAGCCTTAGCCAGTGTGCGACCGGACGCGCTGCTCCCGCTGTTCGCACACTTTGCCACCGAGTCAGTATCAGCGGAGACGTTTGTACACAGGGCCTTCTTCAATCAATCAACGTCAAATTATCCGCTGTCAACCTTGCCGGAAACGACATTTCTGGGTGAACTCATCAATCTCCATGGAGAGCAAAACACTTTCGAGTCCCTTTTCCATGAAACCAGCGGCACTGTGGATCATGCTCAGTGGACGGACGTTCTCGGCAGCACGGAAACCAACTTGAACGCCCTGACTAATTACGGTCTTGTCTACTACACCCGCACAAGCAGCATGGTAGTTGACCTGCTCATCACAAACCGCGATGCCGGTGACCATCCCTTTTACCTGCATGGACACAAGTTCTGGGTCCTCGCGTCTGGCAGTGGCGATGGACCGTCTCCAGACGTATTGTACGGAGGCCTGGCGGACCTCAAGAATCCTTTATACCGAGATACTGTCCCCGTGAAATCAGCAGGATGGGCGTTGCTCCGAGTAGTTTTGGATAATCCGGGGGTGTGGGCGTTCCATTGTTCTGTTGCATGGCATGCGGAAGCTGGGCTGATGATGTTATTTGTTGTAGCAGTGGACGAAGTTGTGCAATTTCCAGTGCCATGGGATCAGGCACATGAATGTCGATAGCATTACATGGGCTAAAAACAGTTTGACCTTCAACGTCTTCTGTTAAGCCAGACTACAGATTTAAGCCGTAGAAAATCTGCCATTATTCACATCTCAAGCAAGGATAACCACAACTTTTTTCATCTGCAGTTCCAGATAAGAGGCCCTTGTTGTCGGACACTTCAAGGACTCAATGTCAATTATGAGTCTAGGGTTCCGTAGTAGCAAGCCAAAGCCCCATTGGATGCTGTTCTACTGAACTGTTGGGTGCAAGATGGTTGCATACAACAACCAGCTTTCCCCCCAAGCTCTTTCCTTGGGGGTAAAGGAAGAGGGAATTCTTCAATAATGAAAAGACTGAGGACCTTGGAAGGCGGGGTCGTCACAACTTCGACGGTTGCCCATGGCTACCATATAGGACGAGATGATCGGTGCCATTGTCAACAGCACCCTCAGATTTGCACCGGACGCGGAAGAGCACCAGTTCACTACTATCTATGTTTCACACCCTGCCGACACAGGTCGCGATCCTTGGTATTTGTGGGCTATCCGTCCGTGTCCTCACAGAGGCCCAAATTGCCCAATAAGTCCCCTGCCAACACATCAATACCCGCAGACCTCCGATCCTCGATTCCAAACGCCACAAATACCACGTCATCTACAAACCCATGATATCGCAGCTCATGCGCCCGCCACCCCATGGACGTGACATAAAACGACTCCTCCGTAACATATTTCTCCACGCGGTCGTCATCATCCTCCGAAGCTGCCAAAGAACCGGGCCGCAATCTTTCCACCGCGGCACGTCGACCTGAAAACCACAGCGGCTGGCGACTCACCGCCCATACTGCAAACGGTGCACGCTGCCGGAACAGGACCACGTAGGGTCTGTAGGACCCGTGGAGGTTGTTAAACGTCTTATGCTGCACAATGACCATCAAAAAGGTGTTGTCGTCCGTGGGGCTGCAGGCCTGATCGGCGCGGCGGCAGATGGTTACTGCCAGGGAGTTGGTGGCCTGGTGGATCGACCCCAGAGAGGCCGGGCCCTGCTCGCCGAGGCCTGGCAGATAGCGCTCCAGACAGGCCCCATCCTGTCCCACAGTATCCGTGAATGTGGTGTTGCTGGCGGGGCCTACGGAGCCATCGGGGCGGAGTGGGGCGAAGGAGCGGACTGGGGCTATGTCGTAGTGGACGTAGGGCTGGTGGTCGCTGGCGGCCCAGAACAGGAACCAGTTCTTTTCCAGCTTGAAAGGAGATACGCCTGAGGGGCGCTGGAGCTCTGTGCCCGTGGAGAACTTGAAGGGGGTTGTAGTCGTTGTTTCCAGCGCCTCTTCAGCATCCCACATGCCCTCTTCTGGTAACAGCGCCCGCAGGTCCTGCAGCCACTGGCTGAAGCAGGTGAAGTGAGAGTTGCTCCCGTACAAGATGTATGGTGCATCGGGGCCGTAGAACATGCGCGCGTCGTGTGGTCCTTTGTTTGAGAGGAGCAAGCTGAGATCTAGTAGGCCAAGTTTCGTCTTGCACAGCTCTGGGTCAGACGTGGTGGTGGGTTCGACAGGCAAATGAATGCTTCCGCCATCGTCGGTGCAGGTGAGGGTGTCATTGAGGAAGGTGGCTGTGGTGCAAACGACTTCTACTGACGGTGCTGGGCCTAGCTTGGGATTCCTATGGTCCCAGTTGCGCAGCTGGGCGAGGATGATCCAGCGGTCTTTGTGCTGGGGGTTAGGGAGGATATTCGGGTTGAAGGTGGAAATGGCGGTGTTGAAGGTTATGTTGAAGTAGTGGCCGTCTCTTGTTGTTTGGCTGATGATTTTGGTGTGCCGAGGAAGGTTGTTGCTCGGAAATATCGAGATTGGAGGGAGGAAGCCGGTGATTTCGCCTTCAGTTCCGATGAAATCTGAAGGGTTAGTTTTCGCCAAGTGTGGTGAGAATATTGAGAAGGACGGTAGGTGGAATTTAAGTCCAAGCACCGTCTTTGGCACTGTTGGACCCAGGAGCATTATGTAGAAGACGACAACGACCCCAGTCCCCAGGGCCAAGGCGAGCTGAATCGCGCGAACCAATTTCCGGGTCGACATCGTGTCACCCTTTTCCCTTGTTTTCTATTTTTATGTATTTGTATATATTCCTTTTGTTCTTCTTATGTTCTCTCAGACGGCGTCATTACACGCGAAGATTGGCTGTGCCAGACGGCCTAGAAGTGCAAATTCATTGAAACCTAGGGAAGAAGGTTCCGGGAAGAGCGCCCTTGATATGGGAACGCCCTTATATACGCGCTATTTGCACGAGTTAGCGGCCTTTGCACTTTAAACTCTAATATATTCTTCTCCATCTCTAATATACTACCTTTCTTTTTTTAATATTAGTTAAACTTCTTACCGTTTATATATAAGAGTATTAAAATGAAAAGTTATTATAAAAAGTTTATTAAAAAATTATAAGCTTTATATATTATTATTATAAATTTATAATTAAAAATATAATTTTTAATATTTAAATAAAATTTATAGACATATATTATTAATAAAATACTTCCAAACTATTATAATGTAAGTAGTATATATCGTATTTTACTAGGGTTATTAACACTGTATGTTTTTAAAACGCTGGGTCTTAAGTGTTTACCACCGTATGGAGGCGCCATGTATGTCCTCGGACGCGAAACCACTTAGCTGTGTGTGATGTTGTAACCCCCCCCCCCTCTAGTCAGCTGACGTCAGCATCATAACTCGTTCCACTTTGTGCGCCTAAATGCCCCTGCGGGGCAGACCGTGAAGGGAAACCTCTGTCTCTCCCAGTCACAGCGTTGCGATATGGCCGCGTCTTTTTCTTTTGGAAGCTTCGGCGATATCATCACTATATGTCAGCTCGCCAAGGCCTGTGTGGATGCCCTCGACGACAGCAGGGGCTCTTCTGCCAGCTACAAGTCTCTCAGAAGCGCCTTGTCAAACTTGACCTATGTGCTCTTTAAGATCAAAGCGTTGGCTGAGACGGGCAAGATCACCGACCTCGATGTCTTGACGCATACCCTCGAAGATTGTTTCTTGTGCCTGAAAGATTTCTCAGATAAGATTCAAAAGTATGGGAGTAGTCTTGGAGCCAAGAATGGGTCGGGGAACTGGTTAAAGGACTCGTACCACAAAGTCAAATGGACAGGCATGAAGGACGACGTTGCAGTCTTCCACGACAATGTGGGGATGTACTTGGCTATGCTTCAGCTGCTGTTGCAGAGCGCAGGATTGTATGTCGCTACTTTAAACTGTGGTGGCGTGATGTTTAATCAACATTAGAACTAAGTCTTTGCAGTGACGTACAGGCACAGGACAAGCAACAACTTTACGAACGACTGAAAGAAGCGGATACGACGGAAAATGCTCGATTTCAAGACACAAACCGGCGGTTGCAGACGGGCTTTTCAACACAGAGAGTACTGCTTGGCCAGATCATAGAAAGGGTTGAAGCTCTTGGTAACACCGGTATTTCGAACGAGCAAAGGAAGGCAGCCGATGAGATCCGCTTTTTGGAGCGACGCGCCACGGGTTCTGTCTCAATTGCTGCTTCAAGCGGCAATGTGCAGGAATTATACGAGGCAGCCATCGCATCGGGCCGCCAGGAGGTCCGATCTCTTGTCTGGTTACATCATAAGTCCAACTCTCGTTTCGTCGACCCTCAGTTTGATATTCCCAAAGACCATTCTACCGGCGGTCGGTTCTGCATAGAAAACCTCCCTGGAGACGGGGCGGCCTTATGCCCTGGTAGCCATGGGTCACTGGAGCAGATATGCCAGTGGCCCCATTTCACTATCGATGGATTCGACTCCACAGACGTCGATAGTCCAGTTTCAGATATGGACTGGCTTTCTCCCGCATTGGCTGTGCTCTCATCTAACCGCGGCTTGCTTGAGAATATATGTCATTCTAGAGACGAAGAATTGGGGATCTACGGGTTCGCATTCTATCGTGATGGCGAATGGACGGATCACGTAGTGGATGCAACTCTTTATATGGAGAAGCCACTATGGAACCCTTCGCTAGTTGACCAATTCACTCTGAAGCTTGTGAGAAGAGGAATCCAACAAGATCCAGATTCAGCCTATCGGGAGGCGTATCTAACAGGGACTCAAGCTCTTTACTTCAGTGCGTCGTATAATAGCGACGAAACGTGGCCTTCGTTACTGGAGAAAGCTTACGCAAAAGCCCATGGGGACTATGGCTCCCTCTGTGGAATGTCCATCGCGTAAGATGCAACCTAATGTCGTCAAAGAAAAAGTCTTTGCAAGATTCATGTAACTAACTGCTTCCTATAGGGATGTCCTCGAGGACTTGACAGGCGGAGTAACTCTTGAGATGAGGACTTCAGAGATTTTGTCCCGAGAGCAGCTTTGGTCCGAAATCTTATCAAAGCAATCAGATGTGTTCATTGGCGTGTTGCCGAGAGATGAACAAGGTTACGCGCAAGCCGGACCCGAAGAGTCAACAAAGCCAGTATCGCGGAACCTGGCGGCCAGTATTCTCAAAGTGCGTGAAATTGATGGCAGAAGGCTTCTTTTTGTCAAGGACCCAGACTGGCTCCGTTGGAATGGTGCATGGAGTGACGGCTCCAAGGAGTGGACTCCCGAGACCTTGATGCAACTGGAGCATAAGTTTGGCGACGAGGGCAAGTATTGGATCAGCTACTATGATTTCCTCGCCAAATTCCCGTTCATTCTCAGGCATCAGATCTATGACTCGAACTGGACTGTTGCACAGCAATGGTATACCTTTGAGGTACCATTAGCAATGTCGCGGACTGAGGAGTACTTCAAAGTTACTGTCCAACCACTGGCGCAGGAGGATGAAGCTGGCAGCGACCGATTAGACCTTACGATTGTGCTTTCACAGCTCGACACAACATACTTCCGAGGTTTGGAAGGCCGATACCAGTTTGAGATTCAATTCGATGTCGAGGATGAAGGCGGCAAGTTGATGGCAAGAACCCGACAGCGGATTCTCAGCAAGCGAAGTGCCGCCGTCAAGCTGCACACCCAGTCATCGACGGGGCGACACTGCTATTATGTGCGGCCGAGAGTCGTCGCAACCAAGATGCCCGAGTCCCACAGCATTGACAAGATGATCGCGCGCAGCATCGACCGGAGGCGCGACAAGCTGCTGCAAGCGGCGCAGTCGTATGATGTTGCGCATGCGAAGGTCCCCGGATGGGGAGACAAATGCGAGAAGGTCAGGCAGAGGCAGGAAGTCAGGCACCGCGGGGCGGCAAGCAGCTCGATGGCATTCCCTGACGCTGTTGATGCTTCCATGCCCTACTCCATTCGAGACAACACGACACTTATAGATGACGCATGGGACGCGCTATGCTGTATGGGTCTGCGCGTGTATGCCAAGCAGGCGGACACGACAATTGAGATTCGGAAAGATAGTGGTGAGGATGAAAGCGAAGACATGGAATCTGTGAATGAGACAGCATAAGGAGAACCAGTTCCAGTGCTAGTTCCAGAAGAAGGTCAGGCTTGAGGACAAGGTTCAACAGTTGTAGGCGTACCTGGGTGTGGTTACTTTATCTTCGCAATCTGTCTCACGACCCTCTTATATTCATTCATTTCCAAATACCCAAATAAGACCAGTGATAGAACCGCGCAATTCAACAATTCTTCTCACGCTAACAATTTCATCACGTACCGCACAGGCAAGAAGTTCAGAAGCCAGCTACTACCTAACTTCCTCAGGAACCGGGCGGCTGTAAACGGACCAGATAGACGGCGAGTCCGGGACTCCCGGGCATAGAGGGGACGTCCAGACTCTGGTTCACACCGACAAAAAGGTCAAATAAGGTCGCGGTAAGCGGGCCCCAGGAGTACAGCACGGTTTAGCTTGATAAATGCGTCTGATCCGTAGCCACATTCAACCCAGCCGCTGTTCCAGTCGCCGTTGAGGTGAAAGTAAGCAAGTCATACGAGGCTGCCGGCGACAACATCTGCGATGGCATCGATGTTCATCACAGTCCAGCAGCGAATACCGTAATTTGTGACTCAATCTTGGTTCGGGAGATCTGATACCTCCCAGGACATGACTGTACGACATTCTCTTCCCGTCCACCAGAAATCCATAGGAGAAAAGGGGGAACGTGCTGCAGCGTGAGCGCTCTTGACGAGGCACAAACGAAGGTACTTAGTGCGAGATGGTGGCCAACAGGGAGGCAATGGTCACAAAAGCGGTTGCTCTTGACCTGTAACACAAAGTTGCCCACCAAGAACCTTGGTAGTCACTCAGAGTCCGACGATACGTCCATTGGCTCCCCATCCTTAGACACGAAATGAACATCCACACGTGCACTAACAGTGATGGTGGCCGGCTCCAGCGCAGGACCCTCTACAGTCATGCCCTGGTCCGTCTGCGTGGCGGACGACGGCGCCCAAGCCTGCCGGGGAGCCTGCTGGGCCAGGGGCGCAGCCTTCCGCGCAGTCTGCCTCGTGCGCCCGGTGTGAAGGACATTGGCGGGCCCGTCCTCGACCTTGAAGGCTACGACCTCCCGCCCGACGACGCTGGCATAGTCCTCAGCCTTCTGCACCGCGTCCTTCATGGCGTTGACGCGGGCCTCGCGGCGGATGGCGGCGTGGGTGGCGTCCGTCAGGCGCCACTCGGTGTGGGTGATGCTCACGTTCTCCATGGCCGACAGCTCGTTGGCCAGGCGCGCGAGCAGCTCCATGTCGCGGAAGACCACCTCGGCCGTCGTGGTGGCGGTGTATTCCTTGGGCGCCGTCTTGAGCTCCCTGCCGTTCTTGGCTCTGGGGATGAAGGTCGATGTCTCTGGTGCGGACGCCGAGAAGGCGGTGATGCCGGCTGAGGGGTGCGGGTACAGCCCGTCCTCTGTCTTGGGGGCGAACTGGCGGAATGTGTTGATGATGTTCTCGGTGGTGGCCTTCACGTTTGAGGATGCCTCTGCCTGTGTGGTGGTTGTTGAGGAGACTTCGATATGTAGTACTCCGCGTTCTGCTGTGCGGAATACCGAGGCGGATCCGTTGACGTGGATTTTCAGTTGGGGGATCATGGCGAAGCAATGCTTTGATTAGTCGGTCCGAAAGCAACGTAGGGAAGCTGGAGGCTGTGATAGATGGAGAAGGAGAAGGGAATTTCCGCGAAAGCTGAAGGATATATAATGCTAGGTGTAAGTGTCATTCATCACTGGGCTTGTTTTTAGGCAGCCTCGATGTCGGCGTCGGCATTTTGAAGATCTCCTTGCACCCACTAGAGGAGCTTTCCCAGACGGGTCACGACATCCAAGATGCCGGCCACTGACACAATGGCCAAAAGAGGATCTATAAATAAATATGGAAGGGCATAAGCTCACAGTGCTGACCCATGGCCTGAAGGACTCGGAGTTCTGCCATGGGGCAGACTCCATTCATAGAGGAGAAATAGGTCTGGCGAAGTGCGCTTCGGCAGAGAAAAGCCGCCACATTGGACGATAATCGCCTGAACGGGCTAGGGCAGGGTTCCCGCCTCACCTGCAGAATGCTGTTGGCTCCTTGATGAGTGAGTCACCTCAATTGGCCAAGCATCGCGTCTCGTTCTGGGGTGATGCATTCCGCTAAACCTATTCCATGCAACGGCCCCCAGTTTGGCGGACTTCATTCAAGCAGTCAGGCAGCCTACCAGCTCAGACACGTACTTTTTCCACGTCTGGACACGTCCAGTGTAATTGTTTCCTGGATATGAGTGTTGCGCTGAGGCAACCACCATATCTTTTCGCATCCTTATCCATCTCGGCCGTTCTGCGGAACTGCTTTACCTCGTCAAGATCCCGGGGGAGGAGGCTTCTAAAGCGGGTGATTTTGATGGGAGCTTGAGTTGGTGATTTCTGCACTCTAGGCACAAAAGTATCAAGCGTTCAACTCTCCTCGAAAGCTGTACATTGAGGCACACCTGTGATACAGTGTATCCTACCTGAGGTCGTACTTCATGGCCCAAGCAACATTTGCTCATTTATTTCAACCATGAAAGAGCCTGCGATGCAGCGCGTGTGCGTGGTCGGAGCAGGTATCAGCGGCTTGCGGGCTGCAGGCCTACTTGCCTTGGAGGGCTTCCAGGTCACTATTCTCGAGGCAAGGGGACGTCTTGGTGGTCGTGTTTACCAATCCTCCCAGCTAGGACTCGCGGTGGATACGGGAGCCAGCTGGATCCATGGAACACAGGGAAATCCATTCGTCGATTTGGCTGCGTTGTCTGGAGCAGCAACAATTGCCTGTGGATCTGTAGACTCCATCTTCGACGCCGAGGGCAGCTGCCTGGAGAGACAACACGGCAAGAAACTCTACCAGAGGGTATGGGAGATACTTGATGAGGCATCTGTCTACAGCAAGACGCACTACCCCGCCATACCACCAGAAGCATCACTGAAGATGTTCGTGAGTGCGAAGCTGGGGCACTGCCCAGAAAAGTCGCTTCTTGAGTCAATAATTGAGATGTGGGGAGCATTTATGGGCGCAGAATATGAGACACAAAGTCTGAAGAATCTGTGGCTAGATGAAGGCGTTGATGGAGGTAAGGTGATCTTCACCCATGCGTCGCGAGATATGACTGCTAATCTCTTAAGACAACTTATTCGTGGCATCAACATTCAAGAAGATAGTGGAACATGTGGCTGAAATCGCAATATCCCGCGCCGATCTGCGCCTCAATGCTGAGGTAATTCGCATTGAGCTCAACGAGGACCTTGAGAAAACAGACCGGAAGCATATGCACCGACTGAATGTGGTGACAAGAAACGGCCAGATGGAAGGTTTTGACCATGTTATCGTCACTGCACCTCTCGGATGGTTACAAAGAAACCAACATGTCTTTAACCCAGAGCTGCCACCTCGACTATGCCAGGCCATCAATGCAACCGGCTATGGGAACCTCGAAAAGATATTTATCCGCTTTCCAAAAGCTTTCTGGGATGACGTTGGACAAGCAGCAGGGCATGGATCCTTTCCTATTGAGTCGCTCTTTTTACAGCCCAAGTACGCGCCCAAGACGAACCCTCATGAATGGCGCCAGGAAATCATCTCGTTTTCCGGTCTTCCGGAGCCACACGCAAAGCCCGTCATCATGTTCTTCACATACGGCGAGTGGGGACGCCATATATCCAATCTTATCAAGGGCAAAGATCAGGAGTCACCAGAGTTTTATGAGATACTAGACTCACACTTCCAGCCTTACTACTCTCGTTTGCCAAATTTTAGCACCAAGTCTTCCGACTGCAAGCCCACGAAATTTCTAGCCACTGACTGGCAGAACGACGAGTTCGCGGGCTACGGGTCTTTCACCAATTTTCCGCTAGGACAGGAGGACGGCGCCGATGATCTACGAGTTCTGCGAGAGGGTTTAGGGATTGAAAGAGGTCTGTGGTTCGCTGGAGAGCACGTGGCGCCTGCCAAAGGCATTGGTACGGTCATGGGCGCATATCAGAGCGGCGAATATGTTGCAAAAGTGATCATTGAGATGTTACGAATGGACACAGTGCCTGGGAAAAGCTAGTATTAGGGAACGACATATACGGAATAGAAGCGAAACCACTTAGGGAATAGTCCGGTAAATGGTGTAGTTAAGTCAGTGGATACCTTTACGTATAGCCCCCTTCGTGTATACTATTAAAATCGAATACCCTGAATTTGACTATTTAATTAAAAACTTAAATTTCTTAATAATTATTAAAGTTATTTATTATCTGATTAGGATTTATTAATTTCCTTTCCTTGTATTTTAATATATTCTTTTAGTAAGTTATTATTTTTAATTTTAGTTTTATTATTATTGAGTTTTAGTAGGATATTTATTATATTTTATTTTATTATTATTCTTTATTTTTTAAATATTATAATATTAATAAATATTTTATTTAAATTAGAAATAATTTAAGTCTATTTTTAAGGTTTTTACTTTTTTAATGTATTTATAAATATTTTTTATTTAGTTTTAATAGTAGTTATATATATATTTAATAAATTAAATAATTTATTTAGTTTATGGAAAAATAAGTAGGCTATAGGTATTTTAAAAGAACTATATAATTTATATAATTTAATTTTGATTTTTTATAATTAATAAAATAAATAAAATATTTTTATAATTATTTTACTTATTTTTTTATTTAAATTAGGTGTTAATTATTCTTAAAATAATATAATAATAATTATAATAATTAATATAATTATTAATTTTAAATTAAGTATTTTTTTTTATTATTTAAGTTAAATTTTCGTTATAAATTATGTTTTTTTAACTTTAAAGAAAGTAAATGTTAATTTATAAGTTGTATAATATATTTTAAGGAAAAATTTTTTAAAGGATTTTTTTATATTATATATTATTATAAAAAATAATAATTATTAATAATATTATTATTTTAAAATAAAAAAAATATTAATATTAAATAGTTATAATATATAAAAAATATAGGTTAAAAAAATAAATTATATTCGGTTATTAAAATACTTTTAAAAGAATTTCTTAATTATATAAGAGTAATAATTATTAAAAATAAGGACCTATTAACTTTTTTTAATTATTAATATAATTTTTTAAAAAAAGATTTATTTTAATTATTATAATTTAATTTAATTATTAGTTTAATTAATATTTAAGTAGATAAATTATTAGTTTTTATAATTAATAAAATTTTTATAAGGAAATTATTATTATTAAATTAATTTTATTTTAAAGATAATAAGGGATAGAAGTATTTAACCTAACATATTATAATTCTTTATTACTATATATTATAATTTTTAAAGTACTTTTTTTTTAATAATTAAGTTTCTTTTTAATAGACTAATTATAAAATTATTATTCCTATTACTTTCCTAAGTATTAATCTTATTAGTATATTATTAATTAGTTTAGGGAATACTTATAAGCTTTAAAAAGTCTAGATAATTATAAAATTTAATAAAGAATTTAATTATAATACTATTAATTCAATAATAATTAATATATATTATCTTTAATATTTTTAAAAATAGATTTTATTTAAGAAAATAGTAAATTTATTTTTTTTAAAGTATATAGTAATTATAGGATTCAAATTATTATTATTAATAATATAGGTTATAAAATATTAAAGGAAAATATATATAAAAGGATAGGCTAGTTAGTTTTATATAAGAGTTTAGTTAGTTAAAAGATTTTCTTATATTTATAATAGTTTTTAATAAGTTAAATTATATTTTTTATAGGTTAATATATTTATAAATTATTATTATAAGGTATATTTATTAAAATAATATTTATTATATATTTTTTCTTAGAATTTATTATTAAGATAGCTATTTAAAATAGTAAGGATTTTTTAAATAGGGATTTTTAATATATTATTGTATATAGAAGAAGGAGATAAATTAAACGGTGTAATTTTTATATGTATATGATTTTTATAGGGTTTGTAATTTAATTTTTTAGGTAAGTAATGCCGATTAGAAGTATATAGATTTGTGGTATGTGTGAAGGGGGCTGTGCGTGAAGGTGTTTACTGACTTATGTGCTGTTAGGCTGCTAATCATTTTGTTTCCATGAACGCCATTTATCTGATGGACAGTCTAGCCCGATGAACCCGGGCTGTGCGAGTCTGTTCGGTACAGATGATAGGGCGTTTTTCTACTGAAAATAGAAGCATGTCATATTTCAAAGTTTGCATATGGAAAATTTCTTGCGACATGATCATCCACTGCAAGAACACAGTGCATCTCGAAACGATACCAGCTTGCGGCTGTAAAATGTCGCACGGCGGGATCACGATCGAGACACATCATTCCTGCCATAGATAGAGATCGTAGGCACTTCTACTTTTGTTGTATGTGGAGGCCCCGAATGGCGACACCGCCTCGGCCCCGGTAGGACGACGACTGCACCGGAGTCGTGTGTGCGAGAGTGCTACCAGCCGGCCCTAAGACGGCGAAAGAATGGCCGAGTGGCATTGTTTCATGTCAGAAATCATCAGTCCAATAGTTTTCTTTTGATTCGGCTTGTAAATGTCGGTGGCCCTGAGGCTGGCCGGGCTGACGAGTGGAGGATCGTGACAAGGTCCGTTCTGGGCCGCCGAATCCATCGCCCCGGGTCTAGAAGCGCAAGGCCCAGTGGGAATACAAGCTTTTGAGATGTCATGAAACTCGGCATCCACATCAGTGGTATGATGGGGTCTGATATCGACCGACGGCCTTAATGACGGTTTCGCACGTGGGCTTATTGTCAATGAGTGATTGACTGACAACGCTTTGCCAGGCTAGCCCGTCTCCAGGAAGACTCGGTCTCATGGTCAATTTTCTCAATCATAAAAATTCTTCCCGTACTCTCTTTCTCTGACTGGCTTAAGCCATGTGATGGGGATCCCACAGATAATCATGCGAAGCTGTGTCCGCCTCAGATCAGAAGCGGAGCCAGTACTCGAGGTGACATTCACGCACCATCTTCTTCATATGATGGCCATGCTCGTACTTGATAGATAAAACCCTTAGTTGGGATGCTTCTACCCAAGTACTCTGCTGTTGCCTCTGAGATGTATATAGTACAAGTGTACCACAACTTCCAGCGCTGCTGCCAACTCAGCAAACCGTCGACTTTAGTGTCCGAATCAAAATCATGCACTTGGCCTGTCACGCGGCCGTCTTGTTTCCTTTACTGACACTCGCTGATGGGATGTTTGGATGAAGTCCAGCTGGTCTTGGCCTGGGCCACGGTCATGACGAGGACCACACGCGACAACGGTCGCCCTCTTCGTGGCGGACCCTGCCTTTGGCCATTGTCACGTTGATTCGTACCAACACTTGCTAATTAGCAAGACTCAACGTCGATATAACTTCATCGCCGCCGTTGTCTTCGGCCGTTTTGTCTTCGACACTCAGCCACCCATCAGACGTCGATGCAATTATTGCTCTGGTGGTCTACGTTCATTTCTCGTTGAATTCACTCCTTTCTCCAGACAGCAGGCCGTTCTACCGCTTCCATTCCCTACTATAGCCCACCTTATACATAAGAAATGCGGCCTGTCATATTCCTAAACGGCCTCGCGGCGCTGATATCCCTAGCAACAGCCGCCGCGGTCCGTCCCCGAGCTGGCTCCTCGTCCAACCCAGGCATAGACCTGACAAACGCCTCAGACAAGGAAGCAACCTACTTCTTCTGCAACAACATCTCGAACGGCGACGGCACAGCCGACCCAGGCATCCCCTGCACCAATATGGTGACAAAAGTAGCCGTCAAGCCCTCACAGACCGCGACCGTGTCCGTCGGCACGGACTTCAAGGGCCGCATCGTCCGCGCCACCGACATGCCTGCCACGTGGGTCGAGGTGCAGATCAGGGCGGACGACGGCAACGCGTGGGGGGACGTGAGCCTGCAGGCCGGGTGCGACGGGGCTGCGACCGTGGCGCCGGCGGATGGGGGTGGTGGTGGTGCCAAAGTTGGGTTTGAGGATGCGGATGTTGTCGGGCGCGCGCCTGGGGCGGCGAAGACCACGCGGGAGGGGGACGGTGCGACTGTTATCGCCACGCCTTGGAGCATGGGGCAGATTTTGAACCAGGAGGCGGTGGATTACCTGAAGCAGAAGGTTGGGGTTAACAATGCGTATATTGATAACGTGTCGGGGACCGATGTTGCTGTTAGTTCGAACAATCGGTTGGCTGTTGTTATGTTCTAGATTTGGTGGTGTACTGAGACGGTCTTTTGGGCGGGATACCCAGGTAGGTATATATGCGGATTCATGGCTTCACAACATGATCAATAGACTTGGTAGAAGTTCATCAAATGTCGTTCTAGTTCAACATAAAGCACAGCCCCAAACATCTTTGGATTTGTCGCGCAGGCTATCTTTTATTAAATGGCCCAGATATCTTGATCCAGTGTGTCAGTCCCTACCTAGGTAGGAGGCTACCCATGATAGCAACTGCCATTTTCGGTGTTTTTTGGTTAAAGTCATCTTTGGAGCTGAAATCACCTACAAGCCAATGCACTATCTTCATTCGGATGGTGTTGTGAGAATTTGAAGGCCTGTTGACATGTCCAAGTTCCTTCCGAGCAATGTGTAGGCTGCTTCGATCGCCCCATTATTATTTCGAAAACACCCTTAGGAAGCTCTACAGTTTCTGATTTTTGTCCTAGCATGTTGGAAACACTCGTGATGCGTGTGTAAAATAAGAGACTGGATACTTATGTTCTTAAATTTGCTTATCACGCATTTATTAATAACTAATTAATATTATAATTAATTAAAACATTATTATATTATATTATATTCCTTTCAAAGTATCTTTATAGGATTATAATAATATATCTTATAATATATTTTCGTTTTATTTAATTATAAATATTTAATATTATTTAATTATAAGATAAATAAATTATTTTAATTTTTAAATTATTTTAATTTTTAAATTATTTTAATATATTTTATTAACTTAATAATATTTTTTTATATTATTTATAGTATAATTTATAATATTTTATTTATTTAATTCCAATTATTAAATATTATTTAATTATTAAAATTATTATTTAAAAATTAAAATTTTATTATACTTAAAAAAATAATATTTTTAACATATAATAATTAATAATATAAATATAAAATTATATTAAATTTAAATTATAATATTAATAACTTATAAGTAGATTATTTATAATATATAAATAATTAAAAAAGTGTTATATATAGGTTAGGGACGTACTTAAGTAATTAAATATAAATTTTATTTTATATACTAGTATTTTATACTTTATTATATTCTAATTAAATAGTTTTCCCCTTTAATTTAATTATATATATAGCTGGTAAGGAAATTTTATTAAATGCTAGTGATTTGTAATAATCTTACTGATTAATTACTATAGTGGGTTCTAGTTAAACTGAATTCGTGTATATGTGTGGGGGTTGTTGAGTTATAAAACGGGTGTGTGGCAGGTGAATTTGGGTGCGCGAATTTCCGGCCTCTAAATTAACCGCGAGTCTCCGACGTGCACTGTAATCATAGGCAACGGCGGCTTCACGGCCATAACAGCTTTCCGTCGGCGGATGCGAAGATATCTAGACATGTTCCTGATAAGAAGAGCCTGTCATCAATCGATATAATGCAGCTCGGGACATTCCAATTACAATGGGTTCAGTACCGACGGAGTAAGCGTTATGGGACATCGAAAAACATGTTTCATGGCTTAGCTGAACTCATGTATGCGCAGCTAGTGCTCAATGGAGTTGATGTAATTATGTTCAAGTATGCGTAATTGGCTCATGGCTTTTGTTCTCCTTGGTCTCGCATTCTAGACCGAGGACGCTGTGCGACTCGGTGCGGGGATGTAAACATTGCTTAGGATCAGAAAAGCTTACGTGTATATGCATGCATCATTGTCGGAGCAGAAAATCAATACGTAAGTGGGGGCCTTTGTTTCCAGTAAGATGTACAACGGGTGTTGAAAACCAATAAGCTGACGCTCTAAGCCCCGCGGGTGTGACAACCACCACCTGTCGCGAGGCCTGTGGTACCGTATGTGAAACCAAGGGCCAACCGCAATTCTGGGTTTTAAGATTTTGTTGCACGAGCTCTGGAAACACCTAACACGGTCGTATTCGTCTGCACTGCATTAGGTCTTCGCGGCCATAACCTGTGAATGGCCAGGATGCCGGCAGACACTAGACGGACGGGTAGACGCCACCGACAAGAGGGAGCCTGGAGCCACACATGTTCGGCTGTGTTGGTGGCAGTGGCCTACGCTGCCTACACGGTAAGAGGAAGGTTGCAGCCAACGTTTTCCCCCACGATCCCTGCGACGATCAATGCAGTGCGTGCCGAGCCTTTTTCAGGGGCGATGGTTGGCCGGCAGCTCCGGGGGGAGGGGGGCAGCAGCAGAGTGGTAGTTCCCGGTCGACATCATATGAATGTGTCTTACGATCGGGAAAAGAAAAGACCAGCAGGAGCAACGGCACCGAAAAATAGGGGAGACACCAGCACCGTGACTCGCACTCGGACGATGGAGTTATTGTTGCTGGGTGATTTTTCCCGACGGCCAAGAAGGAACTCCCAAGCCGTCACACGAAACCCAATTACGGAGTAGAGGGGATCCATGCAGGGCATCTCGATTGTCGTCAAAGGGACAGAAGAGGATCGACGAATGACGTCGGCCGACGTAATTGGCCCGGGACAAGTGTTGGAGCGCGCCCAGGCGTCGCAAAGTGGCAATATAAGCACTAGCACAGGGGCTCGTGCCAATGAACCACCACTCTGGAATATGACAAGTGCGGAGAGGAGCAGGCAGGCAGACTGGGGAGGCAGGCTGCGGAGGGCAGGGCTGGGGCCTGGGTGCTGTGCAGTCTCAGGCAAGTATTACAGCAGGTGAGTCCTCAATTCCCTCGGGCGTCGTCGGTCTCAACTGAGTGGCGGCGGCGCCTTGATCATCTAGATGGAGCTGTGGGCTTTCTCACCGGCGTTGGTGCCTGTGCATCCTTCCTCCGAGGCCCATATTATGCGGCTATACGCATAAGCATCCCCCTCGCACCGCTGGTTCCGGGCTGGAGCCTGGATCTGGGACACTGCCACCACGATCGAGGAGAGGACAGCCACTGAACAGCGATTGAGGTAGCCCACCCGGCCAACCCTGCCACTATAGTTCTTCTGGAAGGAATGTGCAGAGAACCCGAACTAAATCGGATCACCGGGGGAACGAACAGGGCCGAGAGCATGGCGACGCACAGGTAATAGCACCATCGGCCAACAACATGACGGAGCCCAGTGGCACGACCTGCAGGCCCGGTAGGACTGACCTTGTGACTTATGCCCTGTCTGGGAACGCGGTAACCCGCATGACACCCCAGCTCGGGCCATTGGGCCATTGGCGGACGTGCTCGGCAGCCCCATATTTGACAGCTCAAACCGAGGCTTGTCTTGGCGACTCCGCAGCTTGGAGCTGAGATCAACCAGCTGCCAGCCGGCCATCTGCTCAGGCTTGCTGCCGGCTCTGGTTCCTGGTAGCTACATAGCTGTCAACTATTACAGTGTTGCCTGGCAATGCAGTATAGTTCCGTGAGTCGTAGTATAGTGCCGTGAGTCGTACTACGGGCCGCTCGGTAGAATTATAGTGTACATTCTCAAGGATCCCCAACATTGAACGGACCCAACAGGCTGAACGATGACTAAAAAAAAAAAAAAAAGGCGCTGCCGGGCCAGCGAGACAGGCCGGCCAGTAAGCTGTCTGGGCTGTCTGGCTGTTTCTGTTGGTGCTGGTGCCGGATCGACACGGGCAGTGCTCTCCCTTTCTGCCCCGGATTGGATGACCCCAGATGATGCTCGCTTCCCTGGCTTCTGGTCCGTCCCAGCTCAGCTTCCAAGGTTGGAAACGAACGGGAATCCTGCGCTGCTGGTTGCATCCTTGTTGCGCACGGCACTTACTTGGCAGGATGGACCTCGCCTGATGTGGCCCCGGTCAGGCAGGCCAGGCAAGTCAGACAGTTCCCCCAAGCAGCCCAGCTTGCCCAGTTCGCCCGTGGCTCATGATGTTGTTTGGTGCCGCTCATCCGACATCCCGGTGCGCCTCAGCTCTCGCCATTGGAGCTGTGCTCTGTTAGCCGGACTGGGCGGACTGGGTCAACATGGTGAGACTTGTGAGACCGCTCCCCGGCTTGGTACCCGCCGCCACCATGTGCGGCAGTGATGCAAGCAAGCCAAGACCTCTGGACCTACGGAGTACACTTCGCCCACTTGCATGTCACCATGACGGGCATAAAAGGTCGGCATCTCCCTCTCCCTTTCCAGTCTTGGGAGCTGCTAGATCTAGAGTTTATTTCAAATCCGAGAACGCTTAGCTGTCTATCCTTTTGCTTAAGCTTCATATCCACATACCCACCAGAACATATCCCTTCCACCCACACCACACAAACCCCAACCCACCGCCAAGATGCGTTTCTCAACTCTCCTCTTCGCCGTCGCCCCCTTGGTTCTGGTATGCTGTCCTCCCACCCTCATTAATTCCTCACTTCATCCTCGACGATGCTAACTGTCAATTCAGGCCCAGACAGAAGGCGATGCAGAGACAACCGGACCCACCATCACCGACGCCAGCATCCTGCCTACCAGCGCTTCCGAGTCGCTGAGCTCGCTCGCGTCGTCCCTCTCCTCTGAGGTCTCGGGTGCTGTGTCCTCCGCCACAGCCGAGGCGTCCTCCCGCCTCGAGTCCCTCACCGGCTCCGCCGCGAGCAAGGCCTCCTCCATCTCCGCAGCGCTCTCCACCGCCACCGGCGAGGCCGCCTCCTCCCTGTCCACCGAGCTCGCCGGCCTGACCAGCTCCCTCGGGGCCGCCGCCTCCTCGGCCACCGAGGCCGCAGGCAGTGCTGCCTCCAGCGCCAGCCGGAGCGCGAGCGAGGCTGCCTCGTCCGCCTCTGCCTCTGACAACTTCGGCCCCAGGCAGACCGCTGCCGTGGGCATGGGTGCCCTGTTTGGTGGTGCTGCTCTCTTTGCCAACATGTAAAATGGACATGGGATCTTGGGATGTGCATCTATTTCAGTCTAATTGTGGAGGAGCATCTTATTGTATTTAATCACTTGATACACCAACACACGGGAGCATAATGACAATGATATCAATTACATTGTGCTATCATGCCTAGGCAGTTGTCTTGCGCTTCTGTGCTGTCGTATTTTCCTAGCGCCCAATGCTTACGCTCGGGACCAGGTGTCAATTTTCATGATAGGTGTGTGACTGAATAGGATTCATTACATTTGCAGTTTGCTGGCAAAGTAATATGCAGAAGAGTAGGGTTTCAAAATGTAACAGATGCTCGCCCATTTGTTGATTCGTAATCCGCCTTTCACACCCGCTTCACTCGCCCTTCACTCGCCTTTCACTCCGCTTTCACTTTCCCCCTCACTCGCTTTAAAATCCGAGGCCGTATGTGAGCAACTACTCCAATTACCTACATAATTACCTAGATTGGTAGAAATTGGAGGGAGCGTCCAACTTGAAACGCTGACTCGCAGGACAAACGACTCAGGAGTCATTGGCTCAGCTCATCCGACATTTGAGATGGTGCCCATGATTCGCAAGACTCGATGAACATCAACATCTCGAGATATTTCGAAAATGTCACCAAGCAGGCTGCAGCAATGGATCTCGCCCCGACCGCCCCAGCGCGAGAACTGAGCCCACCAGGCTTCCCTCTTCACAGCCGATGGCGCCGTCAAGCACGACTTTGTGAAGAACGCCGTGGGCCTCAGCGCCGTGCGCGAGACGCACCGCATCCGCAACAAGGAAGTCTGAGAGGGCAAGTCCGGCCCGCCGCCGCACATCCACCTCCGCCAGGAGGAGACTTTTGAGGTGCAGCAGGGCGTGCTCGGGGTCGTGCTGAACGGGAAGGAACATGCTGTTTCCAAAAACGACGGGCGATATGTTGTGCCTTGCGGGGCGAGGTGTGTGGAACCCTGTGCTCATTGTTTACGAGGCTGATTCAGACGGTGTTTGTCCGTCATACCCAAGCTGAAACGGTTCAGAACGAGGATCCCCAGCGCAAGTAAGCTGACTCATATATGCTAACTAACCCATCACTCCTCCGTTGTTCCACCACCCCACAGACACAGATTCTGGGCACACGAGTCCTAGACCGAGGACCTCGTCGTGGCATTTTGGTTTGACCCGCACGGGCTCGACCACGGCGTCGACGAGTCGTTCATGCGCAACGTCACGGGCTACGTGCGGGACTGCCAACGACACAAGATGGCGCCGTCCGTCTTCCAGATCATGCTGTTTATGTATCACAGCGACATGGTGCTGACGCCCCCGTTCTGGACGCCTGTCTGGCTCTTGGTCGCGCTGCATCACTTCTTGGCTTACTGGGTGGGGGCTGGACTGCTCGGGTTAGTAGGATTGTCCTTGTGTTCTGTCCGAGCTTGGCTTTGGTCATCAATGATATAGGAGAATATGAGCTGATTTCTTGTGTGACCTGCAGGTACAAGGCGAGTAACCCCGAATACAGCCTACCGAACTTGGACAAGAAGTCGATGTGATCAGTACATGTGCCTAAATAGGTACGTAGGATTGTGACTGGTCTGGGTTCGAGATCCCGATGTGACGGATTGACGCACTTTGAGGTGGGTCATGTGGATAAGCCGACTGCAAGAGACAGGAATGTCATTACCCGTTGAATATTGACGTCTTCGGTGAGCTCGAAATGCCGTCACTTTCGGCAAGTGATGAAGTGCTGAGTAATAACTTCGAAACATGGCGGACGGGGCTGGCACGTCAGCCGCCATGATTAGGCTAAGTTTTCGCAGTTCTCACTAATATATCTGAGAACTGACCTTTGGTTGCAAGGGTACCTAGGTAGTTATATTTCACGGCGTCATATCGTCAATTTCCTTTCAAGGTAGACACATGTGCATTCCTTTGGTCTATAGTTTTTTGTCGGTATGTACTAGTATGTAAGGATCAAGCAACGGAAGTCAGGAAAAGGCCTACAGCCACGGTGCTCTGAGCATAACGTTAGACCCTCGAGATCCCGCTGAGCGCCATTTTCAGCACGTGAATGCATATAAAGCAGTAGTCACTGGTGACCAAGGTGATGGTGATCGAGGTCAACGAGAGTACCTGCTTGAAAGTCTCGAGAAATGCGAAGAAACTTTGGAAAACGGGACATCGAAGGTACACTTGTATATGGACATGACCCTCGAAGGATAGTCGAGCCAAATCTTAAGGCAAAGCAATGGTCACACCAGCATCCCTGTTGGTATCGGTGTGAGACTACATTTTCACGCTCAACTCGGCCAAACCCGAGCGCCAAATGAGCAAGTAGAGGCGAATAAAGCGATACAATGACAGGAACGACAAGTTCACTGACAGTCGTTAGACATCCCATCCATGATGATCACGCTGAAAAGGGTTGGTGTTGATTCCGGGTCTGAGCCGTTGCTCGTGTGGTACTCGTGGCTTTTTCCAGTGGGTGAGAGGATGAACTCCCCGCAGATGCATTCCTTCAGATCTCAGGCTGCTTCAGGCCTACCACCAGCCCAGGCCTGCGGTGATAAGTGTCCCAGCAGTGGAAGTTCTGACGCTGTTTTGGATAAGGTG
This sequence comes from Diaporthe destruens, assembly GCA_036986855.1. NCBI lineage: Eukaryota > Fungi > Ascomycota > Sordariomycetes > Diaporthales > Diaporthaceae > Diaporthe > Diaporthe destruens. Next base: position 2,620,609 of record BTXE01000006.1, read on the forward strand.
ACTACCAAGGATGAGAACGCGCCCGTTTGCTGCACAAGGCTCTCCCAGCCTGCATTTTCGGGGGGGAGGGGTCCATCCAGCCGCCTGACCTGAGGTACCACATCGTGGAGGACACTCCCCGTGAAGTGCCGCCTCGGCCTCTGCGACGACATATCTTGCGACGACCTCAGGGGCCTTGTGGCCACTCAGAAGCTGAAGCTGCGTCGGGAGTTACGGCCGGCCAGCCCCCAAATCAGGATTCAGCGGCTAATACATCTGCCGACGGTATCGGCGTGCGTACCCTGTGAAAAATAAAGCATTTTACGAAAGGTTGGGCCGCCTCAAGTATGCTCCACTCCGCTTGATGTTATTGGTTCTGAGTGGCTATTATGCCGGGTAGGCTGGACCTGAATATCTATCGCAAGCTGATGTATAGCTATTTGGTGCCTTCCAGACGGTTTCAGGAAGCATATCACACCTTTATTCATGGGCCGCTATTAAAATGAGTATCATGTGTACAGCATCTGAGTGCACAGGGTGTTTGGGCTATTTATTTTGCAACTACCATAACAGGGACAATGCTCCGAATTATAATGAGTGAGAAATGCGCTTCTGGTCGACTATGCTGTAGGCACATTCCGGTGCATATATACTTATATATCATGGTAGATAGTGGCTAGAGCTTCAGTGTCGAAACTCCTGGTCTATCCTTTTTTTTTGGAGGAGGAAGTAATTCACAAGACCGCTCAACCATTGCTGTGAAAGCGTCAGGGCCTTTGCCAACGTTCTTCTCCGTTTGTATCAGTGTTTCCTTTTGGTACTCGTCTTTTCTTTTCCTCTTTCTTTATTTGTCATTGATTGCGGTTGAATCGGCATCTGCTCTGCCGATGAAAGCGGTGGTCGTCCATTTGCCCATAAAACCAAGATCTCTGCGCTGTGGAAACAGCCAGAGCTGATTCACGCAAACGTGGAGCCGGACTACCCGTAGGTTATTGAGTGCACCAAGATTTGGATCGACAGACTGTGCGATAACTCGTAATAGTGGGTTGCTGACTTTACATGACGCCTAGCAACAACGATGGTAGATCTCACAAGTCCACATATGTGGACGATAACGGAATTTCACACACTGATCATCGTATCACCGTTCACTGGACTTACACAGAGCCTAAGTCGGTCCGAGTGAGTCGGACTGTCTATATAATTGTGGACCCAGAAGCAGGTGTTGTGGGCGACAGCATGTGGCTTAAAGTTAGGAGAGTCTGATATTTTGCCCAAAGATAACACAGTTGCACAGTATGAAGGCGCCATGTATGTTCTCGGACATATACGGAATAGAAGCGAAACCACATAACACAGTTGCGCTGAAATAGTAGATGTGCACAGATGGCCATGCCGTGTGTATAGATGAATATGCATTGTGAATAGACAACGACAAACAATATTCGAAGTACGCTCTACTGCTTTCTCATCCACTCTGGAATGGATATTTTGGAGCCCTACCTAGGTAACTTCGAATGTTTCTGGTTGTCAACTGGCGGAGACCTTCACATCTTCAGTGGGGTTGTGCTGTCTCCGGCCATATCAATCCAATTCTAGTGATTCTGCTAAATATTTGATTCACTGTTATTACTGAAGTTTGGCTGGTGATGCATGGGTGGTTCAGGTATGAGGCTGTGATGTTTGTGCCAGCTGGTAAGCTATAGACACTGCAGCTGGCCGGCAGCTGGCAACTCATTAAAGTTTCTGACGGGCCTCCTCGGCTACGTGACCTTAATCGGAAATCCCCAATCTCGCCCTCATCATCCATCAATACCTAACTTGCCGACCTCCCGTTCGTTTTGGCATTCCTCTTCATGTCGCTCTTTAAACTTCGAGATGTAGCTTAATTGTTTTCCCTTGCCCATTAATTCCTCGTTCGCTGAATATAGGGACCTCCCATTGGGTCGTGCCGCACGCGCGGCGCTTGTCGTTCATGCGACCCCTTTTTTCCTCGGTTCCGACTTTTTCTCACTGGGCCGATTAAGCCCCGAAAGCCGAGCCAATGGCCCAGCCATTCCACGCCGGGGGTGCCGTCCCGGCCTTGAGACTCACGGAGCCGTCCATGCAGGGCCTGCTCGGGGCCGTGACTGCGTACTGCCCGTCACTCGCCCACCTGGATATCACTCGCCTCGGGTCCCTAATAGCCATCGCCGGCGTCATCCCGGCTGCGTGGCGGCTGCTCCACGGCGCCTGGAGTGAGACATACAGCTGGGTCAGACAATTCTTTGTCGCCTCCGTCACCATACCTGGCCGAGACCCGCTGAACAGGAGCGTTGTCAACTGGGTGTTGACTCATGTCGTCCAACCCCGGAATAATACGCGCTTCTTCACCGCCCGCACGGAAATCAGGGACAGGCTCGGTCGCGGAGATGCGCCTGACTCCGCGTCGCTGAAGAAGACGCAGAGACAGGTCCAGTACCTGCCGCACTTCGAGACAGTGTGGTTCTGGAAGGATGGCAGTTTCTTCATCGTCCACCGGCCCCTCGAGAGCTTCAATGCGTCCATGTGCGACCCGGGGTACGACGGGATCGGGGGCGAGGACCTCACCGTCAGCTGCCTGGGGCGGTCGGCCGAGCCCATCCGCTCCTTGGTCCAGACGTGTCGCGACTTTGCCGACCAGCAGACTCAGTTCTATGTGATGATCTACTCACGAGACCGGTACGGAATCTCGTGGCAACCCAAGTCGAGGAAGCCCATCCGCCTGCTGGAGACAGTACACTTTGACGAGGACGTCAAGAAGGGCCTGCTGTCCGACATCCGCAAGTACCTCGACCCCGAAACACAACGGCGCTACCAGAGCAGGAGCATGCCATATCGAAGGGGCTACCTGTTTTACGGCCCCCCGGGGACGGGAAAGTCCTCGCTGTCGACCGCGCTCGCGGGCGAGTTCGGCCTCGACCTCTACGAAGTCAAGATCCCCAGCGTGGCCTCGGACGCAGACCTGGAGCAGATGTTCCAGGAGATACCGCCCCAGTGCATCGTCCTCCTCGAAGATATCGACGCGGTGTGGGCTGGCGACCGCGACCTGCCCGACAGGGAGGACAGGACGATCGGGTCGAGCGGCAGCCACAGCCCCAGGTCAAACTGCACGCTCTCCGGGCTGTTGAACGTCCTGGACGGGGTGGGCTCGCAGGAGGGCCGCATCGTCATTATGACGACCAACAAGCCTGAGCTGCTTGACCCGGCTCTGATACGGCCAGGCCGCGTGGATCTCAAGGTCCATCTTGGCAACATCAGCCGCAAATCGGCGATGGAGATGTTCATGCGGATGTTTGCTTCTGATGCGCGGGGACCACACGTGGAAATGGACGTGGAAGCACTCCAGCGGTTGGCGGCCGAGTTCTCGAAGCATATCCCCGAGGGTGAACTCACGCCCTCCCAGCTCCAGGGCTTCTTCCAGATGCACTTGGACAATCCTATCGAGGCGGTATCCGGGATATCAACCTGGATAGCTAGGGAGTCATCGAGGGATATAATAGAGGACGACATTGAGATCGTCACGAGGGGGAAGGCTTGAATTATGGTCAGCGACTTGAGCACTGCCCAGGTGCCGCCTAGACTTGTACTATATTGTATCTTTGTTGCATTACAGACACCGGCGTTATAGGCTTTGCATACCAACGGGTTTGAGAGTCATGGGCTTCTATACTATTTGTTCTGCGAAAGAAGAAGAATCACAATTTTCTCCAAGGGATGATACCTAGGTATCGGAGAACCCTGATTGTGCGTGCGTGGTTACAGACCTAGAGTTGCAGTACTGCCCATGATTCAGTCTCGGAGTCTGTGCAAGTGGCCGGCCAGAAATGACGCATCAATAGAGGAAAGCCATACCACCTCTTATTGTGTCCAGTGAGGGACCTCCTGCCCGAGCAAGGCAGAGTCTCCGCGACTGCAGGCGCCTTGCTGCACAACCAACTATGAGTCCCCTTCGGGGTACGCGGGGCCCAGCAGAGCACGGCTTGTCGTTACCTGACGAGTTTGGAGAATTCGGCCCCCTTGTAGCCGGTATCCATACTTTTCTGTCTTGTCTCCGAGAATTCAGACCCGGACTCTGGAGCCTCATGCTCTGTCTTGGTCGCCGTAATAGCCACCTGCATCCTGAGTATGGGTCATGATGTTCTATCCAAGTCCAGCTTGTTTTTTACGTCAGATTTGACTGGCAACATGATAAGTTGCCGAGGGGCACTCAAAGTAACGATGATTTTACCCGTGCTTTGCCACTTCGCCAGATTGTTCACCTGGGCATCCAATCCTCACTGTGTTTCGCAAAGCACGTGGGCCACGCCCCCATCAGCGTGCATGAACTTGCTGCACCCTAGAGGAGAACCCGTTTCGTGGATATGGTTTATCCATAAATTTATGCTTCTCAGATGGTATTTAGACAGGGGGCGCTTATACGTATCCTGCAACTGCAACATGGTATGAAAGAACATGTCATCCCCCGTCTATTCTTTTTCGTAAACGACATGGGGAAGTCTCCCCGTCCCGAGACACGAATATTATTGCTACTAGTCCTCTTAAGCCAGCAGTTAATCAATTCACCGATTCTTACGCATTTAATTCAACAGTTGTGTCTCCCTCTGCCAAGACGTGCAGGGAGCCCGCCACAATCGTTCCCACCAGATGAAATCGATATTGGTCAACACCTTCTTGAACAGATGCAATTTGCACAACTTGTAGAACTAGTTCCGACACTGGGCCGTATCGCTTGAGCTCAATCCAGAGACAATGGCAGCGATATATTCCCCCAGGTCCGCAGAGGCGAATTCACAAGGTGTATTACCATGCAAGTGGACCCGGAACTGTCGCAAACTCAAGCTGGCAAAGCTACGCCGATGTGATCGTTTGAGACAAAAAACTAACCACGAGGGCCGTCGGAGTACTCAATACGCCTACGTAATCTCATTGGGAGCGGTTCGATGTTTACGGACGAGGTATTAATCGCCATGAATGACGTGTCAAGCATTGGTCCGAGCGCACACGCCCCGCGATAGGCTCCAGGGCTGGCATTCGATTGTAGTTTCGCCTGGTGTAACTTTGCTTCTAGCTGGTCCCCACTGTCTGCAAGCACTTGAGGCGACCCGGATTATCGAATTACGTCTAGAGGCCCCAAGCTGACAGACATGGTTTCTAGGTACCTACCTAAGTACCTAGGTACTAGTAGGTAGGTAGGCAAAGTCGGCACGCGCCGTCCCGCCTCGACTGTGGTCTGTCCTTGCCTTCGGGGTCGCCGACGATTCTGGGGGCCTGGCAAAGTGGGCAGACGCGCAATGCCAAATCAGACCTCTGGTTAGCCAGCTGGACGATTGTATGATCTTATGAGAGGAGCATCTGCTTCGGACTTGTGCTCAGTGTTAGAAGTGATAGCTCATAATAGGTAAGGAGTAATAACTCATAATAGGTAAGGAACATTTCCTTAATTAAGCGTTTTCGTTTCAATTAATTTGCAAGTGAATGCGAGATGGCAGCGTCAAGTCGCCACGGCGAGGAAGTTCCCATGGTCATAATACTGCCTAGTTATGGCCGAAGTGGCCGGCTGATCATTCTACCGGACGGTTGGAGGTTGGCACACGCATTGGCACACGCGTTCTTCTAGCTAGCCACGGCTTTATACCCGGTCTCGGGAATTGCGCATGCACCGCTGCAATAATTCCAGAAGGGGATAATGTCCATGCCCAGCTTGCTAGCTGCCTTTGATGACTGCAAAGAGTGTTAGTCACACGCACCGTGTGGACGCCCCATAATTTCCTGCAAGCAGCAGGACGCGCAAGCGGTCAATCGCTTGCTAGTCAGGGCTGGACGATCATGCCTTTCTCCAAACGCGGAAACAAATAAGAGTGCTAAGCACGACCCCGCCGATTGTCCGTCAGGTTCAGGGATCAAAGTTTAAGAGGCATGCCTGCCAGGGGGCCCATATAGCTCATCGCGGATCTACAAACGTCCTGAGGGGATATAAGACCCACTGGCAGCCTCCAACGAAGCAGGAAGCAACGAAGGTGAGGGAAACAAACACTGCACATCATATCTCACACTCTTTTGATCGCCGTTGAGGGAAGCACGTCTTCACAGCCAGAATCGAACTCCACCAGCCGCTCGCTACGTGTATTCACCAGGCCGCTCCGCGAAATAATCAGATAAACATGCAGATTTCACTCGCCTCCCTCACCCTGCTGTTCTCCAGCCTCGCCGCGGCGCAGAGCCCGGCGCCGACGCTCTCGGCCTACGAGCAGATCCGCAACACGCTCGCCCAGGAGGCGTTCCTGCTCGACACGAGGGACCTGACGAACCTGGGGCTCGTGTACGCCGACGATGCCGTGGCCACGTTCCCGGGCGGCGTCGCGCACACCGGCCTCGCGGACATCATCGCCTTTGAGCAGAACGCCCTGAACAATGACTACACGCTGGTGCACACCTATGTGAACACCCTGGTCGCGTTCAACGAGGACGGGACGGCGAACGCTACCAGCTAGTGAGTGACCAACCAGGCCAGAGCAGCCAGCCCCTTGATGAGGCACCCCTTTGCTGATGTGATCCTGTTACCCCCAGCGCGACGTGGAACAAGCTTGGGGTTGTTAATGAAGCCTATACCCAGCAGACGTGGGCCAAGTACTTTGATACCTTTGTCGAGACGGACGGAACGTGGAAGTTCAAGACCAGGAACGTCAACATCATCTTTGGGCCCGTCGCAGCGAACCTGACGTCTGTCGGGATCTGATTTAGGTTGAGCCCGTGGACAGTCTGAAAAGTATCTAATGTTTTGGTGTTTTCTCCTTCTGTCACATATTATATGTCGTTCAAATAGCGAGTCAATTCGCATCTCTGGAATACTTTCCCCGTCACGGATTCCATCATGGCAACCCAACGTTTCGTCGTCTCTCCAGAGGTCAACTCGACTCTCTTATTAGTTGTCCATTTAGACATTTCGGTGGTCTTATTGTGATGTGTGTGTGTGTGTGTGTGTGTGTGTGTGCAGGGCCAAGTTTTTTAGCTGGGACTTTTTCGTCGCGGGATTCATTTATATAGCAACTATCTTAAGACCTAGTCTCGCCGGATGACTCCTTTCGTGGCGACTAGCCCGCGGGCTACTTGTGTCCATGATTTTAATTAACGCTATCATTAAGACACTGCCCCTTAGCCTTGTCTATATATTATAAGGCTAAGGCTATAAGTACCTATAGTATTTTAACCACTATTTCGACATTATATTTTTCAAGTGCTGGGTCTCGAGCGCTTACCACAGTATAAAGGCGCCATGTATGTCTTCGGACATATACGGAATAGAAGCGAAACTACTTGGATATTTCGGGGCCACATTACGGGCTGCCCCTGTCGGGTCCCAGCAATAGGTAGACAGGCATGCCATGCCTCTTCCCTCACCCGTCAAACCTCGCACCGGCCTGAAATACATGAACGAACCTGAAGGTCTCCAGGGTAGATATGAATATAAGTCGATTGAGTGATCTGTTTCCAGTGCTGGCAATCCTCCTCCCAGTTCGACTCGGTATTGGGTAAGATCTCGGCCGTCTCGGGCAAATAGTCGCCACACCCCGAGACGCTCGCCAACTGTGGGTCTGCCGACTCCACAGAACGTCTGGTCCTGCTTGCCTGTAATGATGACCAGCACGTGCCTGTTCTGGGCTGGTGTGGTCAGTAGGATGAAGGCGCCTAGGCACTCCCCCACCGCGACATCTTCCCACTCCCACCGTATTTGGGCGAGCTCTTGTTCGAAGTCGACTTCGTCGTGGGCGCCGAGGAAGTTGTTGGCTCGGGTTCCAAGTTTCGCCCTGTGAAGCCAAATGCGGGATTCAGGCAGGCTTCAGTATGATTCATGGCACGTAGAGAGAGCCAAGAGCATTGTGGTTCTGCTGCAAGGTGGGGAGATCAAGGGAACAAGAGCTAGCCAAGTCTTGCATAGAACGAAGAAATAATGTCTGGGAATCTGTTCTGAAAGACTACGCTGGCAGGTTGAGGGTTTTGGAGGGCGATTCCTGGGAAGGATGCGCTTGGTGTCGTGAAGAAGCCCATGTCGAAAACACCAGGTTATGTTGCAGCAATCTACACACTCAGCTCTGATCCGTATTCCGTATGAGTTTCCGATGTAGAGTGCTTAATCATACTGCGAGATCTAGTCCGTATTTCCGAGCCTGATTTGATTGACGAGGTCATTGTAGAGTGAGGCTCTGAAATAGAGCAGTCAGCGCAAAGGGTCACTCTGAAGTAGGACGGGCGGTAGACTCATTCATAAGGGCCTATCATATCTGAGCGTAGTACCTAGAAATAAGTTTAGATACCTTAAATAAGGTTAGGCGCGACATGCACTTATGAGTACCGAGTCAGCCTCACCTCTAGAGCTCCCATTGCTGACCAGTAGTCCCTGTTCGATGTGATAGAATGGAACATGAGCTGCAGGTTGGTGCTATTCTCATTCTTGACTGTTGGTTCGCAGTAGTATCTGGCAATTGTATCAGTCCCATTGAGATGTACTTCCCATTCAGTACTACATCATACAATATAGCGGATTGGTTGCAGTGAATGGGGTCATTGTGTGAGCACTGATCAATATGCTGCGATGGTGACAGAGGCAGACTGGATTCTCAATGTTGTGCATGTACCCTAGTCATTCACTGGGACTGAACGTGACCCTTGGGTCTCTCTCGTTTTTGATAGCACTTCGCGCTGCCGGAGGGGTATAATATTGCACTACCATAGACGCAACAGCCACCAGTGCCAGCAATAAGGTTGAGGTAGACCCAACAGTAAAGGCACCTAGCTAATGTCGCCCGCGGCAAACCTGAGCCCTTGACCCACCATGACGGACATCGAGACTGCCACCCTCAGAGTACTAGTAGATCCGAAGCATGCAGGCTACCTTTCCCATCAGACTCAATAGACGAAATTGTACTTCCTCGCGGCCAGCCTCTCAATCAGCGACGGCCAGATGTAGTACAAGTGATGGGCAAAGGCATATGGGACCCAAGGCAAGATCACATTGCCCCTCACACCCTTGTCGACGGCACCGATACAGCGGGCTGCGACGTAGTCGATCTTGAGCCCGTGCTTGTTCGGGTCGGCCTCCCGAACAGGGCCGGAGTCGACGGCTGACGCGCGGAAGTCGCCCTCGATGGTAGCCGGTATGATGATGGTGAAGGCGACGTCGCGGTGTTCTATGGCCATGGCCTGGTAGAGGAGCAGCGACGAGGCCTTGGTGGCGGCGTAGAGGGCCCGGGTCGGCGGTGGCACCAGGGCGGCTATGGAAGAGACGAGCACGATGGCGGGCGCGGTGGATGTGCGTGTCAGCATGGGGATCTGTTGAGATGTGTCAGTCTCGTGGTCTGTCATCTGTCATGAGGAAGTGGTGAGAAGGAGGCGACGAGGCAGCACTCAGTGCCTCGCAGCCAGCAATAATAACCCACAAATGTCAGCGCGGCAACCATGGGCCCGTAGAAGTTGCCCTGGACCGCCCTCGCAGTGATATCAACAGCATCCTGGATCCCCTCGGCACCAGCATCCTCGTGCTTCCCCTGAACGCCTGTGAGGGCCATCACGGGCTGCAGCGCCGACACGCCAGCGCACACGTGCACCGTGTCGAGGCCGCCCCACTCGCGCTGGATCGTCTCGCGGAGCCGCACCATGTCCTCGACGACGCTCAGGTCGGCCGCCACGCCGACGCAGCCGCTGCCGCACTCGGCCGCCAGGGCGCTGATCTTGTCCGCGCGCCGAGCGACCACGCACACCCTCGCGCCGCGGCGGGCGTACTGCCGGGCGATGGCGTGGCCGACGCCGCTCGACGCGCCCAGGACGAGCACGCGTTCTGCCGAGGCTAGTTTTCGCCGGCGGGCGGTGATGCGTCTCAGCAGGTGGATGGTCGGGATGGCGAGGGCCAGGAGGGCGCCCAGGAGGCGCAGGCGTTGCGAGGCCATGACGCACGGGGTGGTGTGTGCGGTGGTTTTGTGAGATGGTTGGTGAGTGTTGAAGGGTCGATGTGTGTGTGGTCTTGTGAGATCGGCCGAGGGACGTTGACGGCATGTGAATCTATTCCATGCACCGGGTATCGTGAGCTTATCCACACCCCCACCCCCGCATCCTGTACCGAATATACCCCTAACCCTGAGCTGACAGTCAGGTGCCACGTGAATTGATTCACTCCGCCATCAGATGCAGTTGACCAAGTTATCATATATCCAAGTATGCTGTTCAGTACCTAGGTATATAAGTGTGTACTGTGAAGTTTATTCTGCATGATCTACTCCGTATTAAACATCTTTATCGCACGACTGATGCCCCTGAAGGACATAGCATGAACTCTTGGCCAAACCCACGTCAATGTGAATGGCATTTAGTTAGTGAATTTGTAGTTTGGCCATGGGAACGTCCTTCTTCACGATGTGAACTGTCAGGCAATACGTATTGCTTCAATATCAAGTGGTGATGCTAATTATGTTGGCATTCAGCTGCATGATGCACAGCAAGCTACGTGGTCCACAACAACCTCCAGCTTACACGTTTTTGACGTCTGGACAGGTCTTGTGACTTGTGATGCCTGCAAAGCGCCTCGGGTACGTTATCGTTCCTGTTTAGTAGAGGAATTCCAAGCTAAAAAAAATGAACCCCTGAGCATCAACGACTGATGAGATGGTATGACTCTTCCAAGGGGGCAGTATGGTGTGATAATATACTCTTGCGTAGTCATCTGCGTAAGTTACTGTTGGGCCGGCAGCAGAAACCACAGAGCGTGTCAATCAAATTACAATTCTCCACTCTAAACTTTACATTTATCCCATCTCATATGTACAAACACCCTACTCTCGGCCACCATAACCCTGTCCGTTGGATACATGAACAGTACGATATCCATGCACCTGGCCAAGCTCAAGCCTCTCGGTGCTGTCGGAGGATGCATCCCGAGAAGACTTGGTAGTACTCTCAGGTCCGTGCCAGACACGCCAGGACTTGGTTGCAATAATCGAGTTGTCGTGGGCACCATCAGTCATCGAGATCTTACTGCCCTTGGTTCCGTCCCGGGTGCCGTTGCGACTGCTCATCAGGGACGATATCCTGGACCAGCCATTCCAATTCTTGATCGGGGAGAACAGCCTCGGCATAGTCGGCAAGCATCCGCAGATGATGACACAAGCAGGTTCGACAACTGTGAAAATCACGGGGATACTCTCATGATCTGTGCCGTAGGTGCTATGGTTAGCCGTGCCGTGGACTCCGGAACGCAACATCCCTCAGTGTAAACATGGCGATGAGAAGGCGACTGCATTACTTACAGGTCATGTCTAAGGAGCTCTGGAACTGATGCACAAAAGCCAGGCGAACAATAGCCACGATGAATGCCCTAGACCATGTTAGCATCGAACAAGCACGGGGGGAAATCGACAGGTACTCGTGCACGCACAATAGACCAAGTGTGAAAATCAAGCTGAGGCCCAACCGCTTCCCCACCGTGAGCTTAAGCCTCCAAATCGATGGCTGAGGGAGAATAATGAGGAACAAGTCCGTCGTCGCGATGAGGGTGTTCATCGTCAGGCTCGCTGCGGGCGGGTATGCACACTGCACTGGGTAGCCCCAGTTTGAGGAGAACGGCCGGCACTGAAGCGACACCATGAGCATGCTAGCAACCCACACGAGGACCACGTAGGTCCCAAGGAAGTAGGAGCCCCATCGCAGGAAGCGGTCGTGTGTCGTGAATATCCGCGTCAGGGTCGTGAGGGCAGAGAGCTTTGCGAAAGTCTGACTGGTGGGGTAGATGTAGGAAAACGCCAGCGTGGACTGGGGAAGTTTGTCAGTGAGAAGCACATAGGACGACCTCGTGTCATTCAACCACAAAGAAAGGTTGATCGGCGTGGATGGTAAGACTGCACTTACTTTTCCCAAGGTCAGGATGGAGTCGGGATGCTCCATCAGCCAGGTCATGTGTCGTCCGACTCCGTTGTTGGCCACTAATCGATCGAGTCAATGCTGCTGTTCATCTAAAGGTTACTTCGTAATCGTCCATCTTGCTCACGTACTTATGCCGACACAGACTTGGATGCCAATCAGAAATACCTATAGTCAAGGTTAGTCATCGTTATCATGCGCTCATTCAAGTTCTGCGTGAGCACGGGGGAAGGTACAGAGTCACATACCGTGGCACATATTGCTAGGTAGTCATCGATCTTCACACCCACTTTGGTGAAAGCTCTCGAAAGCAGGCGCAGTGCAACACAAATGACCGTGAAGGCGCTGAAGAGGGCTGATACTCCGACGATCGTCCCGCTGAGACTGTCGGTTGGGTCTGGGCCCATGGGCATGGTAGGGGGTGTCTGGCCGCTCATCCTGTTCTGCGAGTAATACTGAATCGACCCGCTCGTGGTGGACAAAGGAGAAATGGAAAGTTTGACCGTTGCAGAGCGGAAAGCTTGTCGGCCGCGATTTTTTCACACGGGGTTTGGCTGTGACCCAAATTATGTACAAGGCGGGGGGAGATACGCTGACTGCGTGCTTTTTACCGCCGCTAGATCCTACACGAGGAAGGTTCTCCCATTTCCCCCAATGTGGAAGCGCGCTGAGAATCCTGAAGGGCTACTGCAGGTTACATTATCTTGACTTGGCCGGTTGGGGTACATCGTTCGGATAATACATAAATAGTGACAATGGTGCCACATGAACTGGTGTAAAACCATGTCAGGAATCCGGTCGTGCATGACAGGATCACGGAATAGCAGGTGGCCGGATTACATACGACCTAGTGCTCGGGGCTGTGAGACAACACTCTCGATGTAAGTCATGGTGCTGACCTCCATCTTCTAGCGCTCGCTCCATGACTACATCAATTGATGTGACTCTACTGTAGCGTAGTACTTAGGATGCCGCTTCGCTGGCCATATCTGCAAGACGAGGTTTCCTAGTATCACATTGGAAGAAATCCCATGTTGGGAACAGGCAGTCATTTCAGATGTCAGCTCATTGCTGATATACAGTAGGTCTCACGAATTTTTTATATCCCTGGCGTCACAAAAGACCACGTGATTGCGCCTCCGAATCAAGACCCAGGTCGAATGAATACATCTTGGATTGGTTAAGGGAAGCGGCACTGTACTTTAGAAAGGTGCACCATCATCAATTACACCAGACCCTTGTCTTGTCTCTGGATTCCTACAAATTTCTTGTTGTGTTACATTACAGTTGGCTTTACATTTGCTCCACTCTGTCGACTGATGGATTTTAGATGGTCGGTAGAATTATAGGTAGGCGCCAAAAAGAGGGTGAAAAGGTCAGGATCTCCAGCCATGTACTACAGGACTGATCTACGCAGGATTCACTCAGCAGCATGCAGGTGAGATACACGGTAGTCACCATCCTCCATCGACCTGTTGGTCAGCCCAGGCTCAGCATTTTCATCCGTTGCTGGCTAATGAGGGGTTAGGTATGGCGTTGAAGGCACTATGGGATCTTTCGGCCCGGCGGCTGCAGATAGGCGCCTCGAAAATGGCGAGACAGCCGCCACCAGCAAGGTTCTTTGGTGCGTTTGTAGGCCGGGAGGACGTGCGTGCCGCAAGCTAAATCCAACACAGAGCCTGTCATGTCGACATGATGGTCTCTCCAGCTATTCTGGAACGGCGTTGCATCGAAAATGGCCAACCTTACCAAGCCTTGCCAATCTTGATTGGAGGGTTGCATCATGGATCTTGTGTGTTGGTTGCACAGCGTGGTTACCAGGGGTGTGCTGGCGCGTGCAGATGCACCCCAACTTTAGACTGATCCTTCGATACTTAACCCCCTTGCGCCCCGTGTTTTGCATGGTCGGGGTTTGACCGTCGAGATGCAATTGTTACCTTGTCGACAAGGGATGCAGCAAGGCCCTTCCTATGTACTATACGGTCTACCTGACAGGATGGCCCAGGGGTTGTTCCCACCACGGACACATGCTGCAACGACAGCGACCCACATCTTCTATGGGGAAGCACAAATCTCTTGAGCTTACCGCTGTATGGAGGTACCACATGAGTTTCGTATGTGTGGGGATTAGAAACGAAGCCACTCTAGATTCTCTGGCCCATGGCCCCATTCTTGAGTTCCATTGGAAGGAACTAGGACAACTGTGCACTTGATACTGGGGAGAAGTACGGATAGAAGACATGATGCATGGTACCTTGCATGCCAACTGCAGCGTCATCTCGGATGAGATGCAAGTACCCAACTCTGAAATAACAAGCCGTGTTCGTTCGCCAATCGTGAATGAAGTAGCGAGCATGGATGTTTTGAAAGCATCTGTATCCTTCAACTTAAGATGGTAAACAGCGACAAGAAGACCAGGGCCAGGAAATCTCAGGAACGGCTATAAACTTCCGAATGATTCAGTCTATCTTCTGGGGATATGTCTTTTTCACCACATCTATTTCTCTCTTCAGGAATTCCTTGAACGAAGTCAGAGGCACCATCGCCCTCAGCTCATCGAGGTTGATGTAGTTCGATGTGACCCGTAGCGATTTGTGGGTGTTTGAGAACCCAGTTGACTTTTCCTGCTCCTCAACCTCCTCGTCCGTCAAGAACTTAGCACGTATTGTGCCCGGACGCCCAATAGCATCGGCGAGTTGATCCAACATGTCCTGTATCTTTAACTGATCGCTCGCAATGCCTAGTGCACGGCCATGGTAGGTCTCCGGGTCTTGAAGCGCGGCAATGGTGAACTTGGCGATATCCTCGTGGTCGGCAAGCGGGAACTCTGACTCGGGTGTAAAAGCAGTGGTCCACTGATGCTCGTCGCGGATTTCTGTATACCGCTTGTTTTTGGGCTCCAAGAAGTTGGCCATAAAAAAGGTAGGACGTAATAGAGTGTAGGATTCGAAGCCGCCATCTTCGACCATCTTCTCAATTGATCTCTTATTGATCATATGCCTCTGCATAAACGAACCTGCAGACACGGCCACACCGTCTTCCAACATTGAGACCCCCAAGGTGGTGGATGAGATGACTTGCTTGACCCCGGCCTCCTTGGCGATGTTGAGAATGTTCTGAGCCTGCCAGGACTTAGTTGAGAAATTGCACTATCATCTCAACCAAGGGGTTAGCTGGAGAGAACTAACCTGCCGGGGCTCCTGAGTCTCGATGTCCCAATTAGGTGTCAGGCACAGGTAAAGTTTGTCACAACCTGCGATACTGGTCTTCAACGCGTCCGTGTTATCCCAATCCCCCTCAGTAAGCTGCACTCCTAAATCGCCAAGACGTAGTGCTGCAGGAGAAGTCAGATCCCGCGTCGTTGCGTGAACTTCCCAGCCGAGCTCGCGACATTGCCGAACTAGTGCTCCGCCCTGGCAACCAGTGGCACTACACACGAAAATCGTGTGCTTTGATGAAGACATTGCTTCGCGATGGATGAGAAATCCGGAGAATATCTGACAAGCTGTTGGAAATGGTGCTGCAGGGCTGTTTCGGAACAGAGCTATCAGTCACCCGTTTGTATACTCACCGGGTTGTAGTACAGCTGAAAATGTTGCCTCAAGACCCAGGACGTGAATGAATGCTACAGTATGCAATTAACACATCTAAGCGAAGAATAGGGTAAGTTGACTTTGTTGGCGCGAATATAACTCGGCATCGGCTAAGGCAGTCAGCAACTAGTTCGATGACATGTCAAGTTGTTCGCTAGCACCAGCCTACAAGAGCATCGCCGAAGGCAAAGGATCTCGGACATATTGCAAACCAAGAGATCTTCGAGCCGGGGGCTGATGTACATTCGCTTACACTGTGGGGAGGTGTGAGTCTATCCAAACGAGGCTGCGCTCCTGTGTGCCCCTGGATGTCTTTGGGAGACTATTATCACTAGCACGGTCAGCATCCGAATGGCTGATTTTCTCATTCCTTCGCGTGCACATGCGAATCCTTCAGTGTTACCTTAAAGCGGGAGAGTTCGCGCCGGCCGGCTGTAAAGACGAGATAGATACACCGAGACAGACTCCAACACAGGACGCTGGCTGCCGCGCCCAGGGGAGGGGGTCTGACCGTATTGGCACCTACACGCGGCAACCTTAAGAAGGCAAATAGCTGTGACAGGTGCAGGCAGGCAGTCATAACACTATATTGCGATAGGGGTTTGGTGCATGTTTTGTGTTCTTATGACTTAGGAGGACTGTAGGACACACATTCGCCGAATACAGTTGAGTGTCGTGTGGGGCATCTGTCAGCGCATATTTCGCTCTCACTTCTTGTGCAATCGTCTCAGCTGACTTTGTTTTTCACGATCCCCCCTGGAGCCCTCAGAATTCAACAAGTTCAACCGTTGCAACAAATCAGAATCCCACAATGTCGACCCTCACGCCCACGACTCGAATCATTGAACTCGCAAACGCTATCAGTTCATCCACAGCTAAGATTCAAGAATCACTGTCCGCAAAGGGAATCGCGCCGCCTAGTTTCGATGAAGATGCTTCCTACACTGTGCCTCAGGACATTTCCAGCCACTACGATGTGGTGCTCGACGCCACGGCAGAGCTCCACGACCTTTTGCTTGAACCATTGAATCTCATTCACAGACACTGCGGGGTGAGCGGCCCAACAACTCTCCGTATAGAAGAAGCTGTGGCTGACCGCAGAATGTTTTGAAGCATAACAACCCGGCGTGTATGCTGGCTATCACGACATTCAAAATAGCGTCGATGGTGCCAGTGAACGGCACAATATCGTTTGGAGATATTGCCAAACAGACACCCATGACTGAAGACATGACGACTCGTCTCCTAAGGCACGCCATGACAATGCGTATCTTCCGGGAGCCCGAACCGGGCATGGTTGCTCACACATCCGCATCAAAAGTGTTAATCAACCCAGGAGCCAACGCGTGGCTCCAATCTGGCACTGCAGAGATGTGGCCGGCTGCCACGAAGGTGTGTCATAGTGCTCAAATTGCCACATTTTGCTCCCGCTAAACTCTCACGTTGCAGCTGGTGGAAGCTTTGACGAAATGGCCGGGATCCGAGGAGCCTAATGAGACTGTGAGTATAATCGATGCAACAGATATCCGTCACAGTCAGAACACCATCTGACACTGGTTTTGAAAATTCCAGGGCTATGCACTTTGCAATGATTCCAAAACTCTCTACGAGGTGTTCGGAAGTGATGCAGAGCGGGCTGGACGCTGGGGAAGTGGCATGCAAGTATTTGTCCAACGCCCGCAATTCGACTCCACTTACACCACCAATCACTACGATTGGGAATTACTGGGCGAGGCCCAAGTTGTATTCTTTGGCGGCGGCTTTGAGCATGTTGGCTTGGCTCTGGCGCGGCAGTTTGAAAACCTGAGCGTCGTTGTTCAGACACTGCCCCAGGTGGTTGATGCCATGCCAGTCCCAGAGGACCTGAAAGCAAGAGTCCAGATCATGGCGCACGACCTGTTCAGCCCACAGCCAGTCAAGGGTGCTGACGTGTATTTTCTCCGCTGGTGCCTTCACAACTGGTCCAACAAACACTGTATCCGCATGTTGCGGGCGCTGGTCCCGGCGCTAAAGGACGGCGCGAGGGTGATGATCCAGGAGACTATCATGCCAGAGCCCGGCAAAGCGCCATTATGGAAGGAGAAGAACACGAGGCAAGTCAAGTCCAACGCTCCTACGGATGGTGCACCTCTAACTCTAGACCGTGATTAGGGCCACTGATATCAACATGGCCGCTGCGTTTAATGGCCAGGAAAGAACTACGGCAGAGCTTAAGTCACTACTCAAGGAAGCTGATGGAAGATTCTGCTTCAAGAAGGTCATTGAGCCATCGGGTTCGGCACTTGGCATGCTGGAGTTTGTATGGGAGGATAAGGCAGGCGGGTAGCGACGGATACCTAGGTAGTAATCGGTCTATAATCTTTGACCGAGGTAAAGCTCTTAAAGATTCAAATCTGAGTGAAATCTGTATTACACAGATGTTCTTATTCTTTGCCCCACGTTCTGGCCTTGCATCCGTACAGAACGGATTAGTTACTGCCCAGGTGTACCGCCACCATCAAATTGTTCTGTGTAGATTAAAGGGGTCAAGCGAAGGGAGATAGGAGCAAAAAAGGAATAATATTTCTGCTTGGATCTTCAAAGAGGCTTTTTGGTGCGCTTTCGTGATGCATGTCCACATACTGGGACCCGTGACATGCATCAGGTTGCACGACTCCTACCTAGGTAGACGTGACCAAACGGCAGATTGTAAATTGGAATGCTGCACGGCGCCAGATACTGCAGCAAAATCCTCTAATGGTAGCTTTATTACCCTGTGAATAATGCTTATTATTCCCACTCACCTGCTTTCAGTTCTTGCAAGCACTTGGACAATCTCCCAAGTCCGACCAAAAGCGCCTCTTTATCCACTGTAAAGGTAATACGGAACCATCCCAACTCCTCTGCAAAGTAACTGCTCCCAGCGGATATCCCGACGCCACCGCTGATACAGCGTTTGGATAGATTCCTCTCACGATCCTGATACATCTCAAGGTCCGATGGCGAAAGACTGTGTATCGCAAGGCTGGTGCTCTCCTCGGTCTCGCCTGGTCTACGTAGATATGATCTGAGATCAACCCAAACATAACACCCGGCGTTGCTGCACCAGAATCAGCTGGCTTCCAATCACTCAGATTTTACCTGCTGTGGGAACTTACGTGTTATGGTAGTATGAGATTTTATGCTCGTCCAGAAATCGTGTAATTATCGCATAGTGTTCACCCAGCAACGTGCGGTTTTTCGACGCCAATGATAGGGAGAAATCTTCGTCCTCGAGTATCTTCGCCCACATATCCTGTGTGATGTAAGGTGCCCAACTAAACACACTGTGATGGGGATCAGCTAGAGTCAATGAGGCATCCCATTGATTCATAAGTACCAGACACTGGTCACTGCTACCAGAAGACCTTTGTTTCTGGAATGTAGCGCTGCCAGTCGGAAGCCGTTTGCACTGTAATCCTTTCCCATGCCGTAGGCGACATGAACTAAGTGCGGGTCAATGCATCCAGTGAAGTCCAAGGAGAGGATAGAGTTGAAGGCAACCGGATCTATGGAATTCGGTGTCTCGTAGACAGATTGTGCAAATATCTCGTCGCTGATCAAGTGTAGTCCATGACGACCACAGAAGCGGGCAATCTCTAGAAGTGTCTCCTTCGGCTAATAACACGTTAGACAAGGAAGTTGAAAGGGCATAGAATTCACCCACGTAGCATCGACCGATTGGATTGTGGGGGCTAATAAAAGCACCTGATCAGTAACTGCACAGTTCTCAAAACATGATTTTAAACGTTAGGCGTATCCTTACTTGCTTATTAGCACGGCTCGGGCTTTGATGCCCTCACCAGCCGCTTTTTCAAGTGCAGCCTCCAGAGACTTCCTGTTCATCTCGGGATTGAAGATGTCGTCGATGCTCTTATAGCCGTCTAGGGTTTGGAAAGGCGCAGGGATCAGTACGCCTCGCGACCTTTCCCTTGTGGCTGGTACGAAACCTGTGTAGTACGGAAGGGGAACGATAATGCCCTCTCCTTCGTTACAAACTGACCACGTCAATGCATCAAGGACAGAGATGACTCCAGGAAGGACAAGGACTTCTGATTCCTTAACTGGCTCATAAGCGCGAAATGTCGAATTGAAGAAGGAAGCCAGCGCTCTCCTCAGACGGGGTGATCCCTGAGGGCCTACGCCGTAGCCGAGATGTTGGATAGGATCGATAGCAAACTTTACATATTACTAGAGTCAGTAAGGCCGCTGCCACATCCCATACAAACGATGTCTCTCACATTGTCGGTTATGTACTTGGCGACTTCCTGATGAAGCAGAGGGTTCTCAGCGACACCCATGAACACCCTTCGACACGTTAATGAGGCCAGTACGCTTTGATAAGTACTCGGTAGACTCACAGGCCTTCAGGATTGTCGGTGCTCCAGAGGTTAGAGAACAGCTTCCTCAAGCTGTCCCATGGCAAGGTTTGCAGAGAGTTCAAGGCCGCATGATTGGACAACCCGTACTTTATGACGGCGTCGTTGATTTCAGGCCGCGAATCTAGCTCGGCCATGGTGACGTTTTCGATGATGTATTTGTTTTACTGTGAAATGGCACGAGGTATGTCAGTCAAGGAAGGAAAAGCTTATGAAAGGATTTGTAGTCAGAGTTGTGTTTCCCCGTTAAATCCTAAGCGCCGTTTTGGCTTATTTCGTGCAGACCCCCGGTGGGTCAATACTAAATTTGCCGAACCGTCTCCTCAACTTCAGTGTGTTCCACGTGGGACTTCTTAAATCCATTTCTTTTTGACCCGCTTCCGTTAATAATAAAATCATATGTTCTTTTGAGTGGGTGATTCCGTTCTTAATGCGCATATGTCCCGAAGGCGTACGGTCCCTACACGCAGTGGTAAACGCCCAAAGACCCAGCGTACTCTTTTTAGGCTGAACGAAAAAAAGAGAGAAAAAAAAAAGCATAATGCAAAAAACGGTGTCAGGAGACTTATGGTCTTTGAATGGTATTTTAATGTGGTCAAAGAGAACCAAGTTGAGTTATTATGTAGGAAGCTGCACTTCAGGACGGAAATTCTCCGTTTTAAAAAACAATTACATTTCTCCTGGTATGTCGGTTCCGGAAATCTGTACAAGAATGGATGTGCCAAGGGAAAGTATTTAATCGGGGGGATATTGGAAGCTGATGTGAAGCGCCCGTCCATGCTATACTGTAACAACTTCTATGCCAGGCTTCTGTCAACCTTCTCTTGACCCTTTGCTGCAGAATCATCCTCCTTCTTGCGCAGGTCATACCATCCCATGCCCCACAAAGGAATGATACATACCGCGGCCAGACCTGCGGTGACTAAGATCCGTAGAAGTCAGTATCCTGGTTTCATTGAGTGGAAAGCGGTGAGGGGTGCTCCAGCAGAGGTTCTTGCGTGTTCGGTGACATCACAGTGCGATATCCTTGCAGTGATTCGCCCGCTAACAATTCTTGAAGTAGGAATGTAGGGCTACTTACGGTAGAAAACATTGTTCAGGCTATCAGCATATGCTGTCAGTACCCCATCCAGGTCAGCGGGATCTACGATACTTCGGAAAGCGGTGGCACCAGCTTTGGTAATGACTGCGGCATCCGCGTGAGGTACGTTTCGGGTGATCCCAGACTTCAGGGTTGTGGTGAATAGAACATTGAACAGGGTCAACGTGATGGTTGGGCCGAGAGCCTGGGTAAGCATGACAAACGCAATCCCAGAGGACAGCTCTTCCCCAGCCAAGGCCGCTTGGACTGCCATGATGGCCTTCAATACATAGAGCGCGTCAGCAAGACTGCCTATGAGGTCTGATTTCAGTGGTGGAGAATGGGACATGTTAGACTTGGCTTACCAACTGCAGTCCAGCACCAGAGCCAAAGCCAGCTATAATTTGAAAACCAACCCACTCGCCTGTTGGACTTCCCGGCCTCAGGATCGAGTAAAGCCCACTTCCAACTGCTAGGAATATGGTGGAGAACACGGCTATTGGTATGACATAGCCAATTTTCGTCACTGTAGGTCAGGTAGTAACCCAATGTTAGTGCTTGTAGACAACAGCGTGAACTAAACAAGGAGGTCCGGTACGACTTACCAGCACCACCAGCAGCACCTGCCATGAATAGTTGCGCAAGGATCATGGGCAAGAGATAAACACCACTTAACATGGCGCTGGCGTTGTTGACTGCTTGGAAGTAAATGGGCAGGTAGTAGATACCGCCGTAGACCGCCGACATCAGGAAGGCCTCATAGACACCAGATGCCAGCACATCCCTGCGGCTAATTATCGAATAGGGAATCATAGCTTCATCACCACGATAGCGGTTCCAAAAGAACCAGACAACGAACACTGCGACTGAGCCGCAGAAAAGACCAATCACCTCGGACGATTTCCACGGATAAGTCTCGCCGCCAAATTGCAGGGCCAGAAGGAGCATCAGGATTGCCGGGGCAAAGAGGACGAAACCAACGAGGTCGAGATGGTGATGCAGCCTTGGGAGAAGAGACCAAGGGTTCTTCTTTGTCTGCTGTTCAGGGATATGAAGCACGACCATGGCGGCTGCCGCAAGGGCGCCAGCGGGTAGGTTGATGTAGAAGCCTAGCGGAGTTAGTCAACTTTTGAATTGCAGCAGGACAAGGCGAGGGTGGGATGCGACATACACCAACGCCATGTAGCATATGATGTGAAAGCTCCTCCGATCAGAGGCCCTACAGCAAGCCCCAGAAGATTGACTATGTGCGCAAAATTATTCATTAGCTCATACACATCCGACAAAAGAAGGGATGCACACCAAAACAATTGAAGACGGCATGCGGACTCACTGCCCATGGTGATCCCGAGCAAAGCTAGGTAGTCGATCATTAGCAAGGTGACTCCTCACTCAGATTTTGAGAGCATGTTGATACTCACCTGGTCTCTTCTCGATTGGTGCACAACTCGACACAATGGTGATAGAGCCATTGGCAATACCCGCTGCGCCTAGGCCCGCGACGAAACGGCCGACAATGAGCATGGCCGACGAGACAGCCGCGCCGCAGAGCGCGGAGCCAATCTCAAACACCCCGAAGAAGACCAAGAACGACCACTGCAGCTGTCAGCTTGTGCTCATGGAACCACTTGCTCAAGTGTGGGACCACCGGTTGGCTTCGGAAGCCGGCCCGTGCCACTGACCTTTGTGTTGAAAAAAGTGTATATTCTCCCA
Organism: Diaporthe destruens; assembly: GCA_036986855.1. Classification (NCBI taxonomy): domain Eukaryota; kingdom Fungi; phylum Ascomycota; class Sordariomycetes; order Diaporthales; family Diaporthaceae; genus Diaporthe; species Diaporthe destruens. The sequence continues at coordinate 2,643,297 of BTXE01000006.1, forward strand.
GTGAGACCTGCTGGGGCCAAGCTAGAAGCAGATATGTCAGTCGGCCAGGATTACTCAGTAAATAGGTAGGAATAAGGTGCCATGGGATTGGGGGCAGCGGGAGGACCAAACAAAGTCTTACTGTCCAAACTGGTATGCGCTGGCATACCATCCAACATCGGCGAGGGAGTGGAACTCGTCGGTGATGCGTGGGATTGCCGTGCTCACTATCATAGTATCAAGCAACATGAGGAAGCTAGCGACGGAAACAGCGGCCACGATCACGGCGAGCTTCACGCCCACGACATACTCGGTGACTGGCTCCGACTTGTCCTTGTCACTGTCTGTCGCCATACTGACATCCGTCGTGACAGACTCTCCCTTCGAGTCGGACATGGTAGACTCGAGGGGCTGCTCCTTGGAGACTCCTTGGAGCTTGGCGGCTGCGCTGGAGGCGGTTTCCGGCTCCAACGTGTGACCGGGTACTGGGAGAGAGCTGGAAGTCATTGCGGGTACGCAGAATTGCCAACTAGCACTGCACTCTTGGCAGTTGAGCGTTTGGACAAGCGAGTATGAAACGGGCGCTAGAATGGCCTTAGTCCCGGGGTCTCGTATGATCCTCAAGTGAAAATCGAGCACTATCCTGAAATGAAGAAAGTGGGAGCGGGAAAAGAGTGAAAGTCAGGAGATGGTGGAACTGGAGGATTCGAGAGAGCTGTCTTGGGATCACCAACGCCAGTCTAGATAGCCTGGCCTGTTCTCCTTAGCACTTAATCTGCCGAGATAGGTATCGTCAGTGAGAGAAATGCAGCGCCTCTGTCCTGTACACAGGGTTGGTCTTCAAGACATGTCTGCAGTGTCACATTGATCGGAAACACGGCAAAGGTTCCTGTGCTCTAGACACAGACCCTTGGCTCTCACTGCTGCTTTACCACCTGGCTGTTGGGAAATGCGACGCTGTCGGTGATCCATGGACCACAACCGGAATACTTCCATCCAATGCGACCTTTCGGGCCACGTCGGCTGATGCTGAGATGTACATTGAAGCGAGACATTGTCTGCCTGCCTGCTTGCCTGCCTGCAAGGCAACCCCTCAGGTCCGGCATGGTATGATTGTGTCACGCTAGTCTTAATCCATACCACCAGAGTGAGGAATGCTAGGGCCTGTTTACAGGTATTTTGGGGGCGGCTCTGGTAGTGCAAGCGTTGGATAATTCCCAAAGCTCCGAGACCATTCGGACCAGTCTCACGAGATATGCCGTTGGGGTCTGTTTGGAAGTATTGTTACATCCACCCTACGTGTGGAGCCGCCTTGATTACGCTGCGCCCGGATTGCAGAGGACGTGCGTGTACTGTCTGACACCCCCTGTAAATGCATATCTTTACAGCCACCCCCCAAATTGTATGCTATCACACCAATTCACGGGACCAGGGCGATGAAAGACATGACCCAGCACCATTACGACCCGCACCAACCTTACCGGCCGCTATCCCCCTAAAGGATTCGGTCCCTTAATGAATTCGAAGGCTGTACCGCATCCTGAAGGATTTGGCGCATCGATTAGTTTGAAAACTGCGCGGTAAATGCTCTCAGATTCTGCAACTAGAGAGGGCTAGACGTACTTTTGTAAATCAACCAACCCCCCAACCGCCCGACGCCCCCACCCAACCGCTCGACGTTGCACGGCATTAGCTCCTTGTCACCCACCTCAATCGACAGTCCAGAACTTCAGGGCTGTGGGGATCGACCAACATCCGGTTGTCGGGGGATCATGCATGGAGAATAATGATATGTGAATGCTACCCGCGCGTGTCTGTCCACAAGGTACCTAAGTATCAACGCAAACCGGGCCAGGGGTCTTTGAGGTTTGACGGCTGTGGTAGTAAACTTGGAATACACAGACAGCTCGGGTTGCTTCTCATCCTGTGTGTCAGATTCGAATAAGCTTTCCGGACTCAATACAAAGTAAAAGTTCACCGTTGCAATCAGTTAAATATAGTCTCAGGATGGAAGAAGCTTTGGCCAGAGTGCGAGATCTAGCAACACAGGACGAGGATTCCCGTCGTAAAGCGGTCGTCGCCCTGCCGAAGTTGGCGTCCTCGCTGGAAAATGTCCAAGAGACCGTCAACCGATATGGACACCTGGTACGTTAGTTTCCCTGCCTCGTAAAATGACCTCTAGCTAACTATTTCCAGCATCTTCAATCCGCTATGGTACAGACTGGAGTTGAACTGGGTGTTTTCAAGCACTTGAGTGATTCTCCTGACGGATTGACAGTCGAGCAAATTTCGGACAAGACTGGCGCGGAACGACAGCTGATTGGTATGTCGCCGTGTTGATATGATCTGACGAGATAGAAAGTCTCTCACATGTGAAAATAGTACGATCTCTAAGATACCTCGCTGCCATTGGCGCAGTCGAGGAGATAGAGAAGGGCCGTTACGCCGCCAACCATGTTACCCGAAACCTCAGCGAGCCGTTAGCTGAGCATGGCTTGTTCACTTAGTATGCCCATTTTGAAAACCCCTCAGAAACGCCTAACTTCGACTGTGTACTCACTATGACTGCAGCTTCTACCTCAGTGCACCGCCATTTCAAGCCATCCCTCGGTTCCTCAAGTACACCAAGTACAGGCTTCCGGAAGATGCGAGCCGGACGCCATTTCAAATAGCGCTGGGGACCGACAAGACCATATTTGAATGGTTCGTCGGACAGCCGGAATTGCTAGGGCACTTCAACAACTATATGGCGTTGCATCGCAAGCAAACCGAAGGCCTTTCCTGGCTCTCGGTCTACCCCGTTGAGGCTGAGGCCGCGTGCAAGCCGGCGGAGCAACCGCTATGGATTGATATCGGCGGTGGTATTGGCCACCAGTGCAAGCAGTTCAAGGAGAAATTCCCAGACATGCCAGGCCGTGTGGTCCTCCAGGACCTACCGCATTCGATTGCCAGGGCTCTTCCCACGCCAGGCGTTGAAAATATGGCGCACGACTTTTTCACACCCCAGCCCATCACAGGTACGGAGCTCCAATCCTGCCGCGGCATCAAATGCCGCGTTGCAGCTTCTTGCTCGTGTGCTCAGTTATTCTGACCAAAATGTTTGAAATGACACAGGCGCCAAATTCTACTACGTGCATGCGGTTATGCACAATCAATCCCCGAAGAATCTCCGCAAGCTCCTCGAAAATACTAAGGCTGCTATGACGGCCGACTCGGTGCTGCTCGTCGATGAGATGGTGCTGCCAGAGACGGGTGTAAGTGCAATAGCCGCTTCGATAGATCTGACCATGGCCTCTTCTCTGGCCAGTGCGGAGCGCACCAAGGACGAGTGGGCGGAATTGTTTCATGAGGTCGGCCTTGAGATCGTGAAGACGTATACGTACAACGATCGGACATACGAGACTGTGATGGACGTACGTTTGCCGAAGACTGCTTAGATAGGGGTAGACAGACGTTAGATCTTGCCTCCTCTCAGCCTCCCTGGTTGTGGAGATTGAGGTATCACTTTTCAAGTGTTAAAATACAAAACACGAGTATTCGCTTCATAGATAATAGGGCAATTCAAATTCTCCTAGTGTCCTAAAGGCCCCCAACATTCAAATGGAGAGTGGCAATGTGTTTGAGATAGCAGAGAACATATTATCTGTTGGTTGTAATTGAAAGTCACAACATCCAAACATTCAGCCCTAGGAAATTTCGTGCCATCCTCGAGCAAGCATCCACACTGAGGTCCACGAGGCCTGGGGTTGTACCATTGTAACGATGGGGACTGGTTGGCTGCCTGGGGCGCTTACCCTATCATAATGTTGCACAGCATGTCAATGCAAACGTCTAGGGACGCTAGGGGAACCATGTACAGGATAGGTACTGCGGCACAGCACTCCGTACCATGTCGGATTCAGCTAGGTGCTTAGTATTAATACTTGCCCCTCTTCCAACCCCCAACGTCCAAAAGGATCACAGAATCATTACACGGCAAAAATATTAATCACCACCCTCCCTTGTCAAACACCACATCCACTCAGTGCCGTCCATCTCGACAAACCTCACCATGCCTGCACCCAAGCTTATTTTCGGCTCTGGCCTCTTCACAAAGGAACATGGCTACGGCTCTGCCGAAGAGTGCAAGCCATGGCTTGATATCCTGTTGGACAACAAGGCCAAGGGCCTCGTCAACGAGATCGACACCGCAGCTGCCTACCAGGAATGTGAGGGGTACCTAGGTGAACTCAAGTTCCCCTCTCACTTTGAGATCGGCACCAAGGTGTTCGGTGCAGCTCATCCAGCCCAGCCTGCCAACAAGGACGGCGTTATTGCTCAGGCCAAGAACAGCTTGAGCAAGCTGGGCGTGGAGCAGGTTGATATCCTTTTCATACATTGTCCCGACCTTCGCGTCTCATTTGAAGACACGCTCTCAGGCATTGACGCCCTATACAAGGAGGGCGCCTTCAAGCGCTTTGGCCTTGCCAATTACAAACCAGAGGAGGTCGAAGAGGTCATCAAGGTCTGCAACGACAAGGGCTTTGTGCTCCCGTCCGTCTTCACGGGCAGCTACAGTGCCGTCGCCCGTCTGCCAGAGGGGGAACTCCTGCCCCTCCTTCGCAAGCACAAGATCGCCTTCTACGCCTATAGCCCCATCGCAGGCGGCTTCCTAGCCAAGACCTCTCAGCAGTTCAAGGACCAGTCATTTACTGGCCGCTGGGACAAGGCAGGATTCCTAGGCACGGTTTATCAATTTATATACAACAAGCCTAACGCCCTAGAGGCGTTGGACAAGTGGCACGAGATTGCTGCGGCTGAGGGCATATCGCCCTCAGAGATGGCGTAAGTCCCGCTCTAAATCATATCCCTGGACGTTTTCACTTATTGCATTGTTATCATTTCCAAGTGCAGCTGCTAATTGCTGAAACCTGTAGTTATCGATGGGTGGTCCACAATTCTGCGTTGGATGGCTCATTGGGTGATGGCATTATTATCGGCGCGTCTTCTATTGAGCAGTGGAATAGCAACCTTGCTGCGATTCAAAAAGGCCCCCTGAGTGCAGAGACCGCTAGCAAGATTGACGCACTCTGGGGACCAGGCCTGAAATCAGATTCGATCCTGGACAACTGGGCAGCTATCCAGGGGGTGATGGCAGCTAGTAAGAAGTAGAAGAAGTATTAGCTAGAGGCTAGAGTATTATTATGTGGCGGATATCTACCAAGACCTTGATCTGCAAATCTATTGGTTGTCAGGAATCGGAGTATTGTAGCAAGCTTGCCCAGTGTCATTGCTTGGCGTCTTGAAGTAGAGCAGTTATCTTAATGGTCTCGATCCCATCCACAAAATGCCACTTCATGACTGTCATGATACCTATATTTCCCGCGTTCTTTTCACAATTTACATCATAGGAGAACCGAGGATGCTGACTATGAGCCAGGTTGACGAAGGGACCAAGACTTCCAACAGCTTCATGCGCAGCACATGTGTCTGGTCAAACGTGTCGATGAATGGTTTGGCACAAGCACAACATCAGTTGGGTACTCATCAAAGACAATACCTGAGACACAGTTGACATATTCCATCTCAAAGATATTTAGATCTCAATCCTTCTTTGCTGGCAGAAGGATTGGCCACTAGCGGTACCCAGGTGCCTGCCCCAAGGAGCACTACGGGAGTGGGATATTTGGACCATCCTGCCGACACCCCTTGGTGGGTGGACGGGGCGGGAAAGGATTTACTCGCCTGTTCCGACCGGCATATTGCTCCTACGCCAGTTCCTGATGTTGGAGGTGGGCCGCGGATCCTCAGCCCCTTTATCAGCATGCCCTCCGTGGTTTATTATACCATCAAATGAATAACAGAAATCACTGAGAGGTGACCGCGTGAGATCGAGGATCCCTGTAAACAGGCATGCCCGGTCACCAATTGACGCGGTATAGTTGCGTATCCCAGCCAGTACTCCGTAAGTTGTTCCTTCAGGACGCGATAACGCTAACAACCAACACTGAATGAATTGATCTGCCCTCGGCTCTGACAATGCTGCTGCAGCTCAGCCCGGAAGGAAAGCTCCAAGTGGACACCTGTGCCGCAATCTGCCTAGGTACTACCTTTAAGTAGGTAAGCGGACTTGTCAGCATCTGTGGTTCTGATCGTCACACCTCAGCCCCACCGTGATCGTCTGGACGTCTGAGGCAACTGGACGATTTAGCGGGCGCCACGTCGGCTCATGAAAGATCAGCAAGACACAGCCAAGCGAGCCTCTGGGGGAGGCTGATTGCATTAGCTTGGACCTAGACCCTTCAGGGGGGGATGGTGCTGTCCTGCCCTGTTGGCTTACTTTCCATGGCCGGGACCCCCGACCCATTCCCAAGACGTGCAAGCGCCTCATGGTCGGCTGCACAACGAATAACCGAATCCAACGGGCTGAAACCACTCACAAAGTCACGTAAGCCAGCACCGAGACAGAAGAGAAAAAAGGAAAAATGTCTCACCATGCGCTTACATTTGCAACGTATCATCAGGGGCTGCGTTGGTTCCGGCCTAATATACGGAGTACTTCGTATATACCCGTAGGTTTCAATTTCATTCATTCACCCACGGCTGGCACATTGTGTACCTACCTAGGTACTCAAGTAGGTACCTAGGTAGGTACCTAGATGCGTTTCGCAGAACATGAAACAAAAGACACATGCTATGTCACATTCGTAAAATGATTGTATTTGATGACCTTTTGATGTTCAAGTCCCAAATAATCGTGGAAATGGCTCAGATAGATCGGGAATGATCGGAACGTTGATTGAGTCTCCCATAAAAATCTAGCATACTTCCATCACGACGTCTTTCGCCGGATCCGAATCTGGACACCTGTGTGTGGTACCATGACGTTGACCAGGGACATGCTCTTGGGGGTATCACCCAGGACCTCGACGTCGTAGTTCAAGATGATGTAGGCCAAAGCCTGTTTTAGTGTCTGCGCGGCATACCATCGCGCAGTACAGGCATGCTTGCCGTAGCCCCAGGGAAGAAAAGATTGACTTGGAACCGTCGACGACGCGGCTGTTCGCTCCAACCCAGCTTCTTCGTTGCTCTCCTTCCGTGCCTGTTTGGCTTCAAACCTCCTGGAAAATCGGAACGCATCAAACTCTCGCGGTCTCTCGTGGAACGCGAATTCCGGATCCATGTGCATAGGCTGGGAGGGGAAAACAACCCGGACTCCCCTGGGGAGTTTCAACCCGTCGTCGAGACCCAGGTCTAGCTCGTCGCAGACGACGTCGCGGGCCACGCTGACAATGCTGATGGCAGAGAGCCGCATTGACTCACGCAGGGTGGAGTCTAGTCGGTGAAGGTTGTCGATGGTATCCTTGGACCCTAGTTTATCCGTTGCCTTTGAGAATTCCGAGTGCTCGGTCATTTTCATAAGCTCTTCCTGAAGACCGGCGAGGAATTCGTTTTTGGAAGGGCTCCTATACAGGTCCTGGATACAATGCGATAGCACCCATACCATTCCCATGACCGACATGGTGACAAGTGCGAGGAGGCGCAGAGCGATCCTCGAAGGTTTCATCTGCTCCGGGCCGGCTTTTGCACATCTCTCTATCATCCATTGTAAGAAGTCGTCCTAAAGAAATGGGAATGTTAGAGACAAAAGCCGACACAGTGAGAAAAGCGTAACGGAGTTGCATACTGGTACTTTTTCAGACGCGTCTGATTTGCTGTTCTCCCAGATGCGGATCCTCTCTTCAATCACGGGCACGAGCAACTTCAAACAGCGTGATTGGTTGTACTTCGCGGGTAAAGCGAGCAGAGGAGCGATCCATGGCCTCGAAGACGGCGGCAAACAGTTGATCATGGCGGTCCCCATCACCACAGCGTCGGCGTACCCCATTGTAGCATCCAAGACACTTTGGTCCTGACAGAGGGTCTCGCCGACCAGGACCCGCATGGCCGCACGGGAGATGACTTTTCCACACGCATTCCAGTTGTTCAAAGTGACCCACTCAGTCTTGCCGTCCTTGCAGCTCTCAGGGCCCTGCCAGTATGTGCAGAAGGCCCTGTTCAGCTCCTCGGCCGCGGGACCAGCCAGGCTGCCAACCTGCTTGGGGGCCAAGGTCTTGCGAACAACCTCAAAGTGGATCGGGTTGTTGTACACATCGCTGTCCGCTATCATGTAGGGGAGCTGGATGGTCTCATGCTGAGCGCGGTGAGCCGCGAGTTCGTTGTCAGGCCGGTTGAGTAGATGCAGCGATGACGGAGGGAGTACGACGACGGCACTCCCGGTCCATACTGTTGGCAAAGCGAAGGGCCGGTTGGCTTTGGAGAATTGCTGGTACCCGTCCGCTGTGTTTTGTGCTGTTTTGAGGATAGAGCCAAAGACGGCTCTCGGCCATGACAAAGCACCCCGGCGAGGTAGTCCTACAACGTCTAGGTCTCTCCATAACTTGGATTGGGCTTTGGTGGTTGAGAATGGCGCAAGCAGATATGCCAGGGCCACCACCAGGCCGATGGAAGAGGCAAAGACAAGCAAAAGGGGGCTATATTGTGAAAACATCGTTTACTTCTTTAGAGCTTTTTTCTAAGACGTTTAAGTCTCAACTTCTACAAATCAAATGGAAATCACTAGGAAACTGTGGTGAATCCTTTACGCTGAGCGCTGCGGTATCAGGCAGCATTATGCCCCGATAAATTCCTCGGTGCTCAGTAGTGCTGGGAAGGACAACCCCTGCTAATTAGTAATTGTGCTATAGCGGTAATAGTCTTTACATTGGCCTCCGACATGTCTCACAGGCATTCACATCCATCAGATGATCATTTACGCGCTTTGAGATGGAGTCAACCTTGTCTTGGTCTTATTTTTGGTGCACCAGTGCTTCCGTGAAAATGAGTCTGGCCCCCTGTTTCGACTAGCCGTGGACAACACCTCATCCGAGAGCCGATGGACGTCGAAAAAAGGGTTGGTCAATCCTTTCTCATCAAGCCCATCCACGACGATTTTGATTTCGGGGTTTCCGCTGTGCTGTCAATAAATGATATGCACATGTGTGGCACCGGAAGAAGGCAGGTTAACCGTGCGTCGTCAGCAGTGGGGACCGTGCATGCAGGGTAAGCTTCTTTTCAGCCTGAAAAGCTTAATTGTACCACTTGGTGTGGGGCCTCAGAAATAGTGTAAATAAGCCTTGAAAAGATGGTGGTCAGCAAAAAGTATAATGCTACTGTGTGTGTTTCATTGCATGGCAGCACTAAATCCTGGCGGTAGATCGAGGCACACCGCGCGGCTAATTTGGACTACAGGCCATGATTGTTGGCGTTACTCAGCCAATGAAAAGAGATGACCAGACCTCAGCGTCCGGACTGAGATAGCTATGCGAACTAACCTTGCAATGTATCCACCACTGCTCCGGTCACTACTAGTAGGGCGGAAAGATCCTTCGGACTCGATTCTGGACGCCTGGAATCCTTCAACGACAAATACGTGGGACAACTCAAGACCAGGCTGCATGTTTCCTGGCCTTCTGAGACATGACCAATAGTGGTCTGCATATCGATGCACGCATGAGGCAGGGAACACAGCGCCAAGTAACGTTCCTCCGATCCTACTGAATCAGATGTCATCCCGGAGTTAATTGTGTTCATCGAATTCGCGAAGGAAGCCGGCTCCCGCAGACCATTCGCACAGATAGACGCCCAAGCGAAGTCTACTCTTCCTGCAGCATCATGCGTTACCTGGATAGTCTGGACTAATCAAAATTATAAGCACTATTAAACACACGGTGGAAATGATACGCTGTACTGGAAGGTGCATATAACGGGTAGACCCACAGGGTACTGGTCTCTGGTACTCGCGTAAACTGCATACATCCCTGCTGTCATTGTGGGCCGGCCGGCCGGGCCTGGATATTTCAACCTCGATAAACGCATTTGTCATCAACTTCAGCGTATATGTTTCAAGGTAGACTCTTGATTCAATGTTGCATATAGCCATTCATTTAAATTTGATGTACCTAGGTACCTATCCCGTCTGAATGCTGACCGGGCTATGCCAGGACTTTGGGTGTAATTTCTTTTTTTAAAAAAAAAAGTGTCGTAGAGAAGTGAAAATATACTTTGGTAGCCAAGTTTCTTGGGCGCTGCGTTTTCCACCAACAACTCTCACAACCTGGCAAGTTCAAATATTCTAAGATAGGCACACTTGGAAGATATTCACTTAACAGACCAGCCAGTCCCAGAATATCTCAGCTGGCGCATATTGGTACCTTGCAGCTAATACAAAACGTGTCACTTTCCTCAGGTGCTTGCAACATCCTTGGACGGGAACCCCATTCCGCAGTTCCTCATTTTGGACATACCGACCTCAAGGAACCAGTACCAATTATCCGACTAGGTGTCTCGCTTCTCCTGTCCAAGCACACACCCACCAGACCACACTTGCGCGACAATAACCAGCGCTATCATGGACGCCGCACTGGATCAAGTAAAAAGGCTGGCGAGCAACATTGACGCCTCAGCTCGTCAGAAGTTGACTCTGGAGCTGATGAAAGTCATTCAGTCTTTGGAGGCCCCCGATGATATGCTCCAGCGTATTGGATCTCTGGTCAGTTGAAGAAGACGATGCCTTGTCTGGAGTAGCCGAGGGGCATGACTGATACCAGCTGTAACTTTAAAGCATTTCCAAACGACGGCAGTCATCCTAGGTTATGATCTGGGCCTCTTCCGCAATTTGCCCAAGTCTGAATCCTCGAGTGTGGAGGAGCTTGCTCGGGAAAGCGGAGCCGAGCCAGCCTTGTTAGGTGAGTTTAGACCTACCACCACCCCCTCCCCCACGACAATTCAACGTGAACTGTGGCGTTTGCTAAAATTCCGTGCAGGACGGGTCCTACGCTACCTGGCTTCGATCGGAATCGTTGATGAAGTGTCGAAGGATGTCTTTGCAGCGAACCATGCCACCAGGACCTTATCAGAACCCGTCAGCGAGGCAGGATTGAAGCATTAGTAGACCATCACCACCCCAGTCATATGTGCCTACTCGCAGCTAAACGATTTCATTGCAGCTTCTACACGTGCAGCCCTATACATCAGAGCCTGCCCGAACACCTCAAGAGCACAGGCTATAAAAGCCCAGAGGATGAGACCCACACGGCCTTCAATAAGGCCTTCAGCACTGACAAGCATGTCTTCTTCTGGTTTGGAGGCGAGCCAGAGAGGCTCAAGTATTTCAACGACTACATGGCCCTCCGGCGGACGGCAGACGTGTCATGGCTGTCAGTCTACCCGGTTGTAGAGGAGGCACAGGGGGTGACAGCCGACCGCGCCGTGTTCGTCAACGTGGGGGGTGGGATCGGGCACCAGTGTGCTGAGTTCAAGCGGGCCCACCCAGATATTCCCGGCCGTGTTGTTCTCGAGGATCTCCAGCATTCCATTGATGCCGCTCTACCCACTCCAGGGGTAGAGAATATGGTGCATAACTTCTTCGAGAAGCAGCCCGTCGAAGGTAGGATATCAAATCGCTCTCTTCTGACACCCCACTCTTGCTCTGTGCTGATTTTCCCCCCTTCAGGAGCCAAGTTCTACTTCTTGCGAGGAGTCTTCCATAACCACCCAACCCACAAGGTACAGTTGCTCCTCTCAAACATCAAAGCCGTCATGGCTCCTGATTCGGTCATCTTGGTCGACGAGATCGTGACGCCGGAGGTGGGGGTCAACCATGACGCGGCCGCCCACGACATGACCATGATGGCAACCATGGCCGGGGCAGAACGATCCGAGTCCCAGTGGCGCGGCATCCTGGATTCTGTTGGTTTGAAGCTCGTCAAATCCTATGTCTATAATCCGGCTGAGTATGAGACTGTCTTGGATATTCGACCTGCTTAGAATAGTTTGCGCGCTCGTGGGGCATCTGAGGGGACCGTATATCAATATGGTGCAAGTCGACGCAATATACGGCATCAGAGAAATGTATTATTATTATCGACTACCTAGTTACCCGGCGGTTTCATTCCCGCTTACGTCGCTGCTTCTTGATTCCATGTTCCTAAGTAAGTTCAAAATCATCCGTACAGTGGCGGATTTGAAAGGTTCGTTTGAATCTGGGCAGCGTAGCAGTCTCCGGACTGATCGCTTTCAATGTTCTTAACCTGCCTCTGGCACCAGTACATGAGGTGGACCGGCAGCATTGGCCGACGGTTTTGATCAAAGATTGCATATGTACGCACTTTCAGTTATGCAATAATTTTTAATTGAGCTTGGGATCCTCTGAGATTTGGAGAATCGACAAGGGAGAAAGGGGCCGTGTAGGACACTAGTTGGCGCTACGGCATGCCAGCTAAGTAGCTGCCTAGGTAGGTGGTTAGTTGCTCAAGTAGACGGACCGAAGGAATGCAACATTTCCCGGTTGGGGTGGGGGCAGGTATCTCTTCGGGGAGTACGGTGTACCCGGGCATATTCCGTGTTACTTCCAATGTGATATTTGGAAGGTGAGACAGCCCGCAGTCAAGCGAGAGCAAAGATACGGACGGCATGGGTGGAAATTTTAGCAGGAAGAAGACATGTTCGCTCCAGAGTGGAACGGCCTTCAAGGTCCATGCAATAATACAGACACGTGTACATCAACAAGGTCAAAAGGTGGCAAGGAGTAGAATGGCCGGGGAACTAAGCAGTGAGTGCATGCACTTGTGTACCTAGGTATGCAAGTTTCGGTTGTATTCATTCCTAGAGTACACTTCGGTGTCCACCAGAGATCAATTTGTACAATGGGCCGCAACCCCCCCCTGTATCGGCTAGAAATACATAGAAATTACAAACGGTCTAGAACTTGCTCCTAAAGCACCAACATGAATTCCTAATCACACCCCACTGTCTCGCATGGCTTCCTTCAACTTCGGAGCAAATCCGCCAACATGATCAGGCCCGAGCATGGTGTAGTGTGCGCCCCCAACTTCGATGAATGTTGGGTCAGCTCGCGAAAACCCTGCCCACTTGGACAGGTGATCCTGGAGCCATTGCTCCCGTGACGCTGCCACCACCTTCAGCGGTGTTGCGTGGAAGACGTGTATGGAGTCCACCAACCCGGAAGGCTCGTAGTCGATGGCCATGGATTGCAGCCCGTAAGCTACATCGGCCCAGCGTGTCAGCTCCCACTCGCTAAGCCCAAGCTCGCTCATCCGCCGCAGGTCCGAAATGCCGAGGACGCGGGCTATCGCCGTCTCCCGCCTGAGTGCGCTAAATCCTTCGGCCCTGCCTTCGCCGTCGGCTGCATGGCTGCTGGGCGGGTCATGGTGCTCCCGCTGAAGGACTTCGTGGGAGTCCTCGGTTGTCAGACCGAGGAAGTAAGCCAGGTGGAGGAGGCACATGTTCCAGTTCAGCTGTCTCATGCGCATCTTGATGTTGGGCGGCAGGTTGAAGCTTCCAAGGAACCTGACCTCCTGTCCGTATTTGCCATCCAGCCGCTTGGCCATCTCGAATGCCAACATGGCCCCATAGCTGTACCCTGCAATTGCATACGGGCCCTGGGGCTGTACCCGCCTCATGGCGGCCACGTACGTGCTGACGGTCTCTTCGATGTCCCCGAAGTGTGTCTCGCCCGGCTCGAACCCGCGGGCACGCAGCGCGTACAGCGGCCGGTCGTCATCGCTTAGTTGCTGGGCGAGGCCGACGAACACGAGCACCTCGCCCACTCCCGGATGCACCAGCCATAGTGGCGTCTTGGAGCCGCTGGTCCGGAAAGCAACGACTGGGTCGTACTTTTGATTTGCTTCGTCGTTTTCCTTGGCTCCTTCGCTGTCCCCTTTGACTCCTGCAGAATTTGGCCCATGTCCCTCGTTCGCCAGATATTCCGTATGATTCTCGTCGTTCATGGACCGCATCCGTGATATTGCGGCCGCTAGTTCCCGAGCTGTTGGATTCTTCATAATCATGATTATGGGTATGAAGAGCCCCAATCGAGCATCGATTGTGTGTTTGAGACGGACGATATCCATCGAGGTGTAGCCAAGCTCCCACAAGGAAGTGTGGGCTTGAAATATGGTCTGTCCAATGCCGTCACTTGTGCTGATGCTCTTGAAATCTTCGATCAGGGCCATTTCTTCAGGCGTCGCTGCTGTAGCTGTTGTTCCTTGGTCTCCTCCGTGATAAATATCAGTACGACGATGAAGTTTGAAGTCATCAACGACGCTACGCCACCGTTTGACGTCGTTCATGAACGCCCCGTCCTCGAACAAGGTTTGCATCTTGGTTCGCGGTATCTTTCCAAGGGTAGTAGTGGGCAGCAACCGCAATGATTCTGGGCTCAACATGAATATGACAGGCCGTGAAGCTGTTACCATCATGCAGGCTTGGACGAGACGGTTCTCGATCTCGTACATATCTCCATCCGTGATGGCATATTCCCCGACTGGACGACAAGCGACTGTGACCTGCTCTGTACTATGTGCCCTGGAAGGGAACACAATCAGGCGGTCTATGTGGCAGCCCTCGACAGCTTGATCAAGGGCTGACTGAAGGTCTCCGGTTACCACCTTCACGCCGAAGACATTAATGACTTCCTTCGTACGCCCGACAAGACAGAGGTTCCCGTCCGAGTCCACGAGAGCCCGATCTCCCGTGCGGAACCAACCATCTTGAGTGAACGCATCAGCAGTCGCGGCGGGATTCCGGTAATATTGTTTGAAGACCATGTCGCCGCGCACCTCCAAATCGCCTGGCTGGTTTGGCGGAGCTAGCATGGCGTCGAAGCCACCCGATCCTGGCTGCCCATTAATTCCTCTCAGTCCAAGGGTGACGCGCATCTCCATCCCCTTGATACACTTCCCGAGACACGCGACCTTGTACCCGCGGGCGAGGTCGTAGTCAGGGGATCTCGTGTTATAGATAGAGCCCGCGCATGTTTCGGTCATGCCAAAACCTGGCGCGATAACTCCCCTGCGGGCACCGTACTTTTCTAATAGTGACGTAGCGGCAACACATGTCTTGATGTCGTTTGCCTCGCCGCCCGAGACCAGGAACGTCAGGTTCGATAAGTCCCACGAGGCACTGTTTATCGACACACTTCCCGCCGCTTTGACGAGGCTTGCCAGGAAGAAATTCGGCGCAAATGAGCGTGACACGCGGTGGCGACTTAGGAGGTCCAAGAAGTATGTTGGCCTTGCCACGACATCGGCGGCTTGAACATGGATCTGATCCTCGTTCGCCCAGAGGGCGTGCAGATGGATTTCGACAAAGGCACCGACGTGGTCCAGTCCTATCCAGTTCAAGAATGGTCTCTCGACTGGGAGTGCGCATGCACCCGTCTTGCCTGATACCGACGCCAACACCTGACGATGGGTCAAAACAACTGCTTTCGCATTTCCAGTGCTACCTGATGTGAGCATCAGCATGGCTGGGGTCTCGCTTGGGTTGCCGCTGGGCGGGCTGTTGATAATCTCGTCTCCATGGTCCAAGAATATCTCTTGTGCATTGGAGTCTCTGAACTTTGTTGTAATAATGGATTCTACTGTGTGGAGCTGGAATGTGTGGCCTGTTCCTTCAAACAACGGCAGGCATTCGGCCCTGGTGATACACAGAGGGGACTCCAACAGACTTGACAGCCCCTGGACATGCTTGCGGCGATGTTCATCAACGTTGCTGAAAGGTGTTGATAAGACCGGTACAGCATTTGCAAGGATTGTAGACCAGAACCACAGGATAATGTCCAAGTGGTCCTGCAAGTGGAGGAGCACAGGGCGGCCCTGCTGGAAGCATGGGATAGACGATAGGATCCTGCTGTTGTCCCGAGCCAGACGATACAATTCGCCGTATGTGATGATTGATGGTTTCGAATAATTGGCCAAGGGGTAGAATATGAGAGAACGTGATGTTGGAGACTCCGCTCTTCTTTTGAGGAGGCCTTGAAGGCAAGCGATTTCCTCGACCGAGCTGTCTTTGGTTGCCATCATGGGCAGATGTGGATTTTTTTTGTGTTTTCTTTTTTGACTCGTTATGTCAGTTTCCAGGGTCTCGAAGTGGTGATGGTCTGTGATGTTCTCAACTAATGCAGTCCGTTAACTGCTGCTAACTTGTTCCAACTAGACGTTGCGCGAAGTTCCAAAGGATTTCCAGTGGCTTGCGCCGTCCTTTTCAAGGTTTCCACGCACGCCCCCCCCCCCCCTCCAACACACTCCGAGTCTCTTAGCGTGCTTACATTTTGCTGATTTACACCAGACGCCCACCACGCTCTAGACAGGGGGTTGCTAATTTTGTGCACATCATCCGCTCGCCGTCCCCGTCCCCTGATAAGCCTGCCTGTGCTTCAATTGGATCGGGTGGTCCCATTCGGGATCCACGAATACCGCCTACAACCTCGCCAACACCGACAGGAATATCAGTTCACCCGTGCAGGACCTCCATGGGGTCTATCAACGTCTCGCCCCGGACGTTCACCCTATTCCAAGACGACAGATTGTCTGTGGTCACATCTCAATCATCCTCACGAGTCATTGGCAAGCACCCAGTCTCTGACATATTCCCTGTGTTCACATGCGCCTTGATTTATTGATCTTGTGCGGGATGCGCTTCATTCGCCTCACCGGGCGCCCATTTTCATCTAGCTAGGTACTCATTGCGACATTTCTCGGTTCGTTCGAAATCATCATGGGCTCCATTCCTGATTCTACATCCCGTATTGTGCAACTGGCCAAGGTTCTCAGTCAAGCCGTCGACGACTTGGAACAAATTCTGGCTACAAACGGGCAGCCCTCGCCATCCTTCGCCCCAGACTCACCAACTCCGTTCCCAAGGGAGACAGACGATGCTCGCGATGTTGCACTCGATGCCGCTGCCGAGATCTACGATCTGCTCATGGAGCCCATGGCTCTGCTGTACAAGAAAACCGGAGTGAGTTCGTCCCGTGACAGATGGCCAACATCACACGAGAACCTAGAAAGACGTACGTCTTGCTGACATCATGCGGCATCTTTTTTTTTATATAGCACAATAATATGATCTGTCTTCAGACCATAACTCGTTACAATATTGCGAGCATGGTACCACTGGACGGGGAAGTGTCCTTTGCAGATATTGCGGCCCAAATAGACTGTTTGAGTGAGCAAATGGTTTGCCGCCTGCTTCGACATGCCATGACGTTGCGCGTTTTCCGAGAGCCTACACCCGGTATGGTGGCACACACGCGTGCTTCTAACGCCCTGAAGGACCCCGTTATGAACGCCTGGCTCCGGAATGGCTCGCATGAGATGTGGCCTGCGGCTGTCAAGGTATGTCAATGTTTCGAAAAACATACGATGGATGGGAACCTAGCCACCTACGCTATCTTAAAAGTCTTGTATCACCTACTGTCTGTCGAGCGACGCTGACAGGTCTCTGAAACAGATGCTGGATGCTCTTGAAAAATGGCCAGGCTCTTATGAGCCATCTCAGACAGTCAGTACAGAAGCTGCAAATGTGACACCACTCATTCCTGCTAACAAGAATGAAAGGGGTTTGCGCTGGCAAACAATAAAGAAGCGTCGGCGTTCGACATCATCGCAAGTGATCCCAAACGTGGCGCAAGGTTCGCCACTGCCATGAGCATCTACGCCAGAAAACCAGAATACTCCCCGACCTTCCTCACCGATTATTATGACTGGAAGTCTCTTGGCCCAGTGAGAGTTGTTTCCGTAGGCGGAGGCAGCCATCTGCAGGTTCTCATCGAGTTGGCCCATCGTTTCGACAATGTCCAAGTGACCGCCCAGGACGCGCCCCCCATCGTGTCGCAGTTGGCTGACGCCGTCCCGGCCGAACTCCAAGGTCGCCTTACGTTAGCTGCCCATGATCTGTTCGCGCCTCAGAACACCCACTGTGACGTGCTTCTCTTGCGCTGGACCTTGCATTTGTGGTCCGATGAGTACTGCAAAAAGATCCTTCGCGCGCAGATTCCCATGCTAGGACCCACTACGAGGATCATTATCCAGGATTCATGCATGCCTGAGCCCGGCACTGTGGCGTTGTGGAAGGAACAGGATTTAAGGTTCGTCCGCATTTCTTAGTGAACCCCCTTTCTACTGGCATTACTTTGACTTCGACTGACCCTTGAACAGGGCGAGCGATATCCATATGGCAAATCTGTTCAACGGGCGGGAGCGAACGGTGCAGGAGTGGACAGACCTGTTGAGAGAGGCAGACCCGAGATTCGTTGTTCAGAAGGTAGTCGAGCCGAAAGGTTCTGCTTTGGGCATTTTAGAAGTTGTCTGGCGGGAGACTGAATAGCCGGTCAATCACACCCGAATCCCTCGATTGAGATATCAGAATTTTCGAACAGTGGTAGCCTTACCGGTTGTATCGACAGTGGATTGCTTTTGAATAGTCGGTCTGTGAGCTTTTCCAACTGCTCAAGTGAATAAAGAGGCCGTGTATGTCCTCGGACGTATACGGAATAGAAGCGAAACCACATACCATTACTACTCATTACCTACCGGGGGGAGGGGGGTTCCCTGACATGGGCGTGCAATAATATCAAAAATTTACATTTAATCAGAATCAAGATACTATAGTAAAATACTAATAAAAGGCTAATAAAACGCTATTAGAAGTAAAATTTGTTAAAGGGTTGTTTTATATTAAGTTTTAATATTATATTAGAATTTTATATTATATTAAAATTTTTTTAAATTTATTAATATTAAATTTTATAAGTTAGCTAGCGAATAAAATTTCTATATTTTTGTATTTTTATAGTTTTTAATAGGTTATATATAATTAAATTAAAAAATAGTTAACGAATAACTAGGTTAGTTATAAAGTTAAAAAAAAATTAATATTAGTAGGAATTAAACCCCCTTTTTACCTTTATATTAAAGGTTTAATAGTATATTAAATTATATTAATAAATAAATTATATTAAACTAGGGGGCATTATATAATTTAATTATCCTATAATTATAATAATATTATATTTTAATATTAAAAGATTGTTGCTATTATTTTAAAATGCTGGTATTATAAACTCAATTTACCCCCCTTCCCCTGGTAGGTAGCTCTATGGTAGCCCATCCCCACACACGGGGGCCGGGGCAATGACAACACTGGCCAGGTGAAAAAGCTGTTTGTTATAACACTTTCCAAACTCTTTGAGACCTGGCTGCTTACAACAAGGACAGGTAATTCAACAAGATCCTCACAAATGATCACATAGAAAGATACCAGACGACCAAAAATGACGTTCTGGGCATGAAAACCTCTGGCAAAGCAATCCCCTAGTTGAACCGCGCATCGCAAAACTCCCGGACCCGGACCTGCGCCGGTGATACTTGTCAGGGGGCTTCAGGTTGTGCAAAAGGTAGCAGTTCACCGTCATATTTGACAAGGTAGATAGGGAAGTGTTGGAGGCAGAAAAAGGAGTATTTTGTATCTAATATTTGGTTGTCCGTACAATATTGCTGTACCAGTACATCTGTCCACAGATGAAAGTTGATACCTTCGCTTCGGGGAACATCTCATTGTAATGTTCATCAAACCGCCCGCTCCAAGGCCAAGACACGATCGCCTTGCCGTTCTCGCTAGGTGTGATAGTTGGCTCTCGGCCACCGATAACAAGACGTCTTAGTTGCGGTAGCACGTCCAGGACAATAGAGGCCAATACCTGATATTCTTGGCACCCGGTCTGGTGATTTCTGTAGTTGTGCTCGGCACGTTCCGCAGCAGGAAGGGGGAGAGATGAAATATCGCACCGTGGCCTCCCATATACACCGAGGCGGAGATCTGTTGGAGCAGGAAGTTCATTTTCTTCAAGACGAGAAAACCCGGCCAGGACTGCCACGACGTCCTGCGCGAGAGTTTGATTTGGTTAGATCATAGAAACTCAGGTTTGCAAACAAAGTGCTGGAACTGGATCTCAAATCCAGATAATGTTACCTTCAATCTCACGCCTCCTTGACTGGGACGCCATTCACTTAAATCGAGGTTTCTAATTGGCCGAAGTCTAGGTATGCAGCCATTGAGTCTAATGTGAACCAGGCAAGGCATGGACTTGACCATCGCTTTCCCTCACGACGTCGAACTTGCATAGAATTCAGCTGGAAAACGTGCCAGCAATTAGTAAAACTTACTTGAGATCAAAGAAGGCGTCAAACCATCGATAGCCGTGACGGAAAATTCTTTTACCTTGGACAACTTTGCTGCTGCCTCAGCCAGCATCTCCGCATACTTGTTGTTTCTCTCTTTTGTCCAGACCGTCAACCCTTCGCCCTTGAAAACTTCAACATTCAGACAGGCATCGACCATATATTCGCAGAAGGGCGCCACCTTCAGCCCACTCACCGAGGGCAACCGAAGCCCCCGCCGACTAACCAGTCCTTCCTGAATCCACGGCGCAAATTCTGGCAGCATCGCCCATCGGAGCCTTTCGAGCCCAGTCATGGCTGCTATCACGGAGGCGAACAGGTCCGCTGGGACTTCGAGGTGGGGATGAAGGGGGATGTTCAGCTCGTCGTCGGTCGGTCGTGGTCCAGCGGGGGCATGGTGGTTCTCTAGTTGGGACGTAGGGTGCTTGTACTTGGTGCCAGAAAGTCAGCAGAGAAAAGATTCCACGCCAGGAAGACGCCCCAACAAGGACTGGTGTTTGACAATCCACAGGGTTTGAGTGTCCAGGATTAATTGCGGGATTGATGAGTGTTGATGTAGTTGAGGCTCGACCATGCTTGCCGCAACGTCTTCCGCTAAAAGGACTTTTCTTTACTGCGCTTATCTGTTGGCTCTATTGTTCGGAAGGCTGCCTATTTACCTACGTATTTAGCTGCTTCCTTAACTCATGGCCGATAGCGCTCTCTATGGCTGGACGAAAAGTGGCCTTATGATCAATCTTAAGCCCAGCTCTGTAATTACTTATAATATTGTATGATGATTGGCTGCTGTGACCCCAGGTTGCCCCATCCTCAAATTCTGTTGGGTTCTAAGATTATGCAATGGGTGGTGATACTACCTACCGTACCGGGGATTCTGGGGACCCCATAACAGTTGCGCAGGTACGCAACAGTTGCGTCGTTTTTAAGCCTTGCTTGGTGCGCAACGGTTGCGCGGTGCGCAACGGTTATTCGATTTAAGGTGTAGAGGTCACGTGACGAAATTTTGGTAGGTACGGTGGTATAAGTTTAGGAATCATGAAGAGAGGAAGGAAGAGGCAGTCACGAAGAGGCGAGCACTTGAGCAGTCACGAAGAGGTAGCCCGACCAGACGCCCAACCAGACGCCCAACCAGACGCCCAACCAGACGCCCAACCAGACGCCCAACCAGACGCCCAACCAGACGCCAGAAGTACTAAATAGGGAAGACCAAAATAGCTTTAGAAGAGAATTCCTTCTCGGCCATTTTTCACGCCGAAGCAAACAGACGACTTCTTTAGATCATTACGTGATTTTTATACTAAAAAGTGCTTATCCGTTGCGCAAGGTACTAAGTGTTGTATACTGCGTAACCGTTGCGCACCTGCGCAACTGTTATGGGGTGCCTCATATTCCCGCTATGGTAGGTATCCCACAAGTTACTTGCCTAGGTAGGTAGCACTTGAGGTTTACAGCCGAGTCCATCTGGCCCTTTGCCAGGAAGAGAGAAGTCTGGGCTCCACCTTTGCTTCTGAACCTCATCCTATTCTCCATCGCAGCAACTTCACACCCTCCTCGATGATGCATTGACTCTGCCTATGAAATGATCTCAAAATTCCTAATGCACGATGCCTTATAAGACAACCCATCCAGTCGGAGGAGGCAGGTCTTTATTTAACCTTCCATCTGAACCGAAATATTCTCATTGAATCATCCCTACAGTATCAATGGAGTGTGCACGATTAGTCCTTGAACACGCCTTGGGATTGCCATTCTTCGTCAAGACGTACTGTATCTCTTTGCACTGTTATTAGCTCTGTATTTTTCCTCAAACGCTGGGTCTTGAGCGTTTACCACTGTATGAAGGCGCCACATACGTTTTATATGTATGGGGATCAGAAACAAGACCACTAAGTATATAGGTTATGACCATGTGCCGAGGCCCTAGTCAGATCATCATCCTTAGATAAAGCCGAAACAACTATCGAGGCACAGGGTGTTCCCTGAATTCTCGTCGTAGAACGACTTCTAAGAGGTTAGGAAAGGATCCCTAGAGTAAATTTGAGGTCTGTGTACTGTATATTAACAGAGCAGTGCCACACAACACAGCAGATCTGATTTAGAATTCAGGTAGCTGTTTTGAAGCGTCGTATTTAGAAAATGTAGGTAACCGTTTAAAACGTGTAAGGAGGATAATTGGTTGGTGGGAAGAAGAGAAGGTTACATCAGAGGAGACCAGAAGTGCCCTGCGCGAGAAGTGCCCTGCGCGACAAAAATTAAGGGAACACCCTGTATATCCTGATCCGGACAGATGAATCGCGGGTGAACGCGCATTTCCGACATTGCCGTACAAAGTCTAACTCTGCGAGGGCCCAAGGGCACGGATGAACCGAATGAACAGGCGTCCCAACGGCTTTGGCTTTTTCTGACTGGCAACCGGCTGCGTATTAGTGGGTCAGTGGGTTGGCGGCCGTGCTAGCCCCATGTGTTTCTGTCACATTGGACTGACTGCCAGGCCACTAGCACTGCTGGCTGAATAGGGCCAGATCGAATAGAGTTTTGGCTCAGTTCCTTCCTCTTCCCCCATTTAGACATGAAACTCCTTAGGGTTGCATGCAATGCTACTGTGTACTCCGTACTGGCGATCCTGAGTTCGCACCACGGGGTTACTTACCAAATAAAGAGCCAACGTATTATCTATTGCCTCGTTACGCGGCCTCGCCTCTCGGGAACGATTTGATGTAACCATATATCTGTCTATACAGGACCCGACAGGCCAAATCGATTCATCCGGGGCTGGGTGTCAGTGCCATCCGGTCACATATCCACACCGCTGCACACTTGTACCGAAGAGAACGATGACGGCATGGCGGTAATACTCCCTGCCGATGATCGTCTATCCACATTCAGCCCCTTGTTTCGATCTGTTTACCGCCAAACAGCACATCCAATTCCGAGCTCCTGAGAATAAGGTTGACCCCACGCGCAACCCTGACTGGTAAAGAAAACCTAGACCCGGCGAAGACTGAGGCTTGCTGAGTGAGGTCTTTGACTCGAGCTCCCCTTGACCCCCAAATCATCAGGCCGCAACTGACCGTTCCAGAGGCAGGAAACCTTGGACTGTCAGTCTACCTAGGTACTCGACTCACATCAATGCAGGAACGAATGCGGCACTATCCGCCGGGTCTCGACAGGGGGTGGGCCTGTTCTGTATTCCTGGTTCTTGTTTGCTCGGTCCCCTTCCTGAGCATCCCATCTCATCCGAGCGCAGGGCTGCCACCTCCACTTTTTTTTCCCGTTGAGACGGGAATTTGGCTCAAGAATTCCCCGCCATGGGATTTCCGATGATGATCTCGCTCAACTCTGTCACTGTTAAAATATTTCCAGCAGAACCCAGACACCATGTTGATGTACTGCGATCCAAGAACTGGTTTCGCATACAATCGTTGAAGGACATGCATGACGTTGGCTAATAATAAATGCATTGTCAGGCAGCAGACAATTTCGAATACGAAGTTCGCACTGGGACTGTGCTCATGCGACTTGGCAGGTCTCCAGGGCTTATACGTACCTCTCTGAAGTGTTCCGCTGCCGGAGCCCTGGAAAACGAACAATAGGAATCCAAAATGCCCTCTAACATGTCATTTTATTCCGAAAGAGAGACGAGGCGGCCACGATGGAAGTTCTGGAGAAGCAAGAGCGGCGACGTCTCTCACTCGGCCCCAGCAACGAAACAGAGCAGCAGCTGCAGCGACGACAGCTACACAGAAAGACTCCCTAAAAGATCAGACGACCAGAACCTTGAGAACGCAACCCTACCGGGTCATCTCGTGACAACATCAAACAGCTCCGACGCCTCGAGCGAGCTGAAGGAGTCCGCCGCCTCGCCGAGCCTTCACCCGCGGTCCCCGAGCAACTCATCCATCGCGCCGCTCGAACACACCAAGTCAACGTCCACGTCGACCTCCAGCCCCGTGGTCACGCGGGAGATGCACACAGACCCCGTCACGGGCGATCTGATCATCACCATGACGACCACGATCGTCACGACCACGACGACGAAGCGCATCATCAAGATCCCGCCCGCGACGACGGACGAGGTCGACCTCGATGAGGAGAGGCGGCTGGCGGCGGAGTACCTTGCCTCCAACGGCATGCAGAGCCCGACGGGCTGGCTCCCGGGGCTGCAGCCTGCGCCGAGGCGGAGCGAGAGTCATTCGAATCTTGGCAGTCGGTCTGCGGAGCAGTCGCCGTTTGGGCCCAGGCCGCACACGTCGGACCGGTCGTATTCTATGGGGTCGAGGACGGGCCCGCCGACGAGTTTTCATAATCATGCGCGGAATTTCTCACGGCCGGGACCGAAGCAGGCGTGTGAAGAGTGGCGAACGAGGTTGAGTTTGGATGCGAGGAGGGGGATGAAGAGGGCGGAGGCCATGAGGTCCAAGGTCGGTGTTTTCTTTTAGCCGTGGGTACTTTGCTCGAGATATTGACGAGACTTCTCAGTCCCTGATACTACGGAAGCCGGACCCAAAGCCTCCTGGAACCAGTCAACCACTTCCGCTGGATGCTGATCCTCAGCAAGAATACTCTCATTCGATCGATACCATAGGGTTTCAAAACTCGCAGGCGCGCCCCCACACGAGAGACGGGGCCGAAAGATGGACAGGAAGCCAGCGCCAACCGATATTCCATAACCCACGAGTCCCACAGCTGGCATCACCGCGGCCAAAAGAGGCGGACCCGAGTCATCGGCGTGGAAGCTCGGCCACCTTTGGCGGAGAGGAGCAAATGAAACACCAGGGATGCCAGCAGGCTACCAACAACTTCACATTGGGGATGCCAAGTACGGGAGGTCCCTTGGACGACATGTTTTGACTCTGACGAGATGATGTCGCCATTGAATTACAAAGTCAATACACATTGTGGCCTCAATGTATCAGTGCGCCACGTTTTCTCAGGTGGGATGGTCTCTTCGGTGGTCACATACAACTAAAATGCATGAGTATAGACCAATCGAAGTTAAAGACTTCAGGACGCTATGAGCGAGGTGGGCCGAGCCTTCACAGGATGTAGGAATAATTAGCCGAATCTACCCGCAGCGGACAGGTTCATAAAAATACAGCTAACTACACCGTGGATTGATGGGGTCAGTTTCGACATAACGTTATTCGATACCTAGGTAATTTGTGTACCCGCATCATATACGATTCGGATCGAAACAGAGACTGCTATCAGATGTCCATTTGCTACATGGCATGTCAAGTATCTCCGTTGAACCCCAATCAATCCAATTGCTTCCTCGAACGAGACATTTACAAGGGGGAGAGCGGCCATTCAACGTGGTGTGGTGCAACATTGATCGGCAAGGGATAACCATGCGGTCCTGGGCTGCGGCTCATCTTCAAAGCTGGTATGATTGAAGCCGGAGAACGCAGCACCAATGGTGCCACTGCCCACTTGAAGCGTCAACTACAACCTTAAGAGTAATGAGCGAGCTTTAGGTTCACTGTACACGCAGGCTCTGAAGAAAGTGTTTGGGCCGAGGTGCCCCACACTCGGCCCACATCGAGAGGCATGACACGTTCGCCCATTGTCAGGAGGCCGGCGTCTCAAGATACACCGGTGGCAGCAAACCCTCAAGAGCCGCCTTGATCTGCAGTGCCAAGGTCCTCGAGTAATAGCGGTGCTGCTGCGTGTACCCACCCATAACCCAATAGTTCTCGACCGCTCTCTGTCGCTTCCACACACCTCGCACCTCTCCCTCCTCGTCAAGGCCCCACGTACCATCAAGCCTTGCAGCTGTCTCAGGCGGGAGGATCCTGGACGCCTGAACCCGCGCCTCCCGGTCGGCGAACCCGGTGCACCAGACCACCGCGTCGGTGTCCACTGTCGTCCCGTCGGAGAACCGCAGCCCCGTGGCGGTGAACGCCACCGGCTCGACACCGGCCTTGACGGTAACCTTTCCGTCCTCGATGAGCTTCGTCGTGCCCACGTCGACGTAGTGGCCCCCGGCCCGCTCAAGAAGGTTTGACATGAGGTCCGCGTCCGGGTGCGCGCTGTCGAACACCGGGAAGCCGGCTTCGGCGAGCTTGGCGTATCGGTTGGGCTCGTTGGATGCCAGGGCCGCGAAGAGTCCCTTGGAGATCTGGCTGGCCACGACCTGTGGGAGGGTGAGGAACATCTTATCGATGGCCTCGACCCCGGCAGGGGAATCGTAGGAACCCAAGCTCATCTCGTGGCAGACGTAATCCAGGGGGATCACATAGGTGGGTGAGCGGGCGTTGATCGTTGTGTGTAGCCCGGCGTCGTAGCAGTCTTGGACGACATCGAAGGCTGTGTTGGCCGAGCCAATAACCACGACTGACTTGAGGCCTTTATCCTTGATATCCTTGGTGGCGCTCGTATAGTCCGCAGAATGAAGGCTGATTCCCTGGAACAAGCCACCGTCTGCGATGGGAGGAGTATATGGGATCTGTGACCCAATTCCCGTGGCCTGGACAAGATGCTTGCTCAGCACCGTGCGCTTCCCGCCCGGTGTCTCAAGATCAATGGTCCACCGCTTCTGCAGCTCGTCGAACTCGGCTGATCGTACAAAGGCAGAGTTGAGCATCTGCAAATCGAACTTGTCGACGTATCTCCGCACCTGTTCGCCGAGTTCAGCTCGAGTGAGTAGATGTGGAGTTTGCAGCGTCTTATCATAGTCTAGTTGTGTATCAGTATAGCACGCTGTGGAATGTAAAAGTCGGATGTGACTCACTCATGTACGGTAACTCGCAGAAAGATGTTGGAATGTGGAACTTGAGAGACTCGTAGCGCCGGTCCCAGTTGTCCCCCGGTCTAGGATTCCGCTCGCCCATGATGCTTGCGACTCCGAACGCCTTCAGCCTCGCTGCAAGCGCGACAGCCCTGCTCACGTTAGTTTCCACGCATCAAGATCCTTTTTCCATGTGACGTGGGATATGCTTACGCATTGCCGCCTCCAATGATGAAAACATCTGTCTCGAGTATCTCTGCGCCACTGAGCGGCTCAGATGGTTTCAAGAGCAAGCTTTCGTCCTCAGGCTGCACGTCCAAACTCTCCAATTTGGTACTGAGGATCCAGACCTTCCACTCAACCTCACCGTGCTCACTTCTCAGTGGCAATAGTAGAACTCTGCCACTGCAAGTAGCTTTTGGGGAGCCAGTTTGGAAAGTCAGGTCGCTCTCGATGAACTGGAGCGTCGGGGCCGCAGGCGTGAATTGAGCCCTGGAGAATTCGATCTCTCCAGCCAGCGCCCGCAGCCGCGACGTTTCTATGAGCCCGGCAGCGATTGCTTGAGGGCCCGTTAAAGTGCGCAGGTGCCAGGTCAAACTCAGCTGATCTTTCCAAAATGCTTGGCCAGGGAAGAAGCATTTCGCCAGAGCTTGGACATCGCCGGCCGCCAGCGCCTTGTTCATCGTCTGCAACACTTGGCACGCTTGGACCGCAGCCTCCTCATCTGTCATTGAAGCATGGTCTATGGTTCCAGGGGCAACTGATGGAAGAGGCAGACGCGCCTGCATCTGCCTGAGCTCGGCGGTCGCTGGGAAGTGGTGCCCATTGGTCGGGGCTTCCAAGTGATCTACCAAGGTTCAGTTCAGCTGCAATTTTAGTCTTGTCAAGACATACATAGAGGCCAACTTACTCGATGGCATGTCAAGTCTTGGCATGGCGGCGATGTGACGAAACACTGAAGCGAAAGACGTATGAGGCAAGGATATTAGAGAAGGAATGGGCGGTAGAAATATTAAATCTCAAAAAGGCCCGGTTTCTCGCGCGTGCTCGACGGGTGGGTCAAGCAGGCCTCCAAATCCTTCTAAGGTCCTCGCGATACTGAATGGAACCATAGTAACAAAGAACTCATCTTGTTATACCTCGGTAGTCAGGATAATCTTCACCCTGAACCGTGCATTGGTCAGTGGAGTCTGTTGATACCCCGCTCAAAGTGTGCGACAGCAAGACTGGACAGTTATTGGTGTTTTCCCCTCGGGAACAGGTCCAGTTTCAATACAAGGTGAAACCCACAGTATGCCTTCCTGGTTGATCAGTCACATTGTACTCGAGTGCCCTCTAGATGTCACATTCCGAGAGGGGCCGGGTGGAACCGTCAACCAACAGATGCCGACGAAAAAAATGTTGGTACAAGGTGTTGATCAAACCCCTGCGAATCAAATTTGTCTTCCCAAAAGGCTCGGACCATCAGATTTCTTAAGGACTGTTCTCTTGGTAATTAAACACCTCTTAGGACGCGTCCCGGAAATCGTCGAATTGAGTTGGACTCGCCGGCTCTACGCAGTACCTTTCGCGTCGGATCGCGATGTTGATGTCCTCGGAGCAGCTGGCTTCACTGCTAGCACAGCCAGCCTTGGACCCACCCGATGGAATAACACCAGATTTCAGTAATCCACCAAACAGGAATGGTCTTGCCTGGTTCGTCACAACGTTTTGCACAGTCGTCACTGCGCTCTGTTTCCTGATCCGGGGGTATACCAAGATTTGGGCCCCGGGAACTTTGAAAATCGAAGAAGGTGAGGCACCGTGTCGATTTTGATCGGATTATCAGTGTCTCAAATCAATCGCTAATTGTGACACCATCCAGTGTTGATGATTCTGGGCTTTGTGAGTTATATTCAGATGTCTCACTTGTGCGGGAGTTCGGCTCTCAAGACCTAGCCACTCACACGTTTTCCACCAGATTGCTTATTGTGTGACCAACTACGCCGGATACTCCATGATCTACACGCCAGGATATTATGTTCATCAGTGGAACTTGCGATACAAAGACATGATCCGTCCGCTGTATGTGAGTGCATCCACGTTCTCTTTGTAGCTATGGTGCAGACCCATACTAACCTTGAACGCGTGGCAGCTCATTTTGGTATATGGCTGCAGTTACTCCGCGACACTCCCTCTCGTCAAGTCAGCCATCCTACTTGACTGGTGTCGAATTTTCGTCCCTGCCGAAAAGACCAAAAGCTTCTTTTGGTGGGGCTGCATGCTCGTGGTCTCGCTTCAGGTGAGCTGGGCCATCGTATGCATCATTCTTTTGAACGTGCAGTGCACTCCACACAATGCCATCTGGGACTTCTACCTGCAGACTCCGGAGAACTGCTTCAACCTTCCCAAGGTTATGCTCACCTCCGCCAGCGTCCAAGTAGTTTCGGACTGGACTATGGTTTTGCTACCGCAGAAAGTGATTTGGTCTTTGAATATGAACTGGCAAAGGAAAGTCGGTATCTCTGTACTCTTCACTATTGGACTTTTGTGAGTTATTTGCACCTTGGTCGTACTTTGCGAATGTCGCCAGCTGATTGTTAATGAACCAAAATAGGGCCTCTGTATCAGCATCTGTCCGTCTGTACACCACTATCAACTTTGCTGGAACGGAGGACCAGATGTACTTCATCGCTCCTCTCCTGTTCTGGGCTTGCGCGGAGATGACCTGTGGTTTTTTCATCCTGTCTGTGCCCTGCATCCCAAAATTCATGTCAGAATCTGGCGTCTCGCCGCGCCTGAAACAGTTGCTGCAACGCGTGCCGGGAAGGTCAGGGAAGTCGACCGGGGACTCAAATCCTCAAAGCTATAGATTTGGAGATATAGTCACCATTGGAGGATCAAATGGAATCAAGAAGGGGGCCCGTGAAAATACATACTTTGAGATAGCTGATGGTAGTGTGGAGTTGGGGGCGGTGGAGACACACGGCAGTCGTGACGATGATAAAGCGAGGCACAAGTCAAATCTATATAAGCAAACAAGTGTAGCATAATGAGAGGGTTGGTGGGGTCTTGCTGCGCCGCCCCATTTTACTTCAATGTTTGCTTGTACGCATCCCCCGCGTCCACATAAGAACAAACCAAATCACTTCTCTCCATGCCATCTTGAGACCGTTTCTCCAACTATCAAGAAGAGCGGGAATCGAACCAACCCTGGCAATCATTTCTCGGCCCGCCCCCAATCAAGTCACAATGGACGGAGCCTCTCAGGTAATCGATGAGATCCCCCGCAACGCACCGAACGAGTCTGTTACGTGCCCTGGGGGCGGCCCCGAGCATGATGCAGGGCGACCTGGTGCAGCAGCTCAAAAAAAGGCGAACATCTCCGCCTTCCCCCCAGTACCTCAATTCCCTGGACTACGGACCCATGGAGGCCGTGATTGCACACCGGAGGACGTGAAAGAGGTCATACGTCTCCTGGGACAGGCAGGCGCACCGGCGTGCGTCGCGGGCGTCTATGCCCTGCGCTATTTTGGCGCAGGGCGAGTCTCAAACGTGTGTCGTGTGCCTTTTCCTCATCAGCTGAACCTTGACTAACCAAGTCAATCTCAGGAGATCGACATCTGTATTCCAGACGAGACCCTCGACAACACCAGGATGATATTCGAGAACGACGCTCGGTTTGAAGCGGCGCCCCCCGCCCCACCGCTCTGGACATCCATCCGACACACCAGACCGACATTCTTAATGAAGGGTGTAGACTTCGTTTTCATCCTGATTCCTGCATCCGACTACTTCATCGATCCGAGTCCAGATTGCTGCGAGCTAAGCATCCAAGGTATTCCGTATCCAAAGCTGCATCTCTTCGCTCGCTCGCTACTCGTGTTGCAATATCCAAGCGATCTGTGTGATTTTATTGATGGGATGGATCTCGACAAGGAGTGGGGCGAATCCAACTTGGACTTTGATGAATTGCAGCAAAAGGGACTTGAATTCACTAGGAAGCAGAATGATGTGCGCGAGCAAATGGGACTTGGACCTCTCAACTTGAAGCTTGATGTTGACTATAGGGCCAAGTGGAACATTGAGGTCGACGAGAAGGAGAAACGCATCGAACCGATGAAAAAGGGTCGCTATAAGACCCGGTGGAGGCGCATCAATAATGACAGGGATCCAAGACTGAAGGATAGGCCTTTGTAACTGGCTCCCAATCTGCAGGCGCGTTCCCCTCTCCTGTAAACTGGTGTGCTTTTCAGAAATTTGGCCGGATACGATCAGTGTCTCCACGGACCATGACCAGCGCCAGAAGGCCTCGCGGAGGATGTACGAGAAGTATGCCGGTGCCAAGCACACTCTGTTGCACGACCAGGATCTCATGAGTCATATCTGGAAAGAAGACGGCCGCCCGTACCTTGCCTCGGCCATGTCAACTTGGTTCACTTGCGGCTGGACAACACACGAAGGGCTGAAGACTCCTATGCTCTCCCTCACCTACCCGTGGCATCTGTACGAGCACGACCTAGCAGAGGCGCTAAAGAAATCTGTGAGGCAACAACAAGCTCACGTACAGGGACAAGCTCGGGTACAAGGAGATCCTATTCTGCGCAGACCAAGCTTGGTGCGACGGCATGCAGTTCTGCTGGGTGGACACGTGCTGTGTCAACAAGTCAAACAACGCCGAGCCGTCTGAGACCAAGAAATCTGTCACGGTACCCACTATCATGGCCCACTATATAAACGCCCTGGCTTCGCCAGCGGCTTGTAGTTTAGAGCTTTCCTTCCTTCGCGCAACAACAAGTTTTCAACCATGACCTACCCACCAGCCCTGTGACAAAATCCATGTCTCGCTGGTACCAGACCAAGTACCACGTTTATCTTGCAGATGTCTCAACAGCAGGCCCAAACGCTGCTGATGAGTCCAGCTGGGACCTTTGCCCTTCAAGAAAGCAGATGATTTACACGTATATAGACCCTCCAAGAGCTGGCCGATTGCTCCGGTGTCAGCGGGATTCCTTTTTCGGGAGTGCGTGCGGCTGGGGAGCAGGAAGACTCTGGGACACGCATTCGTACGACTCAAGCGAGAGATACTATGGATTCCAAATCTTCCAATCGCTCAAGGCGCAGCATTCGACGCCCAAGCCAACGAGCACGACCCTGGCTGCCACCCCGCCATCGGCGTCGGACCTCCTCGCACATCTTCACAGATGTACCGTACCGGGGCCTGCAGGCAGCCCGCAAGTGTTGCGAAGGCCTGTAAGACTTGCCTGGTTTTTGAGACTTGTCCTCAGCGCAAGAGTTACGCCCACCGCAAGACTTATCCTTCCACAAGAGTTAGAAGATCAAGGTGTAAAAGTTACATAAGGACATTTCTAGGGAAAAGTACTAATATACCTATTTACAAAGAGCTTTAGGAGTTATAAAGAGGTAGCCAAAGAGCAAGAAGAGGAAGAGGAAGAAGAAGAAGAAGAAAAGTTCCTAGGTAAGTAAATAAAAAACAGAGAATAAACCTTAAAATTACTCTAAAAGAATCCTTCTCAGCTATCCTCTATACCTAGGCAAGTAAAGTAACTTTTAGATTCCTAAAATCTTCTCACATGACTTTTACAACTTAAGCTTTTAACTTTTACGGAAAGGGATAATTCTTGTGGTAGGCGTAACTCTTGTGGTACACGTAATGTTTGTAGTGGGCCGCAACACTTGTGAATCCCCCCTATTTACTATAGTAAGTACGGTATAGAAGATCCAAATGAGAATGCCATTTCCTGGCTACGCGGCATGGTCAGCACCGGCAAGTCGACCATTCCTCGAACCGTGGCCAAAAGGTTTATCGAGGACAGGGTGCTCAGGTCCAGCTACTTCTTCAAAAAGGGCGAAGGCGACTGCCGCACGGCAGACTTGTTTTTCACTGCCATAAGTCAGTGGATACCTTCACTCACAACCCCCTTCCGATTTACCATTTCTCACCAAAAAACGTGATTTTTCACCTCCTTCAGTTAATTCTATATTAATACTACAGATATAATAAGATGTTTATTAAATTACTATTTTTTTAACTTAGCTAATAGAAAGATTTAACATATTACAAACTATTTTTATTTAATTTAAATATAATAAATAAATGTTTTTAACTTTAAAATATAATAAATATAAATAAAAAAGATATTATTTTTAAAAAGATTTTATAATTAATTTTTTAAATATTAATAATAAGTAAGTTTTTATTTTTTATTATATTTATTTTATATATTTTAAATTTTAATTAATTAATTATAAAAATATTTTTAACAATATTATTTTATTATTCTATTTAATATATTATAAAAAATTATTATATATATTATTAAATACTTTTAATATTTTAATAATAACTTAATATATAAAAAGTTTAAAATATTTATTTATTTTTATTTAACTTTATAAAAGTTATATATAATTTTTATAATTTTTATATATAAAGAATTTAAATTTTATATTTTAAATCTTATTCTATTTTAATTATAAAAGCTATGTTGAATTAATTAAAAGGTGATTAAATTAATTTTTTTAGTGAGAAACACGTGCGTGTGAAGTGGACTGTGTGTGATGGTGTCCACTGACTTATCTCTCTAGTTATTTATAAATGTAATTATGTTTTCTTATTCTCTAATAGCGTGTAAGATAGAATAGGGCCCCGATTGCTAATAAGGTAGAAGTACCTTTTTAACCTTCTTACAGGGAAAACCCTGTACAACACGCATTGATATTACTGAGCTTTTAAGAATCCCTTTACCCCTTGCGCGCGTAAACTATAGCCGCCTGTTGGGGGCCTTAGCAAGGTGATCTGTACTAGAAATTCAGTCAGCCAAGTCAACTGCCGACGGCAGTTGGCCAGACGGAAGATAAGGGGCTGGAACCAGCGCGCATGACCGCATGCCCTTCTTAGCTTCTTGACACATGGCATATAGTACGCGCGACTGCCTGTCTACTTTTTCGCGCTTAAGAAAGGGGGAAAGGTACTGCGATCCCTGCCCGGCCAGGCATTATAGAAGACACGCGCCAGGAAAGTGTAGCCCAACCTCCGCTACAATTTGACAGGAACTTTGTAGGCATTTGCTAAGTCTACATAACACATCGCGTATCCACATACCCGGGGGTCATATGCAGGCCTTCCCGGCCACCTTAATTCCAGGGCGATTCGCTTCGTCCGCAATTCTCGCCTGAGTGTCGCGCAAAGAATCTGGGAATCTTATCATGACAAGAAAGACGACTGGACTGCATGGGGTTTCATAAGGATACGGACGAACTGGTGGAGACCAAGACTCGGAGTGTCGAGACGGCTGGTGAGTTTGACAACGTAATAAACTTCATGTACGAGACATCTGAGCGTTGTGTTGTCTACGCGCACCTACTTGAGCACCCGGGGCACATGTGCACCCAGAAGTGATCCCGGTGCTGCACCGAAAGTTCCCCAAAAAGCTTTATTATGCGAAGCTGCAGGCCTCTCCTCAAAAAAGCAGCGCGGCCGGATTGGAACCGAGTCTGCGGAGGGGCTGAATTGTTTTATCACCTTTGTGTATGTATGGCTGTATGGGCTTCCAAGGTTTATGAGTGCGCTTATATCAGCATTGATTTGGTCTATTGTGAGAAATAATGTTCAGGGTGGCTTTGCTATTTCTGGGTTTATGCTGGCATCCTAACTTGAGACTTCAAATGTTGAGATCTAAAGTGTGGAACACTGCACCGCGTGAGGATAGGAATACATGATCTAAAATTGGACCATACAACCATACAGTTCATAGAACGATCTGCCTTTCCCACGTGATCTTGATTGCCCATAATTACTGTCTGCCTGATTTCCCGTTCCCGACGGCCATCTGCTCTAGGGCTACGGACTGGTGATGATGTTACATGTTGGCACTGTGGTCAAGAGAGGGAATTGTATCTTAACTCTTCACGTGGGGCAAATTGTTCTCCAGATTAGGACACATGTATGAAATAAAGGGTATGTGCATCGCATTTGGACTATATGGCGCAAGGTTTCGAAATTTATGTACAAGAATCCGCCCTCAACATGGCCACTTCCATCTAAATTCTGGAAGATTATCACAAAGCTAAACAGATGCAAGCCTGGAGTCCGCTCTGGAACTCGGTCCTGAAACAGCTTCCGGTCACAGCGACGACTGATCTCGTCGAAAGAGAGCGGAAAAAGACGGTCGTCAACAGTACAAAGCTCCTCAGGCGGAGCTGGAATAGACTTCTTCGCCAGCAACGTAAGTGCTGAGGACCTTGGTCGACGCGATCTCCGTCTGGTTGATCTTGAATGGGTCGCGATCGATGAAAAGGAAGTTGGCAGCCTTGCCGACCTCGATCGAGCCAACGACGTCGTCAAGCCCAGCAGCCTTGGCGCCGTTGATGCTGAAAATGCGTATCGCCTCTTCAACAGTCACCGCCTGCTCCGCCCACAGGGTACCAGGGAACTGGCCCGTGGGATCCTGGCGAGTGACGAGGCCGCTGATGCCCTCCCACGGGTTGGGATCGGCACTGACAGGCCAGTCGGACCCAGCAGCCACGAGGACGCCGAGGTCGAGGAGGTGGCGGTTGGGCTGCATCTTGGAGGCGACTTCCTCGGGTAGCACGGCGGCGATGGCGGACGGGATCACGCCCGGGTACCAGATGAACGGGGACACGTCGGCGACGACATTGAGGAGCGCCATGCGCTGGCGGTCCTCGGGCGTGACGAACTGGCCGTGTGCGATGTGGTAGTGCTGGGTCGAGCCCTCGGTGCGCATCACCTCGAAGGCGTCCATCGCGGTCCGGACGGACCAGTCGCCAGCGCAGTGGATCTTGGTGTGGCGGCCTTGTTCGCGGTAAAGCCGAAGCGTCTCGACCAGCTCCTCTGTCGTGTTGTACACCACGCCGTGGTAGTTGCAGCCGTGGTCCGGCGTGGGGAGGTATGCTTCGAGGAACCCCGCCGTCTGCGTCGGCGGCACGCCGTCGAGGACGAGCTTGGTGAAGTTGGTGCGCACGCGGTCGCGGGCCATCTCGCGGGCGTGCTGGTCGAAGTCTGACTGCTTGACGTTGGGCTCGGCAAATCCGCCATCCATGGCGAGACAGCTCGAAACCCAGCCCTTGAGCTTGTTGTCCTCGTCGAGCGCGGCCATGGCGTCTAGGTTTGATGTGGTGACGGCAGCATCCTGAATAGACGTGACTCCGAAGGAATGCAGTAGTTCCCATGCCCTCAAGGAGTAGTTCTTTTGGTCTTCCAAGGTGTCTGGCTCCGCTGCCGCTTGTGCCGCGCGAACGGGCGCCGCAGCACCTTCGATGAGAACCCCGGTGGCTCCCTCGGTAGGTACCCCGGCCGCCTGTAATGCAAGAGTATTTGCCCATATGTTGTGGTGGCTGTCGTCGTTGAGGAGAACGGGATGGCCGTTGGAGGCTTCGTCGAGTCGCTTGAGGGCGGCTGGAGTGGAGATCTGTTGCAAAAGGGTGCTTCCCCAGCTGCCACCCGTGACCCAGGCGGAAGAATTAGTTACATTGGCCGAGTAGGACTTAATCAGATCAAGCATGTCGTCAAGTGGAAGATCTGATGCGAATGTCAACTCCTTCAGAAGCATTTTTCCGCCGGGGATGTGGTGGATGTGCGTGTCAAACAAGCCTGGGGCGACC
Organism: Diaporthe destruens; assembly: GCA_036986855.1. Lineage (NCBI taxonomy): Eukaryota > Fungi > Ascomycota > Sordariomycetes > Diaporthales > Diaporthaceae > Diaporthe > Diaporthe destruens. The sequence goes on from BTXE01000006.1 coordinate 2,679,693, forward strand.
GCCGCTCCAGCCATGTCCTTAATGACTGTCGCGGTACCAATGAAAGGCTCAAGTTCGGCGTCGTTGGAGGAGACAGCCACAAACTTCCCATCTTTTACCGCAAAGCCAGTCGCAGTAGAGGACGATCGTTCCGCCGCAGTGAAGATACTGGCGTTGCGAACCACAAAGTCGGCCTGGGAAGCAGTCATATTCTGGGCAAAGCGAACTCTCGTAAATGTATCGTCGGTGCTGGGCTGAGCGTTGTTCATTGTCGCGTTGCTCACTGTCGCGTTGCAGTCGGCGCTTACTCCCAGAGTTCCGCTAAGGAACGCCAGGAGTGCGGCCGCGCACAAGGTATTCAATGATGACTTCGCCGCCATGATGCTTTTGTGCAATTAAGGTTAGCCCAAGACTCGGGATCGAGTAGATCATGCCCGATATATACATTTCTGATCACCTCTCATCCTGCACTGAGGCCGTGGTATCAACCGTGAAGTTGCAATGTTGGGAGCGCGTACATTGTCCGAATTGGGTATATTATAGTGAGAAAAGCGCCAATATGCCCCTAAATACCACTACAATTATGCTGGAACCGCCAACACCTCCCTAGATGGGTTTAGCGACCCGCCGTCCCTATCAATGTGACGGTCGTACTCCATGGCCAGCCCGATGCAGTGGGGATACCCTAGGCCCTCCGTTTGATATGCCGGATAGCATACTTGCCCGTGGCGCAGACTTTGCCGCTGTGACTGTGCATCATCAAGCTGCCTGACCGACATATAAAGATAATTGGGTAGATAGTCTTTCAAATTGCTTAGTTAATGGTGACTCGCATTCAATGCACGAGCATGTCGCCTTCTAAGGCTAATAGAGTATGATTTGGATGAACTCTGTTGCAACAGTTAACACTGTCCGCCACAATCAGTATTGAAATGATAACATCACATTTTGAAAACTGTGGGGCCAGGTCCAGCTTTATTATTATCTCTTGTCCTATCCGAGGATTGGCACGATTCAGTGATACCTCCACCCTTTCGTAACCCCTTCGCGCTGGCCAGCACTTGAGGTGGACCAGGTGCCGCGACGCCATGCCGACGCGCGGGGTCACCGTCGCTCTAATTTATCTTATTGGTACCTACATCGACGACTCGAAAGGTCGAACGATTGACGACTGATGGGCTCTCGGCCATATGGCTGGCCTCGTGCTGTCCCGTCCCACTTTGTGCTTATCTCGATGTTTCGAAGACGACACACGGGGTGGCGGTGAGTTCAAAGAGAGCCCTCCATTCCAGAAAGCTACCTACATATGTAGTACGGAGTACCTGGGTAGGTACTTATTATTAGGCACCTAAGGCATGGGCTGTGCCCCTTGCATGTTATGATAGTTGTGTTCCAGCAAAATGAATGAAGGGAATGCTATTCGGAGTTAATATTTTAACCTTTCGTAGAAGGTGCATATCCGGATGGAACAGCATTGTTTTTTTGTATCTGAAGGTCCACCACTGTTGGTCCCACAGGTCTGCACGTTGTGGGAGATCAAGAATGAAGCCCAACCACCACCCGGGCAGTAGAACGGAAGTAGTCGTGTTTAAGAGAATGATAATCCCCAAACATTTTGGTCCAATGAGTAAACAGTCTGGACCTGCAACACATTTCTGATCATCCAAATTATCAGCCAACTACCTTGGCGCCTGCACCGTGATCCGATATGCCATTAGCATCCAAGAACGCCCGATTCCGGGTTGAGAGGTTCACAAGTAAGCCAGCACAAGCCCAATGCCCAGTCTCTTCTGCCAGCGCAATCGCACTCGTACACTGGTCGGCAACAAACTTCCCACCGGCAGCATTGAAGAGCACTAGAATCATATCGAGCCGACCGTACTCAGCCGCGTACTCGATAGCCGAGCGTCCCCCGGCCCGTACGCCTGGAGCATCCACTTTGGCGCCGAGATCGAGCAACTTCTTCGCCATCCTCAGAGAGCCCGTTTTCGCTGCTAATTGAAGTGCAGTGGCACCGTAACGAGGCGCCGGGGCTGCGTTCACGTCCGCCTTGTGTCCAAGCAGGAAGTCCACTATACTATGGCTTCCAACTTCGCAGGCCTTTTGTAAGGGCGTGCGTCTCAGACCCAATTTTGCTTCCTTGTGGACGTCCGCCCCTTTCGAAACGAGCAGTTCTACCAGCGGCAAGCTTCCTCTCCCTATAGCATCCAGTAATGCCGTTTGCCTGGCAGTGATCTTCGAAGCTAGGTTTGGCTCGACTCTGATGTCTCCCGTCATGCTCGTTGTCGAATTTGGATCACCTCCACCATCTAGCAGGTTTGAGATCGTCGCAAGACGATTCTCGTAGTGCTCGACAGCAAACCCGAGTGCACTCATCATCCGCGACTCATGGTCAAAGACCATGGTGTTGACGTCAAAGCCTGCTGTTAGCAATAGGTCCAAGGCCGCCTCGTCACTTGTCTTGAGTGTGTGCAGGAGAATCTTGCCACCGAATCCTGTACGACCCCGTGGGTATCGCTGTTGAAAGCTTTCAAGTATAAGACTCAACAAGCTTCGATCATGAATCACCGCGTTCAGAATGGCTTGCTCATCTGCCGGATCTGCTCCGTGATCAAGTAGATACTTGAGTATTGCCTCATCTCGAACTGGAGCGGCAGCAGCCAGGGGCGAGGAGAAGCGCTCAGAACCGTCGGTAACAAAGACACGCCGGCCACCAGAAACTGTGTAAAGGCCTTGCCCCTTGAGGGATGACAGGAGAGATTGTTTCCTTGCAGGATTCATGTTCAAATCAGCACCGAGACAGATCATGAAATCAATAACTGACCTGTTGCCAGCTTTGATTGCGAACGAAAGGGGAGGGCAACCCCAGTAGGTGTTGACGCCGTTGCCAAGGCAGAACAATGCTTTGATAATCTCCAGATCCCCCCATGCTATCGCTGCCTCCAAGATTTCCTCGTCCATCACATATTCAAGTGCCATGTCAGATTCCAGTATTGCCCAGGTGATAGAGTGGCTTTTGATTCGCACGGCCTGGAGGAGCGATCTGTCTGTCTCGTCGTTGGAATTTAGTGGATTGGCACCAGCCTCCAGCAACTTCAGGGCCATTTCTTCATGGCATGCCTTTATAGCGCGGAGGAGGGCTTGATCTAGGGCGTTCCTATCCGGAGCCCTGACCAACCGCAGAACTTGGTTGAGGTAGGCCGAGCTGCCGGACTCGGCGATGGCGCATAGTGTTGCCATCAGGTGATCAGACCTGTCAATTTCTTTCCAAGCGCCTTCTTTCACAAACATGTCCACGAGCTCATCATCGTCGTTACGGATAGCTGCAGCTAAAGCAGTGGTAAACCCTTCGTCATGTTCGAGTACACATGGCTCCCCACTTACACGTGCACCATGCGCAAGGAGCAATTGCACTAAGCTGTGGCTTCCGCTCGAATCGGGCTGCTCCGGTGAGCGCCAAGTCGAGCCCTCTTTGGTCCGCGTGAGGGAGCAGTAAATCGACGAGATCCCGATTGTTTCTCCTCGCTGCTGGGCCTATTGCATTCCCAATCTTTTTGCCCTCGGAAGCAAAGCACGCACTGTCGTGCATACCTTGACATGTTTGCATTATTTGTCGGACAAATCTGTACCCTGAATCGTTCTTCAGATACCGGGCCGCAGTGACAATCGTGTTCTTACGGAAAAAATACGCATGCTTTGCTGGGGAGATCTTTGACATGAGTTTGTCTACCAGTGCTGTGTCTCCCCAGCGAACTGCGGCCCCCAGGAGCCTGGGCTCAACCGTGGCACCGTTGTCCAGAAGCAAATCCACAAGCCTCATATCAGGTCGGCGATATTCACCCCAGAGGCCAATTGAACATTCTAGAGCTCCTTTCTCGCCATCATACCCAGGTGGTTTGCAGGTTTTGTTCACGTCAGTACCGAAGCGTAGCAGCAGTTCCAGAATTTCGAGTTGGCGCAGCTCTGCTGCCCGTTCAGTGGCTGCCATTCGACGCTCATCCTCATCACGGTCATAGTCAACAAATATGATGTCATCTGGCCTGACAATTTTCAATGCAAGGAGGTCGTGAACGGTCCTTGCGTCACCCGCCGTGATCGCTGCTTTCAATAGCGTCTCTGCCAAGGCCCTCGAATAGACTGTCGAGGCCCCGGTTCTGAGATGTCGTAAGACACTGCGCCGTGCAGGCTCGTGCTCGTTGATGAACTTGATGATGAGCTCCACTGGCGTCTGATCAATCCCTGCGAAGTTGTTGGCGACGGAGAAGAGCAGGAGTTCGATGAACTGATCAGTGAATACTCCGGTTCCATCACCAGAATCGTACTGTCTGCAAAAGGCCCCATCCGCATCGACGAGTACGAGGGACTGTAGCTTCTCAACCAGCTCTTCGGCAGTTGGTTTACGCTCATCTGGGGCATACAATGCACGTCGTACAGTACTTGAACCTGAGTCTCCAAGGAGGAGGCGAGCGGAGTCGATGGGGCTGAGGTCATTCAGGCGATGGGTAGGGGCGATAATGGTCGGACTGGTGTAATTCAAACCAGGGATCCATAAGTCGTTCCGGCTCGATCGATCTGTGAGGGTATGTGAGCAGTTGGATCAATGCACACATCGCCGTCCTGGTTCAGACAACTTCTAAACTTAGTAGATGACAAACATACCTGGAGATAGTAGACTTGATGGGAAAGCTGGAGGCGCTGGTGAAAGTGGTCCCAGAAGCCTCTCCCACGCTCCTGGGCTATTTGGGATGGAGAATGAATCCCAAACGTCCGCCTCAAAATCCCCAGACTCGTAGCTTGCATGGAGGGTCGAAAAGTCCTCCTCGTTAGATGGGAAGCTAAGAAGCTGAAGCTGATTTCGTTTGCTTGGACTCCCAATAACAGACCCAAGCGAGTGTGAACCCATGCGTCGTTCGTGCACAATGACATCCTGGACCCGCAGCAGGTCGCCGTGAGCTGCAATGCTATCGAGCATACTACCAGCTCCCATATCCTGGTTCAAATCGAAGAGTTCCTGCGCTATGAGCCGCGGAATCATGCTTCGTGCCGGGCTTCTTAGTGGCGAGCCACGTGGAACGAGCTTTTGAACAGTGACGCCCTTTGGGAGGTTCTTGATCAACCGGTCTAGTGTAGGCTTCGTCAGTCATTGATGTGGCCGCGGTCAGAACCCTCATCCACGTACCGGCAACACTAGGATCTTCGGCCAGTGGTAGAGCCGGTTTGGCATTCTTCCGCTTCTTCTTCAATTCCTGCTCTGTGAGCAACTTCCCGCTAATACACACGTCGAAGCGATTTCCGAGGGCTTTCTGGGAGTCCAGCGCACGAAACACAGATATCCACTGATGCCGGGAGAGGTTCTTCCGCTGCCCTAAGTTCCGGAAGAATGTCTCCAGTTGGGCTGCGCTACCGCACAATTGTAAGCAACATCAGATAATACTGAAGTATAAGGAGGACGTACGTAGCTTTGAGACCCTTTTTGTTGTTTAACCTGGTCTGAATCTTTGCAGCCGTCATTTCAGGGTCTTGACGGAGGCCAATGAGCCACTGCTCATGCCTCCCCAGCCGCTCTTGGATGTCAGAATACACCGGCATCCTAGAATGAGCTCAGATTCCTTCGATTTGTGAGTCGGCAAACGAGTTCAAACTCTGACGGCTGGACCACGAGAAGTTTTTGAGTGCCAAGGCCCCTGCACGTTGGACAAAGAGTATTAATGCCGGGCAAACAGAGGGGGACTTGGCTACTGCTCTCCAGACAACTCGACCTCGCGAAGCCTCATACGCACCTTCAGAGGTTCCTTTGCATAAAAGCTTTCGTCATCCGATGGGGATGAAAGCACTGGATTGAGCAAAAGCTCAGTTGCCATGGACAGATGCTGAGGATGCGCTCGCTGGCTTAAGAGGTCTACCACATACCTAGTACATAATCCTATGTCGTCCGGGATCCATCAATCATGAAAAGGGACCAGATTTTGGCAAGGCTCTCGCTAATTATGCAGATTCTGGCGTCCATAATCGTACTGAAATTTCGATCACCGCCCCCTCCCAGCCCCGACTTTGGGGTGGCACAAGCCAGCTTCTGTCCTCACTTCGTAGCAAATCGTCAGGAAAGTTGCCAGGGTCTTATATGCAGGCTGGGCCTCAGTCTCATTGGGAACCCGGCACCGGCACAACCAATTTCCCGACAGCATAATATAGCGTATGAGTGAGTAGATCCGTCTAGTCCCTCGGATGGAAAGTCTAGTCCATCTCTACCGCAATTCAGACCAACGCTTCATGCCAACGGCAGGCTCGTTCAGCCAACTATATGGGACTTAAGGGCTTGTGAATTCATCTACGCCACTGGACCGCCAACTTTAGAAGTTGGGATGTGTTGACTGTCCGACCTTTTCAGGGCCATGATGCGTACAAGACCACACGCGGGTCGGGTTGCTCCACAGCACACAGGCGGCTCACCCATACGAATCAGGGCGAGCGAATCGTGTGCAGGTCATAAAAATACACAGAGCATGTAAATCTTAATGTCGTCCCAACTTCAGTCTGCTACTCGTGCATCAATGCAATACTAGTATAAGTCAGTGTACAGTCATATGGAGCAAAAGTTGAAGGGAGTGTACTTGACACAGTGCCTATTCCATCGCCTGAAATTAATTGTCCCCCTAAATAGTCACGGTAGAGCCGACCTCTCCCGATGTGTTCTGCTGCTGTTACTAGGTCCTTGCCCGCTTAAGTGCGCAGCGTCGATACAGAAGACGGTAGAACTCTATTGCTACGTTTGTTTAAATCCCTGAACCAGTTCTGGTATTGAACGCTTCCCCACATTTAACCCCATTCGACATTAGTGTTGCTTCGATGCGCTGACCCCCGGATGTTTCATTATGCCGCAGAAGCTGGCATCGCCGGCAAAAGTGAAACAGTCGACTCCCTCAGTGCGGGCTCAATGCCAAGCATCTGAATTTCTGGTTGGAGAGCACAGACGAATTCCTGGCAACGACTCTGTGCTAAAGGGTTTCCACTATGCTCACGGGGGCGGTACAATGGAAGATTTAAGAATCGCGACGGGCCCCGTCTGCCTGCTCCCGGGCCCTTCTTTCAGATCAACATTGGAGCAATCCGTTCTTCACCTTATTCGCATCCGGATATTTGGCCGATCACTTCGCAACAAGATGCTTGCACTACCGACAGTGTGGGTCTGGCTGCCCTTAGCTTGGTTTGTTGCAAGCGACACCCGTCTCTTGGAGCATATCTCCGCGGCTAGAAAGTCAGGTGAAAACAAGTTGAAGACTGCGAATGGGCAACGACCGACCGGAAAGGCTCCATTCAGCTTATACGCTCGTATTGCTGCCTATGTATCCATGGCCATCTTGTTTTGGTCGATTTCTTTGTCACCCAACGACCAGCAGGAGGCAGCGCAACTCAGTAAAGCAAGACAAGCTTTCTTGTTCAGCACACAATCGAGCGGCAGTCCTTCCGCCAAGGCCACTCAGGCTCCCGTCGAGACTGAGCCGGAAATCGAGGTTCACGATGAGCCCATCCACAATGAGACTCTAGGATTCCAGAAGATATTCGTCATCAACTTGCCGGAGCGGACAGACAAGCGGGATGCCTTGTCTCTGGCTTCTGTGCTGACAGACATCAAGCTCACATGGACGAGTGCAATTCGCGGGGTCAACGTGCCAGACAAGTCTTTGCCTCTGGGTGTAGACAGAAAGGGTTGGAGAGACGGAGGCATCGGGTCCTGGCGGAGCCAAATGAATGTGATTCGAACGTGGGTATTTCACCAGCCCAGGAAAGACGGAACCTGGCTCACTGACCACATTGCAAATTCAGAATGGTTGAGGAGAACATAGCGACTGCGCTCATCTTGGAAGACGACGCAGACTGGGATGTGCGGTTAAAAGACCAGCTTGATTTAATCTCGCAGGGGACGCAAGTGTTGCTCGAAAGAGCCCACACGGAACCTGATTTCGTCTCAAAACTCAACCCCAAAACCAGAAGATGGGACGAGATCAATTCACCATACGGAGACGGTTGGGATATCCTGTGGCTAGGGCATTGCGGCGAGACGTTTCCCGAGCGGATCCCCGGCCACCACGAGATCTACAACCTATCGTCGGCACGGTACACATACTACGCATTGAACGACGACGAGACTCTCCCGATCGACCCCAAGGACATCACCGAGACCTGGATCGGCCTCGAACACACGAGCGACAAGTACCGCGGGACGCGATGGGTGCATTTCAGCGGCGGCCCGACCTGCAGCCAGGCATACGCACTGTCACAAGCCGGCGCAAGGAAAGTCCTGCACGCGCTCAGCGTCGGCGGCACGCTGATCGAGCAGCTGGACAACGCGATGAGCCACCTCTGCCGCGACCATACACCATGGGATAACCCTGATGATGTGGATGGCCCGCCTGGTTATCCGGGTGCCAACATGCGGTGCCTCAGCGTCAACCCGCCCTTGTTCTCTCAGCACAAGCCGCGAGGGCGCAAGGCGGCGGGTTCTGATATCGAGACCGTGGAGGATGGTGATGGCATCAGGGAGGTGGGAGAGTCGCCGAATCTGGTGTGGAGCGCTAGGTTGAATGTCCAGAATCTTCTACATGGGAAGCCGATGGAGGACCAGTTCGCGAAGCGCCAGGAAGGGATTTTAAAAGAACAATGATTATGTTGCTATCGACGCCATAAGCTTCCGGAGTGATTCGCTCCCAGGCCTCAGTTGCCTCAGGTTCCAACGGCCCAGCATTGGTCTGTAAGGCGTCCTTATCTCCGGCCGCCATCAGGTCAAATTGTGATAATATCTCATGTTATTCTAGGGAAACATGTAAATTTGTCCTTATATCACATCTGGATAGATTTTAATTCCACCTAAGAACGCTTTCGATCTCACAGCTCGCCCCGCAAGCTGATCCTATGGTGCCCCTTCCGCAGACTCTGGAGAGACCCTCGTTTTTAAAGCTAATCGAAATCGCAGGAACCATCGTTAACAAAACCTCTAAGAGACTTGGGGGCACTTAATACAACGTCAGCCCGGAACTTGGAAGCCATAAGTCCATGGGTAATTTGAAAGGGAACGCCATACCTAGGCCCTACGCCGTTTGCGACAACATCGCCAAACACAGCAAGCCACAATCGAAAGCAGCAGTGTTGCTCCAACAGCGGTTCCAACGATGATTCCAACTCGCGCACCATAGGACAATTTGTTCCATTGGTCCTGTGCACCACTAAGAACCTCAGAGCCATTCACGCTACAGTCCGCGGCATTACATCCCACAGGACCATCCCTCGTTGAAAGGTCCTCGTAGAACTCAGGGGGGATGTAATTGATCATGCTGGCGGGACAGGGCTCAGGCTTTTCTCTAGTTAATACCCGAGCTGTCTCGTAATTAGCGTCTGAATAATATTTGCAGGTTATGAGGGTAGGGATAACGGTCCGTACCAATACTTCTATCTTCGTGTTCGATTTTGGACGAAAAGTTGGGTTTGGACTAGAGATAGGTGACGGTACTCACAAGAGCTGGAGGCCTCGCGAAGCAGCTCGGGTGCTATTATTACTAGAAGTAGACAGATGGCCGGGATATTGAGGCGCTCCTCCGCTATAAGCGAATAGGAGCACCCGCAAAATATGAACAAAAGTTCTGGTTCCACTACCCTAGGGTATATACAAGAGTCACTGGTTGCCCTTGATTGGTTTTCGACAGACACACCCCATACAGCAAGGCTTCTTGGGTTTCTCAGCCGTCTGTCACTTCAATTTGACCACGTGCGCTGCAAGTCTCCCAGCCCCCGGGCCTTGTTTGGTACCAGCTGTGGTATGTCGTATGATGTGATCCATGAATGATTGGAGCAGTCATCAATTTCCACATTTCCGACTACCGGTGCGACAAGCGAGGCCTGGAGCGAAGCGAAGCAAACAATCAAGCAAACAGGTACTTCGAAACGTTCAAGACTTGGCCACGTCGGCCCCCAATTTTTACATTTGCTCGAAGTCCCGTGCGACGTTTGGTCCTGTGATTCATTGTAGCGACCATCTCGAGATCTAGTCTCGCCATATGACTCCTTTCGCGGCGTCAACGCCATCGTCAAGACGGTGCCCCTTAGCCTTGTCTGTCCACGGGTGCGTCGTAAGGCTGAGGCCACAACCACCCATCATATTTTAACCATAGTTATCGATACTAGGTCTGGTTCAAGCGCTGTATCTTGAGCGCTTTCTACCTTATGAAGGTGCCATGTATGTCCTCGGACATATACGGAATAGAAGCAAAACCACTCACTGTATTAGGCACCGAATGGACGAGAGGAAACAGTAGGCATAGTTCAATTTTAAGGAAATCGTGGGAGGCACGAGGGAAAAACTGATTGACTTCCAGTCTTATTGATTGAATTCCAGTAGGATTGAAAGATAGAAAGATGTGGTGCTGTATTCTCCAATAGATTTAGTTCCCCATTGGATGACATTGCCTCGTCGCCATTACTCATATGCCCAAAACTTGAAGTCCCCGACGCCGGTGTTCTCAAGCGCTCCTCGCCAAATAGCTTTCACTTTCGCTTGGTCCCGCGCGAAATGTCAATGCTCACATTTCCAGCCTCACGTTCCTTACGTTTCGCTCGTTTTCGGTACAAGAAAAACACAACGATGCCAGCTATGACAGTTCCAGCAAGCACGCCGGAGATAATAAACAAGATCTTCCGATCGACACAATGATCACAGCCTCCATCTGTGTTTGGCAAGGTCGGGGGTTCCGAGCTGTTGGTACCGTCTGTGCCGTTTACCTCGAGTACTGGTGGCTGAGGAAATGTATCCATCATGAGCATCTTAGATGCGAATAGTTCTCGGTGGTCAGTTGGGGAAGAGGTGGGGCTATATTGTTGTCAGCACTACTTTACAGCACAAGTCGACGGCAAACGGCATCAGAACAAACAAGGGGGAGCGATTCTACTCACTGTGGTCTGGAGTGTCCAGGCGGCGATCCCTTCAATGAGTACGTTTTGGCTGCGATCGTAAACGTGGCAAGACTGAGAGGACTCGAGGAAGTGATGAGGAAATGCTGATTATATCACTTCTAAGAGACTCGCATCGTATCGCTTGCAGTCCGAAGTTGGCGAGATCCGGCGGGACTTGCATGTGGAGAAACCAAATGATTATCAAACACGAAAGGGATTAAAGGTAGAGAATAGGGCTTGAATCTCGAAATCAACATGTTTGCGGAGGACAGAGTGACAAAACAAAACACATCATCGTGCAAGTCTTTTTGAGACGTTGCTCAAGGCCATGTCAAGTACTGCATGCTGCCGTGAGGCTGAACCGCCTGGCTAGCCACTATTCTTTCCAAAGCACCAGTGTAGCAAACACTCGCTTGCCTCTTATTTTGAGTTTGCGTGCAATGCCTCTGTGCCTGTGTACTGTTTCGCAAGACGGATCACCAGTCGCACATGATCCCGTGTAGGCTACACTTCAACCCAATTTTTTTATACTTCTGGTGGGGTTCTACCTAGGTAGGATCAACGATTGAATTTCAATCGCGGTGTGCGAGGCTCTAATCCCGTGCCAAAAGTATCGGTAGCTATAGGGGGATTGAACGTGTCTTTGCTCACCGCGGTGCCATAAGACACAGTTCCAATGTCATACATAAAATGTTGAATCCCGTTCGTCAAAGCTAACTAATCTCCCGGTTGTTCCCTTCGCCTGTGATCGAGGTCTCTCGCGTCCAACGTGGATTGTGAGGCCTGTACTCCTTGCACCACAATACGGAGCCGCACAAGCCTCAGCCTCGAAGTCTGTAAAAACACGCATATGCTTGGGAATACAACGGGGCTGAGTGCTAAGGTCCACACAGCCATTGGGGGGTATCTCTGCCACTGACGACTCAGCCCTGGAGATGACAACGGGTGTCGCAGCATCACACAGATGCCGCACGCTGGCGGCGGTTGCTCACCAGGTTCTTGAGCACACACAACCCTCTGTAATTATTGGGTTGATCAAACACGACATCTACGGAGTAATACAGGCTTGTTGAGGCATATTCTACTTACCCAAAGCCTGGAGTGATGGAATACGACCTGATTTTTGGGTTAGAATCCACACGAGGAACTATATTACACTAGTCATCAGAAACCCTTGTGATCCATACCTAGGTACTGCTCAGCCTCACTAGAGAGAAACTCAACGCAACGATCGCCATGACGACCCAATTCCGCAAATGCTACCATAATTACTTACTGGCTTGCCTCGAGTTCAAACTTCAGAGCTTGAGGAGATCACGGCCGCGTCTGCGCTGAGCGGCTCGTGACCCAGCTCTGTAGGGGGCATGACATCCGCCGCCGGCTCTGATGGTGATACATAAGTTGCCTCAGCGCCAGGAAGTGAGCTGTGTGACAGTAGTTCACTTCCTGGCGCAGTTTCCATCACTCTTGTGCCCCGATCACCATTCAGCTCACGGCTGGTTGGGCTTGCCGTGTGGTCCTTGGTCTAATCATTCTCAAGGCCGCCATTTTCGCCGTCCTACACCGAGCAGAAAACGCCGACAGTAAGAAGCAGCGGCACAATAATTCCGCTAATGACGTCCCCAATTGTCTTTGTGCTGTCAGCTCTTGACTTGAAACTACTGACCGGGGGTGTGGCAGATTCAGTGATAGTGATAAGTACCCGTGGGTTTCGGTTCTTCTCACCTACTACGGAGGTTCTTCCAATAAGTCTTTACCGCCAAGGCGCAGGGGTCCCTGGTCTGTGCTCCTCCGATTTCCGGATTTCTGTGCGGAGACAACGTTAGCTGAGATTGCCTTTTGAGACTTTTCTGTCCAGACTGTCCTCAACTCGTCAAACTTCTCTTCACCACTCTTTTCCTGGTGTTTTGACCATGAAGTATTCAATTGCCACCCGGTCACAGATTTTAACTCTTCTTGCAGTTGGGTTCCAGCATAACGTCATTGAGGAACGGACTGGTGTGCCAACACGTACCCAACGGAATATATGGCACAAAGCAATCGACCGTGGGTTTGACCCGCACGCCCAGCAGTTTCTGATTCTTGACGTATACGTTGAGGATGGCAATCGAACGGGTCGCCCACCTAAGGAGAATGAGGAGAAGGAGGAGATTCTAGAGATTGTCAGTGATGATCGGAATGGAAGAGAACTTTCAAGTGACGATATCGCTGATCGGCTGGGCAACCGCATTGGCAAGAGCACCGTCTGGTCTCAAGAAGACGAAGCCAACACGGAAGCCGGTTTAGGAACCCACTGCGCTAGTAGTGGGTGAGAAGAAGCAAAACCCACGGGTAGGTCCCAATAATATCTGGAGGAGTGGAGATAGGGCTTGCTGTCGGATTTTCGGGTATCGATCGTCATGGTCCTCCTCCTTTCGGCATCCCACCAGCATACCTACTTAAGTAGGTAATAGTGGTAAGTCGGGGCCGCAGGGTTCCCAGCTTGTGACGACCACAGCCATGTAATATATATGGATTTAGTCGGTGTATCGCTCAGGCTATGAGGCAGAGAGAGAGGTGAACGCGTGGAATCAAATTGGCTGAGATTGACTAGTACGTTCTAACGCAAATTGCGCAATTGAAAAGTCACCACATCCTCATCCGTGCATAAGTGCTCCAAAGTGGCCGATATATCACGTTGTGCTATGGTTTACATTCATAGTTTCTATGCCAGCCTGTCAGGAAACATGCGTCCGGTGAGACAAGCTCAGAGAACTACACCGCTGGTGGAACCAGTGCAATCCGACACACTCAGGTTCGTTAGCGTTCATAAAGGCGATTCCGATCTGAAAGCGCTGCCTTCAGCCTCTCCGATTGTTATAATGAGCTCGCGGAAGAGACATAAGACCTCTGATGGGACCTGTTAGTGACTGGAGCAGATGAGAAAAGCAACATTGAACTTCATTTTACCGGATGGTTACAGTAGTGGTGAACCAGCTGCGCTGTGCGTAAAATCCGTACTAGCTGCTACTATGGTGACATCTCCTCCGTGTTCTCCTTGCCTTCAACGATACCGTTGGCCCGGTCTGAATGCTCGACCATGTTGTTCACCGGACTTTCGACTCTGTATGAGCCTGGTAATTCGTTGATGTTTGGACGTGCACACTCATCCATCGTGGAAGAGTTATGCAAATGTTCTGCTGCGGCCGCAAGTGACTGTTGTTGTGAATTTTGGTTATTTGTGCCGCAATCCTCAGCTCCTTGCATCTCCTGCACATTGTCACTGGGACATATTTCCGCTGCCTTCCGGTCAGCAGATAGCTCAACGGGCCCAAGACGTGTCGTCTCCTCAGGTGAGGGGACAGCCTGGACAACAGAGGTTGTTCCCGGAGCCGCATGCCTCCGACGCACATAAAGTATTATCAAGATCAAGAAACAAATGGTCGAGATTGCACTGATAACTGTGGCGATAATGATCACCAGCTTGTCAGTCGGCTTGGTGTCGGTCAGGTCGGAGTTATCCGATGTTGAAGGGGAGAACAGCATTTTATGAGTCCCTCGAATGGACTCAGGCCCGCATGATAAGAACGTATAAGTAGGAGTATCTCCTACAGTGGTATCTCCAGTCTGAAGCCATGTCACACACGCAGGGGTCACCGAGCCACCGCTGCCAGTCCATCAGTCAGTTATTCGTCGAGATTTGTGCGAAGGCTTCATCATTACCAACAGAAAGTGTTTGATCCACAAAGCATTTCAGTGAACGAGGCCCAGGTCAATATATCGTTTGTCGAGGAGACTGCAGATGGCCTGGTCGCCATGGCACGAGCATGAGATGGACCATGGAACGCGTTGAACTCGTGGCACTCGTACTCCGAGTAGAAGACGGTCATGTTGTCCTGCGGATCAATACACTTCATGTATTGACCCCAGGTCGTGCAAATGTCCGAGCCAAAGTTGGGGCAGAAGAGCGGAAATGCTGGAAACAAAATCCATCAGAAACCTATTCTGGGTAAGGCAGCAACCATCCCAACGTGTTTACGCAGTACAGGAAGGGGATAATCAGTTTTGTTATTTCTTTTAGGGGATGGGGGCTCCGATGTGCGCATACCATCATCATACCTGTACCCACATGTACCCTTGAGAGGAACTTGACGAGGAGCTTTAGTTGGGATTGGCATCGCGGGTTTGTCATATCGTTTCGGGAGAGTCAACGTCTCTGGTGCATTCTGCAACAGGTGGAATCCATAGGAGGGGTTGATCAACAGTGAGACCTGCAGGAGTCCCAGGGGTAGGAGCGAATGCATCGGAAATTGCATTTTGTTCGCGTTGATCAGATGAAAACTAGTGGGCCGCGACGAGGTGTTCGAAAAGCACTGCACACCTAGCTCGCGAAGGGAGTCCAAGCAGTGCGATGGATTTTACACACCCTTGACGAAATGTCAGATGATCAAAGACGCGTGGAAAGACCGACTAATATCAGGTTGGAGGGGGCAGGATCTTTGAAACTGGCCTCCACGAAGGGGGCTGGGGGTGACTACCGATTCACATCTCCATCTGCTAGTAGAAAAATCATCTCCAATTGTGCCTGTATCAAGGAGTGTGGCAAAAACGTCACGAAAGTAACATCTTCGCCAACTTTCTAACGTGGACTGAAGTATTTCATTTCACGGCAGTCTGCCGTGCAACGATCTGGAATGCCCATCATCCCCGCCTGTATGCGACCAAACCTGCCTGCGCTCACCTGGCTAGAATGCTCCATTACCTATGAAGCTACAGACTTGGGGGAAAAGTCATGGTCTATCATAGAGATCGACTTCCAGATGTGACCATATTGATTTCTTGTCGTATGGCACCTGGGTGCCCTCTACATACTCTTCACCCTTGCTGAGAGGCCCACAAACATGTATAAAACTTGGGCGGGTAGGTATGGTTCTATGTACATAATTCCGGGATTCAAGCCACGCAACCCAGAGTGACATTGCTATTGGAAAATCTTCGATAGATCATGGGGCATCCGTCGGGTCCCTGCAATCTGGTCAGACAAAACACGCGGACATTGGAGCCGTCGTCATCTAGCTTAGAATCAAGCACTCACCAGTCCGTAACAAGTCCTTCATCCAAGTTTGCCATGACCTGCAGGTCATCGCTCGATACCTCGAAGCCGTTGACGTCGACGTTCTCGACAAGTCTCTCCTTTCTGACGCTCTTTGGCAGGGTGATCATGTCATTTTGCAGAGACCACCTGGCCGGCACGCGATCAGTACGTACCTATCACAACCTTCCGGGAACGTGACAGGCGAGGGCGGAGTCGATATACTCACCTCACAAACAACTGCGCAGGCGTGCACTTGTACGCCTTGGCCAGGCTGACAATCTTGGGGTGTCTCATCCGCATCGCCCTGGCCAGCGGCGCGTACGCCTCCACACTGATGTCGTGCCTGGCACACGTCTCACGGATGGCGGTCTGCGTGTTGAACGGGTGCACCTCAATCTGGTTGATGACAGGGTGGACCTTGGGGTTCGACGCCATGAGCTCTTCAATCTGTGGACACGGCCCATTGCATCAGTACACAACACAGGCGCGACAAGCAAACGCTGTTTGCCTGCTCCGACTCGGCCCGTTGCAGAGGGACACACTCACATGTCTGACGCCAAAGTTGCTCACGCCAGCCATCCTGACCTCCCCCGCCTCGACGGCATCCTCCAGCGCCTTCCAGCTCGTCAGGCGGGCCTCCTTGCCGCCGTACGGGCTGTGCAGCAGGAACAGGTCCACGTAGCCCAGGCCGGACACGTCCACGGACTGCCTGATGCTCCGCCGCACCTGGTTGTAGTTTGTGCTGCAGCTGGCCAGCTTCGAGGTGTAGTGGATGTCCTCGCGCTTCAGGCCGCCCGTGTTCTCGGCGCTGTTGAGCCAGTCCAGGATCGCCTTGCCCGCCTCGCGCTCGTTGTGGTACATCTGGGCTGAGTCGAAGCCCCGGTAGCCTGCCGAAAGGGCCCACTTGGTTGATTGGTAGGCCTCCTTCCCGGACATCATGTACAGGCCAAGCTGGATCTGGGGGATCGTCTGACCAGTGGCCAGCTGTCGTATGTATGGGTCAGCATTCTGGATGATGAGATTGCTGGCCCTCCGCTGTCATTGGCATACCTTGACCCTGGTCGCCAGTGTGTAAGTTTGGGATGGCATGGTATTAGTGTGTTTGTCAGATTGAGGCCGTCGCTGGCTGAGATGTCGGGGTTAATGCTGCCGGGATGACAGCTGCAAAGATGTTTCCCTGTGACGTCAGGAACTCACCAATGACTGCCCTCCGACATCGGCTCTCGGAACGACCTCAGGACGTTGTAGACCTCGGGAGTCGATGCCATGTCTACAGTGCTGGCACGAACATCTCCACTCCCCATGGCGAATTAATCGTCTGCCGTGAACTTCAACGATGACTGTAGTCGATTGTCCACAGTTTGCTCAGTAGTTCGAAATACAAAAGCATCTACCATAAAACTCAATCACCCGAACACGATCATGTTCATCCCCCGGGGCCCGAAATCTTGCGTCCCCTCGTCTGTCCGGTGTTATCCAGATTAGTTGCCCCCAGGAAATCTTCCAGAGAGTGAGGAACAAGGAAATCAAGATGCGGTTTGGTCTTATGTAGATGGCTGTCTACACGTGGTTGTCCACAGATGGTTGCTCTGCTGCCAGCTGAAACTTGAAGGGGGTTGCGAGGGCAGTAAGCAACAACAGCCCAGGCACAAGGAAGGAACCGAAGCAGCATGTCAAGATGATGGTGAAGAAAGATTTTTTTTATTGATAAAAAAAAAAAAGGCCTTTCAAAAACCAGAGGCACTCTCACTGTTAAAAGACCCCCATGTGTCTCAATACTCCCAGCAGCACACCAATGGAACCGAAGCCAACCGCCCCGAGACCCACGACCGTCACGACACGACACCACCTCCCCCGACTCTCTTCCCGACTGCGCGTCGCCTTGCACCTCTGGCACTGGCACTAGCGGCCAGAGGTGCATTGTTCCTCAGCCCATCCGACCGAGGCCCAGTAGTCGTCCGAACTCTGCCTCCTCCACCGGCGGGTAGGAGCGGACGCGGCTGAGAAGGCATCCAACGGTCAGCAACGTGGATAGCAGCTCCTGGATGGCAAGCGAATGACTCGACGCGAAGTCGAGGGGAGACAGGAATGATGACTCTTCCATGGAGCTCGAAGACGCGAAGGGGAGTTGATGACAAAGAAGGCTCCGCGGGGCTGACGAGAAGAACAAGTGGCTTCACGAAAGAGAAAGGGAATAATAATGGAACGGAAAGACGGACAGCGCGAAGAAACCTCCGTGACGCGAGTGGGACAACGTGAACAGAGGAGAACATGACGTGAACAGAGGAGAACATGAAGGAAATCGACTTACGTTGACTCCCGGCCGCTCCCGCCGCCCCGTGGAGGCGTGGCGATGGCGTTCGGAGGACCGATTGACTTGACTGGGCCGGATTGACGTTGTCGGAAGGATGGGCATCGGGAGGCGCGCGCGAACCCTGGTGAAGGGCGTGGGGAAAAGGAGTGTCGGGATCGTCGGTGGCGGTCGTGACCGGTCGGTGCATGGTGTTGAGGGTCTCGAGAGGGATGGCTTCGGTGGTTTGGCTGTCCATTGTGTGCTGCAAGATGGGAGTTGAGAACATGGGGGTCTGAATGCGTTTACAGTGAGAGTGCATGGTGTGAAGAGAAAAGAAGAAAAGGGGAAAAGGAGAACACGCGAGGGCGGGGGACGGGTTGGGTTTAAATATTCGCGAGGCGTCGACAGTTTGTTGACTTTGCGCCTGCCTTCGTCTGAGAACGTGCGGTCAGCTGCCACTCGAGTGCGTGAACAGTAGACAGTTTGGGAAAGACCGCTCCCCTTCAAGAGCAGGCAGGATGTCATGGGGTCTGCCATGCGCCTCCCGTTTGATCTTGATGATGTATTCAGTTCTGGGTACCTACCTACCTAGGTAGGTAGGCACCGACCACCGAAGACGTGGTTGTTGAGTGAGTAAACCTACACCTACTGTGCCAGAAATGGATGCTTGAATAAACAAAAGACACAGTTGTGCAGCAAATGTTTAGACGTTCATGCTGGCCCAGGGCCTTGCCTCATACCCTAAGCTTGGAGTTGATCGATGCGACAGAAGGATTGGGCTACTATACCAGTCACTGGCAACTCCGAGTCCTGCAATGCCTGATCAGGTTTCGGGAAGGCTCACCGAGTCATCCCAGCTCTCGCCATGTCTGCACCTTCTCTTGAGAGAACAACAGAGAATGCTGCCGTCATCCCGGACAGTATTCTCCGGGTGCAGGGACAGACGTGGATACTGCAAGAGAACTCCTTCCTTCTTCGCACAGCTGAAGGATGGAAATGTGCTGGGTGATGCCACCGTTGCCTGCCTACGTCGGGGAACACTTTCTCGGGTTGGTGTCTGAGGGCAACACCGCTGATAGTTTGACCAGAGTCCTTCCCCAAGGGCCAAAGGCCAGGGCCCAGGCTTGCGTCGTCACTCCAAAGTGTGATCATTGCAGAGCTGACTTGGGTTCGTATTGCTCTTCGGCTGTACATGTATCATGACCGTCAATACATGAACAAACTCATTGTCCACGCGAAGAAGGCATCGAAATACATCCCGTTCGTACTTCTGTACTGGCGCACAACATCCGAATCCTGAGGCCAGGCCGTGAGACTGCCTGATGCTTCTATCAGGACCTCGGGAGATTGATGATGTCACAAGTGAAGAGTGTCAGTCCACTGCGCCGGCATGAGCCTGCGCCTTCCTCCCCGAATTGTCCACAACTGAGTGTATATCGTCATCAACCGGACACTTTTCTCCGGGTGGGACTCTACACCAGCGCGGTCCCTTCCTGTTGAGTGGTTTCGCTTCTATTCCGTATATGTCCGAGGACGTACATGGCGCCTTCTTCCTGTTGAGTCAACTGGATATTGCCCCTTCCCGGCCAAGCCAACTCGCATGGTCAAGAGGGAATTCAATTCATGCCTGCCTGATGACTCGGACGGAAGCCAGAGATGTCTGCCAGATAGTACAATCTCGTCAATGACTTCTCACCGCCGACTGCTCTCAGCGCAATGAGGCAAGCAACAAAGTGTTCTGCGTCCTGATGAGTACCGCTGTGAATAACCGATGGGATATGAACAGCACCGAGGAGAATCTGCCCAGGTAATAGAACCCCATGGAAGGCCAAGCTATCCGGAGCGTGCCCAGTTGCGGTAAATCTGGAGATGCTCCTTCCCGTTCCCCCTAGTCAAAGTGGTTGGTTGCATGTACCAGGTTCATCACCTGATCATCAAAAATACGTCACTGCGTTGTAGAGGTCACTTTGCTCAGCAACTGGCAGCCAGCTTCCCTCGGTGCTTTGACAGCAGCCCTGGATGCAAAAGCAGCCCCGTGATTGCACTGACAGCAAGGGTTATGGCGGGCGCTTCGTGGCCCTCAGCACTTGAGCGTGCACATGTGATTTGAAGCCCAGGGCTGGCGGCGGGATAGTCATTTCTAGTGCGTGGTGTGTGAGCCACTAACACCAAGCATGGTTCTTGGGACTGTCTCTTGACCTTGTGTGTTATGTTCCAATATCCTTTGGTGGTGACGCTAGATGTCGTGGGTTTGCAACGAAGCCGGTGCCAGTGTAGCTTGTTGCCTCTTGGTGAATCTGCCTGATCTCTGTTTCCACGCGGTGGCTTCATCCGGTAAGAACTAGTTCCAAGATGGATCAAGTAGTTACTATTACATATTACCTATTCCGGCCATTGTCCCGCTCAAAAATGAAAAATGAACCCTAGACCTTTCACTTTCTCATCACATCAGTCAGTCACCTTGAACACAGGAAATCACCAACAATCAGTCATCAGAAATCACAGATTTCAAACGGTCAGAAAGCCAAAGCACCAAAACTAGTTACTCTACACCATTCTCGGCACCTACTAAACTCGCGCTCAAAATGCGATTCCATATCGTCGCCTGGGTACTGGCACTGGCCAGCTCAGTCAACGCCGCTGCGTTACCTGTGGATGCACGTAAGTAGTCGAAACCTACAGAACACATCTGGCTTGTCAGCTTGGGGGAGCTGACGAAACAACCGCGTAGACGGTCACAACGAGTTGCAAGCAGCCCAACCACTGGTCGTCGAGCTGCCACTACACCTCTCAAACCTGGAGAAGAGGAAGAAGCGAAAGGGGTTCAAAATACCTATCATTGGCTGCGGATGCTCCCCCGCCGGTTGCGGGTGTGGTCGCTAGCACGTTTAGGTGGTTGGTCTATACTGGGTGGATACATCATCAGTTCACTTCTTCTGGTTCGATGGCTCCCGAGGGCGCTTCTACGCCCCTTAACTCCAGGGACCGAGTTACTGAATACGGGTGACAAGTTTTGATGGGCGTCATGGAATCGATTGTTCAGCCTTCAGTGGATACCGTAATGGCTTACACGTCGAAGGACGAGAGATACCGGTGAATTGAATCCGTTGAACTTGCTTTTTTTGAGGTCGCCGTAGAGCTTTAGGAAGACCTCAGGCTCAAAGGTGATTCGCAATAATTGACACGTATTGTGGTGAATATCTGAATTCTCTTCCGCTGGATTACGCACTCTGATAAAAAAAATACATTTAGAACCCTGGTCCTTCAACATGACAAGCTTCTCAGCTACTTGCTCAAAGCAGGCCGTAGCCTCCATCCCAATCATCTATGCAGTGAACTGCTTGAACATGATCTGCTTCATGGTCTGCACGGCACCCGTGCGACGTGAAACTTGGTGGGTATTTGGCAGGGGAGACAAGCTCACTGGCCATCCTCCGATATCGGCCTCGATCGTCTCGGTGCTGTATTGACGAGCGCATCTCAAGCAGCCTAACCTACCATATACCCATCACTCATGGTCAATTCACCACTTTGGCTCCGTGTAGAATGTGCGACCGGCAGACAAGCCTAATTGATGTGTCCGATTGAGCCTTCAACTGCGTACTGGGCTTCTGTGGTCCAATATTGCAGCCAAATTTGATACGGAACAGGTTGTCGGTGTCATGTAACGCACTTGAGCAATCACTTGACGGCAACTTATCGCGATAAACTGGGAATCCGTCGGATGATTTGGATAACCTTTTTGCACGAGCAAATTGGGTTTCAAAAAATTCCGGGTCATCTTGCCATCTCCAGGGTCTTCATTCTCACCCATTGACTCGGGACACATGAGCCCCTCCTGCCAGACCCACTCACCAGAGGGGCTACCCCAGAAAGGCCGTCGATAGCGACCCACTAGCACCGACACACCTCAATCTCGGACCCATCGTACGTGATAAGCTCGGCAGTCGGCGTGAACCTTGGCGGCTACGACCCTTCACCGGGCCCTCCCTCACCCCCCACGGGTTCCTCAACGGCCCCCGGGGTGTGCTGCATTTGTCACATATAGATTCAGCACGCGGGAACAATGGAGCCAAGCACCGAACAGGACTCCAAGAGACCGGCCCGGGACCTGGAGGGGGACGAGGTGGTCGTCGCGCACCAGGACCACCACCACCAGCAGCAGCAGCAGCATCATGCACTCAGCAGCCCCCCGCACCAATCGAAGCGCCGCCGGGTGGCAGACAGCGTCCGGGTCCGCGCGGCACGGGCGTGCCAGCGCTGTCGACGGCTCAAGGAGAAGTGTGACGGGCGGCACCCGTGCCAGCGCTGCTCCCGCTCGGGGCGGAGCTGCGAGTTCACGCCCGTGGCGGCCGCCTTCGCCGCCGCCCCCACGGGCCCGCTCCCGACCAGCAAGCAGCAGCGGGCCTCACAACATGCGCCCGCGGCCTCGGTCAGGTCCGCCGGGGAGAGCAGCAGCGGGGGCGGCGATGATAGCCGGTCCGAGGAGAGGGTCAGGTGCCTTGAGAGCCTGGTCCAGCACCTCTTGGGCAACGTGCCGATGGATCTGAGCAACCTGCGGCGCATGTCGGACAAGGTCAGGCAGAGGCCTGCTCCCGCGAGCGAGGTTGGGCATGAGAGGCCTGAGCCTGAGTACCTCGATGACCTGACCCTCGAGGACGAGAACTTCACGGTGAAGACGCTGTCTCAGAGCATAGCACGTAAGTGCCGGCCCGTCTCACCAGCGTCCAGGCTGATGACTGACTGACTGACTGGTTCCTAGACTACTCCGGCGAGTTCTCACACTGGAACTTCTCCCAGAAGCTGCGTCGGCGGCTGAGCCAGTGCCTGGACTCAGACATACCCATCTCATCCGCCAGGCTGGACGCCCGCGACGCAAGGAACCTCCCCCACGCCGCTGCCGGCCGCGGCGGAGGGCCCGCGCCCAGGAAGGGCATGAAGATCCTCGAGTACTGGCGCGCAACCCAGCTCCAGTCGCACAAGTCGCTCGTGCAGGGCGTCGTCAGCTGCCTGCCGCCGCGGGCCGTCGCCAACTTCCTCGTGCAGGTGTACTTCCGGCACGCGCAGGTCAACTGCTTCTACGCCGAGGAGTCGTGGCTGCGCAGGAAGCTCGAGTTCCTGTACGAGGCGCCGGGCCACGTCAACAGCGAGGACTCGGCGTGGGTGTGCTCGGTGCTCATGGTCCTGGCCATCGGGACGCAGTTTGCGCACATGGCTGCTGGCCCCCCCGAGGATAACCTGTCGGAACCCGATGTCCCGGATAGGGACGGGCATAAAACCCCCAGTGGGCCTGCTGATACGGACTCGGATGTTGGCGTCACGTTTTATCAGATGGCCTCGAAGCTCATCCCGGACATCATCACCATGGCGTCGATGGAGAGCGTGCAGGCGTGTCTGCTCCTGGCGCACTACGCCCTACCACTCGACACGCATGGGCTGGCGTATACCTATCTGGGCCTCGGGATCAAGATGGCTATTCAGAATGGCATGCACAGGAGATATGCCGGGAATGACCTGGACACATGGACCATCGAGACCCGCAACCGGTTATGGTGGACGGCATACACCGTCGAGAGGCGTGTCAGTGTCCTGCACGGCCGACCGGCGTCTATCTCCGCGACTGAGGTGGACGCTGAACTGCCCAAGGATCTGCACGAATTCCGGACACACGACGAAGTGTCACGGTATGCCAACATGTCTGCTTTGATAGACATGACGACCCGTCTGGGCGAGGTGGCCAACGCCATGTGAGTCCCCCAGCCTGGCGTGATGCGAGTTCACAGTGATCATGAGGACTCAACACAGCTGACCGGGACCGCAGCACACTCCTCCGGAGGTGCCCCAGAAACCTCCAGCCGACCTACTTCGAACGCATAGTGGTGATATGCCAGGCCCTGCACGCATGGTGGTCGACCTTAAGCCCAGACGTGCAGAACCCAGCCCCATCAGCGCCAAACTTCCGCTCAAACGCCCACCTCAAGCTCTGCCTCTACCTCAACGACATCTTCGTCGGCCGCCCCTTCATCTTCTTCCAGACAACAAGCGGCGTCACCCCGGAGTCCGCCGCCTCCCCGGACCAGCCCCGCCGCCCCGCCGCCGACAGCAACCCCAGGTCCTCAGCAACACCCCAAGCATCCCCGCCGACCCCTCCCCCAAACACCACCACCACCACCACCACCCCCGAACGCCCCCGCAGCCGCGCCGCCCTGGTCGGCCGCGCCGTCGAGGCCGCCATCAACACCATCGCCCTCCTCCGCACGCTGCACGAGACGACGGGGCTCGCGCGCTCGAGCTACACCGAGTTCAGCGCGTGCCGCGCCGCGCTGCTGGTGATGCTGGCGCAGTCGGTGGTGCTGGGCCCGGGGGGTGGCGCCGCGGGGCAGCTCAGGGCGGCCGTCGAGATGGGCATGCGCCTGATCCGGCGCATGGCGGCGGGCAACAACGTCTCCACGCAGAGCGAGGCGAGCATCATCGAGGCGCTCGAGGCCGCCGTGCGGCGGCTGCACGCCATGCAGCAGCGGGACGTGGCGGTGGGGGACGACAACAGGGGGCAGCAGGCGTTTGTCGAGGTCAATGTCCGCGGGGAGATGGACCTGGGCAAGACCGGGTACGAGCGGTTCCGCGAGTGGGCTGCCTTGTGGCCTGTTGCTGCTGCTGGCGGCGGCGGGCCCGGCGAGTCGCAGCAGCAGCAGCAGCAGCAGCACCAGCCTCAACAGCGGTCGGTGCCGGGGGATAATCACGATTCGCTCAGGGGCCTGAAGAGGGCGCATGAGATGGCTACTGTGCCTTCTCCCTACCCTGGGATGTCGTCTGGCCCGGGTGTCCTGGGGCCGCCGCCTGATCTTGAGGACAGCCCGGGGCCTGCGAGGTGGGTGGCGTTGATGGACAACGCGGGGATGAGGATGGATCAGCAGCTGGATGACTTGAGCCTCTTTGGTGGGTTTCCTGAGCTCGGGGCGCTGGATGGATGGCCTGGGCTTATATGAGTAGGGGATGAGCATTCCAGACGGGCCTGTTCAGCTGCCACATACCATGAGCCCAACCACGTGCCCATGATCATGATTGAGTGTAGCCGATATGAATATTACCTCTACCACAAGCGTTGCGCCATCAAATCACCCGGAGAGACCAGTGACATGAAGCTGAAGACATCGACTGTGTTGCCCTCATAAGCCAGTGTAATCAGACCAGAACGAAGCACATAAATGCTGGTCAATTACGCCCCACGGTCTCCGGTCTCGAGACGGCCAAGGACGACCGGCCCGGTTCAAGTTATTGGCAAGTCGGCCAAGCGGCCGAGAGTGGAGGAATCAACCCCGGAACAGCAGTGCTGCACATTTATCGCCGGCCTCTCCAATCCCCGTATTTAAAAACGGATATGATCGCCGGAACTGCCGCGTCGATTCTCGTTCGCTGGTGCCCGCACATGACGTTGCCTTGCTACATCACAGTGGCCCACTGCTTACTTACATATGTTGATGTTAGGTATTTGAAATAGCAGTACCTGCCGAAGTCATAGCTGTTGTTTCTAGAGCCATTCCGAATGCGAATAACTATCTTGTCTCCCGTATCGACCATAACGCGAATGACAAGTCGCTGTTTCTGAAACCCCACCGCTCCACACTGCAGAAGATCTCCCACCATGTCGATCCCAGCAACCAAGGACGTCGTCTTCGACGTAGTAGGCACCCTGGTCTCCTACTCCCGGCTCTGGGAGGCCATGGAGGAGCGCCTGGGCGACAAGCTCAGCGCCGCGGGGATCAAGCCGGCGCTGCTGGGCGCGTGCTGGATCGAGGCCGCCGAGCGCGAGTACACGTACCTCTCCCTGTCGGGCCGGTACACGCCCTTCTTCGAGGTCTTCGGCCAGCTCTTCCACCGCGTGCTCTTCCTCGCCGGCGTGGCGGACCCCCGCGGCCTCTGCGGCGACGACGACGTGCGCTGGCTCGTCGGCGAGTGGAAGAGGCTGCGCCTGCGCGACGGCGCCGCCGAGTGCGTGCGGCGGCTGCGGGGCGCGGGCTTCACGGTGTGGTGCTTCACGGCGGGCGACGTCGCGCGCGTGGGCGGCTATTTCAGGGACGCTGGCGTCGACTTGCCGCCTGAGAACCTGCTGAGCTGTGATACTGCTGGTGTCGCGAAGCCGGTCCCCGAGGCGTACCGGCCGCTGCTGGAGAGGTTGAGCAGGGATGGCAGGAGGCCTTGGTTTGCGGCTGCGCACATGTGGGATGTGAGCACGGCGAGGACGGTCGGGTACGGTTTCCTTTTGTTACCCTGTTGGCTGATGTGACCGAGCTGACGCGTTTATTCAGGTTTCATGGGGCTTATTGCACGGCCTTGGAGGGCGAGCCGCTTTACGGTGTTTTTGGTGAGCTGGATGTTGTTGCGCCCACGCTGCCGGAGATGGCGGACAAGATTATCGCTGCGACTCAATGACTGGTCTCGTTTCTGTTCCGTATCATACGTCCGAAGCCATACACAGCCCCCTCATACAGCGGTGCACGCTCAAAGACCGAAGTGTTTCAAAAAACATGCGATGCCAGTAACAGTGCTTAAGGCATGATCGCCACACGTGCAACTTAACGAACACGGCGCGATCAGATGACAAGCATAGGTATCTACCCAGGCAGGCCTGGCTGCCAGCTGCCATCCCTGTTCGTTTTGCCGTATGAAGGCGCCATGTATTGTAGTATGTCCTCGGACGTATACGGAATAGAACCGAAACCACCCACTTTGCCGGGTGATTTTCAGTTTCTACTCTACGGCCAGTCCTTTTCAAAGTCAACGGTTGGCAATGTCAGTACTTTCTGCTGGGTGGATTCATGCAGGCCATTTCGCCACAGGACCCTTGAACTCCCATGCATCGGTCTTGACCATGTATCACACTTCGTGGTTTCACGTCATCACGACAATCACCAAAGTCATCCTGGGGGAGATCTCACTCATTTGTTCTGGGTTTCAATGTGAAGAAAGATGGCACTCGATGAATTGGCAGCATTAGTTCCAAGGTAAAAACCACAATGTTACGAGTAACTAGCACAGCAATATAACTGGTTTCGTTTTTCTTCCGCATACATCTGAGGACATACATGGCGCCTTCATAGCGCGGCAATATGAAGAATAAGGGCCGGCCACGTACAAGGTCATACGTATCTCAGACAGCCAGGGGTCTGTTCTACAAGCTCTCTTATTATCTTCTTAAAGTCTCCAAGTTCATGTTTTAAGTCGGCCCATCCTGCAACGCACAACCCCACCAACACACACGTATTTCCAACCAAAAAGCCCCATTTTATACTAGTTTATTTAATTCTATATATATCTTAAAAATATAGAGTAAATTTATTTCAAATATTTAATAATATAATAAATTATATATAAATTTTTATAATTTTAAGATGTTTTCTTAATTTTTAAAAGAATAAAAATAAAAAAAAAATATAAAAATATTTTTTTATACTTTATTTAAAAACTTATATAAAATAATAAAATTTAAATTTAAAAGAATATAATATATATAATAAATACTATTAAAAATATTAAAATAATAATATTAAAAGTTTTTATTAATAAAAAGTTTATAAAATTAAATATTAAATATTTAAAAAAGTAGACTAATTTTTTTTTATATTATTTACTTTATTTTTTTAAATATTAAATAAATAATTCTAAAAAGTTTCTATAAATAAAAACTTTTAAATTATATATAAATATAATAATAATATATATATATTTAATTTAATATTATATATTATTTAATTAAATAAATTAAAAAAATAAATTTTAATATTTTAATATTTTAATTAAACTACTAATAATTTATATAGAAATTAGTTAAAAAATATAAAATTAAAGTTTAAAAATTTATTTCTAATTTATAGTACTATATATTATATATTTAAATTTTTTTTAATAATGAGTAAAAAATCTATTATATAATAATATAAATTCCATTTTTATAGTATTTTTATAGAATTAAAAATATTATAGTAAAAATCGACGTTTTTAGTGGGAAATGCGTGTGCGTTGGTGGGGTTGTGCGTTGCAGGGTGCGCCGACTTAGTTCTTGTCCCATCAGAATCGCAGCTGTTACAAAACTCCCTTTTGGTTTGTCTCGCGCCCTCGTTGACATCGGAACGGCCTTACTCGGCCTCTTCCACAGCCAGATTGGAAAGATACTGATGCGGGAACCTTGGGGGACAGTACGTTTGGTCATCACTTCAATCGTCGTCGAGGAACAGGATCGACAGGGCTACCCGGCCCGGCACTCGCTTGTCTCAGTCACTGACTGACTCACCTGCGCGCAAACAGCCGGCATCTGGGATGCCGAGAAACAGTGGTCCGCGTCCGATAAGCTCCTCGACAGTCGCTGCTCATCCGGGTTCACACCGGCTCGATGTCGGCGGGTTCCGATCTAAACCCCTGGAAATCTCCTGGGCCCTATAACTCTACCGCAACACAACAGTCCCGGGCTGCATCGGGACCAAGACGCCTCAAGCCGTCCCAATGAACCCGATCGTCACCGTTGCGTGCTAGGCTCCTCTAAACACCTTGCAAAAGACAAGCATGGCACCTTCCCCACTTCCCGTGGCCAACCCCACGGATTCCTTCTGGAGGACGGAGCTCCACCCTCTCGATGACCACCGCAGCACCCCGGAGCTCCCAAATGCGGTTGATATCGCGGTCGTTGGAGCTGGATATGCAGGAGCCTCAGTGGTGTACCACATCCTCAGACAGAGTAGAGAAAAGAGTGTTTCGCCGCCATCGATAGTAATCCTCGAGGCACGGCAGGCATGCTCGGGTGCAACTGGCCGAAATGGTACCATACCGTCCTCACTCGCTTGGCGCCTGCGACAAGATACTGACTCTGCTCAGGCGGCCACCTCAAGCCTGACCCATACAACCGCCCAGCCTCGGTGGCCGTCTCCCACGGATTCGAGGTAGCAGCCGAATGCGCCTCGTTCGAGGCAGAGACGCTGTCCGCCCTGAAGACCGTCATCGAGGAGGAGCAAATAGACTGCGAATTCGTATTGACCCGGGCCGTCGACGCGCTGATGACGGACGCCATCAATGACCGCATGAAGGCGGGCTTCGACCTCCTCCGCAAGGCTGGCCTGTCCGTCATGAAGGACGTCTCCTACGAGGGAGGCCCCGGCGCGGAGCAGCTCTCCGGCGTGAAGGGTGCCAAGGGGTGCGTCAGCTACTCGGCCGGCCACCTGTGGCCGTACAAGCTCATCCTTGCCCTGTTGCAAAAGGCAGTGGACGCGGGTGTGAACCTGCAGACGCACACGCCTGTCACGGGGGTGTCGAAGGAGCCGGACGCGGAGGGGTACTACACGCTGACCACGAAAGAACGTGGCACTCTAAGAGCAAAGAAGGTCGTCTACGCCACGAACGGATATACCTCTTCGATTCTCCCAGAGTTTGAGAACAAGATTGTCCCTGTCAGGGGAATATGCAGTCACATCGTCCCCCGGAGACAGCCCGCACCACACCTACCTAACAGTTATATCATACGGTGGTCGCCGACCCAGTACGAGTATCTCATCCCGCGGCTAGATGGGAGTATAATTGTCGGTGGCGCCAGGGAGAGATATTACCAAGACCTTAACAGCTGGTACAACACCGTCGAAGACGATAAACTGATCACGACAGGTGGCGCGCACCACCATTTCGACGACTACATGCAGAAGAATTTCAAAGGCTGGGAAGACTCCGGAGCATACACCCACAAAGTTTGGACAGGCAGTAAGTGTTCAATGGTGGTCCACCAAATCATATCGTTGCCGCACTAACGCCGTCCTCCAGTAATGGGATACTCATCGGATGGATGGCCTTTCGTCGGGCCCTTGCCAAGCCGACCAAAGCAGCTCGTCATCGCCGGCTTCACGGGCCACGGCATGCCTCAGATATTCCTCGCCGCCAAGGCTGTTGCCAAAATGGCCCTGGACGACGCGGATTTCAAGAGCACCGGCGTGCCAAGGTTATATGAGCTGACGCAGGAGAGGCTGGACAGCAAAAAGAACGTCATCCTCGAGAGCTGGGCATCTTCCAAGCCACCGGAGCCGAAGCTCTGAGTGCACTCCAGGCCTCCCGGGGGTCGGCCAGGATCCTCGGGCCCATATCCACCAATTCTAAAGTTCTGACCAAATGTGATGGTCAGGAAGGGAATAATGTTTCTAAACTTAATTGCAGTCAGAGATTTTGATACACAATAGATTACGAAGAGTACAGATCACGGCACACGACCTGAACAGCTGGTTTAAAGTCTTTCCTCGTATGTCCAGGAAGTGCCTGCACGTTCTGTCTACCCACGTGGTGTACAAACAAGTGTGAGCGGTCTCGTATGCAATGAGATCCGTTAAGCAATGCCGCCACCAAGGGACTAGTCAATTCAGTTATTCTATAAGGTGCTCATGAGAATGACAGTCGATCCCAAAGCAACCATACACGTGATTGGATAACTAAAGCTCCAGTCAAAGGTCGTCGATGTCGCCGAGGTTTGATTGCTAGTCATCCCCTCTTGCGCAGGCGCAGAGGTCGGTCCGGCCGGCTCAGATGATATCGTGGTCATAAGTGTGCCCCCGCCAGTAGGCCCCTCGGCCCCATTTGGAGTCCCGAATCCTTTGGGCCCTTCGTTGTCAGGGCTCGAGGTCGGTCCACCCCCTAGCATGGTGCCCGTGGAGTTCCCACCCGATGCCGAGGTGGAATTTTCCAAGTTCAGTGCCGCTGATACAGTCCGGCCCGGGTTTGTCACGTTAAAGGAGTTGCCCGCGACGACACTGTTGCTCAGCCCCGCGGCTTCCAGCACGGAGGCGGTGTCGAAGCCCACGCGGGACTGGGCGGCTGACTGGAGTGCTGATAGCCCGGCCGGGGTCATTGAGCTGGTGTCGACCAGGACTTGGGTGTACCTGTGGCTGAGTGGATTCTGGGCTGGTGGATTGGGCTGCGTATAGGGGACCAGGGCACTTGTTTCCTTGGTGTTGGATAGGGTGAAGCCCTGGACGGCTCCGTTCGATATTGGGATGCTTGAGGCTGGTGTGTCCGGGGTGAGATCCGTCTGCATCCAGTGAAGGAAGGTGTGTGGGTTCTGATCCGAGGGTATGTCGAGGTCTACCATGATCACAGCGTACGACGTGCCATCAAGGCGAGACTTGGTGGCTAGTGTTGGCGCGCTGGCCGTGGCTAGTATTCTTTATAATTAGCAACCGACAGTCATATGAAGAGTTTGGCTGTATTACCTTCTTTGTCTACCACAACTCCATCCATCGCCGCCGTCTGACCATATATAACCATTAGATCCAAATCAGAGTTCGGCATGAACCCCTCAGGAGTTCGTCCACCGACCAATGTTGCTCCCGCCACCAGGGCGATAAAAGATGCTGGAGACATCACACCAGAAATATTATGTGAGAATTACAAAGGGATAGGAGTGCCAGAGTAGAAAATGAAATACGGAACACCGGAAATAATCGATGATGTGAACTTGCAGTGATTGAGAGCTAATGGGAAAGCAGTATAGTCAGGGCATCGCGTCGGTAATTAAGTTTCCAGCTCCTGTCAGAAAGCACCCACTGATAAATGCGGGTTCCTGTAAAAATAGCTACTCTGCATAAATTCTACGGACTGCGGAAGTCCACTACTATGGGGGTCCGTCGGACTCCGACGTCTAATCGTTTTTCCATTCAACAACTGGTCAACACTAGGAAACGTAGAAAGATGATAAAGGACCAAGGTCGACTCTCGCCCCCTTTGACGATAGTTCCTCCTAGTTAGACAACTGAATACACACTCTTCGTCACCACTTTCATATAGTTCCACGGGTGAGCTTTGGTTGGCTGGAACATTCGCGATCGACAATTTGAGACAATCCTCAACTGATTGCTCCACAATGTTTCGGAAGCGCTCCCGACCATCTTTTGGGACGAGGCTGATTCAGACATACCCTAGGTACGGGATTGAAAATTTGAGAAGTGACTTTAATATCAGTCGCTATCTGAGGAAACACCCATAGGCCTTGGCTCCGCCACGATCACCATATCGCTAGCAATTAAGCCAAATGTTTCGGAACAAAAAGGTTTTGTAGCATGCGGAGAGCCAGTGAACATCAATGATGTAGTCAATATCTCTGAAACCGAACGTGATCTGCGGCTGGATTGGCCTACACAATAAGGTAGATACTATAGAAGACTGTAAGCTCGATTAGTTAACCACAAACCACACGAGGGTGCGTTACTAGGATGACACAATGCTGCTGCTCGCTCGGGAATCGTATGGCGTATTGGATTCAACCAGAAGGTACTAATAACATAGCTACCAAGGGGGGGGGGGCAAATTAAGTTTATAACACCATTTTTTAAAAAATAATAATAACATTCTTTAAATATTAAAATATACTATTAATATAAGTATAAGATAATTAAATCTTATAATATTTTTCAAATTAATATAACTTATTTTTTAATATAATTTTAATATACTTATATATATATATATATATATTTATATTAATAACTTTAATTTTTATTAAAAAAATGTTTTGAAAAGCATTTAATTTAATTATTCATTAAATTAATTATATATAACTTATTAAATATTATAAAAATATAAAAAGTTTATTTATATATTAATTTATAAAGATTAAAACTAATAAATTTATAAAACTTTTTATATAATTTAAAATTTTAAAAAAATATTAAGCTTAATATAATTTTTACTTTTTAAAAAAACTTATTTATAATAATATTATAATAAGTTTTTATTAATATATTATTAAAATATTTTAACTTTATTGAAATATTTATTTTTAATATAATTATATATTTATTATAATAAAATTTTATAAAAAAATATTATTATTATTTAAAAAATATAATAATAACTTATTTAATTATAAATTTAAAACTAATTATAAGTAAATTACTAATTATAAATAATATATTAACCGTAAATAGAAAATATATAAAAAAAAACTTTAAATTAATTAAAACTTTTAATATTTTAAGCTTTTTTTTTCTTTTTTTTCTTTAAATACTCTTAGAAAAAAAGTTTTTAAAAATATATATATTAATAAGAATAAAATGTCACTTATAAAAAAAATTTAAAAGGAGTTTAATAGTAAAGATATATATTAAAACTTGGAACAGCCTCCTAAAAAATACATAAAAATTCTCTTTATAAAAAGAAACCGTTACTTAATTCTACCTCACCCAGACGGCGTGCTGAAGTTTAATTAGCTAGGAGGGTCACTAATAGTTAGCAACTCACTTACAGTTAGTCCTAAGCTTATAATTAACCAAGTCATTACCACATCTTTTTAAGTACTCGTAAAAAGGGTATCCAACTGTTAAATTCGCCCACGGGGTTGTACTATGATATATTAGGGATATACCCCCCCTCCGGTAGGTGTGAAGTAGATAAAGGATATCACGACTTAACATACGCTTCAAGGTTTGATAGGCTATATCCAGTTACATTTTCACCGAGGGTGTCGTAGGACACAAGAAATTTCTGCACTGTGAGGTTCATTGATTATATGGTGTTTAGTTCATTTATGATGGCCGATGTCGATGAAACCAGTGAATCTCGTCGTCACTTACGAGTGCACCAGAATTGCAACGCGCAAAGATGCAGCCCGGAATCAGCGGTGTCCTCCACACCGGACCTCTTATTCAGGGGCTGTGGGCGTGACAGTGGTAGTGGTGAGAGTTGCACAGTTCTTACCAGTCTCATCGACAGTAAGCTGCGCAGCGCCGTCATGCCCGCTCTGGCACGCCCCACCAGTGGCAACCAGCTGGCTCTTAGCCTGGTTGAAGCTGACCAGCTCGATGCCGTTGGCGGCACAGTCCTCGGCACGGAAGGTCGTGCCGTTGAAGCCGACGCAGGCCTGGACGCCGACCAGGTCGGGCCGGAAGCCGGCGGTGAATGACCTCTGCACGAGGAGCACGTCGGCTCCGTTGAGCGTGGAGGGGGTTATTTGTCGGTCGGCAGCGTCGTTGACGCAAGCCGCATCGACGATTTCACCTGGGAGAGAATGTCAATCATCGTCCACGGTGTCGTTCGGCGCATAGACGGGGGGCAGCTCACCGTTGTTGCGGAAGGTTAGGCACTCGTTTCCAGGGACACCTCCGTCTTCCTTGAACACCAGCGTGGACGCCCCCTTCTGGACGGCTCCAGCAGCCGCCGTATTCCCTCCAGTGGCCGCTCCAGTGGCAGCCCCGGCGGCAGCCCCGGCGGCAGCTCCTCCTGCGGCTCCTGCCCCGACGGCAGCGCCAGCTGCCTTTCCCTTTCCCTTTCGGCCCCTCCCACGACCCCCTTGACGGGGTTGCAGGCTTGCTGCAGAAGCACTGGCGACCAAGATTGTGATGACGAAAGCGAACCTCATTTTCGTTGACGGAAAGTTGAAAAGAGAAAAAAGAAAGGGATTAAAATTGCTGAAAGCGAGGGTGCAAACTTTGGTAGCGAGAGAATTGAAACTTGGAATATTACAAACAAATCCAACGACCGGCGGTAGAGATAGAATAGAGACTTTCAACGAAAATGTGCTCGTGATCGTCCGGTAGAAACACATGAAATCAGATCCTTCTCAGCCGAAGTTTATATGCTCTAATGGGTTCCAAGTGCCATCCAACCTTGAAGCCATCGCCAAGCCGCCGCGTGAAGACTAGCAGGTTTGACATTGCCGCCGCAGGGGTCTGTGTGACAGCCGCAGGGGATGAGACGAGACGAGTCAATCGTGACCTACCTACCTAGGTACCTACCCTGCCTTGGCCGCTCCCTTTTAAGAAGACGAGGAGTGCGCTCCAGGCGCGCCAACGGCCAGTCCGCGCAAAACAGACGAGCTCATTCGAGCGATGTTTTAAGGTTATCTCGAAGCGAAAGGGGGTGGGCGTGGGAGTCTCAGGGGTTTCTGCGTCTCATGACCCTGCGCTGTTCCAGAAGTCGGTCTCATTCGTCTCAACTCGGACTAAAATGGGCGTCGGGACCCTGGGCTATCCCCCACACTGATGGGCAACGGGGGTTTGCCGATCTTCCAGCTGCTGCGGCTCAAAAGCGCCTGGATTAAGCTTCTTGGGCCGGTTTGATGCCCGTTGAGCCTCGTTCACGCCGATTGATCCCACGAGGGATTTCCCACCAACTGCGTCGATCTCCTAAGGATCTCTTGATGTGCCCAGGTGATCTCCAATATTGAAAGGAGACCTTCCCGGGACTCATGCATGCATCCCCTAGCCGCTTGCGGACCACCTGTTACTGCAATGCTCAAAACGACCGCTGCAGTCAAGTAAGTAAGCCACCCCCTGTTGCTTCGCACAGGCCACTGGAGGTCTGATTTCAGGTGGATGCACTTCAGGTTGCCCTGCCGTGCGGGAAACGCAAACCTTTCGACGGCGCCGTTTAGAATGAATTAGGTAGATGAACGTGCCCGAAAGAATTATGCCATTGGTAAAAGTCCAATATAGCTGGATGAATGTCCTCGGACATATACGGAATAGAAGCGAAACCACATAGCTGGATGACATGGAAAAGCAGTTATTTGATCGCGTTTTCAGAAATTTGGCTCTCACGCGGAGCCCAATTGTGGCAGCAACTCAACTTGCAGCACTCTCTTAAACAACCTGCTCCCGCTTGCCACTGACCCTGTCCGGACTATTGAGTCCATAAACAAGATGACCTACTCCAGAAAGGGTTTTATTACCCACGTGCCCAGCCTCTTTATCCGTTTGTTGGCATTGCATCTTTTAGACGCTCGGTCTTTGAGCTTTAACCACTGTGTGAAACGACCATAGGCCTTGATGTTGTATACGGTTAATTGGTTTCCCTACATATGTATTCCGTACACCTCCGAAGACTTAGACGGCGCATTCATACAGTGCCACAGTGGTGAACGCTTAAGACCGTATACGGATAAAGCACGAGCCTACAACCACCTGGGCACTTACCAAACACCTCAATCCACGGCGTTGACACCGAAGGCCATGCGACATCTAGAAGGAGTCGGAGTTGCTTGCATGGTTGCGGTCAATTGTACACTACACAACACGAACTGAACTTCATAGTGTAATGGGAATGTAATCCTCTGGCCTTGGTATAATGCATACGGGCTGTCATGGGTACCAAGGTATCAGTCCATAGAGACCCAAAAAATAAAGCCCTGAGTCACTAGTCACCTTCATCCACCGGCATGTCAGCCAGACTTAGTACTGACACCCTCCCCCCCCCCCCGTCCGGGCATAGTGCGGCCCAGCAGCTCTCGATGCAGGACCTAGGCATATCGCCCCATGAGGAGAAAGCCTTCTCGAATTCATGGCAGCCTGGGTCTTGATGCTGCTGTAACACCCGCCCCTGGCTTCAGAGGGCTTGTGTGCCGATGCCAGTTCGGCACGG
Source organism: Diaporthe destruens (assembly GCA_036986855.1). Taxonomy (NCBI): domain Eukaryota; kingdom Fungi; phylum Ascomycota; class Sordariomycetes; order Diaporthales; family Diaporthaceae; genus Diaporthe; species Diaporthe destruens. The sequence goes on from BTXE01000006.1 coordinate 2,716,355, forward strand.
GTGCCCAGGCAGCACTCATCAATGGGCCAGCCTGGGTAGAGCCTCTGTTGCAGCATCGTCCCGTCCACGGGTACCTTTCTAGGTAGCAGACTATGTATCCCAGGCACATTCAACGGTGCGAGCTGTCTCTCAGCCTATCCAGTTGTGGCCCCAAGTGCATTCAATGCGCTCGTCGCACGGCGACGACGAGACAGGATTTTCGATCCCTGCAGCGCTGGGTACCGTCACCTCGGGCGAGCCTTTGGGGCCTTTCGTACTTTTTCGACTCTGGAGGCTGCTTTTCGCGTGGTCCCCTGCGAGGTCCGCTGGAGACTGACGTCGTCTGCCACCACCTGGCGCTGCTGAATGCGAGCACTGCGCCGGACCGTTTTATCCTGATGTCTCCCCTTTTCAACTGGTCGCTTCCCTGGTGGTGATATTTTTGGTTTCTTCGATATGGATGCCCTGGTCGATCTGTGCTTAGACAGCTCGGCGTCGGCTTGCGAGTCGGCGGGTGTGGCAGTCAAACTACCCGTGGAAGGGGGCGTGGGACGCGATGTATCGGCGGGAGGGCTTCGCAAGGTCGGTTGGTGTGGTTGTGACGGGAGAAACCCGGCAAAGTATCGAACGTATGCGTCGAATGATTCCGAGTGGTAGATGTGGATCGCATCCTTCCACCGCGTATCAGAATTCGATAATAACGCCGGCGACGCGGCTATCTGGGTGAACGATAGCTGCCAGAGGTCAAGGAGCTCCTTCGTCCTGAGATCCCGACGCTCATCGAGAAGACGGAGGAATTCATCCCTATCCTGTGCGATGGCACTGAGCTCGCAGACATCACGGTTGAATGCCTCGACGTCGAGGACTGGGAGCGTTATCGAGTTGTAACGCTTCGCCAGCGTCGTGAACAGCTCGTCTTGCCGCATCCCGAACTTCCATGAAGGCCATCTCCGGTCGTAGTTCAGTAAAAAGTAACCCTCAGGTGCGGACGGGAAGAGGTCGGGGGCTCGGGCCATTTTGGTCTGCTGCGCGCAGAATGGCGATGGCACAGGTGCCGAGGGAAAGATGGCGGGCGATGGGGGATGCTGCTCGTGCTGCATGCGAGTTGAGGCCGTGTGGAGATAGATGCGACGGGATTCGGAGCCAACATCCATGGATGCCTACCTAGGGTAGTCCAACCATCGACCCCAGATCAGTATCCCCTCATTGGCTGTAGCGCGGCATGCCGCACGCGCGCGTCTCGGAAGCGAGTACATTAGTTCCAACGCGTACCGCCAGCCAGGATCTTTATTAGGGATTGGCTGTGTCGGTACTCGAGTTGCCGAGTGCGGCGCTCCCGATACCTAGGTAATACTTGAGCATCTGTAGTTCCAAAGCCAAATCACCCAGAGGACTGACTACCTAGGTACCTCGTCCAGAGGTGGTTAAGACCATGTGCATTTGCCAGGACGGCTGTCATGGTCCATACGCGCTGTATAATCTGCCATGGACCAACAAAAAAGTCACGCATGCGCGGCTGCGCATACTTTAGACCTTGGATGATTGGGATGGGCTCCGCATGAACTATTACTACCACCCATGCTCTGCCACATTCTCACAGTCTGGGTTGCGCGTTGTGTTCGAGAATCATTGAAGTCTTTGGCCTCTAATTGCCTCAAGCATATCCTGCCAGGGGTATGCAGGCGTAAAAGTACCTACCTAGGTAGGTCATTTCAAGTGCCACTTCCCCAAGCACAGGGCTAGACACATCAGGCCTTCCCACCTTAGGGAGCGAACTACCCTTACATCGCGGATTCATCTATTTTGACTCGGTAAGTAACTCCTATTTCCCCTCCTTTTCATGAAGGCGGTCAAGGAGTTCATATCCAACGGAATTCGGGCAGATGGGCAACCGCAGACCAGATATTGAAAGGACATTGTCCGGAGCAAAGGCTCTGAGGTGGTTTTATTTTTTTAATGCCGCATACATATAAAATATATGTGGTGCCTTTATACAGTAATAAACACTCCAGACCCAGCATTTAAGAGAATACAAGATCAAAGATAATAAAAAAATAATACAATAAGTGGGCACATGGCCTTAGCCTTATACTACATAGATAAGGTTAAAAGGTATAGCCCCTAACAGCGCTGCTAATTAAAATTATTAATATAAATAACCTAAGAACTAATTTATTAAAATACTAGAGTTAAAGCTAATAAAGTAGTTATATAATAAGATTATAATAATTTTTTAAAAATAACCCCTATAAAAAAAAATCCTATAAAATAAAACTTAATTAAAAAATTTAGTTTTTCCCTATTAATATACTTATTATATAATTACCTAAATCTACCCTTACTAAATAAGCTAACTAAACACCATAAGCCTTATTATAAGTATATAATTAATAAAATAATAATACCATAATAATAAACCTATTTAAAAAAGCTTTCCCATATAAATTTTATAAAAAGACTAAAAACCTCTTAAAAAGTTAAACAGAGTTTATTCACTACACATTAAATAAACACTATATAAATAAAACGGAAATCTAGACATTAAAAAACCAAATCTTCCTCCTTTAAATATACTACTTTATTATTAAAAATTCATCTATTTTTATACAATATATAAAGAATATAATAAAATAAGAAACCCCATAGGAGAAGCTAATAACTCCTTATATAAACAAGTTTAAAAATATATACTAAATAATTATTAACTTTATACTCAAGGTATAAGAAGAGCAGTCTAAAAGCTGAAAAGATAACGAATAAATAAATAATTGAACAAAAAATACAATATAGCCGAAGCCCAAAGGCTCTGAACATGCCAGTGCTCTGAAAGGTTTGCGTTGAAGAAATCAGTGGAGCCGGGACGTAATAGTTCTAGACATTAGGAAATATGGGTGGCTTTTGAGTTTTGTAACAAGCCCAAGGGATATAGTTGCTTGAGTTCAAAAGTCAGACAATCAATTGCAATACTTGAATTACCGATCGTGGAGCTCGGTGTTGAGGCGATACAATAGGAACCATCATAAATCAGAAAGCAGACCAACTCCATTGTTGTCGGGATACGTTCGAAGTAAAATGATGCCGGCCGTCATTGCTACCCACTCCGTTCCATATGTACTCAATCAATTCTTGAACCGCGTGGGTGTGGGTGGCCGTGGCTGAGATGGCTTTTCCCTCTCCTCTCTTTCGAAGGCGACGCGATCGTCTGACCTGCCAGAGTGAACCGATTGTCTGTATTGGTCATACAGAAGAGTAGTGCGGGCGACGATGTCAAACTGACTTCGTCCCAACTGTTTCTGCTTCTTCCTTGTGGGTTCTGCCAAGTCCTCCAAATCTTCGTCGTCGCCTTCCTCTTCACTGTCGTAGTGGGCCAGGGAAGACGCGATAAGGAACGCGTTCCTGATCTGTCTGCCGTTCCACCTTCCAAGGTTGGCCCCGGAGCCTTCATTGTTGCCCCCCTGATCGTAATGCTCTTTAGCAAAATCGAGGATCTGTTTTTGGAGAACGAGGATTTGCTCGTCAGGGTCAGGATTTCTCTGTCTCTCGATATCCCTGAGGCGTTGAATGTGTTGCTTGAAGATTGCCACTGTCTGGTCTCTGGTAAGATGATCATAATGCAGACTCAAGTGTACTCTTGATTTCACAGCCTCATCCAGAACCCCGGCTCGATTGGTTGTTAGGAACATAATCCCGTTGTAATACTCCAGGACTCTAAGAAATGCTTGGGCGACTGTTAGTGTATTAACATCAAATGTCATGCAATCCTGGCAGGTCTTACCTGATACCAATGCATTGCGCTTCAGATCGTGCCTCTCCCTTCGCGTGATAAACACGTCGGCTTCATCGAGTAGCAAAATGCAGCCCCAGTGATGTGCCAATCGGAAAATTTCACTTAATGACTTTTCCAATGACTCGGCTGTGTACCCGAGATCCCCACATGTGATTGGGAATAGGGGCTTGTTCCACTTGAGCGCGACGGCTTCTGCTGTTGCCGTCTTCCCAACACCTGGGACTCCATGTAGGAGAATGACAACACCTTTTCCCTTACCCCGAATCAAATCCTGCGTCCCGATCTCGATGTGTGTTCTCTTTTCAGTCTCAACCTTGTCGAAATGCGACTTCACAAGCGCAAGGATGAGTCGCTTGTAGTCTTGGTTGATCTCGAGCTTCTCAAACGTTTTGTCATGAACGTCAATATCCGAATTGCGAACGAAACGTGGATCCAGGGGAACAAATCTGCGTTCGAGCACCGCATACGCAAAAATTCGTCTGGGAAGTAATGCGAGGAACTTTCCAGTAGGAGTGTCTCTCGTATTTGGTCTAAATTGACCCAACTCATCCTCGATCATGAACGTCATTGCTTCTCTCATCTCGGTGGGGTCCTCCACTATCCTTTCGCCTATATGCCGGGGTTTTATCACACCCTCCTCGTCGCGGTCCACCTGGGGTGGCGAGGGTGGGGGTAGGTTGATCTTGACGGTTTTCAATGGAGGCTCAAGCCAATTTGAACCCGGACTGTAGAGCGTTGTTGCATAAAACTGAAGTTTCCAATCCGGAAACGCGTGAAAGGTCTCCTGGAAGTCTACAAGGACTTCGCTCTCGATGTGCTCTGGGCTTGACAACCTTTCTCCTGGGGAAGTCGTACTGAGAAGGTCTCCAAAAGGGTTCACGGTTTGCGTCCAGCCGCTGTAGAAGCCGGAACGTCGCCCGATCAGGCTGACAAAATTGCGTCCGTCTGCAATGGATTGCGCCATGATTCTTTCGTCGTCCAAGTATGAGACTGGGTACATATGTATACTGCCAGCTCTGTGACCTTTTTCTTGCCGGGAAACGGATGAAGACCACGGATAGGAAAGTGCACAGGGGCGTAGGACTTTCCGTCATAATCGATGAAGTGGACAAGTAAATCCCAGGGGCCACCTTTCTCATTATGTCTCATCCCAAATCGCCTAAAAGGCGATGTTTGAGTGAGTCTGGTTTCAATGATGCGAAAAATGGACTGTGTAAATGCAGATGAATTTGACCGGGACCGAGCAAATGTGTCTCGCGAATAATAGACCAAGTCTCCAGGTTTGAAGAGATACCATAGATCTTCATACCGGATCGTTTTGGGCAGAGTGGACGACGGCCCCCTGTACCGACGTGAATCAGGCATGATCCGAGACTCCATAAAGTCCACAAAACATATCAGCTCGCTTAGAGTATTCTCTTTATCGTTGAGATCCAGGAATTGACCAATTCCTTCATTCCTCCACTTGAGGTCCAAGTCCGAGGCTGGGGTGCTGATTTCCTGACGGAGCTTCTTAGATTTTATGCTGGCCAAGTGGTTCTTCATCTTCTCATGCATGGATACGAGTAGCTGAAATGGTCGGGGGAACTCGACGGGGTGGAGCCCCAATGTACGGTCGGTACCCGTGGGGTAAACTTGATCCAGTGTTGCCAACACGACACGTGAGTTGATTCTTATCGTTCGGATGTATTTACTTTCACTGGGCTCCGAGCTTGATTTTTCTTCTGGGCCCGTTACAGCATCTGTCTCCCCAGTGTCGCTCCCGCCGGTTTTCCCTGTGGTGAAAGTTTTGTTGGTCTCTGGGTTGTCTTTGCGAAGCGAATCGACTGCAATCAAAACATCGACACAATGTGACTTGTTGCTGTCACCTTCTGTGGGCGACTGGAACTGCCCGGTATTGCACTCCCTGACGTCAGGTATGATTTCCAGCCGTCTAAGTGGTTTTGTTTCTAATCCCTTGGTGACTTCAACACGGTTCTCTGAGTCTTTTACCGCGTCCAAGTCACGCATTAACCGGTTTCCTCGACGTCGCCGAGCATTCGACTTCATCTTGGACCATGAAAACCGTGACCGGCCACGGTGCTCCCTGTCGGTTGTGCAGTCCTCGGAGGAATTGCCTTCCGCTTCCGAAAGACCGAGCAAGTCCTGTACAGTTGTCGATAACTCATCTACTCCATAGTGAATTTTGCGCAGGGAGTTTTGAACCTCCCTGAGAACCGCTCCATCATGGTTGGCATTGACTATGTCGGCAACTTGACTACTAGTAGTTTCGATGATTGATTGAGGGGTGCTGGGCGTCTCCTCAGGTTCTTGCAGAGTACTGCCTGCTGCCGTGTTCTCCAGGTCTCCGGTGGGTTCCGAACCCGCAGGCTGGGTTTGCGTAGAACTGGACACCATATTTGGTGGCATCGTGGCTGAGCGATGTTATTTTGATGAGTCTCTTCAGACTAAGTAGGCAGATACGGAGGCCACAGTTAGGTCAAAGACATTCATGGGTCGTCAACATTCAGAACTTGAGCTTGTGGTTATATTGGCGTAGTGTTATGGAAGGAACAAAATTCATAATTGAATTCCTTGGAAGGCAAAACAGGGTTGTCTGGTGCAAGAGAAAGCCAATAAACACACGACTCTTCTGTCCCACAAAGGTGAGGGGTTTTTTCCTCACCGGTGCTGCAGCCTGCTGGAAAGCCATGCAGTGCTTCAAATATTGCGATACTTGCGTGCGTTGTGGTTGGCTTGATAAACAGATCGTCATGCAGTCACACAATGGTTACCATAACGGGTGTTCACACAGTGTTTGCGGTTCTGCGGGGGTGGCGTGATAACGTGGGCGGCCCAGATTCCGCCACCCTCCCGATTCCGCCCACCTTTTCCATACAAAATCCTACTTTTACCACCCCTCTATTAAATCTAAATTAAATTAAATAACCCTAACCCTAGACCCTAAAAATAGCTTATAAATTCTATTATAAATAAGAAATATTTAATAATTACTTTTTATACTATAGTATTTTTAAAAAGAATTTTAAAGTTAAGGAATTCTAGAATGTTAAGAATTATATAGAGTCTTATATATTAGTATTAACATTTTTTCCTATATACGTATTTTAATTCTATTTAATTAAATAAATTAGTTATAATTTTATTTTCTTTTATAAAACTTTTATTATATATATTATTATTTAAATATATAAGAGTTTTATATAATTAATAATAAGAATATTTTTAAAATTAAACTTTTTTACTTTCTTTATATAATATTTTATTAAAGAAACTATAAATATATTTATTTATAAAAAAATAAAATTATAATATTTAAAAAAAACATATAATATAATTATTTATTATTTATAATATAATAATAAAAATTTATATAAATTATATTATTAGTATATATTAAATAAATCTTAATATAAGCTTTGTTATTAATACCTAGTAATTTATTAGTTATCTTTAATATTTTAAAAATTTTAAGTTTAAAAATTCTTTTAAAAATATTAAACCCTATATATTATTTATTTAGTATTTTATTATGAAAATATAATTAAAAATGAATTTATTAAGCTTAGGGTTAGGGTTATAGGATTTTAGTTGGATTTAATAGGCTAGGTTAAAAAGTGGGTGTGTTTATAGTGTGTTTGCACCAAAAAGTGGGTGGGCGGAATCGGGGGGGTGGCGGAATCTGGGCCGCCCACGTTAATGCACGAAGCCAATTATTAGAGAGGGACGACTAGAATGCGCTTGCGAGACGCCAAGTATGTCAATCAATCTGACTGTTGAGGACTTGTGTGACTCCAGATGTTTCCAAGATCAACTAGTGTCCACGCACGTCGTTATCCAGTTCCGAAGGCCAATTCTGCTGATACTCGACTCCATCAATACTTCCATATGGTCCAGGACTAAGAGGGAATGGAAGAATTTGTTCCCAATACCAAGGAGCTGACGGATATTATGAACGAAGCTCGTGAACTCGAGCTCTTCGATAATTTCAAGATCACACCAGCAAGCGATTTGCATCCAGGTTTCAAGCGGAGGACTCTCTACGATGATCAACGAGCCGCTTTCACGCCGCTACCGTCGACGTTAGTGCAGATCCCTTTCGCAGGAACACTCAAAAGCTGCTAATAAATGTATCAGGGTTCTGAGTACAATGTTGTCCGAGGCGATGCGACAAAATGACCTTGCTTCTGACCTGACCTGCGATCCAAGGGAGTGTGGCTGGGAAGATGTGATAGACTGCATTGCCAAGGCGAAGGCAACCTACGACGAAAAAGGCAAAAGTAGTAAGGTCAGGGCTTGGTAGGGAGGCCCAGAGCGTGGACTATTTCAAAAGTCGATTTTGAGCATTACACCTACCCCCACACCTAAACTAACACACCCCCCACATACCCCCCACACATCTCCTTTATATAGTTTTGCTTTTATTCCGTATATATTTGAGAATATATATGGTATTTTTATACTATAGTAAGTACTTAAGACCTAGTATTTAAAAAAAATATTATATTAAAATAATAATTAAAATACTATAAATATTAATAATTTTAATTTTATAATATATAAATAAAATTAAAAAATATTATTTTAATAATAATATTAATTAAAATTATAAATATAAATAATTTATAAATTAATTATTATAAAAAAATTATTTAATAAAACTAAGTTTTAAAATAATTATTATATATAAAATTATAATAAATATAAAAATATAAAATATAAAATATAAATATAAATATAAATATAAAAATATATAAAATATAAAATATAAAATATAAAATATACGAAATATAAAAATATAAATATAAATATAAATACATATATATATATATAAATATATAAAATATAAAATATAAAATATAAAATATAAAATCTTATATTTAATATTTATTTTATATACTATTTATATACTTTTAATAATTAATATTAAAATTATAAATATATATAATAAAATAATATAAAATATAATTTAAATATTTATTATTAAAATTTTATTTTTTAATTTAATATAAATTATATAATTTATAAAAATATTTAAGAATTTAAAATTTATATTATATAAATATATATTTATATATATATATTAATTTTTTTTTAAAAAAAAAATTTAAAAGTTAAAAGAAATAATTTTATTAAAAATTAAATTTAATTTTTTTTATATTATTAATATAAAAGTTTTATTTTTTTAATTTTTAAATTCTTAAAAAATATTATTTAAAAAATATATATAAATATTTTAATAATAAATAAAATATTTAAAAAATTAATAAAAATATTTAATTAATTTAATATATATAATATATATATATATTTATATATTATTTATATTTAAAAAGATATAAAGTTGTAATTTTAAATATATATTCTTATATATTTTATTTATTATATTATTAAATTATTTTTTAATAATAATTATATTATTTAAAGTTATTTAATTACCGAATATTAATTTTCCTTAATATATATTTTAATTATTATAATTATAAATATATATTTAATTAAATATATTAAAATTATTATTAAAATTAAATAATAACTTTTTTTTATATTTTTATATTTTATAAATATTTTATTTAAATTTTTTAAAAAATAAAAAAAATAATATTAATAAATTAATAAATTTAAACTTTTCTTACCCTTTTAAGCAGTAAATTAGCGCGTTTTTAAAACTTTATTTATATATATTTATATTAATATAATATATTAATTAACTTTTTATATAAAGATTTTAATAATAATTTTTAATAATAATTTTTATAATTAAAGATATAATTAATATATAATTTTTTTAATATTATTTAATATATTTATATATATTTTTTTTTATAATAATTATATATATATATAATATTTTAAAAAATCTTTTAAAATATATATTTTTTAATAAAATTATATAATATTTTATTTACTTTTAATTTATACCTTTTATTTAATTACTAGGTTTTATTATTATTAATTTAAAAGTTATTTATATAAATTATTATTTTGAAAATAACTTTATCTTACCTTAAAAATATATTATTATAATTAAGAATTTTAACACAATTTAATAATTATATCCAAAAATAATAATCTTTAACTATATTTTTATAAAAACATTATATATTTATTTTTCCTTTTTATTTTCTCTATTTTTAAATCTCTTCCTTTTACCTAAGTAAGATTTTAACTTTCTAAGCATTATATCTCTAATATAGGACTACCAGTAAATAAATATAACAACTAAAATTATAATAAATAAATATAATAAAAAGAAAAGATAAATAACGAGATATTTCCTTCTATCTTTCTTTTAATTTCTTTTTTCTTTTAACACACTCTATTTACTAAAGCTAATAAATATTATTTTTACATAATAAACACCTATTAGCCCCTCAATAATCTCTTATTTCACTTAAATCAGGTATACCAAGCTATTAATAATACTTTTAAAATAATATCTCTAAATTATTAAAATACTAGCTAATAGAAAAATACTATAAATAATATTATTAACCCTTAAATATAAACTATTCAATAGCCCTTTTTTTTTTCTATTTAATAATATTTTTTTCAAATTCTAAAATATAATAAACCAGAAGATATTTTTTCTATAAGTTTATTTTTTAATATTTATTATTTTATAATATCTTTATTAAAGAATTATATAAAGTTTTTAGAGTTTAAACTTTAAATTAAAAATTTAATAAGTATAATACCTATATTCAATAATTATCCTATTAAGTATAATCGGGAGCTAATTTATAAAAAAAATTTATAAAAAACATTTTTAAAGCCTTTAATTATAAATATTTTTTATACTCTTTATTTTATTTTTAAAAATACTAAAAGATATTAGCATATTTTAAAAAAAAAAGATAAAAAAAAGGTAAAAAAATTAATGTGCTTAAGGGGGTATTTACTATAAAATATAGTAAAATATTTAATATAGTTTAAGGTCGAAGTCTTTATAAATACTAATAGGGAAAAAAGTATTATAATATGGATTAGTACGTTATTAGGGTTAGGGTTTCCTTTTTTATAACTTTAGAATGGATATATAAGTTTATATATTTTTTTATATTTTATATTTTATTTTTTTATAATTTAATTTATATTTAAAAATTAAATTTTTAAATATTTATTTTTTTATTAAATATTAAATATTTTAAATAATATAAAATTAAAAAATATATAAATATAATATATTAATTATATAATTATTAATTAATAACTAATAATTAATAATTAATAACTAATAATTAATAACTAATAACTAATAACTAATAATTAATAATTAATAATTAATAATTAATAATTAATAATTAATAATTAATAATTAATAATTAATAATTAATAATTAATAATTAATAATTAATAATTAATAATTAATAATTAATAATTAATAATTAATAATTAATAACTAATAATTATATAATTAAAAAAAGGTTTAACTATATATATATCTTTATTAATATAAATAATAAATAGTTATAAATAATCTTTTTAATCTAGTATAAGCTTTTTAATATTTAATTAAAAGTTAATATTATTATATATAATATATATTGCCCTATTATATAAAATTTTCTTAATATTTATAAGTATAAATCTATTAATAAGTTTTATAATAATAAAATTATTAGGTATTATAATAGAATTATCCGTTTTTTTATTATTTATATTATTATTTATAATAGAATATTGATTATTAATAAGAGTTTTAAAATTAATAGTAAGTTAATTATATTAAATAGTTATTATTATATAATAAAATATTTATAAAAGTTAAAGTAATATATATATATATATATATATATGTATGTATATATATATAAAAAGTTATATAATAAATTAAAAATAATAATAATAAATAAAAAATAAAATAAAAATTAAAAAGGAAAATTATTACTTTATATAAATAAAAAATATAATAATTATAATAATTAAAATTATTTAATTATTATATAATTATATATAAATTTATAATAATTAAATAATTTTATATATAATTATTAAATTTAAACTTTTAATTAATAAATTTTTATATTTAAAACTATTAATTTATTATATAATAATATTTAAAACTTCTATATAAATAAACTTTAATATATTTAATAATTAAATATAAGAAATCTTTTAATTTAAAACTATTAAAATATTATATAATTTATATTTAAAACTATTAAATTATTATATTTAAAATTATTAAATTAATAAATTTATTAATTTTTTATATTTAAAATTATTAAATTATTATATTTAAAATTATTAAATTATTATATTAAAAATTATTAAATTATTATATTTAATAATTATTTATATTTAAAATTATTATAATATTATATTTAAAACTATTAAATTAATAAATTTAATAACTTTTTATATTTAAAATTTTAAATTATTATATTTAAAACTACTAAATTATTTAATTTAATAATTATTTATATTTAAAATTATTATAATATTATATTTAAAATTATTATATTTAAAGCTATTAAATTATTAAATTTAATAATTATTTATATTTAAAATTATTATAATATTATATTTAAAACTATTAAATTATTAAATATAATAATTTTTTATATATATAATTATTATAATATTATATTTAAAACTATTAAATTATTATATTTAATAATTTTTTATATTTAAAACTATTAAATTAATATATTTAAAACTATTAAATTATTATATTTAAAATTATTAAATTATTAAATTTAATATATTACTTTTTAATATATAAATAACTTATATTCCTTAAACTTATTTTATTATTTATTTATATTTTTATTTATTAATATATTATTATATTATAAATTTACTTATAAATTTTACATTATTATTTAATTTTATATATATATATTATTCTATTTTATATAATATTTAACCCTAGGCCTTCCATTTATAATCTTAAAATTCAATATATATAAAAATTAAACTTAAATAACGAAAATTATATTAATAATAATAAAAGTACTACTAATAGTAATATAACGCCTAATATACTATTTAAAAAACTAAATAAAAAAAATAAAGAATATAAAAATAAAAAAGGAAATTAACCTAATTTTAATTTTAAATCTCCACGGTCTTATTTATTTAAAAATAAATTATTTATATATGAACTATTAAATATCGATTATTCGACCCCTTAAAAAATAGCATTTATATATATTATACCTAATTATAGTTATATATACTATTTTAAAACTACTAGGCCTCAAATTAATTCTAATAGGTTTATATATTATAAAAATTATTACCCTTAAATAGTATATAATAAAGAAATAGAAAAAACTCTTATACATTATTAATTAATTTAATATATAACTATTAATTTAATATTATTACTAATTAATAATAAATAAAAATTACAATCTTAATATAACTTATATATCAGATTTAATATTTTAAAAAAATAATTAATTATTTATTACAAAGTCTTTTAATAAAAATAAAAAAAAACGAATACTTTTCTTAACTTATACTAATATCAATAATAAAATATACTTAAAAAAAGTTATTAAATTTTTATTAAATAATAATTTATCTTTTAATATTCTATTTTTACTATTATTTAACGATTTAACTTTTTATTTAAATAAATAAGTATTTAAAATTATATTAATTTTTAAATATAATAATATTAATATATTATTTAATAGTAAAACCCTTAAATTATATTATTAAAAATTATAAATATACTTATAAATTGCATATAATAATATTATTTAAAAAATTAAAAATATAATTTAAAAATGAATTAAAAATAATAAAAAAATTTCTACATAACTTAATATATAGTCTTCTATCGATTTAAATAGCTATTTAAAAGTTATTATAAATTATATTAATAAAAATTTAAAGTTCAATTATCGATTAATAAATAAATTAATTTAAATTATATATATTTATATTCTATTATATTATATTAATATTAATAATATAATAGAATTTAAATTTTTAAATAAGGCTTATAATAAGGTATATATATATAAAATATTTAAAAATAATATTTTAATTCCTTTAAATATACCACTTAATTCTATTAATAAGTATATTTTATTATTTTATTAATTAAATACAATTTATTTATATTTTAATATTTATTTAATATATATATATTAATTATATAATAATATTATATAAAATAACAAATCTAATAATAATATTTTTCTTAAAGAATTTAAAATAGAATATTATTTCGAAAATATTATAAATTTTAATAATAATATATAATATATAATATATAATATATATTTTAAATTTAGCTACTAAAATTATAATTAATTCTTTTGATAAAAGTACTATTAATAATAAAAAGTTATAAGAAATTAAATTATTTATTATTTTTATATAAAATTTAAATAAATAGGAAAAAATTTCTAAAAATAAAAAAAATAAAATCTTTAATAAATTATTAAGTATTTATTATTAATTAATATTATTTATTATTAAATTATATATTAATTTTATATAGGTTTACTTAATAAAATATAACGAGTAGTAATAGTAATTAAATAAAATAAATAAATTAAAAAACGATTGTTAGAAATATTAAAAGAATATAAATTAAAAAAGGATCTTTCTATTAATAAAAATCAAACTTTAATTCCACTAAATATAAAATAGAATTTTATTTAATATTAATTTTAATATATACTAATAATTTATATTTTATTAAATATTAATATTCATTAAAATTCATTATATAAAATAATAGATATAATATTAAACTTTAAAAACCCTATTAATTAACTACTTAAAGACTTTAATTACGGTATTCTATAAGAATTAAATATATATAAAAAAAAGTAAAATTAAATAAAAAACTTAAAAAATATATTATTAGCATTTTACAAGCCTATTATTCTTTTTTAAGGAAGAAAATATATTATTTTAAGTTTAATATTACTTTTTATTAAATAAATATACAAGGTTTTATTAAATTTAAAAGAGTTATATAAAAATAAAAAAAATAAGGGATCTAAGGGTGGTATAAGTATTTTTAATTATAATTAATATTAATAATTTATATTAATATATCTTTCTTTAAGTCTTTTTATATCCTTATTCACTTTATTTTAAAAAAGTTATTAATATAAGATTAAATAAACTAAATAATTATTTTTTAAATAATTTTATTTAGAATAATACATTAATTTAACAATTTAAAATATATATATTTACTATATTATTAGACTTTTAAAACAATTAAATATATATATAAAAAATATTAAATATAAATTAAAATTCTATATTTTATATACAAGAATTAATAGTAAAAGAATTAAAAAAGTAAGTATATATTCTATTAAATTAATTTTAAAATTTTTATATAATAAACTAATTAATATATTTAGAATTTATAATAATAATAAAAAAAATAAAAAAAAAGGAAAAAAAGTTAAAATATTACTTAATTTACTTAATACGACTATAACCTTTAAAACGAATATATCTATAAATTTAAATTAACTTACTATTTTACTTAAAAAAAATAAAAATAAAAAATTAAAAGAAAAGTTTATATTAAATTTAATTTTTATATTAAATATTATAAAAAATATAAATACGGATTATAATTTAAAAAAAAAATAATTAAGTATTTTAAAAAGGCTCGAAAACCATATAATATAAGTTATTTTTTTATAATTATTAATATTATATTATATATAATATTAATTTATTTTATTATTAACTTAATATTTTAAAATAATAGGAAATTAATAAAACTTCCTACCCGAATTTATTAATATTAACATTTAAATATTTAAATATTCCAGCAACATTAGTAATAATAAAAGAAAATTTTAATACTAGTACAAATATTATAATTAATAAACATATAAATTTACAAAATAATATTAAAAAGGAATTAAATATAATAAAATACATTAAAAAGGATAAAAAGCTATTAAAAATTAAAAAATATTTAAAATTAAAAGCTAAATTAAAAAAAGATATATTAGAAACGGAATTAAAAAAGGGGGAAGATAATAATTAATAGTATAATATTATTATAATTAATTAATATAACTAATAATAATAATAATAATAAATATAATAATAAAATAATTTAAATAAATATTTAAAATTAAATAATTTAATATTATAATAATTTTATATAATAAAAAATAATTAAAAACAGTTAAAAAAAGTTAAAGTTAAAGCTGTAAAAACTCTTTAACTTTAAAATAAATAATTTATTATATTCCTTGTTTTTATTATATAGTAACCCGAGTTTAATATATGTTAACTTTAAGCTTTAATAGCTTAGCGGTTAATACTTTAAATTTAAATTCTAGTTAATTCTTTTATAACTTATTTATTCTAATTACTATTAGTAATAATAAGTGTTATACTTATTATTATTAAAACTTAGGGAAACCTAGGTTTAAATTTTAATTAAGGTATATTTTTTTTTAATTATAATATTTTATTATTTTAAATTTAATTATTAAGTTTATTATTATAGAATTTAAATTTAAATTTTAATAAAAATATAAATTATTATATATATATATTTTATTTTTATATATATTTAATAAATTATTTAATTATTTATTTTAATATTTAATTATTTATTTAATTATTTATTTAATTATTTATTTGAATATTTATTTATTTATTTATTTATATATTTAATATATTATATTTTATTTTTAATATTTTATATTTATATATATATAAAATATAAAATATAAAATATTATTATAATTTTATATATAATATAAAAAATAATAAGTAATTAAAACTTTATTATTTTACAAATAATTTATATATATGTATTTTATATATATATATATAAAATATAAAATATAAAATATTAAAAATATAAAATATAAAATATAAAATATATGAAATATAAAAATATAAATATGAATATAAATATATAAGAAATATAAAATATAAATATAAATATAAATATAATATTTTATATATATATAAATATAAAATACAAAATACAAAATATAGTTATAATTTTAATTATATAAATAAATTTTATAATAAAAAAATTTTAATTAAAAAACTTAATTTTATATATACATATATATATATATATTATAATAAATTTATAATTAAATAAATTTATATTATTATTTTTATTTAAATATATAATTATTAATTTTAAAAAATAATTAAAATAAAAAAAAAATTATAATATTTTATTTTTAAAACTTTTATAATAAAGTTTTAAAACTTTTAAAAAGAATCCTAAAAATAATTTATTAAAAAATAAAAGAAAGACATAATGAGCTTATTTTTTTTTAAATTTATATTTTTATTATTAATAATAAATAACTCTTTCTTAATATAGAAAAATATAATAAAAATAAAAGAAAAAAGGTATTTAAAATTCTTTTATAAAAAGATTATAAGAATATATATAAAACTATAAAAGATTTTATATATAAGTTTTAAATTAAAGAAAAAATAAGTAATTAAATAAAAAAATAATTATATAATATAAAAGAAAAATATAATATAGTTAAAACTTTATATTTTTTTTATATTTTTATTTTATATAATTATTAATTTTATTATAATTATTAATTTTAATTTAATTCTTTTTTTATTTATTTTATTTTTTTTATTTTTTTATTTTTTTTTTATTTTTTTATTTTTTTTTTTTTTTTTTTATTTTTTTATTTTTTTATTTTTTTATTTTTTTATTTTTTTATTTTTTATTTTTTTATTTTTTTATTTTTTTATTTTTTTATTTTTTTATTTTTTTATTTTTTTATTTTTTTATTTTTTTAAATAAAATAAATAAAATAAATAAAATAAATAAAATAAATAAAATAAATAAAATAAATAAAATAAATAAAATAAATAAAATAAATAAAATAAATAAAATAAATAAAATAAATAAAATAAATAAAATAAATAAAATAAATAAAATAAATAAAATAAATAAAATAAATAAAATAAATAATAATTTTAAATAATTTTAAATAATTTTAAATAATTTTAAATAATTTGAATTAATTTGAATTAATTTGAATTAATTTTTAATAATTTTTAATAATTTTTAAATATTTTATTAAATATTTTATTATAAATTTATTATTAATTTTTATTTTAAAAATATTATAAATATTTATTAATTTAAAATAATTTTTATATTTTTTAAAATAATAATAAATATATTAATTTATTTAAATAAAAAATTATTTTTATTAAAATAATAATTTATAATAAATTTATTACTATAATAAAAATAAATAAATTATATATTTATATATATAATTAATTTAATTAATAAAATTTATTTAATTTAATTAAATATCTTTATATTTATTTAAACTTTTAATTAATTATATATATATAATATAATTATTATTAAAATTTTTATATATATAAAAATTAAATTAATTAATTTTAATTAATTATTTTAAAATAATTAAATTTTTTATAAATATTTATTATTAAAATAATAATATTAATATAATAAATAATTTTTAAAATTTAAAAATTAATTTATTATTAAAAACTTTTATATAATTATTTTAAAATTTTTAATAATTAAACTTTTTATTATAAAAATTTTTATTATTATTAATTAATAAAATTTTTAATTTTTATTTTATTTTATATATTTATTATATTTTAAAAAATTATTAATTCTTTTAAAAATTGAAAATTTATTTATAATTCTTTTTATTATTAAACTTTTATTTATATTTTTAATAATATTTTATAAAATATAATAAATATTTTTAAAAATTTAAAATTTTTTTTAATAATAATTTTATATAAATTCTTTTTATTAAATAAATTTTATAAATAATAATTTAAATTTATTTATAAAGTTTTTAAATCAATTATTTATTTATTATTAATTTAAATATTTTAATAAATAAATAATTAATTAATTTATAAAAAAATTTAAAAAATATATAAAATATTTTTTAAAATATTTTTTAAAATATCTTTTAAAATATTTTTTAAAATATTTTTAAATAATATTAATTAATAATTTTATAAGTTAAATAATTAATTATATAAATAAAATAATAATATATTTATTATATAAAAATTATATTTAATATATTTAATTAATTTAATTTAATTAATTAATTAAAAAATTATAAATAATTTTTTATTTAAATAATTATATAAATAAATTTAATAATAATAATTTTAATAATATTTATTATTTTAATTAATAAAAGTTTATTTAATAAAAATAATAATATTTTTATTAATTAAATAATTTAATAAACTATATAAAATATTTTATAAATTATAAAAGAAAAATTATTAAAAATTTAAAATAAATTAATTTAATTAATTAATATTATAAATTAATATAATTAATTATAATTTATAAATATTTAATAATAATCTTTTAAATAAATTAATAAATAATAATTTAATTTTAATTTTTTTTATTAAAAAAATTTAAATTAAAATAATTTTAAATTATTTATAAATATTAAATTAAAATATTTTAAAAATATTTGAAATAAATAAATTATAATTATATTTTTAATAATAATTTTAAATTAAATTTAAATTTAAAAATTATTTTATTAATATATAAAATTTTTTAATTAATTAAAAAATAAAAATAAAAAAAAATAAAAAAAGTTAATTTTAAATTAAAAAAATAAAGAATTATTAATATTAAAATAATAATTTATAATATATTAATTATTATAATAAAAATTAATAAATTATATATTTATATATATAATTAATTTAATTAAAAAAATTTATTAAATTTAATTAAAAGTTTTAATATTTATATAAGTTTTTAATTAATTAAATATATATAATATAATTATTATTAAAATTTTTATATATATAAAAGTTAAATTAATTAATAATTTTAATAAATATAATATTTATTTTAATTAAAATTTACTTATTATAATTAGTATTTATTTATTATAATTAAAATTTTAATAAATAAAATTTTTAATATAATTAAATTTATTTATTATAATTAAAATTTTATTTTTTTTAATTATTTATAATAAAATTATTTAAATTATAAATTTTTATAATATAATAAATAAATTTCTATTAATTTTAAATAATTTTTAAATATTTTAAATTTAATCAACTTTTTAAATTTTATAAATAAATATTTTATTTAAATAAAATTAAATTTAAATTAAAATAATAATTATTTTTATAATTATTTATTTTAATTATATAATAATTTAAAAGTTTTATATAATATTTATTAATATTAAATTAAATTATTTATAATTTATAAAATTATTATAAAAACTTTTATATAATATATTTAATTAAATTTATTTAAAAATATTAATTATTATTTTAAAATTATTATTAAATTTTTTAATTATTTAAAATATTTTATATATATAATAATAATAATAAATAATATAAAAAATATATTTTTTTAATTATTAAAATATATAATTTATATATTTTTATTTAATTTAATTTTATTTTTCCTTTAATATCTTTTATTTTTTTAATTATTTTTAACTTTTTTTAATTTATTTTAATTTTTATTCATTTTTATTAATTTTTATTAATTTTTATTAATTTTTATTAATTTTTATTAATTTTTATTAATTTTTATTAATTTTTATTAATTTTTATTAATTTTTATTAATTTTTATTAATTTTTATTAATTTTTATTAATTTTTATTAATTTTTATTAATTTTTATTAATTTTTATTAATTTTTATTAATTTTTATTAATTTTTATTAATTTTATTAATTTTTATTAATTTTTATTAATTTTCTTAATTTTTATTAATTTTTATTAATTTTTATTAATTTTTATTAATTTTTATTAATTTTTATTAATTTTTATTAATTTTTATTAATTTTTATTAATTTTTTAATTCTTTTTATTTCTTTAATTTCTTTTAATTCTTTTTAATTTTTTTTAATTTTTTTTAAATTTTTTGTAATTTTTTTAATTTAATTAATTTTTATTAATTTTTTTAATTCTTTTTAATTTCTTTTAATTTCTTTTAATTTCTTTTAATTTCTTTTAAATTTCTTTTAATTTCTATTTATTTTTATTTATTTCTATTTATTTTTATTTTATTTTTATATAATAATAAATATTTAAAATTTATTATTTTTAAATAAAATATAATAAATATATATAATTAAATAATATTAATTATATATAATTTTTTTTATTAAATTAAAAATAATAATTAATATTTTTAAAAAATAAAATATAATATATTTTAAAAAATAAATTTAAAGAAATTTATTTTATAAACTTTTTTAAATTAATTTTATAATTTAATTTTATAAATTATAAATTATTAAAAAATATATATATTATTAAATTAATTTAAATAATATAATTAATTATTAAAATAAATATAAATTTTAAAATAATTAAAATTTTATTTTATATTTAAAAAAATATTTTAAATTATTTTATAATATTATAATAATTAATAATATTTATAATTATTTATTTATTAAAAGAAAGCTTTATATAATTTATTAATAAATAAAAGTTAAATAAAAAGTTAAATTTAAAATTAATAAATATTATATAAAAATATAAAATTATTATATAATTTAATTAATTTTATTAAAATAAATAAATGTAAAAATAATTATTTTTTTAATTAAAAATTTAATTTAATTTTATAAATAAATATTTATTTAATAAATTTATTAATTTTATAAAAATAATATAAATTAATTTAAATTAAAATAAAATTTTTAAATAAATTAATTATATTTTAATATTTTTATTTATTATAAATAATTAAAAAAATAATTATAAATAATAAAATTTAAAATAAAATTATTAATTAATATAAAATTTATAATTAAATAATAATATTTTTTTATTTTAAAATAAATTAATTATTATTATTAAAAATAATAAAAATATTTTAAAAAATATTAAAAAATTATCAATTCAATTAAAATTATTTATAAAATTAATAATATTATTAAAATAATCTTTTTTAAATATATTTATATATTATAAAATTAAAATTATAAATATTTATAATTTTTTAATTATTATTTTAATATAATATTATTTTTAAATATTAAATCTTAAATATTTATAATAATATAAAAATATTATATATATTTTTAAATATATATAAAATAAAAATAAAAATATATAAAAATTATTTAAAAATTATAATTTTAAAAATTAAAAATTAAAAAAATTAAAAAAATTAAAATAAAATAAATAAAATTAATTAAAAATTTATAATTATAAAATCTTTTTAATTAAATATAAAATTAAAATAATATATAATTTTTAATATATATTTTAAATTATAATAAAATTTTAATTTTCATTTTTAATAATTAATATTTTAATATAATTTATTTTTATATTTTTTAAATTTTAATAATAATAATAATAATAATAATAATAATAATATATAAATAAATTATTAAAATATTATAAAATACAAATTATTTTTATAAAAAAATAAAAAAAAAAAATAAAAAAATAAAAAAATAAAAAAATAAAAAAATAAAAAAATAAAAAAATAAAAGAATAAAAAAATAAAAAAATAAAAGAATAAAAAAATAAAAAAATAAAAAAATAAAAAAATAAAAAAATAAAAAAATAAAAAAATAAAAAAATAAAAGAATAAAAGAATAAAAAAATAAAAAAATAAAAAAATAAAAAAATAAAAAAATAAAAAAATAAAAAAATAAAAAAATAAAAAAATAAAAAAATAAAAAAATAAAAAAATAAAAAAATAAAAAAATAAAAAAATAAAAAAATAAAAAAATAAAAAAATAAAAAAATAAAAAAATAAAAAAATAAAAAAATAAAAAATAATTGACCTTAGTGGGGTTCGAACTTAAGCACTTTCAGATGGGGGTGGCTAATAGGAAGGGTGGGGTGAGCCAACTAGAAAATCGACTTTTGAAACAGTCCACGCTCTGGGCCTCCCTAGCTTGGTTCAGGAACGCGGGTGCAACGGCAGATATCCTTCAATCTCTTACAGGCATGATACCTGACGAAAAGGGATTGAGCGTACTGCGGCAGGCATTGGTCATTATGTTCCAGGTAACCCCATCAGCTTTGGGCTCTGTTCATGTGACGGGTATCGTGCCGTTCATAACTAATGGTGACTTCAGGCATGGCAAACACGAATCAAAAATAAAGAAGAAATCCTCCGGCAACTTGAGGATCTGCGATTACTTCTTTCGGGTGCCACCGCAACATGGAAACTGTATCCACGCGATGGGAGATTGAACAACGCCGTTCAGAATGTCTACGAGACTGTAGTTAGCTCACTCAGTGAGCTAATCGGCATCTTGCTCCGGACGCAAAGAGGCTCATGTAAGGTAGCTTCTCGCACCGGTTTATGCGACTCACTGATGTAACAGGGATCTATCTAGTCATCTCGAAAAACATCAATCGCATTCCTCCAATCGAGTCACAACGCATAGACGAGATTTCAAACACAGTCACAAGAGCCAAAACAGCGTTGGCAGCTTGTGTCAGCAGACTCGAACCGGAAAGACTTGCTAAGATATACGACACGTCCACCAGCACCCTATTGGAAGCTCAGTCAATTCGCCAGACCATGTCCAGAGACAACAATGTGATGATGCACGCCATGGCAGAGATCGTTGCTCGTCAGCGCGAGTTACGAGTTCCAGATGACAGCACCATTAAGACGATAGTCAAAGAATGCTTCCAAGAAGTGTTGGCATCCCAGATGCAAACGGGTCTCTATCGACTTGTTATAGATAATCAATATAGTCAAAGTGAGCATTTTGGACACCTATGAACTTACTGGTATACCTCAGGTCCCAGAATTCTGAACAATGACGTTAGGACTTGGCTACCAGGCGAATATGGACGCTACCACGTCCGAGGATGCGGTGAAGAGGACAATCAGCAAGGAAGATCTCATTCAGCATCTTGACCTGACTGGAATTGACTCCGTTGTCGAAGATGTCGACAGAATCCGCCAGCAAGAGAGCAATGTGGAATCAGAGGGACGCGAACTGGCTCGAAAGATCATGAGCATGGATCAATTCACAGAATGGGTGACGAAGGACGAGTCGAAGCTTCTCATGCTCGACGGACACTGCAAGAATCTCGGAAACGGCAAAACGAGTCCACTGTCCGTTTTATGTGCGTCGCTCGCCTCAACTCTTGCCCAGGCCGACTCGCTCGTCATCTTGCAGTATTATTGTGGTCACCATGCCTTGAATTCAGAAAGCCTGCCGAGTGGGCCCTTGGGCCTGATCCAGAGTCTACTTGCACAGCTGCTGTCCAAGTCAGACGACGTTCTCCCCAACATGCTGCAAATTGACAAAGACCTGTACGAGCGAGCCCTACCAGATGACATCGACAGTCTTTGCGAGATATTCGGGACGGTCTTCGCCCAGATCGAGCGCACCAAGATCACAATATGCATAATTGACGAGATCGCCGAGTTCGAAGGCGCATTGCATGGATGGGACAACGGCATCAGCTTGGTAGCCTTCCAGCTGAGATGGATGGTACATAAGTTTCGGGGACCGCAGAGGCTCAAGGTGCTGATGACGAGCGCGAATAAGTCAGGGGTGGTGACTGACCTCCTTGAGGAGGAGGATAAGGTCTCCTTTAGGGGCAGTGGGCTTCCCAATCACTCGCCTCGGCGCCTCTTAACGGCTGACAATCTTTCCTTTCCCTGATTTTTCAAGCAATATCGGCTTCAGACAGCATCTCTTTGTTAAGAAATGATCGGGTCAGATGGACATAGGCTTCACACCGAAATGATTGTTTGGTAAAAATCTGTGCGGCGTTCTTCACTTATGAAATGAAAATCAAAAATTGCGACTGGTTAACGTCTGTTTGTGTAATGAAATCAAGTTGATGTGAGTCATGACATTCTATTTGATGTATTCCCGGCAGTAATAAATCGACACATTGCTGAAAAGGCGGCTTCTTCTACATTTAAAGATGAGCAGTTCATATGCAAAGACCGATTTGACCAGATACGACAGGTTTAGCGACTCAGGCCCTGCGACATAAGAGATGCTTTTGATGAATCTTCGTCATGTGGCCAGCACTCATACCGAAAATATGCTGAAAACTACCTCGGCTTTCCTTCGCTTCCACCTTGCCACGTATCTTGGGTCTCGGGGCCGCGTCGGCTCCGTCATCTCCAACCCCTCCCGCGAGTAGGCTATATGCCCGCCATGTTAGACTCAGGCTAATCCCGGTCTGATAGTTATCATGCGCATGGCCGGCGCCGGGTACTAATAGTAAACACCGTTGACTTACGGTGTTGGATTACAAAATGTCTCGACCGTAAACCTCCGCTAAAGACACGAATCGAATTGATTTCGCAGTTCTTGTCCCGAAATACCAATAGCAAGATGGCTTCAGAACAAGGAACAAAACCACTTGCCCAGAAGAATGGAAATGCAGACTCGCCAACCAAGGCGCTGGCGCAATTTGCATCAACCTTGAGCCCCACATCCCTTCCTGGCGAGGTCACAGACACCCTCAAGAAGCTTGTCCTCGACTACATCGGCGTGACCGTGGGAGGCGTGAGCTACGCCGACTCCACGCCGGCCTTCCTCGCCGCGCTCAAGAAGCTGAGCGCCGGCGAGACCGGAAAATCAACAGTGTTCGGCAGCGGCTCCACATTCACACAGTCAACCGCCTCGCTCCTCAACGGCGCCTTCGCCCACTCCCTCGACTTCGACGACACCTATGCCCCGGGGACCCTCCACATAGGTGTAACGGTCATCCCGGCCGCCCTCGCCGAGGCAGAGAACATGGCCGACCTCCAACCGGGCCGCCTGCTCGCCGCCCTCGCGGCCGGGTACGAGACCGTCTGCAGGATCTCCAAGGCCAACGGCATGGGCGGCTATGCCAAGGGGTTCCACAACACGTCGACGTGCGGGATATTCGGCGCCGTGGCGGCGCTCTGTAACCTCAGGGGCCTGTCCGCAGAGACGGTTGAGGACGCGTTCGGCCTGGCGCTGTCAAAGGCCGGCGGGAGCATGCAGTACCTCGAGAACGGCGCGTGGAACAAGCGGCTGCATGCCGGCTTTGCGGCCTCGGATGCGCTGGTCTGCGTCAACCTGGCTGAAGCCGGGGTGGTCGGGGCCGCCAAGGCCATCGAGGGCAAGGATGGGTTTCTGAACTCGTTCGCCGAGGGGGCGGACGTCAGTGCCCTTGCTGTCCATGACCTGGGTAGCAGGTGGGAGCTTGTTGATACTGCTATCAAGCCTTTCCCCGCCTGCCGGATGACGCACGGGCAGATCGAGATGGCGGCGGAGTTTGGGCGTGCTGCGCGAGAGCAAGGAAAGGAGGTCGCAAGGATCGTTGTCGGCCTACCGAAACGGTGCTGGGGAATCGTCGGGGATCCGGCCCCCAACAAGATCCTCCCACAGACTATTGTTGACGCTCAGTTCAGCACGTACTTCCAGACTGCTACTGCATATCTCTATGGCTCTGGTCTGGGGTGGGGGGTGTACGAGAAGATGACTGATCCTGCAGTCAAGGAGCTGAGCAAGAAGATCGTTGCCGAGGTGGATGAGTCATTGAAGTCGTTTGCGAGCACGGTGAAGATTGAGTGGACGGATGGCACGGAAGTGAACAAAGCATGCCCGCTTCCACTTTGGGAGAAAGAGAGACCTGTCGACTGGGATGGCGTGAAGGAGAAGTTCCAGACGCTCTACGTTCCTGAACACAGCCAAGATGCGGCTGACGAGATTGCGGCTCTTGTGGGAAGGTTGGAAGACATGGATGTCAAGAAGTTGATGCAGATACTGAGTCGATGATAGACGCAGTTTGAGGAGGAACGGGGAACCAAAATGCGTGTCAATGTATTTCGAATGACAGGGGACAGGTACCTTGGTAAATTGAAACTCTCACGTCGCGTGTTCTTTGCGTGAGTGACACCATAAGCCAGAATACACGCTCTGTGTTGCTTCCCGTGCATGTGCTGCCTTGCACCAGCTGATGTGTACAAATATCACCACCGACTTGGCTGGGAATAGCAAGCCGACAAGCCACCCTGGAGCCCGGGTCCCCCACGATGCCACTAATAAATCGTGGCTAATCCTTCAAGTGGGTTGAGCATTACATTCAACCAAAGTCTGACATGCCGTGAATGGACCACAAGCAACCAGTCTTTTTGAAATCCTCGCAGTATTATTACGGTGCGAAAAGTCCCACTCCGTGGAGCTCGATGATGTGTGGCAACTCGTCCCTTCGCCGTCACCGCGGAGGCACCCGTCCGCACGGTCCAAAATGTTACTGTTGGCCCCGTTGCAGCCCGAGCAAAGACATTACAGTCGCGGGTGAAGTATCCCAACCCAGTGCACAGACGCTGAGATGTAGTAAAGACCGCCGAAATGGTTTTCCATTCGGGTCGAGGTCTTGTTGATATGCTTAGGAACAGGTGTTTGTGTTTCAGGCGACTCAATGGCGCGGGCCACTGCTTCCGTAGTGATAATGAGTTCTGGGCTTGTATCGGGTGCTGGCGCGGCCGCGGAGAGGACGGCTGGGCCACATTGCGCGAGGGATGCAACGTAGCTCTTGATTGTAGTATTGTTTGGGTTGCTTTGGTGGAGCCATGGTGTCGTGAATCAATAACCGAGCCTGTCTTGTTCGAAGATTCCACTAGTTTGGTGATCGGGGAGCAGTAACTTTTGTCTTATTTGGTGATCACCTGTAGACCGGTAATGGTTGTGTTGTGCTTCGTACCACCCTGACAACACTCAAATTGTCAGCCGACTTTGTTCAACCTCGTGTCCATTTTGTTTGGATCCAATCTGAAGGTTGACGAAATCATCGAAGCCAGCTGCTTCAGGCCTTGACTGGAGCCCAGGAATCATACCTAGGTAATTAAGCAGGACGATTACTCACTTTCGAGCTCGGTTAGGCAATGGGTCCTCAAATACCTGGCTTGGGCTTGATATCCATTGTATGATGCTAGCCTGTACTTCCTGTTTTTTACTCGAGGAAGGAGTTCATGGACAAGTAGACATAAATAACTGGAAAACAAATCTGCGCTCGAGTTGCTGATTAACGACTGAAAAGCGCATAGTAGCGGGATCCAGACTCAAGTGACTCCGATGTTTACGCCACATCATCAACAAGCGGGGAGGAACGGTAGTACGAAGAGGAATTCGCTGTGCACCAATAGCCCTTCTCGGGGACTTAGGCCGCCACCCATGATACACCTAGGACACTTTTGCATTCAATCCGGACAACTACCCCGGCCGTGGTCGATCAGCGCGGTATGAATTTCCGGTGAATGGCAAAGGATCATCGTCTTACTCATTCCTTTTTAACTGCTACAGCCATTATATCCATTGGCTTGTCTTCCCGCCTCTCACAGATCACACGTGTGAATTACAACGTTGCATTGCCGCATACGAGGGGTATGACGGGCCAACAGGTCATCATTTCCTTGGGCGGTTTCATTTCCAGACAGTGAGTGGCTATTCTGACTGTTCTCACCGTGCTTACTTGTCCAGGTGTTCATTGCGGTAGGACCCATGCCGAGCAGAAGGGGAGGCGCCAGCCGCACCCACTCCGAGTCCCGCCTGCTATGCTAACCCACATATTCTGAACGATCACATTTCACCTCCAAAGTAGCCATAGTAGGTCATTTGTAATAAAAGGTCAGCCTCGTGAGCCCCGGGAAGATAACGAGGATGCCGGAATACCTTCAAATATACCACGTCATTCCGAGATAACTACACCTGCGTACTAGTGATGCGGAGCCCGCGATGGGACTTTAAGACACGATGCGGGTATTGAGTCCGCACACAACTACAACACACAGTCGAGTCGATATCGATTTCAATGTAACGTTGTAACGTGATAACACAGCATTTTCAATCAATATCCATGTTCCGCTGTTTGCAGTTTGTCACACAACACCTGTGTAGCCGCCTGTTGGTAATACCAGTTTGCAGGTTCAGGAGCCGTCCCACTGCCTCTGGCAATGCCTACCGTGGTAGGCGTTCTAAGGACACCCACCCTGGGGCAGTCAGAAGTCAGAATGTATTCCTGTGAAGCACTCCGCGCAGCCCCATGGTGATTGTCTATGTCAGCTTCGCCGAACTGTCAGCCTCATGGAACCTGAGATACCAAGTAATCAAGCCTCCCGGCTTTTTCCCCAACTTGAATCATCGGACAGTCATCAGGAAACCACGCATACAATCGGCCTTGAAGGAATGTGGGAACAGCGCAGCAATAGGAAGGAGGGAGTACTTCCGCGTGCTGTCCAACCAGGGCCATTATACCGGACTCCGTCCAACGAGGTTGCAGAGTCGACAAAATTACCTAGGCAGTGTGATTTCCTAGGATGGACAACGGGTGACCCCAAGGCATACCTTTTGAAAAGGCTGAGTCGTGCTACGAGACTATAGTCAACAACCTACAATTATGCGCAGGTAGAGATGGGACCCCGCTCCCGAACCTCTTCATCACTAACGGGGCGCAGTGAGCCGACCTGGCCTTCGAAGCTCATCTTCAGCCAGGCCAGAGTCCAACGCTGTATCTTCCACAGAGGATAAAACGTGATTGTGTAGATCAGACAGTATTAACGGGGATTGAAGAACCTCCGTGTGGTCAATACTGTTTCCTCGCAGCCACGAGGGCTGATAGAGATGGCAATCCCATTCTTGAACAGTTCAGAAATTCGCATTCGCAACAGATGGTCCACCCGCGCCCACTTGATTAGCCTCTTATCTATGCGGCTTATAGCTAGAATTGACTTTTACACATTAATCTTTCCTACCTATTAGGTCAATGCAGGTTGATTTTGACCTGCTCGTGTCCCCGGCCCTCAACGGCCTCTCCCTTCATCATACCATACACAAAGCACTCACTCACCCAAGTGACGTCCCGGCAGCTGGCCTTATCCTCAACCTTTTCAGCGGTGTCGTCCGACCACCTGTCGAGGATCACAGGAAACCTGCAGCCGCCCACAATCCACAGCTGCTGTCCTGGACGGGCATTGAGGGGCCCCAACCCAAACCTCCCACCTTGTGTTATAAATATTGCTTGGTCCCGCAACATTTCCAGGGCCCAGTCGTTAGGGTCGCCGTCATTTGGGTCTGCTGGCACCAGCCTGCCCATAATGAGCCCAAGGAAGGCCTTCATCCAGCCGTCGGGCAGCTCAACAACATGGCCCGTGGCAGCAGTATCAGATCGCTGAAACCGCTTGATGAGATCCGTCCACCGGTCTGCTCCGTCCAGCAGGACCTCATGAAATGCCCCACCCTTGCCATGACTGCCTGACTGCCGCTGCTCGACAACAGCGATCTTGTCCACATACAATCCAGACAAGAGCAACGTCTCCTTCTTGTCGTCTGCAAACTGAAGCCCGTCTCCCACCCCATATATCCCCCGGTCGGCGCAGTAACCGCGCCTCATCCACCGCGCCTCATGGATCCAGAACTCGGAGCATCCCTCGGTATCCGGGGCAGGGCCAGACCAGTCCACGGCCCAGGACGGCAGGCGAGGCACGGCGGGGAGCTCACCCCTGCGGCCTATGAGGGGGTTCAGGTCGCGGCAGATATTGATAAGGTCGGCCGTCACGCGGATGAACAGCGTCCTGACGTCAACCCTCGCCGTGTTGTAGTCGCACGACGGCACGCTGGGCAGCTCAAAGTCGGGCCGCATCCCCAGGAGCGCGTAGACCTTGTCGCGGGGCTCCGAGGCCCGGCGGAACCGCCAGCGCCAGAGGAGGTGGAGCGGGTGCTCGCTGGCCGAGGCCCGGAGGCCCCGGACCCCTGCCGGCATGTTGCGGAAGGCGCCCGAGGCGTGGAACTCGTCGGCGTACTTGTGGAGATCGCCCGGTGCCGCCTCGCAGGCGCGGTCCAGCCTCTCCCAGGGAAAGCTGAAGGGTCCCCAGTATATGAACCGCGAGCGCTGCGAGGGGAGGATTGCCTCCTGAACGGTCCAGATGCGGCCCCACCACGGCTTAGTGACGAGTGCATTGAGGGCTTCAGCCGCCCGGCGCCGTTCGGAGCGGTCGTTTAGAGATGCGGGAGGGTGAGCGATGTCCCCGGCCATCCAGGCGAGCGTTTCTATGGCGAGATGGGCATCCTCTTCCGGGGTCTCGCCCAGCTGGCCCATCCAGATGTTGCACTGCCTACACTGGCTGTAAATGCGACACATCATATCTACTTGGTGTGTCTTCTCATCGTCGTCGCTCTGGTTAATACATATGGCATCTACCCAGAGGATTCTTTCCCTATCGACGAAACGAAGCTGCTCCAGCGCGCCAAACAGGCTCCGGGTGACTGTCGCTGCCTTGCCATCAACAAATACCGGCCCAGTGCCGGTCCCGTCCCTCCAGACATAGGAGAGGGTTTCATATAAGAGATTCTCGTCGCCAAGGTTGGCCACCCTATAAGTGCAGTGGATTGGGGAGTCTGGCGCTCCGCGCGCCAGCACTATGAGGCGGATCTGAGCTGACTTCGCGTCCAGCTTGGGGTAGTGGATATCGGAGTGATCGTCGAACAAGACAGACGCCATTATCCAACCTTGCCGATCGGCAAGAGACTCCTAGGACAGAATAAATGTTGCGTCTCTGTTGTACTACCACAGGCTGAGGTGATCCATGCCAATTTTGTACAGATAGATCATCAGTGGAAAATGGCAGCCTGAAGGAGCTGAAATAAAGCTCCGGCTAGAGATTAGTCAGATCTGACATGCAGACGAGGATTGAATCAGCACCACTGCGAAGAAGCAAGTTGTTATGCCTGCCCAAAGAATTGTGCTTGCAGCAGTAATGAATGCCTGAGAGAAGGATGTATAGACAAATATTACATATTAGGGTTGTATTATGAGGCCGAAGGCTTTCTAGCCGCGCGTCTTCACAGCTTAGCCTTCTCTACAGGTTTTTTAATAGCTAAAGTTGATTGCATTAAATACTAGTATATGAAAAGGTATCCACTAAAGTAATTAAAAACTTTAATTATTACGTAAAGTGTATAGTTTATTTATACTAGTTTTTTATATACTACTATTAATAGTATAATAAAGCCGTACTTATAACTTATTATTATTATTATTATTATTAATAATATTTGAAAGCTTTTCATATACTATACTGTATTATGTTTATACTAAGCTTAAAGTATTTATATTTCTCTTTCATTAAAGGGTGTAGTGCGTGTGGTGTAGTGTATAGCAACACGGCTTACAAGTGCCTTTACACTTTGTCCGACGAGTACGATTTCTCTTGTAGTTCTTCAACGTGTCAGACTTCTCAAGCTTCTCCTTCGTATCGAGTCCTTGTTTATGCTGCACTCCGAGCCATCAACATCGTCGGGAACATGAAGTGGGTAATATTCCGTCTTGCAGGCGTCTGAGCTTGGAATAGGTGATGTATTCTACACAGAGAGCTTTGCCTACAACTACTTCCACCCTGCTCTGCACCGCGACACACTCAAAATAGTGTTTACGCTTTTAGGATAAGGATTTCACCCTGTAACATCCCCAGAACGGCGTCGTCAGCTTTAGTCCACTCCTCCCACGCAGACACCATTTCCTGCAGGTCCTCCTCGGTAGCTAGCTGGGAACTCAGTCCGAGACTACGCAGCCGCCCCTTGGTTAGCACGTCAATCATACCCTGAGCTACAGAACCCTCCAGGTTAGCTGAATTCAGCTGCATAACAGCAGTCCAAAAAGAGACAGAAAGAGGGGGGTCCATGTCAGCTGAAAGCCACAGCACCACCCTACTTACCCCAGACCTTCCTCTCACCCGGCTCGGAATAGCACCAGGATCCCAGGCCCGAGGTTACATGCTCCCGCTGGGCCCCGGCCTGCAGCGCCCAGGAGAGCAGCTGCCGCCCCGCCCTCGGACTGCCCCCAGCCATGCGGATGAAGGCGGTCGTGAGCGTGTGGAACTTGGCCAGGCCGGGCAGGTCCGGCCACACACATTCGGTCTCGAGGTCGCCCTCCCGCGCCGCCACGATGCCGCCCGGCTTGGTGACGCGTAGCATCTCGCGGATGGCGTCGGCGGGCCGCGGGAGGTGGGCGAGCACCTGGTGGCAATGCGTCACGTCGAAGGTTGAGTCTTCGAACGGCAGGCGGCCGAGCACGTCGGCTTGCTCGAAGTCGATGTTGTTGGTGACGCCGGCCATGGCGGCAACGGCTTTGGCACGTGGCAGGATTTCGGCTTTTATGTCGACGGCGGTGACGTGGCCGTCGGGCTGGATTGTCTTGGCCAGCGTGGCGGAGATGGTGCCGGAGCCAGCGCCGACATCTAGAAGTTTCAGGCTGGGGTTGGCCTTGTGCAGCTCTGCGAGTTTGGGGAGGAGGTAGCTCGCGCTGTTCTCTGCCGTCCTCAGCTCGTGGTGAACTGACTGCGGTGGTGGGGTCTCGGCTTCCGCCATTGTTGAGATCAGGCGTTGAGCAATCTTGGAGGGAAAAGTCGCCTTGGGCTAGAGGCTGTTACCCGAGGCTGTTTGGCAGTCCCGAGGATATGTCAATACAATATGATTATGACCGAAAATGACCTCGGAATGGTCGGTCAATCCTGTTTGAAGCGAGGCACACTAGAGTCTTAGTACCACGAACGCAAGGCAAGCACGAGATCACGTCTTTAGAGAACATTAACCGCCGTTACGCCTTATAAGAGACACTCCTGGGTGGTCCTGGAAACCTCGGACGCATCACCCAACCAACAGGCAGCGGAGGGGAAACGGCCGAACATGCTGACAGCGCTGACAGTGCTGACATGGCACTTGATAGTACTAAGATGTCAACTAGCCCGGTTCGTGACGGCGAGCATGTTGGCACCTAGCGCACTGAGGCGTCGAACCATACTATTTGAAGTTAAATGTTCTGGAAAGACGCTACTGTGAGATATAACGGTACTCCCTGTTATTAAATATTTAAGACTAAAAGAATATTTAATAAATATATTAAAATTAACTATTTCTCCGAGTGTATAATATAATATATAATAAATAATATTTATTATTTTATTTTAATAATAAAAGTTTTTTATTTTTATTTTATATTTATTAAATATATATATATATACGATTTTATTAATATAATAAATATTTAAAATTAGATATAAAATAAATAATATTAAAAGAATATTTAAAAAATATATTTTATAAAATTAACTTATAAAAAAATTATTATATTAATATTTTTATATATAAAAATTTTAATATTCTTAAAATAAGTTTTTATTATAATTTATAAAAAAAAAATTTAATTTATTTATTTTTTTTCAAATTAAATTTTTAATTTTAATAATTATTAAACTTTTAATAATAAAGAAAAATAAAAGAAAAATAAAAGGAAAATAAAAGAAAAATAAAAGAAAAATAAAAGAAAAATAAAAGAAAAAAGATTTTAAAATTTATTTATATAAAAATTATAAGGATGTATATAAAATTATTAAAGACTTTATATATAAGCTTTAAAGGGAAGAAATAAGTGCTTAAATATAAAGAGAATTATATAGTATAAGGAAAAATATAGTGTGGCTAGAGTTGATCTAGTGTAAGTTACTAAATGTTGTAGTTGTTTGACAGAACGCAGCCCCCTGATATTGACATCCCATTAAACCACGATGCAGATAACCAAATCGACTTGTGAAGTTCCTGTGAATACCTGACATTGGAACTCAGCCGACCCTAGTGGAACTCCAAAAGAGACATGGGACTGTCATAATCCAGTCTGCCCTGACTCTGTCGATTATGCGCCGAAGAAGTAACTCTACGCGAGAGGCCGGATTTTATACTTTCCTTAATCAAGTGGGATTATGCGTATACTAGGAGTCGGGCTCCATAAGGAAATCGAAGCTTTGATGTGATTCTTCAAGGATAGGCGACTGGCCTGCGTCTCTAGGTAGTCGGATAAATGACCCATGCACTCTTGCACCATTGAGGTTGACATTTGAACTTAAGCTGGCCAGAAGTGTATTATGTGGGTGGTTTTGCTTCTATTCCGTATATGTCCGAGGACATACATGGCGCCTTCATACTGTGGTAAGCGCTGTGTATTATATAATGTCTAAGTCGGTCTGCTTTGTCAGCAGCCCCAGCAATGCCGAGGGCAAGGCTCAAAACACCACGCTTTTGTTGGGCACACACAACTTCCGAGTTCAGAGGAACAACAACGCATTCGCCTACATCTGCCACGTAGGAACGGCCCAGCATTGAGAATACACAGGCCTGCATCATGAGTATCACTTTCACAATTTCAATTCCTTATGATCATGGAAATCGTTGCGCATCACGAAGCGTTCAAAAGAATCGACAATACGCTCCATTTCAAATGTGTTAAGGGTGTTGTTCGAGTCGACGGTCACCTGTACCTCGCAGAATGGTATGATCGATTGAAATTACCGACGGCGACTTCTGAGCTGCACATTGTTCGGAAGATATGCACTGAAGATCGCGGACCGCTGATCAATCCTGCCTGGACTGTTACAACCCCAGAGCAACATCATTACGTCAAAACACCGAGCATCCATTCATTCTACGATGTCTCCGACCTCGAAGGTCAGATCACCCGGGAAATCGAGACTTGTGAGCTGCTGAAGCGCCATCCTCACCCAAACATTTGCACATACTTTGGATGTACCGAACTTCGAGGCCGCGTATCTGGCTTGTGCTTCAAAAAGTATCAGCGGACCCTACTTGAGATCGTCAACCCTCGCCGCCTGAATAAAGCGATGTTCCTGGACAGTGAGCACCGCCGCTTATCCGTCGACCACTCACTCAAGGACCGCACCTGCAAACTCCAAGAGGCTATCGAGCATCTACATTCTCTCGGAATCATCCACAACGACATCAACCCGGCCAACATTTTGTTGGACGACAACAATGAACCGATCCTCGCGGATTTTGACAGCTGTCGGCGGCGAGGGGAGCCACTAGGTACCACGAAAAGAACCTATGGCTGGTACGATCCGACGGTGACGGTTGCAACGGAGCAGAATGACCTCGACGCCTTCACTGAGCTAGAAACCTGGCTTTTTGGTACTTCGGCGGAGTCTTATCTATTTAAATAGATCGCGCTCAGGTCGAGACTCGGCGCGATTTTGCCGTAGAACTGCACGGCAAATGAGTCCCATGTTCTCATCTTCTGTGAGGTTAAATAGGCACGGTTGTCTGATTTGGGGAAGCAAGAAACTGAGTCTACAGAATGGGGCCGTGGTAGGGGCATGAAGTGAAATCATTGCAACAACAACTTGAAAGGTTTATTCGATCAATCAGCATAATGGAACCAAATGTCATTTGTGTCGTTATTAATACTTCCTTCTCTTCCTAGAGGCTGCAAATTGATTAGCATGGTCAAATAGTTTGTGTAGATCGGGCTAAGTCTAAGTTATAATCATTCTATCTGCACACAATATAAGCCACGGGTGGTGCGTAAGATTATTGCTTACCTAGGTATTCTTTCTTTTACAAACGAACTTTGACAGACGATCGTTTCAGTCTAGCCTATTCAATTTCAATGTCCACGGGAGTAAATCTTTGGTGGTCAGAATGCCAGGCAAAGTCAAATGGTCTCTATGGGGGTTAGTATAGGCGTTAGCGAGAATCATCAATATATTACACAAGTCCCTGCTTCGATTCTAGCGATATATTATAAAAGTATTAAATAAGGTCGAGCTAGGGCAGTTAATATTTATTTTAATTACTTTATTTATTTTTATAAGTTAATATTTACCTACTTTTTAAAATATAATAAGATAATAAAATTATAAAATATTATTATATTTTTTTTAAAATATTATTAAAATTAAAAATTAAATAAAATAATAAAGTTTTATATTTTATTTTTAATTTAATAAAAAATTAAATAAAATTAATAATTTATTAATTTTATTTATATGAATAATATTTTTTTAAATTATATTTTTTAAATTTATTTATATAAAATAAATTAAATATTATTAAATAATTATACTTTTATTTTTTATTTATTTAAAAATATATATAATATTTTTATATTATAATAAATATTTAAAATTTAATATTTAAAAAAGTATAATATTTTAATTTTAATTATAATAATTAAAGCTTATAAACTACTTAGAATTTAAATTATTAACTTAAAATTTTAATTTTTTAATTAAGTGGTTTTTTATATAAATAATTATTAAATTCGTAATAATTTTAAGTTAAAAAGTATAGGTTTAAACTTTTGTATGTAACGATTAGGGCTTATATATTACTTGGATTTAAAGCTGTTAGCTTTAAATTATAGTTTTTTAACCGAGCAGTCCTTTATATAAATAGTTATTAAATTTGTTTTAATTTAAAACTATAGGGTATAAGTTCGAGCCCCTATATTTAAAAAATATTTAGTATTAGTAGGGAGCGATTTATTAAAAAGTTGTTTATTTTTTTTAGTAATTATAGTACTATAAAAGGCTGTTTACCTAATAAATAATTTTAAAGAGTCATAGAAGCCCCGTCCGTTTAAGTTTTTAAGTCTTATATAAATTATTAGTCGTTTTAACGGAGAAGAAGCTATTATAATAAAACATATTATCTTAAGGAAAGAAAATTATAAGGTATTTAATACTTTATAAGGGCTTTAATGGGGGTAATGTAATAATTAAAGCTTATATATTGCTTGGATTTAAAGTTATTAGCTTTAAATTATAGTCTTTTAACCGAGTGGTCCTTTATATAAATAATTATTAAATTTATTTTATTATATTTAAAAGTATTTAAGTATTAATAGGGAGTGACTAGTAATTATCTTTTTTTTAATAATTATAATATTATAAAAAACTATTTATTTAATAAATAATTTTAAAAAAGTTATTATAAAAGCTTTATTTATTTAAGTTTTTAAATTATTTATATGTTATTAATTATTTTAATAATAGAGTTATTATAATAAATATATTATTTTAAAAATTATAAAGTATTTAATATTTTATAAAAGCTTTAATAAGGGTAATATAATAATTAAAGTTTATAAATTATTTAAAATTTAAATTATTAATTTAAAATTCTAGTTTTTTAATTAAACGGTTTTTTATATAAGTAATTATTAGATTTATAATAATTTTAAATTAATAAATATAAGTTTAAATTTTTATATTTAAAAGTATTTAAGTATTAGCGGGGAGTTATTCATAGTTTTTTTTTTTTTTTAATAATTACGGTATTATAAAAAGTTATTTATTTAATAAATAAAAGACTGGAAATTTGCGAACTTAAAATTAGAAATTATATATTTAAATTATAGTTTTTTTAAATTTTTATATATAATATAATAGGAATATAAATCTTTTAACCTTTTATATTATTTTATATAATTTAATAAATTTTATATAAAAATATAAAAATAAATAAAAATACTTTTAATATTTTAAATATTATTAAAATATATAAATTTTTATTTATTATTCTTATTATAATTATTTTTATAATAAATAGAAAAATATAAAAATAATATTATTAAATAATTTAAAAATGTTTTTATATATTAATACAATTTTTTTTAATTATAATTAATTTTATTTTAAAATTAAAATTTTAAATAAAAATAATAAATATTTTAAATTAAATAAATATAATTTTTTAATAGTTTTTAATTTTATTTAATAAATATTAAATAATATTATTATTAAACTTTTTATATTTTTTATTAATATTATAGTCGTATTAAGTTAGGGGTTAAGGTAGATATTTAGGTATATAGGTTACCTATAGTTTTTAAAGTTTTAAACTTTTTTAAATTTAAAACTATTATAGGCTTTCTTTTTCCCTTTTTTTTTAAATAAATTAAATATTATTTAAAATTTTATAATTTTAAATAAAATTTAAAAATTTTACCTTTTATATATTTCTTTTATAATATAATTTTAAATAATTAATTTTATAATAATTATAACCTAATATAATATTATAATATAATTAATATAATAGTAATTATTAGTAAATAAGCTAATTAAGTACTTATAATAATAATTATAATTAGATTATTTTAATTTATAAATTTCTATAATTAATTATAAAAACTTTATATATAAATTTTAATAATTATAATATTTTAATAAATTATATAAATAAATAATAATATAAATTAATTTTAATTAGTAAAAATAATGAAAGATATTAGTATTAATATTATTTAAAAAGAGTAGTAAAACTAAGTTATTATTAAAGTTTAATACATTTTTATTAATTTAAAAATATTTATATTATTTTTTTATTTTAAATATAAAATTAATATAATAATAAAAGATAATATTTACCGTAAGTCCTTTTTATTTATTATAACTAATTATATTATAATTTTTAATAATTAAAACGAGGAATAAAAGAATATAAGTATCCTTAAAATGTACGAGAATTTCCTTATATTTTATTTAATAGATAGTAGTTTTACTAATATTAAGCGTTATATTAAGATTAAGATTTTTTTATTAATAATTTAACCCTCTATATTAATAAGATTATTAAAATTAATGCGGGTATTATAAAGTCTATTTTTACGAGTTATTAAATAAACTTTTATTATTTAAAATTATATATAGTTTTAAGATATTATTATATTTTAATTAGTAAAATTATATATTAAACTTTTTTAATATAATTATTAAAAAAAGGCTTTTTTATATAAAAATATAAAGTATTATTTTTAATTTATATAATTTTTTTAAATTTATATAATATATAAATAATTATATTTAAAATTATATAGTTAAATAAATAAATAAATATTATTATAAGTTTAATTTTAATATTAAAATTATATTTTTATAATTAAAAAGTTATAATTTATTAATCAATCTAATAATAAACTTAATCTTCCTATAATTCACTCCTTTTATAAAATTTTTATATAAAAAAGTTACTTTTTTAAAGTAAATTTATTTATTAATTAATATATATACTATATTTTTTCTTCAAATTACCTTTATTTAAATTTAAAAAACTTATTATTTAAATAAAATTATAAATACTTTAATATTAAAATTATTTATATAATAAAAAAATATAAAATTAATTATATTATATTTTTATATATTTATTATAATATTTTATAAATTATTTTATTTATTTAAATTTTTTTATTAAATTAAAAATAATAATTAATATTTAAAAAAGATAAAATATAATATTTTTTTTAAAAATAAGCTTAATTAACTTTATTATATAAGATTTTTTATAATAATTTTATAATTTATTATTTTTATAATTCAAGTATAGTTAAAAGACGGCTTTCTATACTAATAACTGTAGTATTAGGCTATATTTATTCAGGCCGGTATTATTAACTTTAATATAAACTAGTTTATTAAAGGATAAAGCTATTACGAGCTACGGGTAACCTAGTCTAATACCGGCAAACACTATATAAAAGTATTAAATTACCGTATAACTTAGAACATATATAAATATAGATTTATTAAAATGGGTAATTATAAAAGTAGCCATTACCTCGACTAAAGGTCTAGCTTTACTTTATAAGTAAATACTTATTTAATAAACTAAGACCATTTAAAAGCAGTTAAAACTAGTTAAAATTAAGATATAACTCCTAGGTAAACTAATTATACTTTATTATTTAAATTTATAATTCTAATAGTTTTATAATTAAAAAAATAACTATAAATAACTAAGTTTATAACTATATAATAATAAACTTTTATTTTAAAATAAATTTATTAATATTAAAATTAATTAATATATTTTTAAAAAAATTAAAGAATTATAAACTTAATTTAAAATAAATTAAAATTTATAAGAATCTTAAATTTAAATTTAAAAAACCCTATTTAAATTTAAATTATTTAAAAAAAAAAATACTAGAAAAGTTTAAATAAAGGTTTAAATTAAGGTAAATAGAGTTATAATAATATAAAATAATTAAATAAAATTAATTAAAAATTTATAATTATAAATCTTTTAACCTTATATTAAAAAACAATTATAATATTTTATAATATTAAATATAATAATATAATTAAAATTTTAATTTAAGATTTTATAATATAAATAAATTTAAAAATATTTTTATTAAATTATATATATTTTATAATATATATTTTAATATAAAGAGCTTATTATATTAATTAATTATATAAAAAATAATATATTTAAATAATAAAAAGAATAAATTTTATTAAAATAATAATTTATTTATAAACGTTAAAAGTTTATAAAAAGTATATATTTTAATAAAAAAATAAAAGTAATATAAGTAATTTTATAAGTCTTTAATAATAGATTTTTATAGAATTTAATTATAAATAAGCTATATAATAAGAATTAGGGTTCCCTAATATAACAATAAATTTTTAAATATACTTTTTTTATTTAATTTAATTAATAAAAAGGTTAAAAGTTTAATTCTATATATAAGTATAATTTTTTATTAGAAAAAGTAATATTATAACTATATTAAATTAAGAGTTAAAGTAGGTGTTTAGGTATATAGGCTATTTATAATTTTTAAAATCCTAAGCTTTTTTAAACTTAAAATTATTATAAACTTTTTTTTTCTTTCTTTTTTTTTAAAATAAATTAAATATTATTTAAAATTCTATAATTTTAAATAAAATTTAAAAACTTTACCTCTTATATATCCTTTTTATAATAATTAATATAAAACTTAATTAAAAATTTATTAAAATAATTTTAAATTTAATTTATTTATATATTTTAATAATAAGTAAAATTAATATTTAAGTACGTGACTTTTAATTTTAAATATATGAATTTCTAATCTTATAAATAATTTTAAAAAAATTATTATATAAATTTTATTTATTTAAGTTTTTAAATTATTTATAAATTATTAATTATTTTAATAATAAAGTTATTATAATAAGTATATTATTTTAAAAATTAGAAAATATTTAATATTTTATAAGGGTTTTAATAGGGGTAATATAATAATTAAAGTTTATAAATTATTTAAAATTTAAGTTATTAACTTAAAATTCTAGTTTTTTAATTTAATAATTTTTTATATAAATAGTTATTAAATTTATAATATTAATTAAAATATTATAAATATTTATAATTTTAATTTTATAATATATAAATAAAATTAAAAAGTATGATTTTAATAATAATATAAATTAAAATATTATAAAAAGATTATTTAATAATAATTTTATTTTAAAATAATTATTATATAAATATTATAAATTTATAATAAAAAATTAAATTAAAAAATTTAATTATATATATATAATTTTAAAATAATAAAATTTAAAAAAATAAATATATAATTAAATAAATATTATAACTTTTATATAAATATATAATTATTAATTTAATTAAAATAAGAAATAATTTATATTATTTTATTTTTAAAATTCCTATAATAAAGTTTTAAAATATTTTAAAAAAGATTTTATAAATAATTTATTAAAAGATAAAAAGGGATATAATAAGTTTATTTTCTTTTAAATTTAAATTATTATTATTAATAAAAAAAAGCTTTTTTTATTATAAAAAAATATAATAAAAATAAAGAAAAAAAAGTATTTAAAATTCTTTTATAAAAAGATTATAAAAATATATATAAAATTATAAAAGATTTTAAATATAAATTTTAAAAGGAAAAAATAAGTAATTAAATAGAAATATAATTATATAATATAAAAGAAAATTAAATTTAATATATGTTTATAAAAATAAATAATATTAATAGTTTAAATATAACTTTTTTATTAATTTTATATTAAATCCTAATAAAATATTTTAATTTTAATAATATTTTTATTATATATTAATTTAAATAATTTCTTTATAAAAAGTTATAAAAATATATTAAAAATATAAAAATAAATTTTAATATAATAATAATAATAATAATAATAAAAATAATAATAATAATAATAATAATAATAATAATAATAATAATAATAATAATAATAATAATAATAATAATAATAATAATAATAATAATAATAATAATAATAATAATAATAATAATAATAATAATAATAATAATAATAATAATAATAATAATAATAATAATAATAATAATAATAATAATAATAATAATAATAATAATAATAATAATAATAATAATAATAATAATAATAATAATTTATTATTATATTTTAATATTTATTTAAAATATATTTAATAATATAAAATTTAATAAAATTATATTTTTATTATATTATTTTTAAAATTTAAAAAAAAAAACTAAAATTTAAGTACGCGAATTTACGGTCTTATAATTATTATTAAAAAACTTATAATAAGTAGTATTAAATTTATATAAAAATTATAAAATTTATATAGTTTAAATATAAGGGTGACTAAAGGTAAGTATTATACGATATGCTAATATAAGTGCTAGTATATGCCGTAGATAAAAAGCTAGTGCACAATAGGTTAATGGCTGGCGTGCCTGTAAGGTAGTTTCTTGAAGTGGTAGATGGTAATATGGGTTGGACGTATGTGTTTGGCAGGTGTTTAGTAGCTTGCTAAGTACTGGTAAACTAGGTGGAAGACAACGCTCCTGATGCCTCGTCAACTTTATATTCTAAAAGAGGGTAATTCTGTGGGGTAATAGATGCATACATGCCGACGTGACGGGAGAAGACGTGTCATGAATGTTATGTGGCCAAGCACCTGTAGGCGTGATACCAGGATCGGCGGCCAGAGCAGTGTCGGCAGCACCATAAATCGCTTGCTTTATGCGTTCTTTCCTGTCACCACGGTCGGCCTCTCGAAAGATCAAAGCTGCACTCTCAGCTGCAGTAGTAGCAGCAACAAAAGCAGCATAGGAGCGCGAGGTTGAGACAGCAACAGTGATACCCCGGACAGCACGGGCAGCGATCATTCTGTGATCTTGCTCGTCAAGGGCACGAACTAACCCGGTCACGGCAATCGCCGCGGCAGCTGTGGCTGCTTCATGAGGTGTATCCCTTTGTTTAGGAGGTCTCAAGACGGACAAACCCTCACAAGGTGGCTGAGACACTGCGTTCCGGGCACGAAGGGCTTCGAGGGTATCGGGCTTGGGCGTGCTTGTCGGAGGGTTGGCGTGGGCGTCACGAGGAACATCGAGTCCAGAATAGGGAGGTGGCTGGGCGTCTTTTTGGGATTCGGGAGCTGGCTGCGGCTGTAACTCCTCCAGCATCGTTCCCTCGTCCTGTTCGTTCTCTCTCGACACCACTTTACGCCGCAGCCAAGCGCAAAAACGGCTCGCCATTGCGTGTTCTTGCTTGATGGGGGCGATCAGTGGTATAGGATAGCCACACCTAACGTGGGCGTTGGGAACAGGTAGGCAAGCTGAGGTCTTGGTGACGAGAGCAAGTGGGGCGGTTTTGGAGTGTGATTATCGCCAGTGTTAGTTCGTTTCGTTGGCGGACATTGATTGAAGTTTTTGGAAGGCGTTGGCACTCGGTTGGCGGGATAAATGGAGAAGGCAACGAGTTTAAATAAGAAGGTGATTCCTGTTTAAGTCAAGGTTTTCAGTTCCTTTTTTCTAGTCGTGGCTTGTAGGTCGGGGAGGAGCGGCTTCATTCTCCACTACCTAGGTATCTACTTACTTAACTAGATACTAGGTAGTATTCTCTGAGCATGCGGTTTCTCGACGGCCCCCAACGCTAGAGGTTTGAGCTGAGTAGCCGGAAGCGCGGCGCCTTGGTAGTTAAATTAAGTAATTAGATGAGAACCCAAATCAGTAACAGGCGCCTAGAGACCACCAAGTGGTGGCTATGCCAAAACACACACCTGACCAACCTCTGGTTATCGACTACCCTAGGGTAAGGACAGCTCCAGTTAGCCAGAGTCCGCGTTTCGAGATCGTCTAGGCATATTATCCGTCCTAGTAAGTCGACCTTCGAAGCC
This sequence comes from Diaporthe destruens, assembly GCA_036986855.1. Lineage (NCBI taxonomy): Eukaryota > Fungi > Ascomycota > Sordariomycetes > Diaporthales > Diaporthaceae > Diaporthe > Diaporthe destruens. The sequence continues at coordinate 2,760,853 of BTXE01000006.1, forward strand.
TTCCACCCTCTGAGTGAATTGAATCAAAAAGAAAAGCGAGCACGCATATTGTCCAGGAAGAACTTCCAAGCCGTCCATCTAGTATGAACACCTATAGTATACATAATTAAAATGCTATATTTTATAGAACGGCTATATACTTTACTACGTTTAATAATAAATCCTTGCTATATAGTCAGAATACCCACTCACACACTAACCCTCTCATACTTATAATTTTTAAGCGGTATAATATAATATTATTAAATTAATATATTTTTATAAATATACTAATGAATAAATATTAAAGTATTTTATTAAAATTTCTTATATTTTTAAAATATTATTTATAATTAATAAATTAAATTAAAAATAAAAGTATTATTTTATTACTTTATTAAAATTTATAAAATGAATTAAATTAAAATTAATATATAATAATAATAAAACTTTTTTTTTATTTTTATTACTTTTATATTTAATTTTTATATTTAGTTTTATAAAATTTAAATAAATATTAATTTTATTTTAAAAATTATTTTTATTTTTCTATTTTCTTATTTTCTTATTTTCTTATTTTCTTATTTTCTTATTTTCTTATTTTCTTATTTTCTTATTTTCTTATTTTCTTATTTTCTTATTTTCTTATTTTCTTATTTTCTTATTTTCTTATTTTCTTATTTTCTTATTTTCTTATATATATTTTTAATAATAAATATATTTATATAAGTTTTAATATACTAGTATATAGTTTTATATCCTAAATAAATATTAATAGGCGCTAAATAAGACTTATTGTGTTACAGTTTACAGAGTGGTAAGTTCTCGTTAGAGACATATAAGCGCAAGCAAGCTGTGCATGCTGCTAGCTGCCCCCAAGAAAATGAAGGTACGAGGCCACAGAAGCAACAGAATTCCGGCCGGTACAAAGACTAGCTGAACCACACTGCACACACTGAAGAGCGACATAAACTGACGATTAATAACGTAGAGACAAGATTGAAGGCATCGGTCTGCCGATCCTTGTGCCCCAAAGTAAGAAACTATCACGTTTCCCAAAACAAAGTAACAATATTTAATCTATAGTGAATCTCGGATATAACGCCTTTCATGGCTTAGAGGCTTTAGCTACATTATATTTTTTATTTAACTATTTATTTATTTATTATCTTTTTAACTTTTAAACTATTTTTTTTATATTTTAAATATAAAGTTAATAATTGTTTAGTATATATTTTTAAACCTATCCACATAAGGAGTTGCTAGCTTTTTTTATAAGGTTTTCTATTTTATTATATTTTTTATATATTATATAAAAATAGATAAATCTTTAATAATAAAGTAGTATACCTAGAGGAGGAAGATTTAGTTCTTTAGTGCCTAAACTTTTATTTTATTTATATAATATTTATTTAATATATAGTAAATAAACTTTATTTAGTTTTTTAAAAAAAATTTAAGTTTTTTATAAAATTTATATAAAAAAGCTTTTTTAAATAAATTTACTATTATAATATTATTATTTTATTAATTATTTACTTATAATAGGGTCTATAGTAGCTAGTTTATTTAATAAAAATAGATTTAAATAGTTATATAATAAGTATATTAATAGGAAAAAGCTAAGTTTTTTAGTTAAGTTTTATTTTATAGGATTATTTTTGTTTATAAGAGTTATTTTAAAATTATTATAGTTTTACTGTATAACTACTTTACTAACTTTTTAATTAGCGGCGCCGTCGGGGGCTATGCTTTTTAATTTTGTTTGTGTGGTATAAAGCTAAGATTACGTGCCTATAGATTTATTATATTATTTTTTATTATTTTTGACCTTATATTCTCTTAAATGCTAGGTTTGGAGTGTTTACTTTTGTATAAAGGTACTATATATATTTTATATGTATGAGGCATTAAAAAAAAACAAAACCACTCATAGCTTGGAACTGTGTTGCTCACAAGGTCTATAGCGTACCTAGGTATTCACCTATTTCGGTTTGCTCATTGAATTCGATACAGATCTGAGAACCGTTTACAAGGTGATGAAGGTGTGGCCCGGCAAAAGCGAAAAGTGAAAACGAGAGAAGTGAATCGTAAGTACAGTACTTGCTAAAATCTCCCGACCAGGTCTCACGATTCGGGAATTTTATTAGTCAGAATGACAACATTCCATCCAATACGGGATTGACCTTGGCCCGCGGAAGCACTCGGCTCCTACAACCAACAATCCAATCAGCAGCACTGCATAGGATCGTCTCAGCCTCACATCCTTACCAAGGCACGGTCTGTTTCCTGGGACCTAAAAATAACCTACCCTCCTCCCGCCAGCCAGCAATCTCAAGTGGCAAAAATACAAACAAACACACATCTTGCCGCGGGTCCCGACTCACGTCCCACTACCACTCGCACGTGCATCTCCCCAAATATCAGCACCGATGTCGTCGCAGCAGCCATCCCCAGGCCCGGTGGGACCAACCCCCGAGGAAGAGGTCATCACGAGCATGGGCAACGCAGCAGCCCTCGACATATCCGACGTCCCCGCTGGCCCGGCCCCGGCCACGACCAACGGCGCCCTCAACACCGAGGAGGCCATCGTGCACAAGCTGGTGGCAGCCGCGCACGCGGCCATCGCAAAGGTGGACAAGACCAACCAGACGACCCGTGAGTGCACCCCACCCATTCCATTCACCCATTCACCCACCCCCACCCACTTGGGGATCATCAATCACATGCAGTTCACTGACGGGGGTCCCGTCCCAGACCAGGTCGGCGCCGCGGCCCTCAGCGCGGACGGCCACACCATCTTCACGGGGATCAACGTGTCGCACTTTAACGGCGGGCCCTGCGCGGAGCTCGTGACCCTCGGCGCGGCGGCGGCGGGCGGCTGTGGTGTCGCTGGTGCGCTCACGCACATGGTCGCCGTGCGCAACGACGGCGTCACGGTCCTGAGCCCCTGCGGGCGGTGCAGGCAGGTGCTGGTGGACCTGCACCCTGATATCCGCGTCATCGTGGATGCGAAACCGAGGGGGCTGGAGACGGCGGCGGCGAATGGGAAGGAGGGCGTGGGTGCGGGCTTGGGAAGCCTGCGGGTCGTGTCGATGGATGAGCTGCTGCCGTTTGCTTATCGCAAGTCGGACTGGTCTGCTGGCTCGTCTCGATAGGGGTCTGAGGTGCTCTGGGTATACTGGCGGTTCATTTCATGACCGGCATAGTCAAGGTCCACTGGATCGCATCATGATGAGGGTAGGGGATTTTGTTTTGCTTCGTTGCTATGGCGTTTCCATGTGTAAGACGCAGGCGAGCATAGAGGTAGACCAGGTCTAGAGATGGCATAGAGACCAAAGAAGACATCTTCATTGTGCGATAGCGGCCGGTGTAGGCGTTACGGGGTGATGAGGATGGGATCGACGAGGAGTCTGGTCATACCTTTGATTGGCATATGCCCAGGTGGTTTAAGGCACGCAAGGCAAATGTAATCTTACTGAGCTGCAAACAGCACGTATGGGCCTGGATAGATGAGTAGCAACGCAAGCGGCTATGTCGCTCAAATTCAGCGTAACCGACTGGCATAAGATCATATTACTGGACTGGGCCTATCTTCCCAGTTCAGCGCCAAAAAAACACTTACCGTCGCTCAACTACCTATTCGCGTCATGTCATTGCATCAAACCCATCCTGGTCGGAACCCACCTCAAGGCCACCCTCACTTGGGCGCATCTGTCAACGGCACATAGCGCACCCCAAACAGCCTCTTCTTGGTGACAACCCCCTCGGCATCCTTATCAACAGCCCAGATGTGCTGGCCCCCAACACCCCCCTCGTCATCAACAGGGATGAACATCCTCCCCGGCGACCGCAGCTGCTGCACCAGCTCGTCATGCAGCCTCACGGCCGCCGCGCCGACGTGGATGACATCCCACCCAGCCTCCTCCTCCCCGGGCTCAGCCCACCCCTTGCGCCCGTCCCCGAGCCGGAACCGCACGCGGCCGCTGGCAAGCAGCGCCCGCCCCTCCTCCGTCTTGGCCATGTTGCGCTCGCCCATGTCGCGCAGCGCCCCGATGTGCTCGAGCCCCACCACGGCCGCGGGGACCTCGCCGCCGCCGTCGCCTTCGGCGGGGGGCGGGAGGAGCTCGGCCAGCAGGTGCGTGAGGTAGCCCGAGCCGGAGCCGATGTCCAGCACGCGCGTGGGCCGGGCCCTGCTCCTGCCCGGGCCGGGGGCCGGCTGCAGGATCGGCAGGAGGTGCTCGACGGCCGAGGCGTGCATGTGCGGGGCCGAGATTGTGGCGCCGTGGCCGAGGGTCTGGGGGCTGTCTGCGTATGGGGAGGAGGGGGCGTAGTTGCCGCGGTCGACCTGTTGGTTTTGTGAGCCTTGTGACTGATTAACTATGGCTTCGGGGTTGAGGGTGGGGTGATGCAGGGGCCCAGCCGTCGTTGTCAACAAACCTTCAGGAACGCCTGCTTGACCACGTCCGACTTGATCATGTTGTTGAGGCACAGGTTCTCGACCAGTTCCTCGTTGGTCGAGCCGGAGCTTCGCCACGCCATGCTGATGTTTGTACGGGGCGTGCTGCTGATGGCGGGTGATGGTCGTGGCTTCTGATATTGATGTTGTCTCCGAGTGGGGCTGGTGGCGAAGAGGAGGCGGCGGAAAGGTCTCGCTGGTGAGAAGAGTAGAGCCACTGTCGACTGAGCTGAGTGAATCTTGAGGTGTGATGGGTAAACTTGAGTATTGGTTAAAATCGGCAGGTCATACGAATGGCGTCAAGTGAGCTGGCTCGTAATTTGGTGAAGGATGTCTTGAGATGTGGTGAAGACGCGTTCGAATATATGCCCAGTTGATGAGGTCGACGTCACTCAACGTGAGTGACAACCTCATCCAAGTGAACACCTGGGCAAGTATGGGGCGGCCCGGCAGTGGGCGGGTAGGTGCGGGAGCCGGGAGTGACTGCAGTCCGTACTCCCTGTTGGCGGGGTTCACGTGGTCCTGTGAGTTGCTGCCGCTATGGGGTACGGAGTACGTACCTCGTGCTATACCGAGTACAGTCAATGGACGCAGCTACCGATATATCCCCAACATCTCTGCAAATTGAACTCATATTCGTCAAGTACGTACAAGTGATGAAAGCTTGTTCTGCTAATCCAAAAATCCCAAAAGGCTCAACCTGTTCCTCAATTTCACTTCATCAGACCAGTTCTCTGGCTTCTTCACAGGCCTTGCACGCCCTCAACTGACACCGTAAGACAGCTCCATCGCACCACTTGGAGATTGCACTCCACAAGACGCCATCTCTAAAGCTGTTCAACTTTTTACGTATTTTTTTTTCTTGGTTTTTTTCCCCCCAATGAAAGATAATTTCTTTTTTTCAAAAGAAAAAAACAACAAAACTATACATCTTAATTTATTCACTTTAAAACTAATTATACTATTAATAATAAGTAACTTTAAACTATAAATATACTATTTAACTACTATTTAAATATTTAAACTATAAATATACTATTTAACTACTATTTAAATATTTAAACTATATAAATAAGTAAAAGGAAATATAACTCTTTATTCTCCTATCACGGAACGTGTTAGTACTGTAAACTGTGTGGAATTTAAGTTATTAATTTAAAATTCTAGTCTTTTAGCCGAGCGGTCCTTTATGCACATAGTCTCTAGATTCGTATTATTTTCTAAATAATTTAAAACTAGTAAAGGATTGAAAAATAAGTTTATAATTTAATAGAAACATATTTTCGCCGTTTAAATATATATTAAAAATATAAATAATAGTATCTTTTTTTAAAAAAAATAAGTAAGTTAATATAATTAAACTTTTTATATTTAAAACTTTAAAAAGAAATTTTAAAATAAAATATTAATAATATTTAATAATATTAAAAAAATTTAAATATAATAAATTAAAAATAATTTAATTTTATAGTAATAAATTAAAACATTTATATAAAAAAACTTTTTTATATATAACTTTAAAACATTTACATTATTTTAAACTACTTATTAATTTCAAGTTACTTACTAGTTTTCAACCATTTAGAAAAATAAACAGTTATATTTCCCATCACTCGCCTATACGGTTTAGACGCTCCCGACCTGTCCGGTATAACAACCAGTACGGAGTAGTCCGAGGCGTGAACTGAGGCCGCAGGGCAGCCTGAGTGTCCGTGTCCCAAACACCAATATGGCCATCCTTTCATACTAATAGTCGAGCTTTCTTCTCGGAGCAGCGAATGAGGATGCAAAAACACTAACAAGTCAGGTGACAGAGACATGGCCTGGATCAGTGTTTAAAAGTGCCACCAGCCACGCTCGTCAACTTCACTAACAAAGGCTTTCACAAATTAACCCTGGAATTTGAAGTCCCAACACCTGCGTTTCAACACCGTTCAGGTATGTTGCCCTTTGTTTTAATGCTCACTTGAAGTGACCCTTTTACCCAGAGCACCCATGGAAGACTCGTTCCACTATACGACAAGCCATCGGGCAGTCCTATTGGATTCGCTGGGTGTCAAGTAGAACACGCCCCGGGCTTTAGGCATTCAGGCCAGGGGTCGGAGTGACATGCCAAAACTAGCCCCATGGATACGAGTAGCGCAGATGGATGATACGGAACTTTTGCAGACGAAGATCAACGAATGAGAGCCATCACCCACGTCTTTTTGTCCCTATCTTCTCCCTGCAGCCCGCTGGCCTACCATCTGTCTCGCGCCCAGTGACTGCACAGTGCCAATCACAGTTCTCGCACCAGGTGGTTTCGTTTCTGATTCCCGTATACATAAAACATTTATTGCGCCTCCATAGACTAGTAAAAGCTTAATACCGAGCGGTCAAAAATATGGTGCTAATAATTGCACAGAGAGGATACAGGGATACAATACGTGGGCACGTGGTCTCAGCCTCGTGCCGTATAGACAAGGCTAGGAGGTATCGTTCCCGACGGTGCCGCTAACTAGAATTGTCGACACAAGTAGCCCAAGTCTAATAGGCGGTAAAGCAACCCTGGAGTGTCCTCGCGCCAAATGTGGCTTATACGCCTGTAGACCATTATCAAATTTCTAACAATGAATTTCCCCAGGGCAGCACCCACAAACTTCTCCTTTCTTGTAGAACCGGAGTCCCAAGAGGCTTTTAGTCTCGTCCCGATAGGCGTTAGAGAAGTTGCTTATTAAAATTCCCAGTCGAACTTTCTTGTCGTCACAGGTCTACCAGGTCTTCATCCTCATCTGAACCTTCATCCGCGAACCGCTCACTCTCACAATCGCTACCGGGCATAAAGTTTCCAGTGTGCAACTTGATCATGGAACCCATATTCGGGCAGGAGATTCGCCAGGTTAGTATCAACATGCATGTTTTGTATCCAAATTTTAATTTCCTTTTCCTCCTCCGCTAAGTAGCCAAATAGTTTGCTTGAAACTAGTGGTTTGGTTTCTAATCCCCATACCTACAAAACTTATGAGGCGCCTTCATACAGTGGTAAACGCTAACACCGTTGCGTTCTCTATCTGTTTTCTACTGTAACAATATTTCTCTTCTTGCGCACAATTTTCGGATTTTCTTTTTTTCCAAGATGGCCGGGAAATCTGCCAGATAACTGTGCTGAGATGGACTAACGCTGCTTGAATTCCCCAGATGATGTACATCGCAGGAGAAACGCAGGAAATCTCCACGCGAACCGTTAAGGTCGTCGAGAACATCATCAGAGACCAAGTCGTTCACATAGTCAGTACCCCTCCCAAGCTGAAGTGACTTGCGGTATTCCCGCGTTTCTAACAGGAATCCAGCTTCAAACGGTCGTTGAACTCGCCACCCGTCGCGGCTCACGCGCAATCTCAAGGGACGACATCATTTTCCAATTCCGCCACGACGTCGCCCGCGTCGAGCGCATTCGCGCCTTCCTCGCGTGGAAGACGGTCCGCAAGACAGCGAGAGAAGCGTCGGAAAAGGACAACCTCGCCGAGGAGGCCGACCTGGACGACGACGACGCCGCTGCCGCCGCGGGATCGAACGGCGCACCAGCTCCCAGGAGCGGGGCCAGGATCGCCACCGTCGCCTTCCCGTGGGAAAACCAATCATTTTTTGCCGGCCATGTCTCACACATCACGCCGCACGTCGCAGATGCCACCAGCAGCAATGCCGCGGCGCTCGAGAAGCTGCGCGAGAACGACGAGCGCACCCGCAACATGACCGTTGCCGAGTACGCGACGTGGTCCGAGTACCGGCACGCGTCCCTGACGTACCGCAGGGCGAAGCGGTTCAGGGAGTGGTGTGGGAGGGATGACATTGTGGGTAAGAGGCCCATCGAGGATGTGATGGATATCCTTGGCTTTCTGACCAGTGAGATGGTGCAGAACCTCACGGCTGAGGCGTTGAGGGTGCAGCAGCGAAGTCTATTGCACAGCCGGCCCGCGGCTGTGTCTGTTTCTAAGGTCGCCCAGAAGGCGGAGAGGGGATTGTTTGCTGGGCCTGAACTTGAAGTGACGAGGAAGGCAATTGATGAGAGTCACGTCCGCATGGCATTCCAGCGATCACAGGAACGACCGAGACGCCGCGGTTTTTTGGGTCGTTATCGACCTTCATCGTCGTCACTTTCCTTGATATAGGTCTTATATGTAATATTGAAGAATAGGCTGGTTTCAATACACAGGGGACCAACCTATCCGGTGCGAATAGCTGCAGTGGTTACATCAGAACCATGTCCACGGGTGTTCTCCCCAAGACGCCCTGAAGGATTCATCAGCCAAGGTGCTGGAAGGTTCTTGACTTTTAAATTGAACCTGACTGAATAAACTATCTATTAATGTTTACCCACGCGCGGGACTGTCAACATCAACACCTCGGTTTATGAACGATCCGACAAGGTCTTGGCTACCCTGAGATGATGCTGCTTGGAGAGGGGTCGCCATTGCACTTGTCCTCGCACATCTGAGAGACACGGCAGTACAATATGCGTCAAGCTGGCCCCTGCGCACAATATTCGATCTGCGAGCTCGATATTGGCAGAAAACCAAGACATAACAGCGGGATGAGAGCCAGGGTTCACATCAGCGCCTTCGTCGAGAAGATCAACATGATACTCGAATATCTTGAGGCGTTGCCCAGCATGCTGGGTCGGTGCGATGGGAGCGCAAATTTCCAAAAGATACGCGGGAGGATTCGACCAGTGAGAACATGATTGATTTTCGCGACAATCTCAGTATCGCATTGGGAATCCGGAAAGTCCCTTCCATGTGCCAACAAACCCTTGAGGAAATGAAAACAAGTGAAGTCGGTTGGACCAAGAACTAACCCTGAGGATTACGGATTTGATGTTGGCTATCGTCCAGCTAAGAAGCGGCCCGAAGTTCCCTGCCTGATGTTCCCGTTGGTGCTTCTTGCTGGGTACCCTACCTAGGTAGGGGCAGCACTTCCAACGTTGGCTGGTGTTGTATACGACGGCACTCGTGGGGCCCAAAAAATCTTGAACCATGCCTACTGTAGCGTGAAAAGGATTCCTATGTACCTACCTGTAGTATATTTCACGTACATATGTACCTTGCTTGTAACTCCCCCGTTTGACCAAGCCAACACGCACCCAACACCCTGCGCCGCCTTGTGCCCCCTCTCGTCTCTTTCAGCTCTTAGAAATTATTGCCCGCACACCACTTAAACAACTGACTGGGGTTGCAAACTCTGGCCCGATCCTCCTTCTTCTGCCATAACTTTGCAGTCTTGCAAGCAACACAGTCGAGGGTCTCCCTCCATCTGTTTTCCCCCACAATACTCTGCAACATCTACCGAGACGCAAGAATTCCATCTACAGTCGTTTTGTCGGCGGTCGGCGCAGCGGCCCTTTATGTCTTCCTCTTAGCACTGGCACGCTTCAAACATGACCCAAGAGAGCCAGAGGCGATTGTCGGGCCGATCCCCTTCGTGAGTCCCCTTGTCGGCATGCTCACTCAAAAAGGGAATTACTACATCCGGCTAAGGTACGTGTGCACTTGATCCATCCTAGCTGTCGAAATTTCCCATTTCATCTACTTGGAGCGCAGTCTGACGACCACTTCCATCAATTAGGGATAGATACCGTCTTCCGATCTACACTCTACGAGTTCCAGGGCCGCCTCTCTACGTCGTCAATACCCTTCAGATGCTTCAGCGTATCGACCGTCACATCACGACTGTTGCATTCTCTCCGATACAAGCCCGGCTTTGCGAGAAAGTTATGCTCCTTGATAAAGACAGCATGAATAAAGTCGCTGGAGACAAGGAGACGGCCGAGGACGGTTACCTGCGAAGCTTTTCAAGAGCTATTGCTCCGGCCGCCTCTCCCGGGAAAGGATTGGATTCACTCAATATAGAAGCAGTCAAGCACTTCGCCGCCGCCTTTGACAGGCGTGCGAACAGAGGGCCAAGCACGGTCAAGCTATATGAGTGGCTCAGCCATCAGATATTTGCCTCTACGATGGAGGCGATTTATGGACCACACAACCCGTTCAGGGACGCTCGGAACAAAAACTCATGGCTCGAACTCGAGTCTGGGATTTTGACTCTGTTGTTGGGTTTTCCTCCAAATATCTTTGCCAGACGAAGTCTCAAAGCATGTCGCGCCCTGATTGCGGAGTTTAGTCGATACTTCAACGACAAGAGACACCTTGATGGGTCGCTTCTCGTTCAGCTACGAGAGAAGCACAATGCGGCATTCGGTCTCGACACCAGGGAGACAGCGCACATTGAAATTGGTCAGGTGACCGCTGCAATTTTGAATACTGCGCCCACAGCATTCTGGTTCGTTTGGCAAGTCCTTGCAGATCCCGTTGTCTCCAAGGACTGTCGAGAAGAGATCAATCAGCTGGTAACAACTAGTGCCGATGGCACCCATACCATTGACCTCGCAGACGTCATGACAGCTTGTCCTATCCTCGTGTCGACGTGGCAAGAGGTCTTGCGATTCCACGGCAGCAGCATAGCTGCGCGTGTGATCAAAGAGGACACATTGGTAGACAACCAGTATCTGCTGAAGAAAGGCGGCCTCGTCATGATTCCAAGCCCCGTGATCCACAGCGACCCGAGGCTGTGGGGACCGACTGTTGGACATTTCAACCATCGACGCTTCCTTAAAGGCGGCAAGAAGGCCGACTCTCGGTTTCCAGCAGCTGCTTTCCGCGGCTTCGGCGGTGGTCACGTTTTGTGTCCCGGCCGCCACTTTGCCAGCACAGAGGTCTTGGCCTTGCTGGCGTTGCTTCTTGTTCGGTTTGACGTGCAACCTGTTGGGGGCAAATGGATCGAACCGGGGAAGGACATCGTTATGGACAGGGCATGTCCGCTTCCGAAACGAGATGTGCAGGTCGAACTCATTCCTAAGAGCAGCGACAAATGGCATCTAATTTTTTCTGGAAGCCATGGCGGCATCAACATTGTGGCCGAGGATCTTCGGGACAGCGAAAGTTGAAAATGATGGAGACCTTGGGTTTCCCCTCATCTTCAAGGTCGTCTGCGCTCTTTTCAGATTGAAAATCATATTCTCATAATCCTACTTAATACAATGACTGGTTCTTAAAAGGTCCCACGGGGTGTTTTCGTTTTGCTTTCGTATACTACAGAACTGGCAAATTACGTCTTCTAGAAAGCAGTGTCAAAAGACGTCGTTCTAAGTTCCATCAAAGATAGACCAGGGATGGGAGGTCCGAGTGTCTATCACCAGAGGATTAGAAACGAAACCACACCTATCACCAGCGTCAAGGGATGATGGTAAAAAGAACCAATGGTTCGTTGTTGACCTTTTGAACAGTCTCTTTCGGCCTTGCCACTATGGAGCATGTCTGTGGCATATGATATTTGGCAGGTCAAATGTGGAGACACGCAATATGCCTAAGACATCCAATTCTTCAATTACTCTCTAAAATCAGGCCATGTTAAACAGGGTCTTATTCATGTCCAGTCGAGAGGGAGTGAATGTAGTTGGTCAAAGTTGTGGTAGGACACAAAGAGGTTGTTAATTTGCCGTCGGCAGGTAAGACTGTATTGTATCATCATGGTGTCTAGTTAATTGTGTGAGAGCTCAGTTGCATCCATATTGAGATTTCAGACATTATTTGCTCTGTCCGGGTTTCCATGCCCAGAATGTGGAGTCGCTTCGTCCTCCTCGTCATCCACCCTTACCCAAACCCCATTCCTCTGCGTATGCCTCATGAGCTCGATCTGACTAGTGTAGTGAATCCCTTCGCTATTTGCGGGAGTGGTCGCTCCAGCCGAGACCTTCACTGAATGGGATCCAGCATTTTCATGGCTTCCCTGCTGGTAATCTTGTCCTGATGATTTTTGCGACGTAAAGCGTTGAGCGAATCTCCGATAAAGGGGTCTGTAAGTCGGAATCGACGTCGCCAGAAGCCCAACTAGTAGCTCCGCAGCGGTCACAAAAGCCGACGGCACATTCGTCCCTAGGTGTATATGAGTTATTAATAAAATCCCTCACCTTGGCTTCCTCATGATGGACCTACAACTGACGTCGGACGTGGAGCCGACGTTGACACTGTACGCTAATCTGACAATACTGACAATACATGCGCTATGATGTATGATGGTTTTTTAGTATATGTGTACGGTAAGAGGCTTGGGTGTTCAGAATTGACCCACCTGCTACCCATGGCGAACGTGAAGATGATAAGATACTTTTTCTGCTTTGATATCTGAAGCCGCAGTACCGAGGGAATAGGCAAAACCAGAATGACCAAATCGGTCACGACATTCAGGACCCCTGCAATAAGCACGAGCAGTCCGTAGTTGACACACGAACCACCTGGAATTGTCTGGTCCCATGCATACGCGATAGGGACACACTGTCCAAGAGAAACACCCGCGGCCGAGATGGTCCACCCGGCAACAAATCCGCTGACAGCCCAGAGACAAGCGCGGAAGCGCCGGGATATAAAAATCGAGCCATATAATCTGAGGATACTGACTTTGAGGAAGCCCATGGAGAAGTAGTAACAGACTTCCGTGGCGATACTCCACTGCATGTCGTCGGTCAGCAGGCACAAGATATAGATACCCCAGGATTAAAAGGTGGGCCTGAATATCTGGGTTCAAGTTGTATACAACTTACAATTTGAAGCATTTTTCCGTCAGTCACAAAGATGATGTGCAGCCCCTCTCCATAACGTGTCGTCGCAGAAAAGCAGACCAGGTAACCGGTATACCAGAACTAGACAGAGAAAAACATCTGATGTCAGCTTCTTAGATCCTTGGAAGCATCGTAAAGGCGTCACGCATTTACCCAGGCAATTATAAACAGCCAGTCACTCTGGTCGATTCTCACACGGCCAAAGCTGACTCGGCGAGACCATAACCGCAGTACAAGGACGATTACAGATATGACGCCGCATGTGACATTGCAGGCGATTATGTTCGGAACAAGAGTGTCGTCCTCATGTGCCAGCATCCAAGCTATCTCTTCGTCGGTAGGGGCCGCCATGTCAACGAAGGATGCGCTTCAGCAGCCACGAATTTGAGTTTCGCCGATCCTCAAGCATACATACATGCTAGTTTAGGAGGAACCGGTATCGTGATTGATCGAGCGACGAAATGGACAAGAATGACAGTCAGCCGACAGGTCGAGTTGGGATAGACTGCGGGGGGTTGGCAGGTCCCTAACCTAGGGCACACCAACTGATCGGCCAGGAGCGTGCGAATGAGAGGAATATGCGTTTACCAGTGCCTACTCTAATCAAGGCAGAGTCCTCCCTGCACCACACACTCCCATTGTCCGTAAGCCGGTGATCTTACCAAAGGCAGGTGTGCGCCAACCCCTTTCGCCCGCATGGAAACCCAGGCTGCCAAGTTCCACAGCATACACATTTATGCGCCGATCACATGCAGCTCCGAGGCGGCCAGCCGACGAGTACTTGGCCCTGTAGGGCTACCAGGCAACCAGGCTGCTCATTAATATGTGTCTAATCTTTGGGGGAGGAGAGCACGTATGCAGTCATCACTGCGGCATTTCTTTTCCGTGTCAGCGCGGGAGTGGATGGTCGCACGGAAGGCTACAGATTACGTTGGACCATGTCGATCCGATGGGAAGTCCGAACTATGTGCGACCACTGAACGCGCCCTTTCCAATTACTTTGGAGGTTGAAGGGAATTCTACATGTTCTGATGGAGGTTGTGGGTCATCTCAGTGAATATTGGCCGGAAATGAAGTGTTTATTAATTACAGCGAATAAATTGTTCACGGCAGGCGTAGGTCCTTGATGGAGAGTGTCCAATCGACAGCCGCCCACCCACACAGCAGAGTTCACACCGATTTCCATGGTTAGTAGATGAGTTGGGTTGTCGTCTGAGTGCTCGATGTTATTTTGGTTTATGTGCCAGATACCTCATGCGTCTGCTGTCAACGAGATGCACCTTGTGGTGAAGACAGGAACAAGATACACAAAACTCATCCAGTAACACCACAGCTTCCAGACAAGCCTATCAGACGATATTGTCCCGCCTAGAACCGTTTTGAATGACATGAGGCTTGCAATGCCAAGCATTGCGACCCAGACTTTCATGGATTTCACGTCCCAAAAGGCCAAACACACCACCGACCAGAACGGGACGAGGAAGGCAAGAGTCCCGCGGGCCAAGCCCTCGTTGAACACGATTGGGATCGACTTTCTGCCTCGGGCCTTATCACCGGCAATGTCTGGGAAGTCCTGTGCCTGTATCGTTGTCATGACCACTGCAGCTGTAAGGGCTATCCAGCGGATCAGCATGGTGTTGCTTCCAACGGCCTCGCTCGAGCCCAACAGAGTCGTAAGAGCCCCCCAACAGCAGCAAGCCAGGCCAGCGGCGTTCAGCACGTTGCGCTGCAGTGGGCCTGCGTTAGCGGCATCAAGGTCGTTGTAGAGCCAGACGAGCGTCATGAAAGTGGCGCTGGGCCCGAAGCTCTGGAGTGCCGCGCTTGTCAGCAAAGCCGTGGGTATGACCACCCTGAGGGCCTGCTGCGCTTCTTCCGCAGATATGCGCCCAGAAGGGATCGGGCGCCAAGGCTTGTTGACAGTGTCCTCGGCTATTCCTCCCGGAAGTCTCTGGTTAGAGATGTCCTCGGCCAGTAGATGTATCCAGAGCCACCATATCATTAAAGGTATTCGCATCAATATGCTCCCAAGTCCAGACTCAACCGTTCCTGCACTGAGGATATCTGGGTTGGAAAACACCACCGAAATGGCAAAAATTGAATGTGGCACGACTATGGACTTGAAGTCTCCTCTTGTGAAGAGGTACAAGGTGTGAAGGTTGAACCATAAACTCCGGTGTTCATGCTATCTCTCGAATTAGCTTTTCAGCATTTCACATGTCAGAGGAAATCATCAGACAGACCTTCACTGATTCCAGATTAGCCGTTGCCATGTTGACGGTTGGTTTAGCTTGCATCTAGACCAGTGTTTGTGCTGTTAGGAGCAGATGGGGCTTGACGGTGTCAAATACCAGGACCGAGAAGAGAGTGCTTTATCTATTTTCTCAATAGCAGGTCATCCCGAGAAGGATCAAGACACATTTCACATCTGACATTGGATCTTCTCAGAACTGGGGTTTCAAGGCAGATATCATGCCCCCATGCTAACGTATGCGGCCCACATCTCGCTTCCCCCCCGACTTCGCCAGGCCAACATCCGCATGAACGTATGAACGCGTCTATGCCCACCCTAGAAACACTCCTCGTTTTCTCAAGGAGGAATTTTTTTCTGATCACCAGACTTCTCCCAGACATTTTCATAGTCAATACAAAGACCCAATCCGAACTGCAACTGCGTGATGGATTCGTGGCGGTCAAAATTTCAAATACTTACACATCATCATTGCCTCAGTCGCGAGTTGTAACCATCCTTGGACTGCGTGCACCCAGCCCCCAAGGGCGGATGTGATTTAGGCACCGGGACGTCTTGGCCACGCATGAGCAACACGAACTTTTCCTTTTCGATGCAGATTACTCCGAGGTGTGAGAAGATCCGCGCAGAGCTGAAAGTCGGCCCCCAACTTGGGGCAAGGCAGCCGACCTCTCGGGACCAGATGCGTTGGACGTCACACTTTGGCACCCATACCTTTCTGACGCACCTTTTCATGGAAAATCCTCGGAAATCAGCCCAGCTGCGCTCCATCGGGGCTGAACATTCACATAATCATGACCCAGTGTATCCTTTGACCCCGATTCCCCACATTCAAATGAACCCCATGTAAATGCCACCACCTCAACACAGTCTGATTTGAATCCAAGTGGGTTTGTTTCTAGTCCCAATAAATATAATATACGTAGGTCAATCCGGCTTTCTTTCCGGCTCTCGGATATTGCTTCGACATCTTTTTTCCAACGGTCTCCAAAAGAACTACAATGAAGACCCATCATCGCTTAGCAACTATCGTTTTTGGCTGCATGTCCCTTTTGGTGATTCGTCTAGCTGCCGAAAAGCTCAACGAGCCCCGCAGTCTGAGATGGTATCTCACCTTGGCAATAGCGTCATGCCTTGAATATGTGAGATTTTTAGTTGGTTTACCGTAGTGAGACTTGGCTAAGAAATTCAATACAGATGTTCACCGGCCTCGTGTACAGGCTCACGTTTCATCCTCTTGCTAAATATCCAGGCCCTCTATTCGCGGCCTGTACGGATTGGTATACTGTCTTCTGGATTGCAAAAGGTGACCGCCATCTGGAACTGTACAGACAACACAAGAAACATGGTTTGTCACCCAAGGCAACAAATAGAATCTGTGCACTGTACTGAGAAAGAACCTAGGCAAATATGTCCGTTACGGGCCGAACCGGGTATCTCTCAACTCGGCGACGGCATCTCTCGAGCTACACGACGTGAACTCCAACACATTCAAGGCCGATGTGTATGGAGTATTCAAACGTTTCTTTGGCGCAGAGATGTCTCTCACCACCACGGACAACGCTGCTCACGCATTCAGGCGACGAGTCAACGTAGCAGCATTGAAACCCACAGTGATCAATTCACTAGGGGATCGCATGCCGTCACATGTCGACTATCTGATCAAAACCCTTCAGCAGGGCGCCAATGGCAAGACCGGGAATTGGAGCTCTGGAAAAAACATGACGGAGTTCTTGTCGTACTGCATCATGGACATAATGAGTGATTTGACATTTACTCAGACGCTCAATGTGCAGCGAGAAGATAAGAACAGACACTTTGTCACTAGTATTCCCAAAGGTGTGGGGGGCATGCATCTGGTTGGGCACAGTGAGTTTGCCACCCCCAGCCGTTTTTTTTTTTTTTTCTTTTTTTTCAAGCTTCCTCGGTGGCTGACTGCATGACACAAGTGCAATGCATGCTTCTCTTCGACATGCACAAGGTGCTCTTCCGCGAGCTCACAATCGGAGTGAAACAGTTCATGGACCTCAGCTTCTCCTTTGCGGACAAGCGGTACAGGCAGTATCAGGAGGATGGAATCAAAGGCAACGACATCTGGGAGAAGCTGCTCGTGTCACAAGATCCCGCAAGCGGCCGCACCTTCACGCGGGAGGAGCTCGCGTCCGAGGCAAGCTTGATGATAACTGGTGGCACGGACGGCATGATCACCACCCTTACGTCCACCCTCTTCTACCTGCTGCACAACCCACGGACACTCTCGCGTCTGACAGCCGAGGTGCGGCAAAGGTTCCCCGTCACCGGGGAGGGTGACAGCACGGAGTGCCCCATATCGTTCGCAAGTCCGGACTTGAAGAACTTCACGTACCTCCTGGCCTGCTTGGACGAAGCTATGCGCCTTAGCCCCGCCGTGCCTAGTATCCTACCGCGCAGGGCTGGCCCAGGCGGCATCACCATCGACGGCCAGTACTTCCCGGCCGGGACGTGTCTGGGGATCCCTCACTACTGCCTACATCGCAACGAAGAAGTGTTTGAGGATCCTTTCTCGTACAAGCCCGAGCGCTGGATGGGAGAGGGGAAGACTGATGCCGGGCATGGTCCTCTCAAAGCAGGAGTCGGCCAGTCATACTCCTTCACTCCGTTTGGCGCGGGGAGAAGTAGCTGTGTGGGGAAGGTGATGGCATATCAAGAAATGTCATACATTCTGGCCCGTCTGCTGTGGGAGCTTGACCTGCGGGCTGATCCGGACAACTCGCTTGGAGAAGGGAGCGGGGCCTCTAGCGAAGGTCGTGGGAGGAAGGACGAGTTTCAGACCTACTGCTGCTTCGTCAGTTGGCAAGATGGGCCCGTCGTACAGTTTCGTCGGCGACAGGATCTTGCGCCGAGATCGAATTGGTAGGTCTGGTATCTACGCAAGCTCATCATAATCTACTAGATTCTCTCTGCATTGTTCCATATATTCAAACTTATCTGATAATACTGAAAATCATAGATCAAGCATTGTATGGAGGTGGATAACCAACCCCTTGGATGTCCGTGTCTTTGGTCAATACCAGCGGCCCTGTTCTAGATAGCAAGCGGCCAGGCAACCACTGGTCGAGCCCTGCGGGCAAATCGGTGGATTTCGACCTGACCGGTGACGCGTGTTAAGAGCTTGGTGTAGATCCTGTCCTATCTTGGTTTCTCTTGTCTTACCAGGAGCAGAAATGCGGTGTGACCAGGCCTGCGCAATTCGGGCATGCCCAGGTGCCAAGATTCGATCATGTCATCATGCTGTCCCACGGGGTGTTACCAACAATGAATCCTTTCGAGCCCACAGGCGATGAATCATATTTCGACATATATTCAGTGATTATTGGCTGATTTGATCCGATTTCTGTAGATAGCATTCTACGATTTCTCACCGTCAGCTCTGATTTTCAGGTGTGGATGAGGTTCAAGACATCGGCAAAGCGAGTGAATGCAGTGAGACGGCACCATGCGGTCTTGCATACATGTTGTACTACCTGCCTCTCTGGCTGGAATGCGGAGGCTAGTCCGAGGGGAAATTGGAGGCTATTCAGTGCACCCTTCGTCGTTCTAATTGGTGAGATGGGCCAAACTGTTGGCTGGATTACCATCCTTCCATGCAAAAATGACCTGACCTCCGTGGTCGTCATTCGAGATTCGCCAAATCCCCTCCCTCCGGACACTGGTTTCATGGTTACCCAC
This sequence comes from Diaporthe destruens, assembly GCA_036986855.1. Classification (NCBI taxonomy): domain Eukaryota; kingdom Fungi; phylum Ascomycota; class Sordariomycetes; order Diaporthales; family Diaporthaceae; genus Diaporthe; species Diaporthe destruens. The sequence goes on from BTXE01000006.1 coordinate 2,779,894, forward strand.
AATGAAAGGACACTGCATGATCGCAAGAAACAATGATAGGCAATCGTGGGGGCGATGAACTGCAGTTGGGGCTAATCCGAAACTCGCTCGCGTTGGACCGTACCGAGGTAGATGGCATAATTTCACTTCACATATGCTTTTGGGCGATTTCGGATATGCAAGTAGTGAAGAAGCCACCAACGTCTGCAGCCACAGCTTACGTTGACACCTTCTTTGTTCTTACCACACTCCAGGAGAACATCAGCGATTCTTGTCACTTGTATGGTCGTACGCTCCAGTATCTGGGTACGATTGTTTGGCACATCCTATCCGCCGGCGTGTATCCGGGTCCTTGAAGCAGCAACAAACAAGTCTTTCTTCTTTCTCCTCGCCAAAATGGGCTTGTACACCGAACTTCCCGATCATATTCGCGAGGTTGACGTGGTGATTGCGGGAGGTAGGTCCAATCCCATCCTTTGAGCCATGCACCTTGAGTTCTGTGTGTGCTCATTATTTAATCTAGGTGGCACTGCCGGTTGTATTATTGCATCCAGAATAACAGACGCAGATCCAAACCTGAGCGTTTTGGTGGTCGAAAAGGGCCGCAACAACTATGATGAGCGCCTCATTCGGCACCCCGCTTATTTCTTCAGCAACCTTGCCCCTGATGGAGGGGCTGTCACTTACTACGTCGGCAATGAATCCGAAAATCTCGCGGGACGGCAAATTGCCATTCCTACTGCCAGTATTCTCGGGGGTGGATCTTCTGTCAACATGGTCATATACAGTCGAGCTCAAAGATCCGATTACGACTCGTGGCAAATGCCCGGATGGTCTGCAGAGGACCTGCTCCCTTACATGAAGAAGGTATTGATTGCTGTTGGCCTCGCTGTCCCCATCACATGCTAATAAGTATTACAGCTCGAAACATACCACGGCGGTGCTGATAGCGGGGATCTGCACGGCCATGACGGACCGATTTGCATCTCTGGTGGACCATTTCGAGTTCCCAGGGTGGAAGACGATTTCCTGGCTGCTCTCAAGGCGGCCGGCGACTGGGGCGAAATCACGGACCTGAGCGACCTGGACAGCTGCAATGGCGCACAACGTGCGATGCGTTACGTGTCCCCGGACGGGACGAGGTCGGACGTTGCGCATGCATACTTGCACCCCAGGCTCGAAGATGGCGCGCATCCCAACTTGCATGTTCTAGTCCAGTCTGAGGTCGTCCGAATTCTTCTCGACAACAAGAGAGCATCCGGGATTGTCTACAGATCAAGCGCTGCATCTGCTAACTCCCAAAATCACACGGTCAAGGCCCGGAAAGGCGTCATTGTTACATCTGGCACTTTTGGGTCACCACTGGTCTTGGAGCGCTCTGGAATCGGCCATCCCGACATTCTAAACCGAGCGGGTGTTGACGTCGCAGTGGAGATCCCAGGGGTTGGCCAAGGATATCAGGACCACCATCTGGTCGGCTATCCTTATCATTCAAGCTTAGAAGTCGATGATACCATGGACGCCTTCAACACTGGGCGTGTTGACATTGCGAGTCCTGAGGGGAAGAACGTCTTGGGCTGGAATGGCGTGGACATCACCTGTAAGATTCGACCATCAGATGCCGATGTCGCCTCCCTGGGACCCGATTTCGAGAAGGTCTGGGAGAGGGACTTCAAGTCCAAGCCCGACAGGCCTCTGGCCATGATGGCAGCATTCAATGGGTAAAGTGTCTGTGACTGTCAGTCAGTGGCAAGCATGCTGACGTTTTCTAGATTTCCCGGGATCCCTACTGGGTTGCCCGACAGACAGTACTTTTCTCACTCCATATTCACCGCGTACCCCTATTCCCGCGGGCATATCCATATCACTGGGCCTGAGCTCAGCAGCAAGATTGACTTCAACACCGGTTTCCTCGACGACGAGGACGGGATCGACATCAAGAAGTGCAGGTGGGCGTACAAGATCCAGCGCGAGATAGCGCGCCGTCGGTCGGTATACCGGGGTGAAGTGGCCAGCGGCCACCCTCCATTCCCGGCCGGATCCAAGGCTGAGGCAACGGAGCGTGCAGAGCCTCTTGGAGCTAATATCCAGAACATCCAGTATACGCCCGAAGACGACGTTGTGATCGATAAGTGGCTGCGAGAAAATGTCACTACAACGTGGCATTCGTTGGGAACCTGTAAAATGGCGCCGCTTGACAGCATGGGGGTTGTAGACGAAAGTTTGAATGTGCACGGAGTTGAGGGACTAAAGGTGGCCGACATGAGCATCGTGCCTCGGAATATAGGCGCCCATCCGACCAATACGGCCATGACGATTGGCGAAAAGGCGGCTGATATTTTGATTGCCGAGTTTGGCCGCAAGGATCATTAGAAGTGGCGTAGCTTCGAGCAATTCCCAGTTTCGACTGACGGTGTAGCAGGGCTGCTTGGAAAAATACACACATGCAGAGCGGTATCCGAGCACATGCCTACTGCTGAGTCGTGATGGCAGGAGCGTGTGATTATGGGAATTCCGCAGCCTCTTCCATGACTGGTTTCGCTTCTATTCCGTATATGTCCGAAGCCATACCACACGTGAATGCGGCCATTTTTCTGCGACAGTGCGTCGCGCAAATTCATTCACGTAGTAATTACAGACAACGACGTGGTTATACATGACATTAAAAGGCAACTGTAGAGACGCTTGATACGTACATGCCTCGACTAACTAGACCCATTTCCCACCTCCGATGCTTCTTGTGGTTCTTAGAGACCAACCAGCTCAATACCACCGTGTGGCTGAGTCTCATTTTACTGTTGAGAAGCATTAACTGTCAACATATTTAAGAGCCTCCGCAGACCAACCCGAATACACGGTCCTGTAGTACTCTTTCCCGCCCACGATTCTCGAGAAGCCAGGGACACGTCCATGGTAGTTCCGACATCGGTTCTGACGGCACCAGTATATTTCAAAGCCCTCCTTGTCCCCAGTGAGGTTGTACGATTCCGGGTCTAGCGCGTGATACCACTGCGCGTCAATGGCTCCGTCGCGCCCGACAGTCAGCAGCCGAGTGTAGTTCAGCACGAGGCAGAAGTCACTGGAGTGGCATGGCCAGCATGCGACTTTGACCTGTGCGGGACCAAAGAAGTACCACCGCGTCTCATGCTTCTTTTGGCTCGACTCGCATGCCCTCGGGTACTTCGAGTTGTGAGGTCGAAGCTGTTCCCGGATGCTGGAGGCAGCGGTGGATGGCCGAGACGAAGACGTATCAGGTAGATGTTGTGGCAGCTTCCTTGAAAAGTTTGGTGCGCATTTCTTCTCGGAATTCAACAACGCCCCGGGTACCGATTCGATATTCCTGGATGCTTCTAGTGACACGCAGTCACATTCATTCGGGTCAAAGCAGCGCATCTCTGGCACGTCTTGCTCAAATGTCATAGCAGGATACAAGAAGCGGCCGCCCTTTTCTCCGACCTCTGCTATTCTCAGGCGCAGGTCGTTCTCAGTGACTGGTCTGCCGTCCGTCTGAATAGACATATGAGCTGCCCAACGCAATTGTATCCTGGGGCCGTCAACTTTGAGTTGCGGGACGGCCGACTCGGCGCAGCAAGCATTATGCCTGTAGAGCCTCATACCAGACCTTTCCAGCTTGGTTTGTGCGCACGAGGCGACGTGGCTGGCGTCCTCGCATCTGATTCTGCCATCAATCCCGTCCGATTTACCATCCTTAGATGGCTTGCTAATCCGCGAGATATCAGACCAACGGATGATGCCCTCGTCGTGTTGACATAATCGAAAGTACCCCTCATGCGCGATACAGCTGCGGTGGCCGGCTGGTCCCTGCCTCTGCCACCAAGGAAAAAGACAGGCTGGGTGGTCAGCCTTACAAGAATGGCAATAGAGGTACCTCCTGAGCCGCTCAACCCGCCGTTCCCAACCGCCGGCGATCCGGGCCCCAAGGCAGCCGTCGCAGTACGCATCCCTGGCAATGAGCTGCAGAAACTGCTGCCGTTCCCCGGCCGCGATGTGTGTCCACGCGTGCGAGCCGTCGAAGGCCCTGAACCGTGGCCACGCAAAAGGTCCGCCCGAATCGCTTAGCTTCCACCTCGGCTGGAAGGTGTGCGGCCGCGTGAGTATTTGTTCGTTGCACAAGGCAACGAACCTGCCTGAGACGCGTCGTAGACATTCGATGCCTGAGTTATCCACGTGCTCGACCACAAGACCCAGTAGTCCGTCTGGCAGGCGAAATAGAATGCTGATAGACTTATCGTGACACTTGGCTTCGAAGGGAGGCCCAACGGTTCGCGATTTTGCAGTTGACGCCGGTGAGGGCGGATTTTGAACGAGACCGGGCCGTGAGAATGACTGTGATCTCAACTGCCACACTTGAAATGGTCTTGACGTGGGGATCTGTGGTGGCGTCGGGGAGAAGCTGGGGAAAAGGTCCGAGTATGATGGGGGCAAACTTGAAGTGGTTGGAGGGAGGATCGAATACGATGGGGGGGCTTCGTAGGTGGTCCGAGATTCGGAGTCGGTGGTTTCTTCATCCAGAGAGCCCAAATTGGTTGTTACGTCTCTTGACTGACTTGACTGGCTAGAGAGAGGCAGATCATCAGGCAAGACCAAATCCGCAATGCTCCGAATAAGGGTTCTCACACGCATGTTGACCAGGTAGTGGAAGTATCGTGGCAAAAAGCCTAGGAAGCCAATTTGAAAGTTGGGAAAATGGGAGATGTCAGAGACATCATGGGTAACTGATTGCCGTTAAGTACGTCACAAGCTATTCATACCCAACCCATTAGTCAGTGGAATAGAACTTTAGAAGCCAGAGAAGCAAATGGCGCGTGTTCGTCACGACTACTCACATAGTGCGAGGAACCAACCTGTAATCGGTAATCTTCTACGGGCCTTCTAAACAAATAGATCGGGTTGTTTAGGAATAACTAGACCTCAACCATTCGAGAGGATCTAACCAGCGCGGAGGCCGAACACCATCTATGCGGGTGTAGCGTCGAAGACTAAACACGCGGGTTAAGTAGCGTGTGTGGCTATGCTGTTGTGTTGCTGTTGGATTTCCAAACCACCTTGTAGTGTCGCACGTGCTCAGCACATGCACCTGTCTGGGATGCTTTCCCTCTCATACTTGACAAGTTGGGCAAGATTTTGTTAGCATCTTATTCGGGGCAATGGGCACATAAAATCTGTTCCTAATATAAGGTCTGTAGTACCTTTACAGTTTTCTTGTAAGTATCAATTGTATCTATTACCACAAGGAGTAGCACCAACCTTGTCCGACGGGTATTATCAAAGAAGAATGGAAGTACTCCCAGCAGCCTTTCAGTTCTCATAATCCACCAAGTAACCAAAATCGCTACCACCATCATTGGTCATTCAGGCTGGGCAATTGGGATAGGTGAAATGGCAAAAGCAGGAAAATTAATGAACTCAGTGTCACCTGAAATGGACGTCATAAATGAGCTTTAATTAAACCCTCATGGATTCGAGGGCGTGGTCAAGACGTGCGAATTATAAGATCGCTAGAAATCAAAACAATTTGGCTGTTCTGATCTTGAAAAATGTTTCCGATGAGCACTGGAAATGATTGCCCCACGTTTACCTTCAGTGTACAGGAGTTATTCCCCCAAGCCTCGCCTGTCTCTCCAGTGGTGGCATAGATGCGTAGAGCTTCATAGCTTTTTTTGAAAATAGAGCCACAAAAGTTGATACTCGTGAACTGTATCTGGTAGCTACCTTCCGAGAAAACACAGCCAGGACAAAAAATGCTGGTCTGCGAAGCTGCCAATTACTATCATGTCGATATAGATTGATGGTCCTCTCTGTCTGAGGCGTTGCTTCGATCATGTCCATATTGGTTTTGAACACCTCTATAGTCTTTGCCCTGTCAGGCTCGCGATAAAAGAGACTAACATGGATACGAGATGTGAAGGCCGTTTTTGGGTGGTCCGAATCCACCATCTCTGCATAAATCAATACACCCAGAGGTCGAACTACAATATCCCGCATTCACTCAGTGCTGCTAAAATGCCCCGAGTCCATAATGAGTCCAGATCAATTGATATGCCAGGTGTCAAAGCCGTCGACGGAACGCCCAATAGCACCAGCGATCAACGCTAATCACAGCTTACGCCAAGCCCGCCACACCGCTAGCCCATGCTCCTGGTGAGCATTGGACAACTTCTATGGCAGTAAACGGTGGGTCTTGCAAGGACGTCCTTCAATTTTTGAACAGATACTGAGCCATAATAGATACACATTACATCTTGAAACCCGTTGCCGAAAGCAAGGAGAAAACAAGTATTCGTTAGAGGTCGGAATACACTGCTAGAAGGCTACGGGGATGGTAAATTGCGGACGGGCGAGTTCAGTCAGCGATCAAAGGTGCAGCGGACAAATCCTCGGGGCGCCTTGCCCGTTCAGAGCTGCACAGCATCCCGCTAATAACCGGGCCGGTGACCTCTCAAGCTGCCACCCATGACATGTCCCCGAGGATCTACCATTCTGTTGAACCTCAGGTGGTCATCTTGGTAGGCCATGTTTTGAGGGATTCAACGGAATCGTAGCCCCTCACCATGGCACAATCCAACACACAGACCTGCACCGAGACGCGACAAGAGGCTCCCAGCTCGGAAGGATGCGACCTCCATGGCGTCTTGCCCGAGAAGAAGAATGGGCCTGAAGAACACCAGTCGACTGGCTCAAAGGGCGTCGATGACACTCCGCCGCCGAATGCCCACGTCGAGATCGAGCGGTGGAACTGGCCCAGGTCCAACGCGGGCAGGCTCGTGTTTGCCTGCTTGTCCTTCGTCATTGCAGGAATGAACGACGCCGCAGTTGGAGTACGTCATATCGTGACCGTCGAAAGGGATGTCTTGGCTGACAGATTCCATAGGCTCTGATCCCATATGTACGTGGCGTACCTTATTATTCCCCGAGGCATATAGATATCTGTCGCCGTGTCTGACAGACGAGAAGCTCGAGACCTACTACGATCTCAGCTACACGATCGTCTCGCTCATCTTCCTGACCCCCTTCGCCGGGTACTCCGTCGCGGCCTTCACCAACGCGCGGATCCACCAGCGGTTCGGGCGGCGCGGCGTCGCGGTCATGGCGCCGCTGTGCCACATCACCACGTACGTCATCCTGGCGCTGCACCCGCCCTACCCGTTGCTCGTCGTGGCCAACACGGTCAGCGGGTTCGGCAACGGCCTGACGGACGCGTGCTTCTGCGCCTGGGTCGGCGCCATGGCCAGGGCCAACACCATCCAGGGCTTCCTGCACTCGTTCTACTCGGTCGGCGCCCTCGCCTCGCCGCTCATCGCCACGTCCATGGTCGTCAAGGCGGAGCTGCCGTGGTACAGCTACTACTACCTGATGGTGAGGGGGACAGCACGCAGCGTGACGGGATGACAACATGGGGCTGACCGTCTCTTCCTAGGTCGGCATGTCCGTGGTCGAGTGGGCCGGGCTCACCATCACCTTTTGGCAGATGACTGGCGCGGTCTACCGCGCCGAGCACGCGCGGGAGGACCAAGACGGCGGCGCGGGCACCAGGGCTGCCCTCAGGTCCAAGGTCACCTGGCTCTGCTCCCTGTTTTTCTTCGCATATCTGGGTGTTGAAGGTGAGATGCATACGATGCTGACGAAGAACGCGTAACCGATGTTGAGTTTCCGCAACTGACTTTCGCTCAACAGTCGGCCTCGGGGGCTGGATCGTCACCTTCATGCTGCGGGTCCGCAAGGCATCAGCCTACGCCTCGGGCATCTCGGCGACCGGGTTCTGGGCCGGGCAGGCCGCCGGGCGGGCCGGCCTCGGCTTCGTGACGGAGCGGTACGGCGAGAGGCCCTGCATCACGGTCTACCTGGCCTTCTGCGTCGCCCTGCAGCTGGTCTTCTGGCTCGTGCCCCAGTTCGTCGTCTCGGCCGCCGCCGTGGCCCTGCTGGGGTTCTTCCTGGGGCCCATGTTCCCCGGCGCCGTGATGATGACCGCGAAGCTGCTGCCCAAGCACATCCACGTCAGTGCCATCGGCTTTGCCATGGCTATCGGCGGCACCGGCGGCACCGTCTTCCCCTTTATCATCGGTGCTATCGCGGCTAGCAGGGGCGTTGGGGTGCTGCAACCTGTCATCCTGGCGCTGATTGCTGTGGTTTCTATCGTGTGGCTCTGTTTTCCGCGGATCAAGAAAAGAGACTAGACTTGCGGGGCCGAATAGACTGTATGTAGATTTGACGAGGATGGCATGACTGGCATCTGAGATATGTGCAAATGTCGACTAAGACCTGCTGTCTTGCACTTGCACCCGCAAGAAAGTAATTAATAACTGACGATGACAAGATGACAATATTGAACGAGGACTACCACGTCTGGAAGTTCCGTGATAAATTAGCTCGCAGTGCCCCAAAGCGAGTAGTGCCAACAAGCCACCGCTACCTCCGGCGCACTCAAATTATTTCGCATCACGAAATTCTGCTCACTACTCACCGAGACTACCATAGCATTCTCAACCGCTTTTATTCTGCAGTATCTTCAAAAGGTCCAAGTTGGCCCGGTATCCTTGAGCTGTCCAAGCGGAGTTCATTAAGATCCTGACACGGTCTGTTGTATGTATACACGACAGATCCGCCGATCTTTGTCGTCGCGGCTGTCGTGAGGCTTCGACCATTGTGCTAGACAAGTTGTATTTAGTTTCACCAGTCGTCCAATTTATGTTTCTGGCACAGATTTGGTCCCCCCCCTTCTTTTGGGGGGGGAGGGGGGTGGTTTAGAAAAGGGGTGGCATCTTTGAGCGTCTACCACTATGTCAAGGGACGGCGTGCGCCTTCGGATGCGTAATTACCTACGGGTTCAGAAAGAACTTACAACATTTGAACTTGCAGTGTTATTAAGATTTCACAAGAGCAGTCAAGACATGACCACAGAAATATAATAGAAACAAAACGTGGCAAAAAAACACAGGGCACAAGACAGAATCCAACAAAGAACCAACAACACTTATTAGTCCATGGTAATGTAACACAATGTTGTTACCACAGTATGAAGGCGCCATGTATGTCCTCGGACATATACGGAATAGAAGCGAAACCACCTAACACAATGTTGCAAGCCGTTGATGGGAGATCGTCACGCATCCAATCCAAATCCCACCCGAATCAAAGCAACTCACACAAGCCGCCGCGAGCCTAATAACCAGCCCCGTACTCACAGTGATTAACCCCCGGCCAGCCCCCAAAACCTCCGACAATACACGGACCGCAATGCCCCATACCCGCCGCCCCAGAAAGCCCCGTTGCAAGCCGGCACTTATTATTATCACTATTATCACCCACATCACACATCACACATCCAACGTCCACAGGGCCGAGGGCCAAAACAGCCAAACACCCAGCCGTGACGTGTCGTGTCTTGTCTACCTCTCATCCTCCCTCCCCGCAGGTTGACTAACCAGCTAGTATTGCCCGCCCTGCTCCGCCACCATCCCTTTGCCGCCGCATGATGTCAAAGTGCCGGCCGGTTCCAGCCCGAGTCAGTCAGTCAGTCTACCCGTCAGGTCAGGTCAGACGAAAGCATAACCGTATCTACCTACCTACCTACCTAGGTACTTAGGTAGGTAATTACCTACCTAGGTACACAGTACACTAGATGCACACATGTGCACACATAGACTACATACACCCTGGGCACGTCCGCGTCCACGGCCATGGCCATGGCCACGGCATACCTGCCCACCCAAGAACACACCGGCACAACATTATCCATGTCTGCCAACAAACACCGAACAGAAAGACGCTCTAAAGTTTATTCCACTGCTCGGCATACGCTCCAGTACGCAGCCACATCATCTCACAAAACTGTCAGTTATTAGTACTGTAATATGCCACCAGGCTGGGAGGCGGTTCCCACCATCACACGTACACACACCCCTCGGAGGCCACGGGGACAAGCTAGCTCTTGTGGGGACGACCGCCTCACCCCCCCCCCGTACCCCTCCGCCGGCCTCTCACAGGAAACCCAACACAGACAGCACTGGTATAACTAATCCAAAAGAATTACACGCATACATATACAGAACAATGGTAAGGGCTTGGCAGGCAGGCAGGCAGACAGACAGACAGACAGATAGACAGGCCCAAAAGGCCGAGTTGGTAAGAATTCCAAACCGAAGCAAGCAGGCAGGCAGGCAGGCAGGCAAGAACCACAGACTCCCAGGAACCAACAAGAGTCTTGCATTGTGTGTTGAACACCACGGGCGTAACATACAAACTAACATATAATGTGAATGCGTGTGTGTGTGTATGGCATGGCATGGTATATATGGTATACGCGGGCGGGTGAGTGAGCAGTAAACAACAACAGCACAACACAACACAACACACCTGCACAACAGCAGCAAAGGTTTGAACAACTTGAAGAATTCCCCCCTTCTCGCCCCATCCACGGACGGCATTCACGGCGGGCGCCGGGGAGCAATGACAACGAACCGAGCTCGAAGGGGAAAAGCAAGAGGGGCGTAGCTTATGCTCTGTGGATACTGTCTGCGCTCCCACCAAAATCTCCCATCTCGTCTCATCTCGTCTCTCCCGCTCCGCTGATCACGACGGAAAGATAAGAAAAAGAAGGGGGGGAGAGGACAAGACGCGTCGCTCATCATTGATGCTTCCTTCACACACATCTCCCGGGTTCAACGTATAAACTCTTATTCCACCCATCCCAACACACATGCCTTTTGTGGCACGTTGTGATTGATATAGAAAAACAACCCCCCCAGGGGACACACAAAACAGACAATAGTAGCCCACCCCTTCCTTCCCAAAACTCAGACAACCCGCTCGGAACTCTCGCCCTCGGCGATGATGGCCACCCCCAGCCCGCGGTCCGGGGCCTGCAGCACGAGCTGCTCGTGCCGCCGCGCCCGCAGGTAGTCGCTGACGGACCGGATGAGGATGAACCACCCGACAATCATCAAGATGTACGCGACCCACTCCGAACTGGCCACGTCCGACAGGCCGCCAGCGCCAGCGCCACCACCGCCGCCGCCGCTCGCGACGGCGCTGGGGTCGAAATCATGCGAGTTCGGGTCCGGCGGGCTCGCGTACCCGGCATCCCCGCCGACGCCAGGCCCATCGTCGCCGCCCATGCCGCCGCTTGGCCCCCCGCCGCCGCCGCTCCCCTTCATGTAGAAGCCGTACTGGATGAGGGTTATGCCCAGGCCGGCCCGGGACCCGTTCTTGGCGGCGTGGGTGGAGTGCAGCAGGTAGGTGAGCAGGAAGCCGACGAGCTGGAAGGACATGGAGATCATGCCGTTCCACACGAAGGAGAAGACGGAGCCGACGGGCATGCCGTCGATGTAGACGTCGTCGGCGCCGCCCAGCCCGGGCGCCAGGATGGTCGTCTCCCAGTAGGGCGGTGCCGAGTCGGCTGCTGCTTGTTCGTAGGTCTGTTTGTTGTATGACGCAAACATGTGGTTAGCAAACTGCTTCTTTATCTGGGGGTTACACGACGTGCCGTGAGGGGCTGGGCTGGATGGGTGGATGGTGTGGGCCAAGACGTACCGGAGGCATTTCCTCCTTCTCCGTGCCCCCTCTCTCGGGCTTGGCAGTCAGGTTGGAGAAGACGCCCTCGTTCTGGATGCCGCTGCCGAAGATGCGATTCGAGCTCGCTGCTGCTGCTGCGGCGGCGGCCGTCGATGATGGCGGCTGCTGATGCCGTGGGGGCTGTGGGGGCGGCGGGGAGCTCGCAGAGCCGGCTGGGGTGTATGCGGCGGCGGCGCTGCTGCTGCTGGACTGGACGGGGTCTGTGTTCTGCCTCACCAGGCGCTGGCGGTCGTCGGGCTCGTCATCGCTGTCTGAGTCGTCGGCGTCGAAGGCGTCGGCGAGGGTGGGGTCCTGGACGGAGCGGTTCCGTGGTGCGACGGACGAGGCTCTGGAGTGGAAGGATGGGGGAGGCGAGTTTGGCTGGGACGAGCGGGTGTTCCTGGACACTGCGATGGGCGAGGGGGCGTCGTCCTCATCTTGGGCGTTAACCTGGCAATCAGAGACTGGTGTCAGTGCATTTGTGACCAAGCGAGATGATGACGATCGATGATAATGGTGGTGGTGTGTGTTGTGGGCGGTGTTGCGGCCTCTGGAGGGCCGTCATTGATGGCTTACCCTTTCATATCGGCCCGACATGATGCCGGTCGATGATAAGATCCAAAAGCAAGTAGAAGCAAGGAGCGATTAGGTGGTTTGTCGTAGGTGACGATGAAATGCGTCGTTGGCTGGATGACGGATGACCGAGTTGGTTCGATGGTCGGGGTAACAACTCAAATGACGCGGTTCTGGAGTGTTCTGCCAGGACGAGTGGAGGAGGGCCTGGTTGGTTGGCCTGGTTGGTCGGCTGTTGGTCGGCTGTTGGTCGGAACAGGCAGACGATGCGAGAGAGGGTCAGACGCTTTGCGCAATGGGCGGTGGGCGACGGGTGATGGGCGATGGTCGATGCAGCAAGCAGGAAGGCAGTTGAAATAGGCCGCAGAGGGGGGTGGAAATGCAGGTCGGGCGGGCTCTAAGTTGGTCGTCGCACGAGGAGCAGCAGGATAGAGAAAGTAAACAAAAAACGGCCAGGTCGAATGGAGAGCAAAGCAAAAAAAAAGGAGAGGAATTTAGGGAAGGATCGTCGTGGTCGTCGTCAATATTGTCGATGAGGTTGGAGGGTCGATGGTTGGAATTTGGCAACGTGGGAATTGGAAACTGGAATGGGCAATGGAAGAATGTCGGCAGTCCAAGGCTAGCACGAGGGTGAACTAGGCGGCGGACTAGGCGAGTGCACGAGTGCACGAGGTTTGGGTCGGGCTGGACGGAAAAGGAGGAGTTGCAGTGGCACAGGCGCTAGACGGTAGATAAACAGAGAAGGAGATGGACGGGCTGATTATTAGAGTATGTCAGGCCAAGCCCAGGCCCAGGCGGCAGGGAATGGGAGGGGATGATCAATCAGGTCAGGGGCGGGCCGGCAGTACGGAGCACCCAGCTAACTCTAACTGTAACAAACAGCATGAGGCCTGCGCCGACTGGTGACTGACTGACTGACTGACTTTGCCTGCTGACCGGTGATGGTGATGCATGATACTTGTAGCAAAGGGACCTACCTGCCCCCAGGCCGCCTGCCTGCTCAGCCACTCAGCCACCTGCCATCTCTGTTAGCCTGTTAGAGGCAGGTGGCACGCAGGGCTCATCTCCCCACACTACGGGGCCATGCCACAGTAACAGCACTTGAGGCCCCCCTTGCCAAGGGTCCTTTTTCCCTCCCTAAGCCCAAAGCAGCATGTCTTGGGCGGGAATAACCCGAGCCAATGACAGCACCGGCGCATCTTTTTTTGTGCCTGTCATCGACTGACTGACGTCGTCGTCGAGGGTCGAGAAATAATTGTTCTACTATTCGACTCGAGCCTGATGGCCACGACATAACCTCGACAACCCAGCCAGCCAGCCGCAGCAAACCGCCGTCAAGATGGCAACCAAGGAGGTATGCATGCATCGTCACCAACCACAGCCACCCCAAGAAGAAGAAGAAGAAACAATCCAAAACACAACCACCCAACTAACAACAAAAACCCCCAGGCCCTCCGCCGCACATACACAAAAGCCCTCGCAGCCTGGCCCAAGGACCCCCTCCGCCCAACATGCCAGCTCCGGGACGTCCTCTCGAAGCGCCTGGCCGAATCCGACCGCTTCCCCGGGCCCGACAACAACCAAGCAGCAGCACAGGTCAACGCCGTGCTCTCCCTCCTCGCGGACAGGTACCTCGCCGCCTACCCGGCCCAGCCCGGCCTCGACTCGGCGACCGGCGGCATGCTCCGGCCCCGCAGCAACCCGGGCTACTACGACGACCTGGTGCGCGACCTCGAGGCGGCGCCGACGCGGTCCTGGGGCCAGAGGGTCGGGCTTAAGCTTAGGGGGATGTTTCGGTGGCAGTGATTCCGGCCGGGGGGGGGGGGGGCAAGATATGGGCTGGCCTGCCCGTCTTTGCCGAGGATGGAGCAGAAAGAAAGGGAGAGATTTACAAATTTCACTGGCGTGTGGCGTGGCATGACTCCGCGTGGTTGTCGGTCCGCCCGAGGCTCCTGTGATATTCCCTTCCGTCCGGGCAGCTCTTTCTGGTGAATAATGGGTGGGTCGCCGTTATGCCGGGGATGGTGGAATAGAACCACGGCGGGCGGACGCCCTGGCCTCTCGTCAATAGGAGGGCCTGTTCGGACCAGCTGCGACGGACGGGCTGCCTGCCTGGACCCTGGACCCGGGCGTCCCCCGTTGGTCTAGGGTGGTGGTAATAGCCTGGTAAAACATGAGAAAAGTGGCAATTCCAAGGATAGTACAGAGTCAGGGCGTGCGTGTACACACATGCACACGCCCGAGGCAAGGTCGTCGTGGACGCATGCATGGCTTGGCTGGTCTCATGGTATCGATTGCAGTGTTCTGTATATAGGCTATAGGCAGGCGAACATGCTCTGTAGTGTACCACACACACCCAGCACACCTCTATCAAAACCCTCCCAATCCCCATCATCATCTACACCATCATCTATACCACCATTGCAAAGGTCTATGCGTCCTGCCCTCTGCCACCAAAGGACATGTGCCCCACCCCCTCTGCCCCCCCTCAGATATACTTCCTCTCCGGGTCAACCCGGTCAAAAGCCTCCATGCTCTTCTCATACATGGTAAACACAATAGCCCCGCTCATGACCAGCCTCGCCAGCCGGGGGAGCACCCCGCTCCAGAAGGTAAGCACGCCCTCCTGGCGGAAGATCATGCCCGCGCACCGCAGGCTGTTGCCGTAGTCGCGCCTCGCCTCGAGGCTCTGCATGCGCGTCTTGACCGTGTCGAGCGGCTGCGTCACCAGCACCGTGACGAGCCCCGCCAGCGCGCCGATGCCGAACGTCGCCGGCGTGGAGAGCTTCTCCCCCGGCGCCGCGTACGACTGCGCCGCCTGCTTCAGGAAGTTGTACGACCCGAACCGCACCGCGCTGTTGGCCGCCTGCCGCGCCGTCGTCGGCACGAACCCCGCGAAGAAGCCCTGGATCCCCCGCTCGCGCGCGATTATCGGCACCGCGTGCAGGAAGCCGCGCATCCGCGGCTGGGCGCGCTTGCGGTCGTCGATGCTGGGTGGGGGCGTTTGTCAGTGCGTGGCGGTGGTTATGGATGGGATGGGGCAGGCAGGGAGTATTGTTGTGGGAGAGGGAAGAGAGAGGGAGAGAGAGAGACATACAGCTGCGTCTTGATGCTCTCGGTCGGCGTGACGGCCAGCAGGCTCTCGGTCACACCGGCCGCGAAGCCAGCCAGCGCCGCCCGGGGGCCCGAGACCTTGCCCTCGGCGTCGGCGAGGAGGCGTTTGTACTGGTCAAAGGCGACGAATCCTGTGTGTTTTTGTCATCAGCCCCAGAGCATTCCTTCCTCCCCCGTTTCCAAACGAGACACGAGAACGTACGGATTCCAGCCTTGGCCGAGTTGCCAATGATGAGCGTCGTGCACCCCGCGTACCACTGCGGGCCGAACGGCGGCCAGGGGAGCTTCTCGCCCGCGGCCAGCCGGCGGTTCAGCTGTGTTCTCGTCTTGGCGACTGTGACAAGGACCGTCAGCCTTTGTATCTTCTCCCCATCACGTACTCACGCCCGGCCAGCCAGCCCCCGCGACAACGACAAACAACCCTGTCCGCCAGCTCGGGGGCTTTCGGCTCGGACCGGTCTGGGTGGGTGGGTGGATAGATTAGATGGGGGCTCGGCGTACACTCTGCAGGGTATGTGATTGCTATCAACACGTCTCAGTCAGCCAGGCAGTCCTTCCTCCAACAACAAGCCCACGTCCATCACAGCACAGCAGGCAGAAAGGACCAAAAACACACAAATCTCAATGCCGCCGGCCAGACTCCCCGCCAGGATCGACCGCAGCGGGCTGGGAGGCGGCAGCTTCTTGTCCCCCGACGACGACGGCGGCGGCGCCGCAGCGTCCCCCTTGGCCACCGGCGCCGTGGCCGCAGCTACCGAAGCCATTGGGTCGGTCCGGCTTTCTCGTCGGTCGGGCAGGTCTGTCGATGCGGAGCAGGTTGTGGTCTGGTGTCCCTGTCGCGTTCGCGCACCGATCGTGGGGTGGGTGGTGGTGGTCCTTCCTTGTTGCTGGCTCTGCAACGCGCGCCCAGGTTACTTCGAACGGAGGGAGGGAAGGAGGCACAAAGGGGCTGCGGTGCGGCGGCCGAATTGCTTCGGTTTATTACTCCCGTCGCACGGGGGGTCCTGAGGGAGGGTGTCGCACGTGTGTGGTCCGGTTCGCTGTGGGTGGGAAAAAAGACAGGACCAGTTATTAGACTTTCCCTGCGTCATTCCCGCCAAACCAGACAGCTCGAGCTCTTCTCTGGCGGCCGATAGCGGGGGGTCGGTCGGCCTGCGCTGTCAGGTCCTGCCGAACTCGGTGCCGAGGCTGTTATATGCCCAAGTATAATAAGTGCTCAAACTCAATTGCTGTTATATACGGCTGGGCATTGACGTGTTGCACGCGGGCAGGCATTTGATGGTGTCCCAGTACAATTCTGAGGAATAAGGCTTTATGCATAAATCCTTCCCAGAGCTGGTAGACGATATAAGTAAGTAGCAAAGTCTATCTGACGGTCCCGTTGTCTCACCATGTGCGCAATGAATGCGCATATCACTCGTCGTTATATCTGGCCTGGCATGGTGAGTCTGGCTAGCTTGGCACCTGGATTTTAAAACGTTTTTCGCTGTATCACCACGCCTGTAGAATACTACTGAGAAGTACACGAGATATCTGCACTTCTTCCTGTCTTTGATTTGACATGAGGACTGGGTGAACGACCGAACTTGTTTTTTTAGCACAGCAGAATTCCCATTCGTCACTTCCTAGGGCTGAGGTCTCTGCTTCTCTACAATCCAAGTCGGAACGCAATCGAGCTGCAATCCACCAGGGACAGGGCATGCTTTTGTGGGGTTGGTTTATTGTGAACGTGAAGTCTAGGAGTGAGTGTGTCACCGTCGGCAACTGAGGTGGGCCCTTCTCCGATCAATCGATTCATGTCGTGGCTGGCTGGGATTGATTCCTTGCAAATGATGCTCATTGAGCTGCTGCCCACTGGCTCAGGTCTTAATCACCAAGGCTCATTCTCGACCTCCACGCCGACTGTCGTCCTATCGAGCATTATTAGTTGTGGAGAGGTAGGTCATCCCGTCACATGTCTTCTTCCCAGTCTCCATGGAGTTTCCCCCGCCACATATAGACAGACACACGATGCCTTTCACCACTCTGGGCCAGAAACGCTCGTCCTCGCACGGTCAACTGCTCGCCTACTGAATATGCGCTTGAATACACACACTCACGGTGGGTGAAAAATTGGATGTCCCGGCCGTAAAGGTCAAGCAAACCTGGGTTTAAGACCTGGTAAAAGTTGGGCTCAGGTGCCCCCTTCTTCTTCTTCTAAAGTTCATCGTCATCCTCTTCCCAATCGGGTCTTCTTCACCGTCGACCAACAAACACTGCCCTGCCAAAAGGAAAAAGCACAAGGTCCCTCGGGCTTATGTAGGTGCGGTTGCCCAAGACCCTTCCTGCCAGCTGAGTCGCTCACAGTTTCTGCACGCCCAGGTACCCCCCTCCCCCCAACCAATGCTCAGAGCATCTCCGTGTCGCTGTCTACCCGTTCCTCCCCCAGGGCCTGTCCTCCCCCAGCATCCCCCCCCTCCGAGTCGTTCTCCAGCTCATCCTCCCAATAGGCCTCTTCCTCCTCGGCGCTCACCCAGTCACCTTCAACGCTCTGAAAACCAAAGTAACTGATCAGCGGGCCCATGCCACACACATATACAGGCCATCACTCGTGATGTATGGGCAGGCGGGGTGAGGTGCAGGGGGCAGGGGGGGCGGGATCTCATTCAACCCACCGATATGAAGAAGTCGACAAAAACTGTGGCGGGGATGGGCCCGGGGCCCGCGTACATCCTGATCGCCCCGGCGTAGTATATCTCCCAGGAGACGCGGCCCTGGCCCGGAGCCTGCCCCGTCTCTGTCCTGCGGCATGTGAGGAGCGGGTCCAGGGCGTGGACGAACTCGCCAAGGTCCCGCGATGCCGCGGCGGCATCGCCGAGTCGACCCGAGACATAGTCGTAGAACTTTGTTCCCGGGCCGTATCCGGTATCGCCGTAGTTGAACCGTTCGAGGCTCAGGAGTGCTGCCCCGTAGAAACCTCCTGCTGCTCCTGCTGCTTGTGGATCATCTCCCTGTCCTGCTTTGGTTTTTTGGTCGTAGCCGAGGCCGCGGGCCTTCTCGAGCTGCTGCGCCTGGACCCGGAGGAGCTCGGGCGTGGGCAGCTTGGTGTGGTTCTCGCCGGCGAAGATGTCGCCGAAGGGGTCTGTTTTTATGGTGCAGACTGTTAGACTACTTAAGAGATCTCTTTTCTTGCGGGTCTGAAGGTGTACTCACGGCCATTTGGATATCTCAGATCGACCCTCTCTGTTGATGGTGGCGCCTGCATGTTGTGGACGTTTGTGTCTGATCAAATGAGGATGTTAGTCGGGCAAGGGGCAGAGTTGAAGTCAGCTGTGAGCATACTTACCATGACGCAGAGGATTTCCGGCTTGGTTCGTAGATGGGGAATTTCAGAGGAAGATCTTGTGTGGACATGTTGTAGACCAGCAAAGATTGAGGTGCTGCCCCTCTCTCTCCTTTTTATATGGTGGAAGCATAGATTGGCGGCCTGAGAGAACAGGAATCCTGCTCCGTTTTCCTCACACTCTCGAAGAAGTCAGTTAGTTGCCTAACTAGCACAAAGAAATGCCATGTTTGGCTGGAGAGTTCCAATCATTTACAATTCAAGTTGTTCCAGATCCGAGGCCAAATCAAGCAGCAAATACCTCAAGTGCTAGAAAGGGATGCCGTATATCTTATAGAGATCGGAGATTTACACAAGTAAAAACAGAGGATATACTAGTCCGTTGTTCACTTCATTAGCACAGGGGGCACCTACCATATTTCTACTTAATACTATTCTGGACATTATATGATTAAAGACCAAACTCCTTACACCCTGATTTATTTGCCACAAGTGGTAGCTACAACTGGTCATCATCTCCTTATTTCTCCATCGCGGATTTCTTGTCGCTGATGAGCTTGGCCAAATCGTCCTCGATGCTCTTGTCGGTGTTGCCCTTCTCGTCCCAGTCTTCCAACCTGAGCTTCCAGGTGGCTGCTTTCTCCGCCTCGGGCGCGTACTAGATCTCCGCGGTAAGCTTGGCTTCGTGCGCCTCCGCCATACGCTATTTGTGGAGGTTGAATTTGTATTGGGCATATTCCTTGGTGCCCGTCTTGAGCATGGGTTCCTGATTTGATTATGGTAAAGCAAATGCTATGGTATTAAGACCGGAAATTCGCGTACCTAAAATCGGAAGTCGCGTACCCAATCGTGACTAAGTGGTCTCTGAACATATAGACGAATTTATTTTAGTTAGGGCCTACTATAGTAATTTATAAAGTTGTTAAATATAATTAATATTTAATAATATTTATTTATAAATTAATTATAATAAAATATAATAAATATAATAAGTTTTATATTTAATTATAAATATATATATATAATTTTTATAAATAATAATATTTATTAATATTATTATAATTTATTTTTAAAATAATTAAATATTTATATTAGTAATTAAAATATTTTAAAATTATATTTATATAAATATAATAAAAAAATAATTTTTAATTAATTAATTATAATAATTAATTAATATTATTAAAAAGAACTTTATTATAAAATATATAAAGAAAATAAAAAAAATATTAATAAATTAATATAATATAAAATAAAATATATGATTTTTAAAATATATAAACTTTTAATTTTATAATATTAATATTTTTTTATAATATAAAAAAATTATTATTTTAAAAATTAAATATATTTTTTAAATAATATTTAATTAAATATATTAATTTTAAAAATTTATAATAAACTCTCGAATATTATATATATATATATTATTAAAATTAAAAATTAATTATTAATAGGATTAACTAGTAGGTCCGTGCACTCTATTTATTTTATTAATTTAATAACTTTTATAATTATAGTAGGCTATAAGCATTAAATATAATAATATAGATTTTAAAAAGTAAATAATATATTAAGTTTAGGTTTAATATAAAACTAATTCTTACCTTTTTTAACCTTTAAATTATAAAGGTTTTAATTATCTTATAAAATAAATAAAAAAGGTATACTTTAAAGCCTTTTAGGAGTTTTAAGGTTACTTTTACCCGGGTATTATAATTATACTCCTTTCTTTAAAGGCTATTTTTAGTTATTTTATTAGACTTTTTTTATTTATATTTTTTAATAATTATTTATTTATTTTTTTTAATAATTATTTTTAATAATTTACTAAGGTTTTTAATTTCTTTTAAAATATTTTTTATTATATATAAATTAAATAATTTAATTTAAAAATATTATTATTTTTATTTTTATTTTTTTTTTTTTTTTTACTTAATAACTTATTTTTTTAAGTTTATTTATAAACTTTTTTATAAGTATTTTAGTTTTTTCTTTTATTAATTTATTATTATTAAATTATTATTATATTAGGTAAGTTTAAAGGTTTCTTAAATAAGATTTTAAAGAAGATTTTTTTTAATTTTTTTTTTAATTAAAATTATTAAAAAATACTCTTTTTTTAAATAAAGATACTTATAAATTTTATAATAATTTAATAAATTTTTATTAATTATTTTTTAATTTTATTAATAATAATAATAATAATAATAATAGATTTTATTATTATTATATTTTATAATTATTAAATAATTTAAATAGTTTATTTAAAGTATATTTTATTAAATTAAATTTAAATTTTAATAATAATATTATTAATTTAATCTACTTTTTTTTTAATTCTTTTTTTTATTAATTTTTTTAATAATAAATTTTAAATAAAGTCCCTAGTAAAATTATTAAAAATAATAAATAAAAAACTTATAATAAATAAAAAATCTCTTTTTAATCTATAGATTTTTTATATTTATAATAAGGTGGTTATAAAAATTACCTAATTATTAATAGAATAAAAAACTAAGAAACCTTTAAAAATTCTATAAACTTTTTTAAATTCCCTAATTTCTTATTAAATATTTTTAATTTTTAATTACCCTTTTAAAATTAAAAAATATATTATATTTTTTAATAAAAAATATATAATAAAGGTTTTAATAAATACTTATTAATTTTTATATATATTATTTAAAAATAAAAAATAATTAAAAAAATAGATTTAAATAATTTAATTTTAAGTTTTTTATAATATCTATATATATAATTTTTTAAAATAAATAAAGAATTAATTTTTTTTTTAAAAAAGAATATTTTTTATATAATTTTTATTATAGACTCTTTTTATTATAATTATTATATTATAAAATATTATTTATTATATTTTATAATAAGTAATTTTTTTTTTTAAATTTTTATATTTTTAATTAATATTTATAGAGGGATTCTTTAATTATTAAATTTATTATTAATTTTTATTTTATAAAAATACTTTTTAAAAGAATTATTAATAGTATAAATCTTTTATTATTAATTTTATAATTAAATAAATTAATAATTTTATAAATTTATTTAATTTTTACCCTAATAAGTATATTTATTAATAATTTTAATAAAAATTTTATTTATAAAAAAATTATTAAAAATTTAAAATATAAAGATAGATAAAAAAATAATAAAAAAAAATAGATTATTATTTTAAATATAAATTAATTATAATTTAAAAAGGTTTTTAATATTAATTTTTATTTAAAATAAGAAAATTATAATAACTAATATTTTTTATATTTAAATTATAAGTACTTTATATTCTTTTTATTTAATTTTATTTAGTAATAAAAGCGCATTAGATACTATTAATAAGAAGATTTATTAGAATTTAATTAAAAATTATTATTATATATTTTACCTATTTTTAATAAATAATAGATTTCTTATTTAATATATATTAATTTAAAAGTTTTTTAAAAAAATAATAATAATAATAAATAATATTTTTAAAAAATAATTTAAAAAATATTTTTTATTATTTTAAAAAATAACTTATAGAATATAAATAGCTTTTTTTTATATATTAATTAAAGATATTATTAATTAGTAAATAAATTTAATAAAATAGTTTTTTAAAGTTTTTTAAATTAAAGTAATAATATTTATATATTATTTTTTTATTAATATTTTTAAATTTTTATAAATTTAAATTCCTTTAAAAAAATAAATTTTTAATTTAATTATATTAATTTTTTATTTTTTTATAATTTAATTAACTTATATTTTAATTATATTCCTTTTAATTTTAAAATTATTTAATATTTATTTTAATTATATAAGTTTTATTAATTTTTTACCTAGTTTTTATTAAGTAATTATTTTAATAATATTCTTTTTATTAATTTATTATTAATTAATTATTAATTTTTTATTTAATTAATATTAATTCTTATTAATTTTTTATAAATTATTTATTTAACTTTTATTTAAATATTATTTACTTTTTTTTTATTTATTAAAAAAATATTAAATAATTATTTTAACTACTTTTAATTTTATTATTTTATTATTTTTATTTTTTTAAATTTTTATTTTTTATATTTATAATTTTTTTTTATTTTTATTAAAATCCTTTTTTTTTAATATTTTTTAATAATTTTATTTATTAATATTTTATTTTTTAAAATTTAAAAATTATATTTATTTAATTATTTTTTCTATTTAATTAAATAATATAAAATACTTTTAATTTTCTAATAATTTTAAATTTTTTTTAATTTTTATTTAATTTATTTATTTTTTAAATTAAATAAATTTATTATTTTTTTAAATATACTTTCTAAGTTTCTTATTATTTAAAGTTTTAATTAATTTATATAAAAAATATTATATATTTAAAAATATTTTTTAAAAAGAATTAAATTATAAATTTATTTTTTTATTTAAAATAAAATTTTAAAAGAACTAATTCTTTATAAAGCTAGTTTTTTATTTTTAAAATAAAAGTTCTTAATTATTAAAAATACTTATTTTTTAATATTAAATTATTTAAATTAATAATATATATTATAATTTTAGGTTTAAATTTTAATTATATATTTTTAATTATTTTTATATTTTATTTAAATTTATTAAAGTTTTTTTAATTATTCTTTTATAACTAATATTTTTTTTTATAAAATACTATTTTTAATAAGCTATTAATTAAAAAGAATTATAAAAGACGGTTTATAATTATATAATATTTAAAAAGGATTTATTTTAATTATTATATTTTATATTAAATTATATATAAAAAATATAATATATAAAAAGTTTAATTAGTTTTATATATTTTTTAAAATAAAAATTTTAAAATATTATTTTAAAATTTAATTTATTTATTTTATTTATTTATTATTTTATAAATAATATATTATTATATAATAATTTTTTATTTTATTTAATTAATATAAATTTTTTTAAAATTTATTAATAAAAATTATATTTTAATTAATTATAATTCTTTTTAAAATTTTTTATTTATATTTAATTTTTTTATAAAAAATTTTAATTAATTTTATAATATTTATTATAGTATTTATTAAAAAAAAAATTTATTTTAATAAATTAATTTATTATAATAAAGATTAAATTTATTTTTTATTTATTTATAATAGTAATTAAAAGTTTAATAATAAAGTTTATATTAAGTTTTTATATTAAATTAAATAAAATTAATAATAAAATAAGTTTTTTATATAAGTAATAATATAATATAAATATATATTAATATATTATATAAGAGTATATATATTTTATAATAAAAATCTTTAAATTTAATTAATAAAAATATTATTTAATTAGGTTTTATATTTTTATTTATTTTTAGTATTTATTTAATAAATTATTATAATAAATTTATAAAATTTTTTATTTTATTTTTTTTTATTTTAATATAAATATATATTTTTTTTAATAAAAAAGTTTATTTTAAATTTTATAATTAAAATTATTTAAAATAATATTATTTAAAAATTATATTCTTTTAATTATAATTTAAATTATAGGGTCTTATTTTTAAATTTTATAAATTAAGTTTAAAAGTAAAAAATAAAGTTCTTAGTATATTATATTTATATTAAAAATATATTCTTAGGTTTAAATTTTTATTATAAATTATTTTTATAGGGGAGTTATAGATTTAAATTAATATTTTATTAAAAAGGAATTATTTTTTAAAATTTTTAATATTTTAATAATTTTAATTATAATTTTAAAATAAATTTATTATTAGTTTTTTAAATAAAAATAAAAGTTTTTTTTTATAATTATAATTATTTTTAATTTTAAAATTAGAATTTAATTTAAGTTTAAAAGTTTTTTTTTTAATATATAATTAGGTTTTCTTAAAAGGCTATTTATTAAATTAATTTTTTTAAAATAATATTTAATTATAAAATTAAACCTAATTAAATATATTAATTATTAAACTTATTTTTAAATTAATTTTTTTTATTTTATAAAATTATAAAAATTATTATAATTTAAAAGAATTATTATTAGTTTTTAAATTCTTTTAAAATATTATCATTAGTATTTAAAATTTAAAATAATAGTACTTAATTCTTTATTATAAATTATTTAATTAAATTTTATTTTTAAAAACTTTTTTAATTAAAATATAATAAAATATTATTATAATTTACTTTTATAAATATATTTTTAAAAAATTATTAAAATAATTATTTTATTAAATATATTATATTTAATTTAAATATAAAATATTAAATTATAATATTAAAAAAAAAGTATTTATTAAAATTTAATTTTAAATATCTTAAAAACTTTATATACCTTTAAGTTTTTTAATATAAAAAAATTAATTTTATTTAACTTTTAATTATATTTTATTTTAAATAATTATTTATTAAATACTTATATAATTTTTAAATAATTTTTAATAAACTTTTAATAAAAATTATAAAAATTAAAAAAAACTTAAATATTATAATAAATTATTAAAATAAGTTATTTTTTAATAATTTTAATTTAATTAAAATCCATTTAAATTCCTTTCCTTTTAATTAAAAATCCTAAAAATTTAATTTCTTTTTAAAAAAAACTATATTTTTTTAAATTTCTATATAATTTAATTATTATTAATTAATTTATAATTATTTAAATATATTTTTTATACTTTTTTTTATTTTTTAAAAAAATTAAAATATAATTTAAATATATAATTATATAAATATTAATATAATTTTTCAAGATTTTTATAATAAAAAATTAAAATATAATAAATATATTAATTAATTTAAATAGAATTATTTTAAATTTATAATAATTATAATATATATAAAATATAGTTTTTTATTTATTATTTTTTTAAATTTAAATTTAATAATAAATATTAATTAAATTAATTTTAAAAAAAAACTTTATATTTAATAATTTATTTAAAATTTTTAAAATTAATAATAAAAAATAATAATTTTTAATAATAATTTTATTAAAAGTTTTATAATTAATATAAAACTATAAAGTACTATTTTTTTTTAAAATAAATAAAATTAATACTCTTATAAGATTTTTATTTAAAATAATTTATTTTAATTTTAAATTCTTTTTTAATTATTTTTTTAAAATATAAAATTTTAATAAAAAAAATAAGTAAAAAAGTAAAAAAAAGGGTAAAATTTCTTTTTTTAATTTAATTATATAATTTATTTTTTTTCTTAATAATAACTTTTTTATTTTAAATTTAATAAAAAATTCCTTTAATTCTTTTAATTATAAGGGAATTTTAAAAGGATTTAAGCGTAGTTTATCCTTTTTTTTTATTTTTTTTAACTTTTAATTCTTTATTTTATTAATTAAAATAAAAAATTTATTTATAAAAAGAATAATATAATAATATATATTCTATTTTTAATTTTATATAAAAAATCTTATAATTTATTAAATAATATAAGGTTAATTTTATTAAAATTATTAATTTTTTAAATAATTTTTTAATTTTATTTAAAATTATTTTAAACTTAAAATATTTAATAATAAAGTAAACTTAGAATATTTTTATTTAATTATAATAATATCTTAAGTTTCTTTTCTTTAATTCCTAAAATGATTTTTTAATAATAAGGGGATTTAATAAATATTATAAATAAGAACTAATATTTTCTTAATTCTTATTATAATAATTAAAAATTTCTTTAATTTATTTAAATTAAATTTTTTAATAAAAAAAATATTAATTAAATTTACTTATATTTATATATTTAAATTAATTTTAATATATTACTAATTTTATTTTATAATTATCTTATTTAAAATTATAAAAGTATTTTTTATATTTATAATCTTTTTTTTTAACTTTAATTTTAATTATTAATTATTTTTTTTAATTTTAAATATTATTTTTATAAATAAATAAAATACTTTTTTTTTATTTTTTCTATAATTTTATTCTTAATAATCTTTTAATTAATAATTATTATAATTTTAAATTTAATTTATAAATACTATAGATTTTATTAATATTAAATAAATCAAAAAATAATAATATATATTATTATATTAAAAATAAATAATTAATTTTTTTATATTATTTAAAAGATTTAGTTTTAAAATTACTTTAAAATTACTTTTTTAAATATTTTAATTAGTTAGAATATAATTATTCTAACTTTAAAATCCTTAGTTTTTATTTTTTATATAAAATAAATTTTAAAATCCTTTTAAATTTATAATATTCTTTTAAATAATTCCTTTTTATTTTTTTTTATTAAAAATTCTATTATTTCTTTTTTTTTTATTTTTAATTTTTTATATTTTTTTTTAAATTTATTTAAAAGTATTAACTTAAATTATTTAAGCTATTCTAATTATCTTATTTTTTATATTTAATATATTTAAAATATATTTTATTTAAATTTTTAAGGAAATTTATTTAAATAATTTAAATAAAAAGAATTTAATTTTTAAATTATTATTTTTTATTTTTTATTTTAATTCTAAAGTTTTAAAATATTAATAAAAAATCTAAGGGTTCTAATTTTTTTATTAATATATAATATTAATTAAATTTTAAATAATATTAAATATATTTTAAAAATCTTTTTTAAAATTAATATTAAAAGTTTTAAATTTATTTTATTTATAATAATTAAATATAAATTTATTTTCTTATTATTTAAATTTTATATAGGTATTTTAATAATTTTAATATTTTTTATTAATATAATTTAATATATAAATAATTTTAATTTTATTATTATAAAAAGTTTATAATTAGAAAATATAAGCCTTTTTAAAGTTTATTAATTAATTATTATATTATTAAAAAGTATATATTATAAATAATAAAATAATATTAGTTAATTTTAAATTTTTTAATTTAATTTTATTAATAATTTTAATTATTTTAAAAAGGTTAATTTTCTATTAAAAAAATTAGTTATATTCTTATTTTTTAATTAAAATATTATTTATAAAAAAAATATTAAAATTTTTTTTATTATTATTTAAATTAATTTAAATTTTTTTTTTATTTTTAATAATATTATAAATAATATTAAATAAAAAATTAAAATTATAATAAATTATAAATATTAAATATAATAATATAAGTTTTAAAAGGTAAATAATATATTAAATTTAAATTTAATATAAAATTAATTCTTATTTTTTTTAACTTTTAAATTATAAGGGCTTTAATTATTTTATAAGATAAGTAAGGGAGGTATACCCTAGAACCCCCCGGGGATTTTAAAGTTATTTCTACCCGAATATTATAATAACTTTCTTTATAAGAAATTATACCCTTATTACTTTCCTATTTTCTTTTTTTTTAAATAACTATAGTTTTAAATTAATAATTTTTTATAAATAATTTAAATTTTTTTTATTATAAGTTATAAGAATTATTTTATATATATATATATATAATAAATATATTAAATTATTAAATTTTATTATATATATTTAATTAAAAATTAAACTATTTACTTTATTATTTTTTAATTATATAATAAAAAAATATTATATATATATAATATATTAAAAATTTAAAAAAGTTTATATATAAAATTATATATTAACTTATATAAAATAAATTAAAAATTAAATAAAATAATTTTTTATATATAAACATTTTATAAAACATTTATTTATTTATACTAAATATATCTTATAAATACTTAAAACATTACACTTATAAACAAATGTACGTGGGATTCCAGCCCGTCATATGAAACATTGAACTTACTCACCAGAAAAGACCCCATCCGCCAACAACACCGACACACTCACCACATCTCTCGTTCCCACACTATTCTACACCTACACCTACACACCTCACATCACATCACACAGCAGCAGCAGCAGCAGCAACAACAAATCACATCTCAAACACCAGTCAGTCACTCAAATAAGTGGCCATTCAAAACCCCCTCTCTCATTGATATTCACACCTCCCCCTACCCTAACCCCCACCCCGCCTCCCCAGGAGCGAGGAAAAAAGGGGCCACCCACTATGACAACTTGAACTACTGTGCCACCACCCAATTCAAGAGACCAACAAAGAGAGCCGAGCCGAGCCGAGCCAAGTTAGACAGACATATGTATGCACGTATGTATCCATTTCAATCCGACCACCCAGCCAAAAAGGCCAAAATGCCACCCGGATGGGATCTGGTTTCCCAATCCAATGAGACATACATACATACACCTTCCCCCCCCCCCCCGCGGCCTCCCCCAGCATAGGTCAGACACCAGACCAAAAAAGTGTCAAAGGATCCAAGAAGAATAGCTGGCCTATCAACCGCCCCCCCCCCCCCCCGGCAGATAATCAGGCAAGTAAAGTAAGTTTGACACAGAAAAACAAAAAACAAAAACAACAAAAGACGCCAACATGCCATGGATGGATGGATGGATATGATGAAGAAACGACAAAAAAAAACAGACAAATAGAAGGAGGAGAACAGAATAAAAAAAAACAGAAATCCAAAAAAAAAGGGAGAAATCCAAAAAGAAGAAGAAAGAAAACAGGAAAGATACCAGCCAACCGATCGTACTAGACACTTTTCATGTTCTATGCGTGAATGCGTACGTGGGACAGGCGGGAGGGAAGAGACGAGGGAGTAAACATAAAGATCCAACCCAAGCCGGGCCGAGACAAGGCAGCCAGCCAAGTCATAGATAGGTAGACAGACAGGTAGATAGCGTAGACGTAGACGCAGACCGAGGAGATTGACTGGAGTGGAGTGGGGCGAGGAGAAGAAGAGGCTCAGAGGGGAACAAAAAACAGACAGACAGCATCGTTCAGAAGGGATGGATGGACTGCCTCGCCCAGATATCATCCGTCCTCTCCGCGAGAGAACAGACGACAGCGATTCCCCTCATCGGCCCAGTGCGGTGGCTTGGTACAGTCGTGTTTTTGCTGCTCTCAGCCAGCCAGCCAGACGTGGTAGGTAGCCACGCAAGCAGGTTGGTTGGTAGATAGGTAGATGGATATCGCCAGAAATAAGCGACAAGTGCCAGTGGTAGGTGGGTGGTTGTAGCGGAGTGAGTCGAGATGCGATGTGCCCATAGATAGTGTTTGTTTGAACGAGTTGAAACTCCTGGATTGTTGTCGGTCGTTTGTCGTGCGTGCGTGTACCGCCAGCCATTGCAGCGAGGGGAAGAGAAGAAAGAGAAGAACACGCAATGATAGAAAGAAGAATGAAACCAAATCATCAGAAACGCCCAGACCGTCCGGTCGGCCTGTCCACCCTCATCCGTATACCCCTCGTGTATCGCGCCGTTTCTTTTGGTTGTCCAATCTTCATGCCGGTGATTTTGTTTTTTTCGCGCCCCCCTATTTTGTTTTTTTCGCCCGTTGAATAAAAACCCTTGCTGGATTCGACATCACGTCCTACCCAGGTCGGGTCACCTTGTTCCATACCTGGTGGTGTGGAATCCCCCTTTCATCAGGACAAGGCGGCGGGGGTACGGTACACATTGTACCCAAGTACCGGGGTTCCGCCGCGGACGGCCCATGAGGCTCACAGATCTTGGCTTGAACTCGCCAAAGACCGACCCCCAGTTGCCTCCCGGGGTTCAGTGTGAGCCTCCCCAGACATCACAGTCATCCTATCCATGCTCCATTCGATTCGTCATCCCATGGCAGGCGTCGACATGCGCTGCTCAGAAACCGTCAATCGAAAGCAAGTTGAAAGACGTCGTGGTAGGTAGGTAGGTACGTAGGTGGTGGACATGAACCCGTGACCGTTCCCGTCATGTCGTGTCTCGTCAAAAAAAAAGTCACGAGGCGTCGTGACATCGCCGTTTGTTGAGCAATCGTATCGGTGAGGATGGCTTGCTTGCTTGCTTCAGCGGGTCTCGACGACAGAGCCCTTGTTGCCGCCGGCGGAGGTCTTGCCCGTCGCAGCGGCGGCATAGCTCCAGCCGCCGCCTCCGCCCAGGCCGAACCCGCCGGACATGCGTTTCCTGGCCTTCTGGCCGTCGTCGTCGTCCTCCATGCTGAACACGAAGCTCGGGTCCTCCTCATCGATGGGGGTCGTGAACCTGCCGTTAGCACTGGAACCAATCGACCCGCTGCTGATGTGTCTCTCGAGCGCCCGCTGGTCCCTCTCGCTCCGGCCGTTCGAGGACCCAATGGCGCCGGTGCTGGGGTGCTGCCTGGAGCTCGCCGCGCTGCCGGGGTGGAGACGGGGGCTGGACGACAGGCTGGTGGTCCTCTCGTCGTTGATTCTCGTGTTCTGGATCTGCTGCGTCAGGGCCGAAAGACTATCGGTCCCGCCGCTAGCGGTCCGGCTGCCGGCGAGGCTAGGCCTGCTGCTGTTGCCGTTCAGGCCGCCGATCATGCCGATGCCGTTGGCGAGGCTCGAGTTGCGGAGGGGGCTGCCGACGTGGCCAAAGGCTCCGGCGCTCTTAAGGCTCCGGCCGAGGGCCGACTGGCCGCCATCTTCCTGCTTCTGTCGCTCGAACAGGGGTCCCCAGCGGCTCGGACTGGATGCGCCAATCGGGCTGCCGTACTTAGAGGCAGAGTTCTCGCCCGAGTGCTGCTCCGATCCTCCGTCGGTCACCCTCATGCTGCCCCTGCGGGCCTTCTCGGCGGGGGTGAGCACCTCGTTGGCCAGCTCGCCAGGCACGTAGTCTTCCTCGAGGAAGAGGAAATTATCCTCCCAGTCGCGGTCGACCTTTGGCACGCTGGCGCTGAGGAGCCTGGGCTTGGTGTATTTGCTGGAGCTGCTGTGCATGGCGCGGCGGCCGTAGAACTCCTCGCCGATGGGCTGCATGGGCGGGCTGCTGCCCATGGCATCGACGTCGCCGCCGAGGTGGCTGGGCGACAGGTGCTCGTTGGACCCAAAGGCAGAGGTGTGCAGCATCTTCAAG
Organism: Diaporthe destruens; assembly: GCA_036986855.1. Lineage (NCBI taxonomy): Eukaryota > Fungi > Ascomycota > Sordariomycetes > Diaporthales > Diaporthaceae > Diaporthe > Diaporthe destruens. The sequence continues at coordinate 2,811,320 of BTXE01000006.1, forward strand.
GTCTCGGAGGTGCGGCTGTCCTTGGCGTTGCTGAGGGACGGGGTCGGGGACTCGAGGCCGAACTTGTTAGGGACGGAGGCGGGCCAGGGGCCGTATCGGGCGGCGTGGGAGATGCCGTTGCTGTCGAAGGAGGCGGGGAGGGGGGCGTCGAGGACGGAGAGGCCCTTGTTGGCGGCGATGGGGGACAGGCCGAAGCCGGTGCGGATGGCATCCTCGCCGGCGTGTGGGGAGCCGTAGGGGGAGGCGGGGCCGCTGTACTGGGCGTCGATGGTGGGCAGGCCGTTCTCCATGCTCGCCTGCCTGCCCAGGCCATAGCGGTCGTCCGAGGTGGCAGCGGCGTAGGTGGTGTACGGAGGGGCGGCCTCGGCGCGCATGAAGGAGGTGGTCAGGGCCGAGTTTGAGGCCTGGTGGCCGTAGGCGAGAGGGTTCAGGCGGCTGCCGAAGTTGAGCGGGGTGACGGTGACGCCATTCTTGCCGTAGTTGACACGCCTTCCGTCGGGGAGGACGTGGATGTTTGCGCACTTTGGGCCGAATTTACAGTTTCCCTGTGATCAGCACGTCAGTATGCTGCCGTGCGTTGCGTTGTTCGCAGCATGTGTGTATAAATAAATAAAGCCCCACACCCCGTTCGAGTAGGTGCTTCGCATTCGCATTTCGGTTGGAATTGGGAATTGGAATTGGAAAATCGGGAGCAAGGAAAGAGGCGGTCCAACCTTGGCAAAGTACTTGCAGACATTCTCGGCGGATGCGCCCAGGTCGTGGCTGAACGGGCATGCGGCGCCTGCTTGACAGGCACCCTGGCGGAAGAATTTGCAGGGCACGTGGGACGTGTCTAAGCGATAGAGGGTATCGAGTCAGCCAGAAGTCAATTGAGGGTCAGGAAGTAAAATTCTGCAGGAAATTGGTGCCGGGGTCGCATGACAGGCCAGGCTCGGGCAAGGTGGGAGAGAGGCAGGCATGGCAGAGGGAGGGGTGGAGGAGAGGAGGAGGGGGAGAAGGAAGAGAGGAGGGGTGGACTGGAGGGTGGTATTGGATCAGGAATTGACTGGTCGCAATGTCGAGAGACCAGAGACCCTGCCTGCCTGCTTGATGGTGCGGGAAAAGAAACAGCAAAACTGCAACACTGCCTGAAGCAGTTGCTATGTGAAGAAGAGTGTGTGCACTGACTTGGAGGACTCCTGGGGCCATCAAAGTGAGCCTGTGAGCCACCGCCTCCGCCACCAGCGGCAGCACCACCAGCAGCACCACCATTGAGGGCCCCTCCTGCGCCAGGGCCACCAGCAGGGCCACGGGAGGGGCCTGGGCCAGCGGCGATCGCGTTTATCGAGGGCATGGCGGTTGGGTTCGAGGCATGCGAAGGGTTGTTGGGGAGGGAGTTTGTGGTGGTGAGGCTCCCCGATCGGCGGTGTTGGTGGTGCTCGGGCAGATTCGGCACACGCCTCAGCTTGTGCTGCTGGGAGTGGGGGGGAGGAGGGTGGGAGAGCGAGTACGAGTGGTGGCTGGCTGCGTGGGCGTGGGCGTGGGCGTGGGCCAGAGAGAGGCCGTTTGGTGGTGGGCGTGAGGACGAGGACAAGGACGAGGGCGGGTTCGAGCTTGTTGGAGACTGCCCGCTGTGGGTGTGATTATTGTTGTTGTTCGAGGTCGACGTCGGGGGCGAGTGGGTCGGGGTGGTGGCAGCAGCAGCACCCAGGGCCAGGTCGTTGGACGAGCTCGAGTTGGAGACGAGGTTGAGGTTCAGGTTCAGGCTGCTGAGGCTGTTGTTGTTGCTGCTGCTGGTGGGCAGGCTCGACGACGAGTGCGAGTGCGACGAGCACGAGTAGTGCGTGTTGACCGCCTGCACCGCGTTGAGGTGCTGCAGGTCCCGCGGCAGGTTGTCCTGGGACGAGAGCGGCGACGGTCTCAATTGCTGGCCGTGGCTGTGGCCGTGGTGCTGCAACGGGTTGGGGTTGTTGTTGCTGCTGCTGCTTGTAGGACTGGATGGGTTTTGGTGGTGGTTGTGAGTGAGACTGAGTTGGTGGTGCAGCGACAGACTGTGAGCGTTTTGGCCATAACCGTGGGCGACAAGGCCATGACCATGACCATGACCGTTTTGGTAGTGGTGCTGGTGCTGGTGCTGGTGTGGTGCCGACATGATGGGCGAGTGCCCCGCGCTCGACAGCATCCTGGGCGGGGTGTGTGTGCTGTGTGTGCCTCCAGGCGGTGAGAGTGGGCGGGCTGGCGGGCGGGCTGGCGGGCTGGCGGGCTGCACCGTTTCGCCTCTGATAGTCTGATGAGGGGTCAATCAGTGGGCCTCTCCTTCCCTTCCGCCTTATCGCATGCCCCCAGGCCCAGACAGAAGCTGATAACGGTCGATCGGATCAGGCGGATAACCGAACCGAGTCAAGGGGATCTTTTTTTGGTGCTTTGCTTGATTCGAATATGATGTGATTGAGATGATCGATCCGGCCAACAAAACACACCAACCAGACAAAGACGACTGGCTGGCTGGTTGACTGACTGACTGACTGACTGACAGCCTCGCTGCTCGAAGAGTACGCAGGGTCGGCCTGCACACAGCATCAAGGGTTCGAATATGCGGCCCAATCAAGCAACAATAAGCCGGCTGTCCTCAAGCTGACCCACCCTGCTAGATCGTAATCAGGTTCGATACCACCGTGATGATTCTAACTGCCGACCAGCTGCAGTCGTGCTTCTTGTGGGCCTTGGTGGTCCTTGAAGGCGGAGAGAGATCAGGATGGCGATATCTCTCTCCCCTGGTCCTTCTCATATGCCTTGCTCCAGTTTCAGTCTCACCAGCACACTTCCCAATGTGTGTGTGAGTGACTTGCTTGCTTCTTTTGCTCGGTTCGACCCGTGCGATCAGTCTCCGCTTGGTCTACAAAAAGACCACAGAGAAAGGGAAGCCGGGGTCCAGAAGGGGCAAAGGTGACCTCGAGAATCCAAATTAGGGCGGCCAAAAAAGCTTGGTATGTCCCAGGTATCTGGTTCGCCTCCTTCTGTTGGCGGGTTGTTGGCGGGTTGTTCGTGTCGCTGTTGTTGTTTTTTTGTCTGGTAATAATAATATCTCGACTTGCTGCTGCTGCCGCTGCTGCTGCTTCGGTTTAGTTCTCCCGGGTTTGATTGACGGGATTTCCACCGTCCTGTCCTGGCCTGTCCGCCTTTCCTTTTTCTCGCCTTGGCTGCTTGCTGCAGCGTTCTTTTGCGTCTTTGTTGTTTGTCACCTGTTCTCGACTGGGGTTGGTTCTCTCTTTCTTTTCTTTTCTGAGAATCTTCACACACCTTCTCCCGGTCCTTTTTTCTTCTTTTCTCCTGTCCCTACCCTCCGTTATTCCCGTTCTGGGGCAAATGCCGCGGCTCGTCTCACCAATGGTCGAGTCCAGTCTCCTTTCTTGGCTGCTATCTCGATTTCTTGCCCGCCCACCCCAGCTCGGACCAGCAGCGTGCCGACAGCTTGGGTTCTGGGGTGTGGTCAGCTACTATAGTGGGGACCCAGGGGTTTGGGAAAGTGGGCGGGTTCCTTGTTTCTTGGGTCGGGAGCGGGAGTGCGCACGGCTCTCCGCTTCCTTTCCCATCCACTGACTCCTCCCTCGCTGTCGGGTCTGACGGGTAGGTGAGGAAGACGTGCAGTGTGCAGTGTGCAGTGTGCAGTTGGCGGGTGGGCCACGTAGTTTATTCCGGGTACTTTTTGAGTGAAGAAAAAAGAAAAGAATGGAATCACTTACACGGCGAGACTACACGGCGGATATCCAGCAACTAATAACCAGGTTGCAGGGAACCAACTCCAAAGACGTGGGCCAGGTGAAAGAAAGATGAGAGAGAGCAAGTAGATGTGAAAGTCGGGAGCAGGTGAGGTGAGGTCGGTCCAATGTAATGTAATGATATCAGTCAAGCTCGATGGGATCCAGCCGGCAAAACGCGGATGCAAGAGGTGTACTATGTAAGAGCAACAGTTCCCGCCTCGAGTGTACAGGTCCAGAAAGGTGCCCGGGAGGTCGTATGTAAGGGTGGGCGGCCTGCAGCTTATTTAGTACAAGTAGGGGGGGAGGAGGGGGGGGGTGGTATGTTGCGATGTCCTCTCTCTCTCTGTCTTCGCGCTGTCTCTCTCACACACTCACTCACTCTTATTTCTCACACCAGTCCAGTCCAGTCAGTCTCCTGGTCCGCCGCCGCCGCCAACCACACCCTGCATGCGTGTGTGTGTGCACACGCGGTGGCGCGCCTCCTTCTTTTCTCGCTTGTACCTCCTCGTTGTTACTTACTCTCCTCCAACCCCGGCTCCCACGCCTTGGCCCTGGTTGGTACACTACAGTATGTACCCCTGTTTTCTTTCCTTCGGACCCTTCCACCTGCTACTATTTTCACATGCACCCCTCTTTTCCCTTTCCCAACTCACCTGCCCTGATCTACTTGTACCTCTGCTGTAGCTATGTATGTGCAGTATTCTGTCCCAGTGTTCCCAAGGGCCAAAGGGTGTGGTTTCACAAGGCCGTCCGTCCCTGTCGGCCTGTCCCTGCACTGTCTGCCTGTGGCTTCCTCTGTCCGTCCCGCCCCGGGAGTTGTGAGCCTCTAGTGTGTGTGTGTGCCCGTGTGTGTGGTGTACGCAGCGCACATGTGCCTGTGTGTGATCAAGTGTCGATTTAATCTGCCAGATCCCAGGGACAGTAGCGTAACAGGAGCGCCCGGGACGTGACAGGGTGCCCGCTGTCTGTTTTGTTTCCGTCCTCCTGGGCAGGCCGTGGGGCCAGGGATGGATATTATGTTGCGGACGGCTGCTATGGGGGAAATTTGTGGATGACACCCAGGCAGGTATGGATAGAGGTACTCTTGTAGATGGAAATGGGCAAAAGATGGGGTGGGTAGGTACTTGGACACGCTCAACAACACGGGTGTAAGAGGATTTGTGTGGAAGCGGGGGGGCAGGCAGGCTCCCGGCAGGCAACGGACCCTTGAACATATGAGGATGGAAGAGGATTCGGTCGAGACTCGATGCGATGGTCCGATGGTCCAATGTTCAAGATGTTTGAGGAGGTAGGGCGGGTGGAGGGCTGCTTGACTCGCCTCGATCCAAGTCATTCCGGTGAGGTAGAGGCAACCGTGGTCGGTGTTCACTGCCTGTTCTGTCTATCTATCTGTCTGTCTGTCTGTCTGTCTGTCTGTCCACAGCTGCGCATCTATCCGCCGCCTGTTGGCCTTGGTGGGGAGAGCAAGGAAGTGTGCGGAGGAGCGCGAACCTACTGTTGTTGATCATCATCACCAGAAAAGCTACTTAGGTACAGAGAGAGGGACAGAGAGACAGACAGAGGGCGAGTACCAAACAGTGTGCTAATGGAACCTGGGTGTGTGGGGGTCTCTCGCACGGCAAAGTTGTCTCGTGCATGTGGCCGGGGGTTTGTGGATTTGACTTGTTTTACCGTCCACGTCTTGAGCATCCGTCGCGGGGCCAGCTGACGTGACGACCTGCGGCCTGGGCAAGGCATACTGAACTGACTGACATGTACCCGCCACGAAGTGTACACACGTGCATGATACAATCGGGTTAAATTCAGAGCGATGCCTGGGCCTGCCTGCGATCCTCTTGGCCCCGCCTGCTTGCCTTCTTGCCTTTCCATGGCATTCCTGCTGCTGCTGCTGCTGCGCCGTCCGTTACGAGACGATAGACAGACCGTGTCCCGGGCCGGGGTGTGGTGTCGGCGTGACCACGGAATCTCGAGACATTTGCAAGACAGAAAACAAGAAGCGGTGGCGGGCCCCATGCTTGAGCTGCCCTGGGGCTGGCTATTCTTGGTTGGCTGGCCCATACGGCGGCATAATACGAGCGCCAAAGTGGACAGTTGGTTACCTCCTTCCAAGTACGCAGGCAGGCAGGCAGGCAGGCAGACTGTCTGTCTGTCTGTCTGTCTGTCCGGGCAGAGAGACAGACCTGGGCCGCCCGTTTAGAGTGTTCGGATCATACATCTCATTGGACGGCCCACGTTCTGCACGGTAAAGCACGGAGTAGGAGGCGACAGTTCCGTAATTGCCTGCTGCTGGGCCCCGCGGTCCCGCGTGCATACCGGTATGATGTGCAAATCCTATATCTTATATTTTCCGCTATTCCCACCAAGGGGCATCTTCGCAAGAGGACCACCCCGGGTCGATCAATGATGCTTGCTTATTTACTGCTGGTGGACGGCGGAGAAGTGTGGAGCGGAGCGAAAGGACCCTGTCCTGAGGTTAATGATAGATATGCGCCCGGCATCTCTTGGCTGGGCCCAGGGGCCCTGTCCGGGTCGTGCCAGGGCTCCCCCGGCCATCCAGATTTCCCCTTCGAGACAGCTGCAGGTCGTGAGGCAGGCCAGTCCAGGGCCGGTTGGCCCTCTCGTCCCGGGCAGGCAAAAGAGGGCCAGGAAGATGGAAATTCGCCTCTTCTTCCTCCCACCCCCCGACCGAGCCACCGTCGAACCAACAGATGCAGCAGGCGTGATATTTGAAATTTTGATAGCAGGGGGGGGGGGAAGGGCTCTTCGGGGGGCTTCTTTGAGGCTGACGCCTGCCCACGCCGGCGGGTCCCAGATGAGTAAGATTGCAGCGTTGCCATGCTGTCTAGTGATTACACAGGCGTTCTAGGGCTTTGTCTAGAGGCGTTTTAATCCCGACGCCATCAGGGCGGGGCAGGGAGAGACAACAGAGGAACAATCGGAGGAGGGCGGTGTATATTGTATCTATATTGTGTATCAATCCATTCGAGGTCTAGGTCGGGGTACCGTTTTGCTTCGGGCTGGGCTGGGCTGGGCTGGGCTGGCTGGCTAGAGAAGCCAAAAGTGACTGGCTTGAAGCCAATTCCCACTTTCCGCGTCAGTGACAGGCGGGAATTCCAATGTGTTGGGTCCTGTGGCGGCCGCAGTTGGGGCGGCCCGGTCTCGACTTTTTCAATGTTGTTCTCCCGCGCCTGTGCCCGATCTGCAGATATGCAGATGGACATGTGCAGAGAAACATGCATATATCATTCATCTGCTGTGTAGGTGCACAGTTAGGACGCTGTCACAGTAGCCCGGTAGGCGCAACACAGACGCACACAGACGCGGGTACCAAGGGGCGTTTAATAATACGTTGGACGTGAGCGTGGGCGTGGGCGTGGGCATATGTGGGAGAGCGTGCTGCAGGATGCAGACATGGATGCAGCATGCGCACGCAGACGCAGACGCAGACGCACTCACCACTTTGTACGCACACAACCTGGCTGTATCACCACTAGATCTGGCAGTCTGGCCCGGGCACGACGGCGAGTGCAGATGCTGTGTTCAGGCAGAGGACGTCCCTCCAGGGCCCTCAGAGTGGCCCAGTTGGGCACGTCCGGCCTTGTGTTGACGACAGAGATGGCTCTCTAGCTCATCCCACCAACGCCCACGCCCCCAACCAGGGCTGCCAGGTCTTACTGAGCTGACTGGCTTATACACGATACGCGGATGGTAGTCAATCGGCAGTCTTCCGGGGTGGGTATGATATATCACATTCGTTGCAAGTTGCAACGCTCGGATTAGACCTGCGCCCCATTTTCTTTCCATGATGCGAGGGCCTAGTTCGGGACATGTTCTTTTTCATCAGCCAACCGTCGGCTCCCCAGATATGCGGCCAAGAGGCCGTCTCATTTTCACTTAGCAGCATGCCTAGGACACGGGGCTCGCAAACAGTCTGGGGTAAAACGGCGGTCCATGTTTCTTGTCTGTCTGGTCCGGTCCGGTCTGGTCTGGTTCACAGCGCGTCCTGGCTCTAGGGAGGGAGCTATGCACACTCGGGGCACACCTGCACGCAACGCCGCGCCGGAAACAAAGATACCCAGGCGCATTACACAGGGAGAGACGGCAGGCGTGGGGGTGGTATCACCCGATATAGCACCCTGTAGCTTAGTACGTGACGGTGCATCGTCCCAAGGAGAAAAAGGGCGCCATGCAACATCCCGGATGACGGACTCGATTTCTCGGTTAGCAAAAAGCAAAGACGATGATGGGCAAGATGGGGTAGCTTGCAAAGCTTTGACTCGGGACGATGTGACCCAGCAGGCTCTCACGTTCATCCACTGCCTGCCCGCAGGACGAGAGTGGGCGGGCCCTGTAACATGCCCAATCAGCCATAGCAGCGATGCTATAGTATGGCTTGTATGGTTAGATGATACTGATGACGGCCGTACGTATGTATGATGGGTGTTTGGCCCCCCATCCTCGGTGAGGCCTCGTGTGTGTGGTATTCATGTTCTATTGACTACAATATATGGTTAATTGCGAGATCTGATCTGCAGAGGCAACACGGGCCCCGGCTGCCTGCAAATGCCTGCAAGCTCTTTACTTTCCGTCTCCATCTCCATCTCCATCGCCGTCTCCATTTCTCCACGCAAGTGCATGCAGCGTTCAAACGCGATAGTGAAACCGCATGCTGCATGTCTCTCCGTCCTGGCTGTCTCATCGCCCTTCTCGTCTCGACCAGCATACTGGGCACAGGGCCAACATGAGGTCTGCATCTGGCAGGTCTGGTTGGGTGGCTGTGATGGGGGAATTACGTAGACGCTGGTCCTCGTTCGTCATGAGAGAGCTCCCAGGTCCGGCAGCTGGGGGGCTCGGTATCTGAGGCACTCGGCCGAGGGAACGGCGGGCGGTATGCCGACCGACTGATGACCTCCAGATCGTCCCTTTCCCATCCCTCCTGTGGTGCACATGTGTCGCGCCCCCCTCCAAAATACCAACCACACACCATCTACTGCCCCTGTCGCTCAGAAGTTGACGTTGGACAACCCCCCGATCTAGATGCCGTTGACTGCTGTTGGTTCCAGACATTCTACCTGTCTGTTCTCAGGTAAGGCAAGCCAGGCTACAGCGGACCACACAGTCCAGCGGTGCTCATCTCAACCGACTGTTATCCCCACGGTGGCGAATATCCCGGAGCCGAAGGATCAGCCAGCGCAACCTGACATGTCCTGAGCCAAACTGGGCACTCATATACACGCACATACACGCATCAGCAAACAAACACACAAAGCGTGACCAGCCATAATAAGCCATACAACTGATCTCCCTCCCCCGTTCCCAGATTCGGAACAATTTCGCCGCCGCCCCCCTTGAAACGCGCACATGTTTGCATCTAAGAAACCTTGAATGCGACGACACCACCACGGGCTGCACGGCAAGCCACGACATGGCAGCTCGGGCGGGTTTGACGAGACACAGAAACAACAGAAGGATCATTAAACCTCGATTCTAGATTGCAAGAGGGGGGTGGCCCTGTGAGCAGACTAACCACACACAGCACACACTTTCGCAGCAGTCATCATCAGCACCCCCCCCCCTTCCCCATCATCTCGGGCTGATTACTGAAATCGGCCGGGCGAGAGGGGAGTGGCGGGACAGCGCCATACCCCAATGGAAAGCCCCCCTCGAGGTCAGAAGTTGCGATCATGGGAAGGTTGATTCGAAAGGGGGTGTACCTTGGAAGGGGCCCTCTTCTGATATCTGATGGGATGCTGATGAAATAGGTGGGACCAGTTGACAAGAGGAAGGAGGAGGGGGGGTGAGGTACGATGGAGTCGTGGCGGAACTTCCCACTCCACATACAGTACAGAGCACGTAGGTACTTCAATATGTACCCGGGTACGAAGACACACGCCTACCTTAACGTTACACAGGATACACGGCATGCCCCATTCCAAGGTTCCCTTCTCGGCTTGTATACGCGTTTGTTGGTGCCCGGGCCCACCCATGAGAAATCCCATGTTTTCCTTCTGTCAATGGCGCAGCCTGCTCCCGAACGGCGTCGTCAACCATTTCGTGATAATGGCATTCATTATTGCAGCCATCAATGATACATACACGGTGGACCATGCCGATCTGCCGATTCCGTCGCTTTTCGGGCGATCCAGCAGCGGTCCGTTGATTGCACCGAGCACCGTCCGTCAAGTCACCCCGCTGTCTCAGCTGCAGCCTTCCGTTCTGCTGTGGGCCCCGTGGTACGGGTTGACAACTTGATGCTCTCTTTTGGTCGACAAGCTCAGCCTTGCCACACGTGTCTGGTCGGCCCTTGTACCCGTCAGGCAAGCCTGGCAAGCAGAAAGTCAATCCCAATCGGTCAGTCATCAGTCAGTCAGTCCCACCTATCACTGCCATGGCTGGGACGCCCTGGACGCCCTCTTTCTGTCTGCCGCCGTGGCACCTGACTGATCCTCGGGCGCTCCCTTGACGCAGCACGCCTCAGGTCGTGCAAGCAAGCCCAGAGACAGCCAGTGCCCAGCCAGCCAGGCTTGCCAGGCCAGCCAGCTTTATTCTCCGAGTCCTCTTCTACGGCACACGACTCCGACAACCTCGGGAACTTTTGCCCGATGCTGCAAGCCGCGCAGCTCCTGGGGTCTCACTGTGTGTCCTGTGTTACACTGGCCCGAGATGCGATGCCGTGCTGCAAGAATAATAAACGTCGTCCGACCTCGCGTGGCCCGTTGATGTCCTGCGTGATTACTTGCTGCCTACTCGCTGTCGCATGCATGCCGTTTCCCATGACAGCTCAAACTCTGGATGAGAGGCAGACAGACGCACGTCTGCAAGACCCACCGATCTACCGTTACCACATCACGCACAGCACGCAGACCACACCCACCCGCTCAGCCAGCCAGCCCATTTTGATAGAGGAGAGCTTGACAGGCGCAGCGCGGACGACAAGAGGTCGGCCGTGGTGGAGTCAAGGCCCAGAGATCGCCGAGACAGGGGGCACCCCTGGAGCCCGGAATACGATCGACTGCCAGACCGACTTTGACGGCGGCTCACGCCTGCTCCGGCTGCGATGGCGCTGGATTTGTCCATTCCAGGACGGCATAGTATCCTCACTACTGCCATGACGGCCGCCATGATCAGCTCGCCCGCCCCAGACCAGAGTGGATTCGGGCAGAGCACACGACAAGAATCGACAGGACAATGCCGGTAGCCTGGGAGCCTTTTTTCTTTTCTTGTCGCGGCTCACGCGCCTCCAAGAAAATAGTGATCTGACTATCTGCGTGCGGCAACGCATGAAAATGCTCAGCACCTGTTCCTTGCTGTTGCGAGAGATTCGTGTCAGTGGCCACTTCCCGGCAACCAGCGCCTTTTTGAAGTTCATCACGGCCCTTTCAGGGAACGGCGCGGTCCTTCTGTCAGTCAAGACGACCGGCCGTCCCCTCCTCCTCTGCCCCCTTTCGGACGGGACGAGGGGTCCCCCAGCAGCCCAGCAGCCCAGGAGACCGCCGCCCTGCTGCTGCGTCTGCGCATGGGTGCCCAGGTGGTGCGGAGACTAATCGGCGATCACCTCTGCTTCATGCAACTCCCGTGCTGCTATCGCCTTCGCAGGGTTGCATTCCAGCAATAGGACGACCAAGAGATGCCCCATATCGCTGCCCACCGAAATGGGAATACCGAGCCCACCCCACCCCAGAGACGGTGAGACGCGGTGCCTCCGTCTGAACCATGGGCTCGTCAAGTGTGCCTCCTTCACCCTTGGTGTCTCCTCGACCTACACCGGGTCGGAGTCAGTCTCGACAGCCTCGAGCACACAGCATCGTGGTCGATATCACAGCTTGCCAGCCGGAGAGCAAAGTCGATGAGTCGTGCCCTGGGTTCCGGCACTGGGCACAAAGTCAATTTGCTTCTTCTCTTCCCATCTGCACTGACGCAAACACCGTTTGGCGTCGGATGCAGCCCAGGGCCGTAAACTACCTAGCCCTAGGTATCCGCCCACATTCCCATGTGGTCTAGGTTCTCCAGATCAGAACTTCAGCATGCTCTTGGCTCCCTTTCCACTAACCCGGTCATATATCAGAACCGGCTGGCTTATATCACAAGAAACTTGGAGTCGTGCCCACGCCAAATCCTCCAGGCTGAGCACCAGAGGTCAGCAAGGATCGTCACCAGTCGCCCTTAACCAGCAAGCCTGCCAGGCTTGCCCCAACCCAGCTGGGCTCTCGGGCCCTGGGGGCTCTGGAACGCTCGGGATCGTCTTGTCAGCCTCCACGCAAGTCCCACATGCACGCTGATGCATCTCCAAGACGGAGTGCACACCCAAGGGACACACCCACACACCCACACACACCTCCCCATCCCTCCCACCAAGCCCTTTTGGCCCTTCTGAGCCCCCTTCTCAGCCAGTGCCAGGCTCCTGCATCGCTGTCTCTCGCTGTCCGACCTGACTCGCCCGCCGGCCTTGTCGTCTGCTACGCCAGAGGCAAGCATGCCATGCTCCAGACCCCCACCCCCGTGATATCTCACCCAGGTGCCCAGCGTACACGGGTGCGTGCCCTGTCCGCAGGCGCCCCCCTACCCCTTGTTGTCCGTCCGCCGTCGGTGATCTTCCGTTCTCCTCGCCCACTCACGACAGCCCGTGCTGCCCCAGAAACGCATTGACCACCTTCAAATTCAACTGCACTCATTGAATTCAGCTGCTTTTGACACCAACCATCACCACAATATACCACCTTCACATACCACCACCACCACACCACCACCCCCTTTTTACCCCTTTGCCGGACAAACCCACTGGACCAGGTCCTCCAAAGCTATATGCCGTCGGAATCCGGCATCGCCACTATCTAAACCCCCCCTTCTCTGCCGGCCAACACGGCAGAGTCCCCAGCCTGTTTCCAAACATGTCGTCAAACCTTGGCCAACGGTATGCATATTACCCAGGCATGTCTGCGGCTACTACCATGTCCCCATCCAACCCTCCGCCCCATCCCATCCCATCCCATCCCATCCAGGGCCCCGGCAGGTAAACGATCACCGCCTGGTAGAGCACCTGCATATGCGCAGCTTTCCCACCAGCCGTATCGATTCCTCGTAATGAACATGTTGCCTCGCCCCCGCCTCCCCTGCCCTCCCCCTCATCTTCGACCCCGTCGCATGCAGGAGTTCGCATCGTTCGCGGCACCAGCGTCACAGTCTGCACGCCTGATTCGCCCCTTACCACGCTACAATACGCTACACTACGCTGAGTAGCAGTCGTCTATCGTTCACTTTGGCAGCTTGGGCTTGGGCCCTGCTCCATTGACCGGACTAATCAACTTTCTTGTTCTGTGGCGCAGCAGGCATACCTGCGCTCCCGCGGCCGGGCGGGCTGATCACGCTTCATGTAGCCTTAAGCTGCACCTTCCCGCGGCTTGCTTGCTTGCTTGCTTGCAGGGCCGTCTGCTGTGGCGGCCCTGCCGCCGAGTAAGGACAGAGAACATGGGCCGGTGTGCAGCTGGTCCCTTGATGCGTCCACCGGCTCTGGCAAATCGCATGGCTTCACCTATCCACCCGTCTAGCACTTGAGGTCTCTGCTCGCTGCACTCCCCCTCCTACTCCCCACAAGCCACCCAACAGTTGACCATTCCCTTCTCGAGGCAACAACGTGATATTCGCGTACGAGCCACACCTCCTGGGCCCATGCATGGGCTAAAGAGAAGGGCATGGAGGGTAGGGCAGTTTGGGAGGCATGCGAGACATGCGTCCTGATCTGCCAGACTTGCAGGCGTTCAGACAGCCAGTCCCGGGGTCCTTCACCCACCCTGCCCTGTTTTTCCTGCTTTCTCGTGTCTATCTCATGTCTCGGCATATTTGTCGTCCCCATCTCCTCTGCACAAGCCTGACAGGCCTGTTCATAAAGACTGGTGGGAACGTGACGCCTGCGAATCGGTTCCTAAACCGCTTTCTCCACCATCTAACCATACCGCCGATTCCCCATCTATCTTACGTCTGTCTGTATGTACGTATGCACGGTACAGATTGCCAGTGTTACCTACCTATACCTACCTTCACAATATGCACAAAAATTGTGTCTTGTCTGTCACAGGACGCACAGGGTCCCTTGAACCTAGCGTCTTTGTGTGTTTGGCTAGTCTCACACCCACCCGCACGCACACACCCGCGAGGGGGTCAGATAGATAGATAGGAGGGTGGTACAGCCGTTTTTATTTTATGGTCTACGTCAACGTGCATTCCGCGGGCAAGCCTCATGACCCGGATACTTAGTCATTCCCCCACCCAGCCATGTTTGGAGTGTGAGAGTCTAAAGATTTGGGGCTCAGAATAGTATAGTCAGGTCTACTTGTGTACATACATACGCGCTTCTGCGTTCTCTGGGGACCTCCCCTCCCCCCCTGTCCCACTCCGAGTGCGGAATATAGACCATCCGTCCTGCTAGTGGCACACCCCTTTCCCTGATCAGCGGGCAAAGCCTCTGGTTACACAGTTAGAGCCTCCGGAGCGGAGAGAGGGGAGTGGCTTGTTGCTTTCGGGTCCGAATTCTGAATAGGCTGCCACACTATCTAGTTTGTCTATGGTCAGGTCAGTCTGTATCTGACGACTCTGGTTGATTGTTTTGCACCCCCCCCCCCTTCCCCTTTTCCTTCCTCCTCCTCCCACCAAGTCAGAGAGGGTCAAAGCCACGAGGGACGGTTGCTTTGCTTTGGTTTATTCCTTCTACCAGGCTTTGCTGTTGTTGTGGCATGTGGCATGATTTTTGACAGACTGCCTCTTCCTTCCTCCCCCCCTCCCTTTTGATATCTTGCCCCGGTCAGCTAAAGCGAGAGCGTGAAATCCAGCAGGGCCGGTTGGTGTTTTCGTTTGCATCTGGCATACTGCTTTTCACTAACGTCATCTCTGTCGTGATTTTGTTTCCCCCCCTCCCCCCCGACCTTTCACTATTACTCAAGCCAGCTAGAGCCAAAGTCAAGCCACGAGGGACAGTTCGTCTTAGCATGTGCCCATGTGCCTTGTTACTACTTACTACTTACTATGGGACTCGCTGTTATTTGTGGCACCCTTCTGTTATACCGTGGGCCCCCCCGCCCCCCTTTATTTTTCTCCATGCCCAAGAAAGCGAAGGTTTGCCCTTTCCCATGTCATTCTTACCCCAGATGGCTTGGCCGGGATCGCCCACTACCCTTCCAAGACCAAGTCTTTTTTCGGTCAAGATTTACACGCGCCATCTCCCCCGGACAATAACGCCTTGGTGCTCGGCTCCAGCGCGTCCCGGGTGGCTGAGAGCCTGATTTGACGACAAGGTGACGATGGTAATGGTTTTTTCTTAGGTAGTCGGGCGAGGCGCGCATCGCGCCGCGTGGTGATAAGCGTTTTCTTGTTATTGCCGCCGTCTGGCCTGCTTGCTATGTTGCTTGACTACATACTACTAGTTCATATCAAGACAGAGGTGGGTGGAGACCGGCCGGCTGATCCCTTTGGCGCAGAGGTAGGTAGGTAGGTGTTTTGGCCACCTGCGACCACGGGAAGAGACGCGGGCGTTTCTACTACTAGGTGGGTAGCTAGATAGGCATGTTCCTTTCCTCCTCCATATCAGTCCCCACCCGTGAGCCCAGGCCAGAACCTCCTCCTCACCGGCGCGCGCGTCCTGCGGCACACGAGTCTGTCTCATGACCACCGTTCGTGCATGGCGCATATCTATCTCCACTGGGGAGCGAGCCCGGCTGGCGGGCGGGCGGCCTCCCGAGAAAAGGGTCGTACCGGTTCGTACCCATTTACATTTTTTCATATCACTCGGTGTTAATGTCTTGGAGATTTTTGGGAACGGCTCGCTTGTTTGTTACAAGGGCGGATGGATGTGCTCTCCCGCGCCCGCGGCGGACGGGCTGGATGGGGCGCTTAATCTGACTCACTCAGGCTTCCCAAGGTTCAACGGGCCGCTCTTCGTGACTATCTAGATATATCAGAGACAAGACAAGCACAAGACACCTGGGCGGGACAAGACACGATCACGATCAAGATTGTGGTGATCGCGTAGCACGACATGTTGACGCAGACTTGCTTTTTCCCTTGTCTTCTTTTCTTGTCTCCCCTTCGTCTTTCCTCCTTTCGTTCCGGGGCGGAAAGGAAAGAGAATGGAATGGAAAGCACCGCCTTGTGAGGCCAGGCCCAGGCCAGGCCCAGGCCGGGCCCGAGATGCGGCCGTGTGTTCACATCGACCCCTTGTCATGCGGGCAGCCGACGACGGCCGGTCTAATAAGGTAGGGTAGGGTAGGGTGCATAGGGTGGTTAGGCAGTTAGGGTATGTATATAGATACACCGGCTTGGCTGGACTATATGGACGTGGGTACATATTCTTAGAGCCGGGAGTTAATTTGACTCCCCTTACCCACACGCGCGGCTTTTGTTTTCCACCGTTTTCTTTTTTACTTTATTTTCCCCATATTAGCAGGGCTCCAGACAGTTCGAGGGGGGTTTGCACCGGGGTTCGTCGGGCGCTAAAATGTGGAGTTTGGGACGATATAGTATTTGCCTTTTCGCTCTTTTGACGTTTATCTGTTGTATGTATGTATGTTCCTCCCATGTTGCGCGTCGACACGGTACATATGTTCATACGCATACATGCTCAGCTTGCATTGCCCACCCTACACACCCTTATCATCCCACCCTCGTTTCGATACGTAGTTACATACATACATACATACAGACATACAGACATACATGCCTAGGTAACCTCGTGCCACCACACCACACGTCCACACCCACACCCACCTCCAACGCCCAGAAACGTACCACGGGATCGCCCCCGTGGACCCTTGGGGGTGCCTCGACGCGATCCCATTCGCCCGTCTGGTTCCGCTGCCTTCTCCTCGCTCCTTGACCGTATCCCAAAAGCGAGTGCCAGTGAGTCACCCAAGCGCTGCGCATGTCCGCCTGAGCAACCTGAGGTGGGTTTTTGGTATGTATGTGCCCACTCGACACTGTGTCAGGGTGTGCAGCGTGTGAGTGGGTACCTACCTGCCTATATCTGTGAAATACAGTCACGCTCGTGTTCAAAGCGTCCGTCCGATCCTTTTTCGCCGTGTGGAGTTCTTAGAAAGAAATGGAGCACTGCCTCGCTGTGAACTGTGATCTGCCCTGCCCTGCCCCCCCCCCTTTCCCCCAAGGCAGGCTCACCGGCTCGACCGTTCGTGAGCACGGGATTCGTCGGAGTGTCCTCTCCGCACCTGGGATCTGCCCGGTCATTGGACAACCTCGTGTCTGTGGAATCCTGCTTTGCAACTTCTGGCCACGCCTGGTTGGTTGCCTAATCTGGTTACCGGGGTCCTGCACCGGGGTATTATTCAGCCTTGCCTGACCGGTTTTTATTTTGACAAGTCCTGTCAACAAACGGCGTCTAGTGAATTGTTTTCTTGGTGGCGGGGTCTAAATACACTTGTGCCGGCATTTGCTTTTAGATTTTCTTTTCAACGGTCTTGGCGGTGTGAACCGCGCTTGTCTGAAAAGTGTATGTCGCCTAAGTATGTGATGGGCATATTGCTCATCATCCACTCATTGCTCAACTCTTTGGCATCAATCCTCGGGAGGAGATGGCGCACCCTGAAACGTCCCGCCTATGCTGTCTCGGCAGGACAACTCGGCAGGACGCAAATTCCCGTTTTTCCCCCGTCTGCTGCAGAGTTGAGACAATAGGGGTTCTGGTCGAACGGCCGGCTCATCACCCAGCTGCAGAGACCCTCCCTTCTTCTCCTCGTCTGGTCTCCGTCCGTTTTTTTCCCCCCTCCCTTGGGCGGCAACTTGGGCTTAAAACTCGCCAAATACCAGCGAATCCCCTCTCACCGACCGAACTACCGCGACTCAGAGCGCAATCTAAATCTCGACGCATAACCCCGGGATCATCCTCGACACAATGTCTGTCTATCCTATACAGCTGGGCTGGGCTGGCGCGAGACGCAACCGAGCCGGGAACGAACCAAGCATTTCCTACCTGGATCTGGTTGGCGCCGCGTTCCGCGCGCGGCGGAAGGGCAGTCAATGGCTGGGCTATCCCGCCCACATCTCTACCCGCGATAACCAGGTCAGATCTTCTTGTCCTGGTGTCTTGCCAGCGAAGCGGCCACGGGACTAGTTAGTGTTCGTCCGGCGTGTCGTAGCCGAGTGCTTGACGCACCTAGGCCGTCGTAGCTTGGCCTTGGGACCCCTATTCACCATCATGCCAACTGTTTACAGGTGGCTGGGGGAGTGGAACTCCCTGTTTCCCTTTCTTGCACTGATCATGGATGGACGCATCTTAGCAGCCAGCCGCAAGCACGGCTGCCGTGCCGGACTGGATGACGAGCAGGTTTTCCCTTCCCGCGCAAACTTGTTTCATCATACTAGTAGACTCTGGCCCAATGACGAGAGGCCCGCAACCACAGCTGCGCATCTTCGTTTATTAAACCCTCATGCCCGGTGATCAGCTGTCAGGCTAGCATACACGGGTTGCCCAGGTGGTGAGCTATGTGCGCGATCCCGGCTCTCCCCCGGGACGGGCGGGAGACGCACAGTCTGCCGCTCCCACATTCGATAACTACACCAGACCTGCCGTGTGAGCCGCCAGCCGCCGAGACGGGAGTAGCTTGTCTTTTCTGCCCCCTAACAACTGTTCTGCCCTGTCCTTGGCAGCTTGGTTTGCGGTTTTCTGGGGCCGGAACGGCCGCTATGCCCTGTTGGGGTAAGGTGGCGCGCCTGGGGGCGGTCATGTGGGCGGGCTCTGGCGTTTTTGCATGTAGCTGGATAGGCTTGATAGGTACCTCCTCCGTACATAGTAGTAGTGTTACTGATCTGTGCGTCCGCGTCGTTTTCTTGGCTCGGATCCAGACCGCGATAATCGAATGGGCGGTTGTGGTGGTGGTGGTCTACGTAGGCGTTTCGTCTGTACCACCTGGGCATCGGTTTCAGCATGGCCAAGGTGGCTTTTTTCGCGGGGAACGCTGAGCACCTTTTTCTTTTCGTGGCGAGACCCTTACAGAATAGAGTGGTTGGGGGGGCTTAGGAAACACTTGTTGTTGGTGTAGGTGGGCGCCTCGTCCATCGCTGTATGGCCGCCGGAACTCGCGGGCTTGTTCCAATTCGTCATCGATTTCGTAGGGGCCTTGGTGCACATAGATGCCCACCATCTCTAAGCCGATCTTCTGACCGGTTTGCGTGTCATTCTAATGTTTAAAACTTTAAACTTCTTGCGCTCCAAAAATTGTGGCTGTCTGCTCGGTCCCGAGGTGCATTCAAAGTGCCTCTGCGCGCGAGGATGGTGTCGAGACTACCTAGGTAACTGTCTACCTCCTCGTGTTTTCGGGTCTAGAGAACAATCAACATGTATTGGAGGGATCATTTGGAATCTAGGCCACGTAATGCCGAAGAATTTGGTCGCAACTGAGGTTCCTTGGGCTCAGCTGGGCTTGAGATTGTGATATTTGCCACTGGTTCCTGGCATCTGGTCGAATGGCTGATGGGCTTGATTGGTGATCGAGGCCTCCCTTTGATTCAACTTCTCACTCGATTCGTTCTCCTTGTCAAGCACTTGTCGAACATCAGTGTTAATGATCCACCTATTCATTCGCTATCGTAATGAGAGCGCTCGCCTCTCGCTGCTGTGATGAGCACACCTTGCACCAGGTGTCACATAGATCATCTCGATCACAACATATCGTGCGTGAAAGCGTGCGCCAATATCACAAGGTATTTACATTCAGGCGAGGAATCCAGACCGCCACAATATTATGTGAGAATAGCCAAGCTGAGGCCGGTCAGCGGCCACTCTATCCATATTGTGGCACCCACACGCATCAAATCAAGTACCGGGCCGACTCCCGAGTCTCTTCCAAGGTTCTAACTCCAAATCCCGGAGAATAGTTTTCCGTTGAATTGAAGCCAAGTGATAATAAGTCTTCCATCTACGTTGGTAATTGAAAAGTTACAAAAGCAACCAACGAGGAGATTGAAGGGTTGCACCTGCAAAAAGGGAGTGTATAATTACTTGTCCAAGTACAGCGTGAAGTACACGAACCATTACTCGTCGGCACCAAAAAATACTACAATCACTATTATCTAGGTACCCTGGTGGTTTGATACTCCCTTTTTCGCCTATATGAAATCGGATAAGATAGGCTTCTATAGGATGAACTTCTTAGGATAACCTCCTCCGAGATATCCGGTTTGTTGCCAAACTGGGAACTTTGATCTCCAAGTCGCCTATCAAGCCTAGATGGGTATAACATCCGGTTTGGTGGGTGTGGATCTCTAATTTCATGAGTAGAATAACTAGTCGTGGATAAGGTATCATGCAATGGTGCCTAGGCAGGGAAGTTCAAAGCTGTCGCCCGGGCACAAGTCACAGATGGTACATGCTCGCGTTCTTCGGGCGTCTGGGGATTTTCATCGCTGAGGACAAATCAAAGCAACACACAGCTTAATTATGTGCATCTGTTGGGAAGCAGACGCACGCATTTCCTCGGTTTCTCGCGATGTTCGTAATGATTAGAAACCAAGATCTGGTTCGGATGGCAATAAATCTCATTACGAACCAGATGAAATCTAAATCCCCCCTGGATGTGAACGCCTACAACTTTAACTCTTCACGATTCTGCTCGCTCAGTCCCCCGACTTTCCCAGTCGTTGCCTCTGGAAAGACCTCACACCTTCCCCAGGTAGGAAGCTCACCAAAGGCGCCCGGTATTGACAAAGACTAAGCCGAGACACCAACGGTGAGGGCAAAGTCATCCGTGATGGGCATGTCTTGTGTGTCCTGGTTCGCACAACAGTTATTAGGAGATGTGACAAGTCCCGACCGTGTTCCTACACATACTTACCTTAACCACTCTCCATGAGAGATTCTCTTTGAGATACGCTACAACAGTCGCCGTGTTGCCGACATCCACCTGCCACTCTCCCAGAGCCTCCTTCAGGGGCATGAAGCCGGTGACGAGGATACCTTCCTCGGCTTGGGCGACGCAGTCGGCGCAGTGCTGCCGGGTACGGTTGGACAGCATCGTCACCGTCCCAATGCGGTTTTCCGAGGAGCCAGTCTGCCGGCGAGTCGGGGAGCTGGCCCAGGGAAGACGTGGATTCCCCATGTCCCTGTCAGCGCGAAATTCTTCACCCGCAGAAACACCTTTCAATGTTTGATTGTCTGGCTGTCGCTGGCAACATTCTCATTCATGGGGGGTGCTTTGCTCGTCTTTCCACTCATTGGGGCATTACTCGCGAGCTTATGCGCCGGCGCTTGGAGTGACGAAGGGGTATTAGTAAAGCTTGTAGACCCGCTGTGTGACATATGCCTTCAGCTGGTCGGGCTTCTTTAAAAGGTCCAACGGTGTCTCCGGGTAGTAATACCCGCCGTCAAACGTGCCGATCACCCCCTTGGTGTCGTTGGCGACAATAGGATCATAATCGGCCACGGAGTGCGCCGAGCCCTTGTGCCACGGCTCAAGACTCGACCTGCCGCCCTCCATAGCACCGGTCCGCATCACTAACCGGTCCACCAGCGAGGGATACTCGTCAATAGTGCAGTTGGGGTTCATGGCCTGCCAGAGGGCCGTGAGGCGGTCGCAGTTGACGTGATGCAGTCAGAAGATCGGGTCTTACGGCAACCGGACGTATTTGAGCGCCGTCCTATATGCATCAGCGGCGGAGCCAGTCGCCTTCGAAACGATCTCTTGGGCGTAGGCAAATATAATTTGCTGAGCATGTCAGCGACCACAGAAGGCCCCCGAAGAGGTACAACCTTCACGAAACTGATATAACATCATGCACGGTCGATGCCACAGAATGAACAGGACACTGCGATGAGTGCAATACCCAACGTTTGCGACTACCCCGGCCGTGGGATCTTTCTGCCACGCAACATATGGAAATCCGTGCACTCCTGAGAGCCTCTCATCAGGTCTAGGTTTGTGAGTGATGTCGATATTGGGTGTAGGCTACTTTACCTGAAACCTAAAAGTAGCTACCTAGGTAGTTCTGTTGAAGTTGTCCTGGTCATACTTCTCATTGCGATTTTCCTGCCCGGTAGAAAGTGCCTGGACGTAGAGCGCGAACTCATGCTGGGTCCGGAATACATCAATCGGCAAGCACTGGGCAGGCTTACCACCCACTGTTTTGACGCCGGTGATGGGAGTTGGGGATGGCATAACCGGAGCCATACTTTTATTTGATGCCTTCTATGCTGATTTACAAGAGCTCACATATTTCGCTAGAGCTCAGCAGCTATTCACTCTATGTAGCCAATTGCCTCACATTTATGTTGTTCATCAAGTGTGGCCGACCCAGGGTCAAGTGTCCTGGCGCCACTGGAATATTCTCATGAAACTGAGGCTAGCCTGGGTGTACAAGACTGTCTCAATGATCATCTGTCTCAAGCCAAAGTCACGAGTATTCCGGTGTGATTCAGAAGAGAGGCGGCATATAAGCGCGAGCACTCACGTCTGAAACAACGGCGGAAATAGCCCTTCCTTACTTACTATTGTGAAGAGCGTCAGGATTTTGACACACGGGGAGACCTGCGCGGCTGAACACTACCTAGGTACTGGCTGCAAGGGGGGGGGGGCACTTCACAAGAGCCCAAGTAGAAGGAAGCAACAGCGCTCATGCGCTGTTCTATTCATCTATGTCTATAATCATCTGTCGACGACAGCACTTGTCGGGAATACTCTAGCAAACAGATCATGATCCATGAAGATATCTCATGCCATGAACGGAAGGTCTCTCTTTGCCGTCTTCAGGCTGTCGCATGGAATGTCTGAGATCAAGGCAAATGGATTGACCACAAGGTCATGGTACCAGTACACCTGTTGTTGGGGCTCAGGCGTCAGGTTCGGAAGAGCATCTACACTCTGATTTGTCTTCAAGACCGTGTACTGTGTTTGGTAACTAGGAGTGTCGCTGTTAGGTAAGGGTCCAATGCATTGCGGCCAAGAATATACTCACTAGAGCTGAGAGCAGTTGCTTATGGGCGCAGGGTAGGTCTGTTCCATGCGGCCCCACGACTCATAGGTTGTTGCCGTTTCATTGTTCGACGCAACAAATGTCTTGTTGGGGAAGTGCTGTATTGTTCCATGATCAGCTCAAGTTTATTCTCCAGTTGCTCATTCAAAATGATCGGCGACCTACCACTAGCTCTCTGCCGTTGACAAGGAAGGCCTCCTTGCACTTCTGGATCCCGGCGGCGCCAACGCAGTGAATATTCTCGGTCGTCTGCATTCCATCTGCAGGGAAGTAGTCGGTATAGCCATTTGTGACGCTGCCACCCTCAGCTGCGTTGACGAGACTGCGGTTGTGCGTCAGCTGGGTTTGTCAATGATGGAATTGAAGATACAAGACTCCACTTACGCTTCGAGGAATGGCTTGACCTCAGCCGGGAGTCCGGGCTGCGGGTCGTAGTCCGCGAAGTTAATCGCCGCCGCCAGCTGCGCTGTGGCGAGGAAAAGTGTTCCGGCGAGCATGGTAAGTTGCGTTGGCGTGTGCCACGTAAAAGTGAAGGAATCGACGGGTGGGATGTTAAAGACAGTGGTCGATCTAGAACGGTGGAGGCTGGACTGCCAGAGCGGCGGTTGACATTCTGATTTGTTTGTCTTTGGGCTTTTACGGTAACTTATAATGTGCAAGTTCGCCCGTTCGTTTCTTGGCCGGAGCCGAAACTCTCCTACCCCTATCAAAGTGCTACCATTCAGATTGAACGAACGGGGCCATGGGCTTTTGCTTATTTATTACTACAGTAGCGTCTACTCAGCCTTGTTTCTATTCATAGCCGACTAAACTGTTTCGGCGAGTAGCGCCGGAACTATCCGGACTGCCTTGTGAATCATGTCAAGACTTGTGCGGAATTAGCCATCATTTGAGCAAGGTATGGAATAGGACTAATAGATAGTGGTAAAATGTGGAGTTTGACAGTGCAGCTACCGCCAAGCAAGGTTGTATTAATCAGTTGGGCATTATGCTTGTTGTTGAAGAACCCCCACAGGGCATGTTCATGCTTGAACGCATGCTAATCCTGGCCTCTTGCGATGTAAAAGTGTGTGACTGACTCTCATTTTCAAATTTCCCATCTCTCCATCTCCCAGCAATCGAGTATTATGATTATATTAAAAAATCCACCACCAAGGTGTGACTAGATCATGGCCTTGACTGCGCCAACTTCGACACGATACTGGAGACTCCCGCAAAGTTGAGTTCCTCCATGGTCTCCTCCCACAGTCGATCTCGCAACGCAGAGCCTTCTTCAGTGTAGTATTGTGCAGGAAATGGTTTGATAGTCCAGTCGCTAACGAAAGATCCGTGGCTCTCCGGGCCCTTGACCACGGCCCCGTCGACGTAGGTGTCCGCGCCCCACTCCAACCTTCGCCCGACGGTGTTTACAAAGATCTTGAAGGGGAGCGACACCTGTGTCTCCCTTCCTATGTCCGTGTTAGCAGTCAAGCCCGGGTTGACTGTGTTGACTATCACCTCGTCGGGATTGACACTCTCAGCCAGTTTCGCGATAAACCCCACGAGTAGGAACTTGGTGGTCGGGTACTGCGTATAGGCATCAAACGTGGCCGGGGCGGCGAGCCGGGGCAATATCGGCCCAGCGGCGGGATCTAGACTCGCCCAGTATTGCGTGTCGGAGCCGATAACACTCAGCCTCGCCGGCTTCCCGGGTGCCCGCCTCTCCGAGAGTACCGGTAGCAACAAGATGGACAGTAGCGCCGTCGACAGGTAGTTCACCTGGAACGTGTTGTCGTACCCCGTGTGCTCATTCTTGGTGAACTGCGCATTCTGCACGCCGGCGTTGAGGATGGCCATGTCCAGCCGCGGCAGCTCGTCGCCGACACACCGCTTGGCGAACGCGTGGATGGACGCGTACGAGCTCATGTCCAGCAGCCAGACCTCGATCTTGGCCGACGGGTGCTGCTTGCGCATCGTCACGGCCGCTGCATCGCCCTTGGCCTGCGACCGCACAGCGAGGATGAGGCGCGAGAGCCCCAGCCCCAGGAGCTGACGCCCCGTCTCGAAGCCCAGGCCCACATTGGCGCCCGTGATGATGGCTGTCTTGCCGGAGAGGTCTGCCTTGATGGGCTTCGGCCGGCAAAAGAACTGGCGGTAGAGAAACCCGATGAAACTCGTCTCCCAGCGGACGTCTTTCTCTAGGTGCGCAGACATGTTGATTGCCTGGGGGGTTTTAGATTTGTCGGGGATATTGAGCATGAGGCCATCGTTGAACGGCACACTGCAAGTGCCCCTTAAATCGCCCCTCACCCGATATGGCCATGTTTGATGACTGATATACGTGCAGCGGCACGATCGCAGCTCGGGACCGGGGCAGTCTACGAGTGCCCGTGTGGTCGGGCTCGTCTGTTGTGTAATTGGATTCCACACAGGGTCCGATCTCATGTCCGAATCGATCAGCAGGATTGGCTAGGACTGAAACATTGAGCCCTTCGGCCTTCGGGTTGGTCCACACGCGTCATGCATTACCAAGCGTCGCTGCAGGGCTAGCTCGGATTTCCATGCTGACGACATGCATACCTACCTAGGTACTACACCACCAGCTGACTTGTACGCCTTCGGGATCTCTATGGATTAAGTGGTTTCGCTCCTATTCCGTATACGTGGTTCCGCTTCTATTCCGTACCTAGGTATACGTCTGAGGACACACATGGCGCCTTCATACGGTGGTAAGCGCTGAAGACCCAGCGCTTGAAAAAGACACGGTGTCGATAACTATAGTTAAAATACGATGGGTGCCTGTGGGTTAAAGAACGAAACCATCCACCAACCACTAACTTGGCAGACTAATCGATACTGCTCATAACCTTGAAGAGGACGATATGTAGCAAGCCCACCTGCACGTGAAGCAGGAGCAAGAGACGGATCACATGTGCAGGGCAACCAGGCCCATACAACCAGTAGAAATAGGCCGCATCCGGCTTTCGACTTTCGAAGTGGCGTGACGAGATGTATAGAGAAGAGTGAATGCTCGTCGGTTTTTGCCGACGCCTGAAGAACATGTGGGCACTATCATCCTGGGGCGGGGCCCGAGATACATATTTCAAAGGTCTCACAGTGGTTTGAGGGATTGCGCGTCTCAGACGGCTCCTAATTACTTCCCTACCTAGGTACTCATGGCAAGCAGTGCCTGAAGTGGTTCTAGCAGTGGATTGCGATGCGCTTGTGCTGAGGCCAACGGTTCGGTGGCCTTTCCGCCAAGCCCTCAAGAATTATGCTCAGCCACCCACATAATTCGCTGCTAAATTCCCTAGATAGGGACACTTACTTTATTTGTCTTTAACGATACCGAGGTACACGGTCTTTTCCTTCTAGGCCACTTGCGGTTGTTTCGGCCTCATAGAGCGACTCGAAGAATACAAATTGTCCCGTGATGTGTTGATCTTTTGGCGGTGTGATGGTATTAATACGTATCAATAGCTTTTCTTTGGTGCCCAATACCTACTTAGGTAAGTAGGTATGTAGCCTGCCCAGGTGGACATTTAACTAGATACTGAATATAGAACCACATGGAGACTACCTGGTTCTTTGATGAACTACTGTCCCAAGGACAAGATAGAAACCGTCTTTAATCCTGGCCGTCTGCCTCTCCACACCCTGCTTGAATTGGCGGGATATCGGATTTTGGTTCAACTGTTATCATACCGCAAGGTACCTAGGTATACAGGTGCACAGGTGTCAGGCCTCATTACGGTCTTCTAGGATGGGGGAGCTTCAGTGATCAATCAACAGTACTCAAACCGTCAACTGAAGATGTGCAATGAAGACAGCCTTGTCATACGTTGAAATACGGCAAATTGGGTTAGCCTTGAGGCTTTTTTCAGGCACTTGTGACAAACCTATTTCAGTTGAAGTAGATGAGTACATCGGGCCGGTCCATCACCTGCCGCCTTGGCCATGCAATTCGCGTATGATAGATTATCATGCTGCTGGAGAGGATCGATGAAAATGGAATTATATTGGACTGCAGCACCTATCGTATTTTAAGTATTGTTTTCGACATCGTATTTTTCCAAGCGCTGGGTCTTGAGCGCTTACCACTGTATGAAGCCGTCATGTATGTCCTCGGACGTATACGGAATAGGAGCGAAACCACATATTGGACTGCAGTGCGCAGAAATGCCGCTCAAGGAGCACCTCTGCGGCTCCTCGATGCACTGGGCCTAACTTGCCTGCATGTTGTGCATTGTTGGGCGCAAAAAGAGGGCCAAGCCATGTGCCCATCCAACTTCAACAGCCCTTTTCCCCCACAAGGCTGCCACAAAATGTAACTGTAGATGAGGATAATTGACGTTGAAACACGTAATTACCCAATCAGTACTTTCGTATTCGCTTCCGAACCAGTCAGCGCAAGGGCAGTGCAGTGCCGAGTTCATGCAAATCACTGCAGCGCTTTGCGCAGGAGCCTAACAAGGCGTTCAAACTCTCTAACAGTGGCGGTTGTGGAGGATTAGACAAGGCGAAAACGAAGAAGGGTCTTTGACATGCGGAACTATCGCATTCCGTGGCGAGGCAGATTACGGAATGAACATGTCCGCCTTCCCGTGACACCTGTCGGATCGTGGCAGGTCGTACCCAATTCGCTGCCAAGATGAGATGTAGTGGCAGCAGACGGGACGAAACGTCATGTCTGACCCGTTCACCCAACGAACTCCACGGCGGAAACCATGCATCGATCTCCGCACATCATTTACTAGCGTGCGAGCCGGGGCGGAGCGCAACGATTTAGCACGGCAGATGAAAAGAGCTCCGTGTTGGGAAAATTTGCAACCGTCCTATGTAGACGATTTCTTGGCGACTTCAATTCTAGACCTCGAGAGATAGGCTCAATGGACAGCCCCAATACCGTGAGAAATATGGTCAACATGAGACCAAAGCTGATGATACCTTGCATGTCGTGGTAACTTGTACAGTTGGGTTTAAAAGACACCCATCCCCTTCATCTCTAAACATCTCATCCATATCTCCATCCTCTCTCAGTTTTGTCTCCTGAAGTCCACAATCCTACTAGTACATAATCGACCTCGTCATCCTTGGCTTTTGTTCTCAACACAGCTTGCCTGACAACAGTTGGAACACGCATAGTAGTTGGTTTTTCAACTGCTTGCATAAGCTGCCAAGATGAAATTTGCAACCAGCACTGTCACTTTGCTCCTCTCCATCGTCCTCACCGTCTTCGCTGCGCCAATCCAGTAGGTTTCTCTGCCATGATTGTTACCGCTTGACGCGTGAGCCAAGAAGCTAACACCGAAGCTCACAGGAAAGATGTGTCAGCGTTGAATGGAGCATCACCGGAAGGAGCTGTCCTCGTGGTCGGTGACCGGGGTGACAGTATCGAGGCCGATTCCGAAGCCGTGAGTGCCGACGAGGCCTCACAGCACGAGGAGCGCGGCCTCCTCAATAGTGTCCTCTGCGACAGGTCGGTTGAGCGTCGGACCCACCACAGGTGCAATGACGAACCGCAGCCTACGCCAGTTATTATCGTCCCAGCTGCTGGAGCTGCTGGGGCGGCGGGAGCGGCTGGGGCGGCTGGAGCGGTGCCTGTGGGAGTGCCCGTCCCCGTCCCAGAGCCCGTGGGAGTGCCCGTGGGAGTGCCCGTGGGAGCACCCGTGGGAGGACAGCCGGTGGGAGTGGGAGTGCCAGTGACAGTGGTGCCAGTGGCAGCCGCAGCCCCAGCAGGGGGCCGGGGCCGGGGCCGGGGCAACTCTGCTGCAAATAATTCCACACAGGCGCCCACAAACGAGCCCGCTCCGGCTGAAGGGAAGATGCTGGTGTGAGGGGGGAGTACGTGTCTGTAGGAAAGCTGGACAGAACTACAGTTCACGGGAAGACTCTTCTGAGGGGATCGGGCAGGCTGGTGGGGGACTCACATGTAATCGTTGCGAGCGTTGCAAATCTTGCGTGTTCATTTCTGCTGATATAGATTCTTTCGCTGGTATATACGAAAACATCTAGCATTATAAGTTATTGACCCTGTATCTTAGTATCTGAAATATAATCAATAAGTATTTATTGAGCTAGAAGAGTAACCCGCAATATTTGTTTCAAGTGCATTATGTCACATTATGGGAAGCACGTTGAACAATTCACTGTTTACGCTGTTCGTATGAAAATCATGTGGTGGCAGTGTGATGGAATGAGGCGCAACCACGCTGAAATAATCTAAGCGCAACCGTTCAACTCTCGATCCTCCATTGAGGACCAAACCGCATCTTGTAGTCGTTATACCAGCAGGGCTCGTACAACAGGCCGTCGCCCTCATCCTGGTTGCATTCATGGCGATTCTCCGGCCAGGACTGGTAGATATAGCCTGCATACACAAATATTGGGTATGTATCCCCGAAAATGTCGACCTTGCAGTTGGGGAATGTCCTGCGCAGGGCCTCTTCGTTGTCGGCGACGCCGTTGGACCCTGGAATTTCATCGCTTTCCTTGTTGGTCTTCAGGCCAGACATCTGAATGCCGCGGAGCGCCAGGTATCGGAGGTTGGAGAAGCGCCTGCTGTGTGCCAGCATGAAACGCAGTACGGACTTGCAGAACAGCTTGTCCCCGCGGTCGGCGGACGGACCTCGAATACCTGTGGGCATACCGTACTCCCTGGACTGGGGCCAAGGGTCGCCATCGCCGACGGTATCGCCGGCTTCCTGGGGCATGCGGTGCTCGAGCACGAGCTCCTTGAGCGAACTGGCAGTCGCCTCGATTAAGAACTGCCATTCCATGCAGGGAATTTGCTCGTAGCGGTGGGGGATGTGAGTGAAGTGGTCGAAGCAGAGCCAATTCCCAGTCTCCCCCGTTGCTGGTTTCACCAGGTGGAGATGTGTGAGCTTCGAAAATGCTTGAGCAAGAGACCTCGGCAGCCAGATGGGACTGTGTAAGGCCCACGGCAAGTCTTCCTCATCTTCCTCGTCGCCGGATCCCTCAAGTCCATCCTCTTGGCTTTCTTCGCCGCCAGCATGGGGCGACCCTGACTGTCCTCCTTCTGCCACCAGTGAACGAGACTTTGCCTCGGCATCATTCTGCCTGAACTCCTCGGCCTCCTCTTCGGAGACCCGCGTTCGGTTGTCATCGTCCTTCAGCAGGGTATCTTCATAGGCTGCATCGTCAGTAGGCGTTGCCAGCAACCCTAGATTCAGGTGTGTGATATGCTCTGCATTCTCACAGATTTTACGGGCCAAAGCAGCTGGGAAATATCCTCGTAGCTTGAGATTTTGGAGATGGGGAAGATGGACTTCCCGTGCCGCAGCCGGATGACCTCTCGCCAGCGGGAGGCCGACGAGCTCCAGGGAATGCAGGTTTCGGAAGCTTGCGATGGCCTCCACCACCTCGTCATCGACCCCTACAGACATACACAGCAAACGCACGTGCTGGGACAGTTCAGCCCAGCGCTCCTTAGAGGCGATCGCCATAGCCCTGACGAACGTTTCC
Organism: Diaporthe destruens; assembly: GCA_036986855.1. Classification (NCBI taxonomy): domain Eukaryota; kingdom Fungi; phylum Ascomycota; class Sordariomycetes; order Diaporthales; family Diaporthaceae; genus Diaporthe; species Diaporthe destruens. Next base: position 2,841,487 of record BTXE01000006.1, read on the forward strand.
TCTCGGCCGTGTTGGAAGTTTCTCCGATTGAGGTTGTCCGTGGCTCGGGATGTTACGCCGGGTGGGCAATATTGCCACCTCCGCTTCTTGATTGTCTCGTTCCAGAGCTTGGGATTGAATTCCTGTGAGTACTTGCGCGACGAGGGCTCGTAAATGAGCTTCTTGAACGGCCATTCCTCCTCATCCTCGGCCTCCGCCAGGTACGCCTCCACAGACTGCCAGGTCCCATATTCGACCGAATCGGCCTCGCCCTCCACGTCGATACCCTCATGCGTGCCGTAGTGGTGCAGCTCCACGTCGCCCCAGACAACCGGCGTGAGCAGGCGGTTTAGGGCCTTGCATGTCCGTGCGAGCGCTGCTTGGTCTGGCCGCAAGAGGAGTTCGGTGATCTCCTGAAAAATCTCGGTGGGCATCGCTGTCAATAGCACAGTCATGACGGTGACTCTGTCCTACGACAGGCTATGAAATCATGAGCAAGCCTGAAATGAAGTTTATTAGTTTCGGTGCCACCCAGTCCTTCGAATTGTGCGCGAGCATCTTAAGCAGCAAGCAATATCTCACCCCATAACCATATTCTTGCCCCGTATAGGAGACGTCTGCCTAAGATCACGCCGCATCATGGATGCTAGCCACTTTTAGGCTAGCAACATCAATATCAGCCACTTCAGGCTAGTTCAGTGCCTGCAGGCGCACCGAAGCCGACGATGATGATCCTCGGCCGATGGGATCACATGCCTAAAAGCAATTGGAAGTGACGCAGCCAATCTTGGACTGTTGAACAGTATTCGAGTTTTGCTTTTTTTCCTTGTGCTCTAGCGTGAAACTTCGCATGTTACGGTTAACGTTGTTGTCCTCTAATTTCTGAGGGTGGAAAAGCTCTCGGTCCTCTTGTTTGCCACACATATTATTTGCCACACTCAGTGGCGCATTGTATCCCTTGACTTTTATACTTATTTAGAGACTTGTCTTTCAGTCTATGCTAAACAGGGGTCTTGAATAGGGGACCGGCTGCTGCCAAAAATGCCCAGTGAGACGCGTCACGTTTTGATAGGGCTTCACGGCTCCAGTCAGCTGCTGTCACCTACAATGCTCCGAGTCGTGTTGTGAGGAGCATTGCACTTCCATATCCCAAGTCAGGCCCTACTGATATTCCAGATAAGAAACTTACCCACCAGAGGACGTCTCTTTACCGAGACTTAGATGCCGCCTAAGTGCCCAGGTGCCATAGGGTAAAAAAGCAAAAATAACAACACTCCCTAGATATTGGAAACTCTGGAACGTGTTGTAATGATGTCTGCGCCAGCCCGGAGTCGAACCGGGGGCCCATCGATGGCAACGATGGATTTTACCGCTAAACCACTGGCGCTTATGGATTGAGTTGTTCAATGAAGATCTCGGCCGAGGATGTGGTCTCATGTGGGACGTTCTGGGTGTGGAGATGCAGAATCTTTTGCGACTCCACCGAACCTTCTTAGCCCCTGTCGTGATGTCCCGCCTCAAACATTAATCCACAATTTACGTGTCAGACTTCGTTCCTCCGGCCAGATCGCCATATTGCAAGCTTGGGCGAGACCGTATCATGCGGTTGGAAACATAATTGGAAAATCATGTGTATCAATAGTGCCATCTGTTGTCGCATGACTATGATGATGACAAGTTCGATGGAGCGTATTCCCTCGGAGAGGACTCTGAGATGGCTGCACTGGCGTGATTCATTTGATCCCACGCTCTGTTGGTGGTTTACAAGATCTGCGAACTGGGTCTGCATTTATGCTGGGGTACCTTCTGTACAAACACTTGAACAAAAAATACAATGTGGCCGAAGCCTTACTGGTGCAAATCTTCGATCTCTAATTATTTAATAAATGCCACGTCTGACGAGTTTATAATTTTGGCTTTCTTAAGCCACGCTATGAACCTCGCGGAAACTGCTGCCATTCGTAGATCTGAATTTGAAAGATCCGGGATCAGGCCTTCCAAGACTATGAAAATCATAAAAATAGCTGGTTTCTGAGATGCCAGTCCTGAGAGGATCGAAACACGCCCTGCAGAGAGCTGACTCGATCATCCGACATAGATCGATCAAGACATGGCCATAAGAAGGGGCACATGGCCACTGGGCCTTGGACTCGACTGAGAAAGAACGATTCTTATTGTTGAAATAAGCTTCATGTAACTACAGTTTTGTAAAGAAAGAGATGAAGCATCCCGACTGTCAAGTTTTGTTCCTCTGACATTCAAGTGCCAGATTTTCTCACGTATATCCTAGCCCCACCAAATACCTCATCGTTTAAGCTCCCAGTCTCTTCATATTCCCGCCGAATCAAGTTGCGTAAACGAGGAGATTCCGGATCACCCCTGCATGTGGCATTTACCGTTAGCTTTAGGACACTCACCAGGAAGTAGCCATCGACTTACACCCTAGCCTCGAGCTCCTCAACATTTGTCCAAACTCCAGCATAGCGCCGCTCAGACCAAAAATCAAGCATTTCCTGCTCCCCGAGAACTTTGTCGCAGATTAAAACAGCGGGCAGAGCAACGTCAGTGACCACCTGTCTTGCTGGGATATCAAGTGAGAAGGATAAAACTATACTGTCGTCACTGACTTCTAGAAAACCCCGAGGATCCTCCAGAACTGTAATCCCCACTTCCTGGAGGAGTTCCTTATCCACATCCGTATATACAGGGTCCTGAGCAAAGCATTCAATGCCCGAGCTGGCTTTAGTGCTTCGCAAGATATCCCTAATGGTCAGGATGAGAGCGTGCTGTTGGATGCTACGAGAGCTGTGACTTGTTGAGATTGTACCATTGCCGATAGCGATAATACGGGAGATTGAGCCGATAGGGGTCGTGCGGAGGATAGTCTCGACCTGATTGCAATCTTCACTGCTTTGCCAGGACCGAAGGCCGTGCCTAAAAGCCTCCCGTGCCTCTTCGAGCGGATCAGGTCGTAACTCTGGCAGTGTTTCGTTGGGCCTAGGGTCTCTGAGTCGTACAAGATAGCAAATTTGAAGTGGGCATAATGCTTGACTGGTGGAGCTTTCTGTTGTGTCTGCACATGTAGCAATTAATCGTTGATATGGTCGGTAGTATAGGAGTGGGGCTGCGCTGGATAGATAGGATAAAATTGTTAGCCACAAGACTGTCACAAAGAAATGAGAAGGGGTATAGTAGAAGTCGAATAGGAAACAGTAGGGCTTTACAGCACAGCTTCATATTCACCATAATAATGTGGGATCTTTCTTCCGGTCTCAACTTCAACCCCTACCGTATTTCCATCGACTGTTGGAACCAGAAACTTGAGGGAATTAGCTGGGGTGCCGTTTTTAATCCTCAAGTTCGTGTCATCCATTTGGTGAACTAGATTTTGGATGGCGGTTCGTGAGAAGCATGGTGTTCCATCCCGGTAGAGCGAGCGTAGTTCAAGTTGAGTCTGCAATCTCTTTTCCTTGTCGTCGTTGAGTTGCTCCTCCGTCATCAAGGACCGTTCATCATGAACTTTGCCGAGGAAGATAGAGAGCCCTTTCACTACCTTGGACTCAGCTGCACTCTCAGGGCATGGGCCCTGTTGACATTCTGATTGCGTACCCATGTTACTGAGTCTGGACACGTTCCTTACACGACGAGGAATGGAATATACATAGGAGGTTGGTAATCGATCCTGGGCTCGGTCTGTGATAAGCGGTGACAATCCTCGCACTCTGCGCTCGAGGGCTTCTCGCAGAAGTTATTGCGTAACAACGAGGATGACTGGCAACCTGTGATCGATGTGCCAGGACCATCCGGAGGATCCCCAGGGAATAGGAGAGCCTGGACGCGATGTGTGGCGAATTCTAGCAGATGAATGCAGTGGGGTGTTGGGTGATGAGTTGATACCCCTCATCGGCACTGTTGGAGACGTTCAAGATTTAACGAACACCCCGCCACATGCAATGCATTCATAGGTATTGTTGCATGCTCCATCACTTTAAAGATACTTGCACATCGGATAACGATGATGAAGACCGGTACCTAGGTACCCACATTTCTTGTATTATACGTCCACGTGGCACCCATTTGATTCAATTTCTTTTTCATTAGGTGTCAACATTGAAGCAACCCTTGAAAGAGTGGGAGTTTTGGCGACGCATATAACAGAGAAGGCTGGGTTTCAATTACACCGCTGCTTGTGTAAGTGTAACTTTGAAGTGTCCTCTCCATGTCACGACTGATTGGTTTGCAATTAGTTAGCGTCGGCGACGGAAAAATGTCCATGAGTTGGAGGCATGTGGGTTTTCACGCAATCAAACAAGAGGGGAAGAGATGGAACTCATCCTTCCAGACAGTACCTGCATTTAAGTGAAGATTACCTTCGAACTCAACTGCATTTCCGCTACGTCGCCCACGGATGGCCTTCTCTTAGAAATCGGGCCACACGAAAGATGGTGCTTAAGTAGTTAGGAGGTTTCTGAGCCTCGCGTCAGTGACTTTGGCTTCGGACGGACGGTGGCTGGGCTTCATCGCCAACGAGATGTACGTTGACCAACAGTGGGAGCGCGAGATGTTATTCAGATCCCCTTGTAACAACAACGTTGGTGAGGGGGAAGATTTAGAGATGGACTCAACCCAGAACATGAAGCTAATACCGTTACAGCTCGATCCTCACGGCCCCGGGGGCCCGCAGGCCCACTGAGTGAGTAATGACAAGCCTCCCCATCTACACTCGCGGCATTCCCCTCGATAATGATATTGGATGCTAAGAATTACACCACAGCATAAGACGGGCTAATAAAGCGTCCTCGGCATTTTCACTGATGGGTGGTAAGCGCACGTGGCCCGAGTCCCGAAGGATTGGGTGAAGCCGATTCTCATCACTTGGAATTATGCACTCAGGCTCTGCCAGATGCCAAGCATTCATTTCGGGAGTTTCCACTGTTTTTTTTAGGCAGCCCAGAAAAGCTCACGTTCTATAGGCTGGCAATTTGTTATAACCCCTATATGATGCCCGCCCCCGGGAACGCCAACGCGTAGTGGAATATAAGTCTTCCTATACCTCAATGTGGTATGGTTGAGTTCCATTTGGCTTATGCCCAGCAGCCCAGAACGGACTGAAATCGGTCACGCTAGTTAAGAGGTATCCACCTTGCGCGTAATGGTCCAGTAGAAGGATTCTGTTTATGCTTGGCGCCACCTCGGAGTTCAAGATAGGCAATAAAAAAAAAGGAGTTTTCTTTTTGAGAAGGACGGCCGAGTGCCAGGAGGATTGAATAGAAGGCTGCCTGGACGATCTAGATCTGTTTGACCGTTCCACGGATCTCCAGTTTAAGCCGGAGTGGCCCGAAAGGATGTCATAAACTCGTACATATAGTCTCATTCTGCTCTTAAATTTATATTGGCCACATAGACTATATAAGATCAAGTGTCGTGACCACCTTGTTCCCGGCGACTGCATTCACTCCAGTCTGGCCGTCCCGTCAATCACCAACCCGCTTATTTATAATTGTCACAGCCATGGGTTTCAAAGGTCAAGTCGCTGCCATCATTCTGGCTTTGACTCTGGAGGTCTCTCCAGCGGCCGCTGCTTTCAACTTGAAACGGACCTACAGCGGCTCGAACTTCCTGGACCAATTCTACTTTAGAGATGTGAGTTACCACAACACAGCCTGAGCTGAATGAGTGCGACCTGAAACTAAACATACTGGCATATCCTAGACAGCCTACTTCCACAGCATAGGCATTGAGTCCGGGGACCCAACAGATGGCTTCGTCGACTATCAGTCACAGTCAGCCGCGGCGTCCAAGGGTCTGACAAAAGTCCAGTCTAACGGCCAAGTATATCTGGGCGTAGACTACACTACCAAGCACGCAACCTCAGACCAGGGCCGGGCTTCGGTCCGCCTGGAGTCCAAGGAAACATTTGGCCCGGGTTCTCTCCTGGTGGCAGACATTGCGCACATGCCAGCCAATGGATGCGCCATCTGGCCTGCATTCTGGTCGTACAACTTTGGCGAGAACCCCATGGGTGAGATCGACATTATCGAGGGAGGCGGCGCCGCCGGGCTGCAAGACAAGAACATTGTGTCGCTGCACACATGCAGTGCGTGCCGATTCACCAACATTGGAGGCTCAGAGGAAAGGCCAAACTGTGCTCTTGGCGGTGACTGCAGCGACAGCGCTACGAACTGGTAAGCAGCAGTTTGATGAATGAAGATGAGTAAAATTTCGGCCGAGAAGCTAACGGAGTAACTATTGGTAGGGACGGCTGCGGCTCAACAGGAAACTCCCAGTCATACGGTGACGTCTTCAACGCCGCAGGCGGCGGCGTGTACGCCACATATCTGCAGGACAACCGCCTGCGCATCTGGTCGTGGCCAAAGGCCTCCGTTCCCGCCGACCTGACCAGCGGGTCCCCCAACCCGGAGAGCTGGGGCACGGCATCCTCGGACTTCAAGACGTCCAACGGCGGCTGCAACATCGGCGACAACTTCCAGGAGCAGACCATCATCATCAACACGGACTTTTGCGGCGCCATGATCGACGACGGCACCTGGACGGCCGTCTCGTCCTGCAGCAGCCAGGAGAGCACGTGCCGTGCGTTCGCGGCGGGACACCCCGACGCCTTCAAGAATGCGTACTGGCTGTTCAACTCAATCAAGCTGTACGAGTCGACGGGTACTGGCCAGAGTGTCAGCATCGACGGGAACTGTGCTGGCCTGACTGCGCAGACGTGTCAGTGGTCGACGTTTGGGAACTGCTGCAGCCAGTACGGGTACTGCGGGTCTACGTCTGCGTACTGTGGGACTGGGTGCCAACCAGGGTTCGGAACATGCTCGTAAGCAGGCATATGGAGAGTGAAAACGTTGTAAATAATTATTGAATATTAATCTATATACTGGAAGTTATTAAAACGCAAGATGACAGCATTTTTTGTTAATATGTTGGATATTTTGGTGACACACGCCGTGTCTACCACGTCTAACCGGTTTCATTCCCCGTCCATATAATACACCCCGAAGACATATGCGGTCCCTTGATACAGTAATAAATGCTGGAAGGCTTCGCGTAAAAAATGAAAATGTTAATGAAAGTACAAGAAGACACGGCTGGTAGGCACGTGGCCTCGGCCTTTCGCCGCGCAGACAACCTTGGGAGGTTAGGAAGTATCGCTTCTAACGCCGTCGTCGGCAAGAATCATTAGCAGAAGCAGCCCATCTCATATCTAAGAGATCAGATATTCGCACAGCAAAAAACGGATAGTACACAGGTACAGTGTTTTCTTCTAAGCTACAACTAATAAGAAGGCTCTATTTAACCTCCCCCAACTACACACACTACCCATACTAAATACTTTTTATACCCCTACCTATAAACCTACCAATCCTCCTCTATTAATTCATCAACACGTTCTATAAGAGCAACTTAAGCGGCAACCCCCTTAACACTTAAGCCAGCAGTTAAAAAGCCCCGTATAAGGGCTTATAAAACTATTATAAGTTAACTCGATTTTAAAAAACTTTATTAATAACGAAAAGTAAAAATAATAAAAGAAATAAATAAAAATAATAATAATAGTATTATTATATAATAATAAATATATTATTAATAACTATATATTATTATTTTATATAGTAAATTAATAGTATAAATTAAAGATAGTGTATTAGAGGGGTATTTATACCTATATACCATCCGTTTTTTACTATAGGAATATCCGATCTCCTTAGTAATAACCTGCCGCTTATGAGACATTTACTGTTAAGTGGTCGTAGCCCATTCAGCATTTTATAACTATCTAATTCTAACCGCACATTGCATGAATTCATTTTTGTGAAGAAAAGGCGGCAAAATGTCTCACTCAGTCCCTTGCAATGGTTTCATCGGTTCTCCCTCAAGGGGCTCGGAATGCTGCTACCACTCTCGGGGAACGAGCTCCGAAAAGTCGCCAATGCAGGCCACCTTGGTCATCCAAGGGCATGCCGATGCCAAAACACATACGGCATCCAGTGCCGCCCTCTGATCGGCCGCGATATGATGTACCATTACAAAGCGCCGGGCTTCGTGGGGAGATATGGCATTTGCCACTTGTTTTTCAAGCGAGATCGCGGCATTGTCGCACGCAGCCCGAACGGCCGAGGCATCTGTCCAGTCCATACCGGGCTTCCCAATCAACACGGGCGTCATCTTGTTAAAGGCACAAAACTGCCGTTTCATCATTTCCTTCGGGCTGCTCAGCATGTCTACACGGATCAAAAGCCCCGGACGCCGACTCCGCGGTGTCGCCCCAAAGGACAAGTGCACACCAGAGACGTGACGCAATGTGCCTGAAGGCGGCGAGCCAGATTTACCGCCATACAGTTTAATGACTTTTTTGACGGACTGGACCCAGTTTCCAGGGACTTTCGGAGACTGGAGCTCGAGCATGATTGGCTTCTCGAAGATGATTGGGAGTGCTTCGGCACGAAGTTGCCTGCTCACACGCGTGATGGCCGGCTGTTCATTAAGTTTGTGGAAGTAGCATCAAAACATTCCCAAGCCATAAGACGGTATATCTTCTTCCTGATCTTTCCCGGCAGTCGGAGGAAAGGAAAATGGCGCTGGTAAAAGCTGGTTATTACTAGACGACCAAGGACAACAAGGACAGCATGTGGCGCAGCTTACCCGGGCCTTGTTCTTCTTGGTCGTCTCAACTACATGTCTTCCCGCTCCCGCGCCGTTCTGCTTGCTCTTCTTGACGCTATGTTCACGCACCCCGGCGTCGTCCTGCCTGGTCCTCTTAACGCCATGGTTCTGCACCCCGGCCTCGTCCTGCTTGAGTTTGGGGAAATAACGGTCGATTGTATTGGTTTGGGCCATCTTATGTGTGTGGTTTCGCTGCTATTCGTCACTCAAAAACTGACTTGCATCGGGAACGGAGATTGGCGGTGAATGATTGCAGCCTGTGCTCCTAGGTATAGTTATAGTGTATTGGACGACGCGTTCGCAAGGGGATCGCGTTGTTTATGTCGCGGGTTCAGGAGTGGCAATTACACAAGCGCGAGCTAGATCCACAGCCTGAATGACGATTGGATGACCGCGAGGGTCAATCCTCGATCGCCCATCCGGCTTGCAGGCATCGAGTCAGTTTTGGGATGGATGTTACATGGATTGTATCTGCTTAAATGCTTGGAGGCGAGCTTGCTATCCTATCTATCCGGTACGTGTGGGTCAAAGGTAGTACATCAGCTACACAATTAGCTTTACTTTTAAATACCGTAGTAACTAACTACGTATTTTATAGAATAAAAAAGGTACCTTAAGTTATAAAATATTAAAGATTATATATATATATTTATATATTATTTAATTTTAAATAAAAAATAATCTTTTTTTAAAAGAATATTACTTAATAATATATTTTTTTAAAAAATATTAAACTTTTAAATTATAAATAATTTATTAAATTTTAAAACTATTAAATATTATAAAGAAACTTAAATTACTTAATAAGTTTTAATTAATTTAAATTTTAAAAATAATAAGTGCGCTTTTAAATAATTAAAAGTGTGGTTATTATCGTTTTTATTTAATATTTACGAGTTAAAAGTAGTATATTAACTATATTACTAACTTTCTTTTTACAAATAATTTTAAAAATACTTTTTAAATAAAACACTTAAAACATTACTTTAAAAATTAAAGTAAACTAATTATATTATAACTATACTAAGAAAATTGCCACACGGACTGCCAGGGTGCTGAGTTCGGCCCACAAAGCACCACGGCATCCTTTGCAAAGACGACCTCTTGTACCACCCAAGTCCTGGTGAACCAGTTGCGTACGAAGAGCCAGATAAGCGTGTGCCTCTCGGCAGAAGTCCACTCGGGGCGGCCGAGCCTGTGCCAGAATTCAGGGTTCGAGAAGTACTGGTCAACCTGCACCTTGTCCCAATAATCTCCCGGCACATCCTGGGGTACACGGTTCGCAAAGTCGCGGATGAAGTCGAAGGCTGTCTGTGTCGAGCGGTCCGCGACGCCAAGCCAGACCGTGACCTGGCTAGCATGGGAGTATATCTTCCCCATGAGGGCGAGCTTGGCGCTACGCTCGGCCAGGTCCTGCTGGTTGAGGCAGACGGCATCAGCCCACCTGGGCAGATGTACTTTTGTGTCAGCGGCACCGAGAGCGGGGCGTTTTCTAGGCTCTCTGTGATAGCAATTTCAGCACTGTCACATAGCAGAGTGTGGTCCAGATCGGCTCGCCCGGGAGAGCGCATCCCCATGTATAAGACAGGGCCATGTAGGCGGGTGGATTGTTTAGTAAGTAGATGGACAGTATGCATTGTATCACAGGACCCTTATCGTCGACAATAGTGAGTAGACGAAATGCGTCTTTAGGTAGGGTAACATATCTACTTGCAGGCGCAGTAGTTGTCGTTCCCACCCGGTATATATAGGTTAAATATAATATATAAGCCATACCTTTAATTATATAGTTATTTTATATAATAATTAATTATAAATTATAAAAAATAAAATTATATTTAAATTTAAATTAATTAAAAATATCTAATATTTTTTTTTTAATTATTAAACTTATAAGAAATAAAAAAATAATAATATTTTATAATATTTTACCTTTATAATAATATTTCCCCTAGAAGTCCCCTTATAAAGTTTAGGTTACCCATTATTTTTTTATTTAATTAAATTACCTATTTAAATTAAAAATAATTAATTTTTATATTATTTTTTATATAATTATTATTAAATACTATAATAATAATAAAAATCCCTTTATTTAAATAAATATTTAAAATTATAATATTTAAAAATATTAATTTCTATCTTTTTCTTATTAAAATTAGCTCCTAATATAATAAATAACTAATATTTTTAAATTAAATTAAGATAAATTAATATTTATAAAAAATTACTTACTTATATTTATACTTTCCTTTATTATATTATATATAAACCTATAATATCTTCTATAGCCTATTAAATAACTTATAATTAATAAATTTAATTAAAAATATTCTTAATTTTTAATTAAACTAACTTTTTAATTAAATTTATACTAATTATTAATTTAAACTATAAAAAATCTTTATTTATATTTATTTAAATTAATTAACTAATTAATTCCTTATAAATAATTCTTATTATATATATTAAATAATATTCCCCTTATAAATTAATATTTTTTTTTAATATTATTTATATATAAATTATTATAAATAAATAAATTTTTCCTATTATATATTTTAAACTAGCCCTATTATATTTAAAATTATATATAATATCCTTAGAAATACTTATATTTAAAAATAATTATAATCTTTTTAATTATATTTTAAAATTAATTAATTTTAATAATATAAATAAAAAGGACCTTAAGAATCTTTAAAGTAACTATTATAAATATAAGGTTTCTATAAAAATTAAATATATATAACTTAAGTTTCTTAATAAATACCTTAAATTTAAAATATTATTAAAATTAATTAATTATATTTTTAATAATTAAATATTAAATAATTTAAATAAGAATAATATTAACTTTAATAACAATAAAACTAATATTTATTTTTATAAGAATAATTATTTAAAGCTTTAAAAAGATTATATATAATTAAATTTAAATATATATAATAATAATAATAATTTAATTATTTATATTAAAATTAATTTTAATATTAATAATAATATTAAAAAATACTCTATTTTTATAACCTATATATAAATAATGTTAATAAATATCCTTTATATTTTAAATTAAATTCATTTTAAACTATTATTTTATTGTTTATTAAAATTAAAAAAATCTAAATAAAAAATAAATCTAAAAATATTTATAAGTTTTAATAAATTAATTTTAATAATTAAATTTTTAATTAAATATTACTTATTAATTTTAAATTAAAAATATACTTTTTAATTATTAAATCCCCTTTTAAATTATTAAAAAGTAATATTTTTTTATAGTTTTTTCTTAAGTATTTAATAGAATATTTTATATAGTATATTAATATTTATTTTTATATTTTTTAATATTCTAATATATAAAAATAAAATTTATAATTTTAATAATAATATAATACCTTTATAGTTAAATTATATATATTTTTAAATATTATAATTTATTTAAATTTTTATTTTAAAAATAAAATTAATTTATTTTAAATTAAATTAATAAAATCTTATTTTATTTATTACTTAAAATATTATATATATTATAACTATTTTTAATTATTTTTTAAATTTTTTTATATGTAGTATTTAAATTTTTAATATAATATAAAATTATTTATAAAAATAAATTATTTAATAATATAAATTTAATATATTAATTAATAATTATATTAATTTAATATAACCTTTTCTATTAATAAAACTATTTATAAATTTTTTAATTATAATAAATATAAATAATAATTCCTTTATAAATCTATTAAAGTTAGATTAAAAGCATTTTATTTAAATTAAAATAAGTATATTTTTAATTTTATTTTTATTAAATAAAGTATATATATTATTAATATATTATTTAATAATAATTTAAATTAATTAAAATATACTATAGGAATAATAATAATCTAATATTATATATAATAGCTTTATAAAGTCCTACCTTTCCTACTATTTAAATACACTTAATACTACCTATTTATTAATAACCTCTTCTCTATATAAACCCTTTTAAACTTATTTTATAAAATTAATATTACTATATTTAATACAATATATATTAATTTTATAAATATTTCCACTTATTTTATATATATTAAAAAGGTATAAAATAAGATTTTATAGGGTAAGACACTCTAATTATCTATCTTTAATAATAAAGTAATAGTTATTATTTAAAAAAATAATACTATAATCCTCTTTATTAATAATATCTTTTTTAATAATAAGGATTTTATAATTAAAAATTAAAAAATAGTTTAAAATATTATTATTAAAAAAAAATAATTATTCTATATTATTATAAGTAATTAAATAAGGATATTACTACCTATATATTGTATTATTAATATATATAATTAGTATATAAATAATATAAATATTATTAACTATTATAAATCTTTTAATTAAATTAATAAATATTATTTTTATTATAAATTAACCTAAATTATTATTTTTACTTTTTTATTTAAAATTATTATAATTAATTCTTTTATTCTTACCTATAATATTAAAAAGTTTATATATTTTAAACTATAATATATATAAATTAAATTTAAATAAATATTATTTAAATAATTAATAATAAAATTTTATAATTAAACCATTTAATAATATAATTTTACTATAAAATAAATTAAATAAAATAATTCTTAAATATTTAAATTAACTATAGCTAGCCCTATTATAAATTATATTCTATAATAAAAATATAAAAATTATAACTATATAATTTATAAAATATATAATTTATAATTTTAATAAATTATTAATTAATCATATAATTATTAATAATAAATTTTAAAAATAATATAGTTTTATAATAAATATAATAATAGTTAGAATAAATTAATATTATTTTATTTTAATAAAAATTATTTTAAATTATAATATTTAATTATTAATATTAATTTTAATTTTATTATTAATATAAATTTAAATTTCTTATTTATTATTATAAAAAATATATAAAATTTAAATAATAACTATTTTAAACTTATTATACTTATACTATAATAATATTAATTCTAATTAAACCTAATTTTAAAATATTAATAATTAATCTACTATATAATAATTCTTAATTTATTATTTATAAATAAATAATATATATTTAAGTTATTAATTTATAAATATAGTATAAATATTCTTAAACTAAGGATTAATAATAGATATATAATAAGTATATAATAAGTAATAATAAGAGTAGTAGTAAAAGTAACGGCAGTAAAAAGCCTATTATACTATAATAATAACTACTACTATAAAGAAGCTTATAAAAATTACTAAGCGCACCCTTTCCACTAATAAAATTAAAAAAGTATATACTTTTCTTAATTAAAACTCATAAAATATTTAAACTATATATAAAAATAAATATATAAATTATAAATACTTTAAAAAAAAATATTCTAAAGCTAGTTAAAATTAATTATTAATAAATAATAGCTAGTATACGATAAAGTATAGCTAATATATAGTAAAAAGTATAATTAGAAGGAAAATACAACTAAAAAAAGAGTAGTAGCATATTCCTCTTTAATTTTACTAATAAAATTAAAAAGAAATATACTTTTTTTAATTAAAATTTATAAGATATTTAAGTTATATATAAAAGTAAATACCTAAATAATATTAAGAAATTATTTAATATAACTATATTAGCCCTAATAATTATAAAAGGTACAATTATTTTTAAATAATATGATAAAAAAAATACTCTAGAATTAATTAAAATTAATTATTAATAAATAATAGCTAGTATATAGCAGAAGATATAGTTAGTATATAGTAGAGTATAGTTAATATATAATAAAAGGTATAGCCGAAAGGAGGGTAGTAATAAAAGGTATAACTAGGAGAAAGGTAGTAGTAAATAATCTGCTAATTAAATAATATTAAAATAAATAATGAAATATTTAAAAATAAAGGTAACCTACTAATTAAATAACATTAAAATAAATAATAAAATACTTACCACCTACCTAATTATAATAAATTAAACTATTTATTTAATTATAATAAACTAAGCTATCTACTTAATTAAAAAGTTTAAATTTAAGGAGTTTACTTAAATTATTAAAATATTATTAAATAAGTTACTAAATAAGTTATTAAATGAGTTATTAAACGGGTTAATAAGTAAGTTAATAAATAAATTAATAAATAAATTAATAAATAAAATAACTAAAAAGTTTAAATTTAAAAAATTTACTTAAATCATTAAAACATTAATAATAACTAATAATTAACTAATAATTAACCTAATTAATTAATTAATTAACTAATTAACTAATTAACTAATTAACTAGTTAACCAATTAACTAATTAACTAATTAACTAACTAAAATTAAATAAAATAATAAAAAATCTAAGATAACTCCTAACTAATTAACTAAATAAAATAAAAAATATTAAAATATACTAAAAAAATAACACTTTAAATTCTTTCTATTATTCTTAAAATTTAAACTTATAATAATTTAAACTATAATCCTCATATTCTTCTAATTAAAGCAAAGGCTAGCACATAAAAATAATAAATTTAAAAATACTTAAATTATATTACTATTCTATTAAAATATTTTAAATTATTAATAATATAATATTTTTTATAATAATTATATATATAATTATAAATTAATAATAATAATACCTTTAACTAATAATACTCACTTAAACTACTAACTATTAATAATTATATATTATAAAAATTATTTTTACTAATTAAACCCCTTATTTTTACTAATTAAAGGTAAGGAAAGTACCACTAATTAATTACTATTTTTAAAAGGCAAAACCGGCCTATACTATAATAGAATTCGAGATCACGAAATAAGCTCCAGCCAATCCAACCCCTAACAACAACTACTACGCCTGCAAGTAGATATAGATATAATGCCATGGAAAGGTTCCTAGGTATGTAAAAATACGTGTACCCGAAAGCTTCGTTCAGCTAAGGAATAAGCATAATAAGGAGCGCCGTGATGCCTAAAACCGAGCAGAAGTTGCTCCTTCCTCATTAACACTACACAATAACGACTCCTTAAATACATACAGCATATACAAAGCTACATTAATTAACTAATCCGTGGACGAGACTTATAATTCTAACCAATCCGCGTATAAGAAATATTTTACCAATTCGTATAGTAATAAAGAAAGCTCTGCTCGTCGTTGCCCTTCCGCTTTGCTCTAGGATAACTACTCGCTACGCTTAATAATAGTTCTGTGTAGTTGATGCTATTGGTTGTGTCGAGGTTGAGATACCCGTACGCTGTGTGATGTTGTTTTTCCCCCATGGCGCGTTTCAGAAACTCCAGCTAGACGTAGCAGCGTGGAGGATGCACATGCCCAGTGGGCTGGCTCACATGCGGGCTCCATTTTACTACCCGTGGGATTCGGTTCCACAGTGGGTGCCAAAGCCCCACCCAGCTAAAAGCACTATATACCTAAGAATTCTAAATTTTAATGTGAAATATATTAAAAATTTAAATATAACTATAATTAAAAAATATTAATAATTATAAAATAAATTATTTCTTATAAATAAAAAATAATTACTTATTAAATATAAGTTTTTTTTAATAATTAAAAAATGAAAAATATTTATTAAATTTATAAAATAAACATAAAATAAATATAAAATATAAAATAAAATTTTTATTATTAATATAAATATTTATTAAACTATATCTATTATATAAAACTTATATTTAAACGTTATTTTTTAAATATATTAAATATTATAAAAAGATATAAAAATATTATATAAAAATATTTTTTAAAATATATATATTATTTTTATTATTATAAGAAATTTAAAACTTAAAATTATAATTTATATATCGTTTAATAATAATAAATTATTTATTTAATAAAATAAATTAAAAGTTTTTTAATTTTTAAATAAACATTATTTTAAATATAATTATTATAACCGTTATTATATAATTATAAAATTATTTATAATAAATTATTAATAAATTAAATAAAGAATATATAAGAATGGAAATTTATAATATAAAGAATGAAATATTTTAAATTATTTATTCTTATTTAATAAATGTTTTATTTTAAAAATAAAGTTATTAAAAAAGGTTTTATATTTTTAAATAAAATAAACTTATTTTAATACTATATAATAAATACTTTAATTAAAAAATTATAATTTTAAATTCTTTTAATTTAAAATTTAATACTTATAAATTTATATTATTTCATTCCTTTCTTAAAGCTTTTTAAAATTATAAATATTTAAAAAAATAGTTTAAAATAATTAAACTTTAATTTATAACTTTTTAAAATTATTTATTATTAAATCGATATTAAATTTATTAATATTCTTAAAAGTTTAATAATATAATACTAGTTTTATAAAGTTATAATATACCTATTTTTTAATTATTTATTAAATAAAAACTCCTTATTTTAAATATTATAAGTATTTTTTTAAATTAATTAAAAATTAATTATAAAAACTTTTAAATTATAAAAGTTTAAATTTATAATTATAATTAATTTAAAATTATTTTAATTTAAAAAATAATATTTATAAGTTTATAATATTATATTAAGTTTATTTAAATATTAAAACCGTTATTTTTATAGTATTTTATAATTATTTTAATATTTATATTATAATTTTAAAAATAATTATATTAAATAATTTTTTTTTATATTATTAAAAATATATTTTATTATTTAAAATTAAACTTATGTTAAAATTATAATAAAAAATAAAAATAAATATTTAAATAATAAAAGTATTATTTTTTATATCTTTTATTTTTTATATTTAATAATAATAAATTATTTATATATATTATTTTTTTTATATATAATAAATAATAAGAATCATTATAAATAAAATATTAATAATTAAATTAATATATTAAATTAATTATAAAAGGTAATAAGTTTAATTTTATTAAAAAACTACTTTATATCCTCCGTTTTTCGCCCTATAAATCTCTATTTTTAAATATATAACTGCTTATAAGCGCCGTTATTATTATTAGGGGTTAAATTAGCTAAACGTTATTTCGTAACCTTAAAGCCCTTTTATAATATATAATAATTCTAAGGTTTAATAAATTACTTATAAGTTTTTTATAAATTTTTATTAAAATTTTATAACATTAAATTTATATTTTATTTTCTATTTAAAATAATGTAGTAAAAACTTTTTAAAAAGATAAAAAGTAACTATTTAGTATATAATTTATAAAAAAATTAATTTACTTTAATTTTTTAAGTAAAAGTTTTAATACGATTTTTAAAAAAAATATTATTTAACTACTTTCTTTTTTTAAAAAAAACTACTATTTATTCCTTTATTTTTCATTAAAATTAAAAAAAATTATATATAGTTTTTAATATTTTATAAATAAAAGTACTTTTTTTATATATAAAATAACTACTTTCTTTTAAATATTTTAAAATAAAGTTAGTTATATAGCTTATATACTGCCTTTAACTTATATATACCGGGTTGGAACGATAATAAAGGCGCCTATAAGTAGATAAAAATTTTAATATAGGTTATTAAGGTTTAAAAGTATATTAAAGTTAGGTAGTGTAGGGGTAACCGATAGTTTAACACGAAAACACGTACGGAGTATTGGGGTTCAACACGACACGACTCAAGACCTTCCGATCGCACCCCAACATCCATCTAACTCGTCCTCAGATATATCGAAGATGCAGATCGCTTTTGTCAGGTGAGGAGGACACGCCGATACGAGCACACACATTGCCTCCAGTGCCCCTTCCTGTATCCCTGCTGTCGAGGGTGGCTCTTCTTCCCCCTCCAAAAGTCCTGCCAGCCTTTCCGAAAGGTTATTCTGAAGTTGGGTGGCCGCTTCGTCGAGCGCAATCTGTGCGGCCGTCTCGTCTGTCCAATCCATTCCGGGGGTCCCGACTACTACACGCCAGTAAGTGTTACCAGGAAAAGGGTGCATCCATCCACCTGGGTCGTTCATGAGATTGGCTATGAAATAGACTTCGCGATCGTGCGGCGTTGTAAGGTGCAACTCCAGACCCCTGACGTGCTGGAGCGTGCTGGAGCGTGACGAACCCTTGGGTGGACCACCAAAACAATCAATTATTCTGTGCATGACAACAACCCAGTCTATAGGTTTATCACCCTCGATCAGGAGGTAGACTGGCGTCCTGTAATAGACGGCCAGTCCCTCGGCGCGGACCTGCCTGCTCACACGCGTGATGGCTGGTTGATCCCAAAGGCGTGGTTTCTGGCATGGACACAGGGCGCAGTATATCAGGTTCCTGATCTCTGCCGGAAACAGAAGAAACGGAAATGGTTTCTAAGCAAATATTGTCAATATTGCATACGGCGGAGCAAAAATGCCGGCAGCTTCAGCGCGTTCTCATTGTATGCCAAGCCTACCGCATCATGTTCTGGGCTACTGATAGCTCTCCTCCGTATTATGTTGCTGGATGCTGTCTTGTGTGGGCGGGGATTCTGTGCGCGCCCCGACAGGGTGTCAGGACGATGTTTTAAGGCATACGTTGCTGTGGTGCGAAGAGTCATATTCAATGTTGCGACCGTCGGGTATAATCTGAAGGAGTCAAAACTACAGCTCATATGCGAGTTTGTTTCAATAAATCCCGTTGTCAGGTCCAAAGTCGAACCTTTTACCCTTGGCCGGTAAGTGTCTGGCATGCATCCCTTTGGTACGACTCAAACACCGTGCCGTTCCAAGTCGCCGGAATAGATGTACCAATCATGAAGCACAGGGATGTCTCAGCGAAGGCATAAACATCACTCCCTTGCATGAGTAGGTGAAATTATCCAAAGAGAGCACTTCAAGAACAGGAAAAGAGGATACTGATCGTTCTGTGATATTACGGTGGAACAATGTCGGTGTTCAGGGCTGGTGGTACAGCGAGGTCACAAGGGGAACACGAGCTAGAACACTCGAGAACGTTTTGGAAGCTAGGGGGTCGAAACTGGACTTTGATGATTTGACAAAGCGTAAATATATACTTCAAGATCCATCAAGTTTCTAGCAAGAACCGCGTCGTAGAGCAGTCTCATTATCATCAATGATCCATGCCCAACAAGAAATTAACCCTGAAGTCCCCATGTACCTAGAACTTAGCCTAGCAGTCCAGGTGCCATCTGGATCGCACACAGTCAGTACGTTCCTTTCTGCCCGACACCACGGCGCAACTGCATTACGAAGACCATTCAGCTGAGAAAATAAGGAGGGCACTAACACATATTCAAGCTTGTCGTCGTAACTACTCTCGCCGCCATGCTCACACCCGACCCACTCTCGGGTCCACGCATCGACGGCCTGATTGCTGGAGACAGTTCTTGTGTCACCGTGGTTCTTGACCAGGACGTTGAGACATTTGTAGTCGCTTGAGTTGCCAGTCCTCTTGAACTCCTTGCCGCCCTCGAGTTGACTCATCTGCAGCTTGCAGCCAGCGGCGTAAAAGAACTCGATGACTTCGAAGCCGTGGTCTGGGCGTTTGTTGCTGCCGCCGAAACATCTGGCTGTGGCCAGGGGAGCACAGATAAAAACCACAGCAGAAATGTTTGAAATCTTCATTTGGATGATTTGAGAGAGGGGGCTGATGATGCTGTGCTGGGAGGGAGATTGTATTCGACGGTGAAAGTGAGGGTGGATGAGACTGTTGATGACGTTATATCGTTGAGGAATATTGTGATATGTTCAGCTATATACGTACAAGAACAGCTGGCAGGCCGCATTTTAAAGATCAACATTGACATTCCGACAACCTCGGAATTATTAGGGCCATCCCTTGGACCATTTGCACTCGAGGCGTAATACATGGCAGACTTCCAGAAATAGAATCCAAGAGACTACCCGCATATTGTGGATTGGCCGGGATAGCATCGCCACCTTACCGTGCGTTAGTGGGTACTAGAGATGGTCACTATAAAGGTCAGGGGCTTCTAGATTATTTTTTTATTTTAAGGCTACTTTTTAATACCTAAGAATATTACTATAATATTCTTTTTAATATAATAGTTAAGATAATATATATTATTATATTTAAAAGAATTCTTAATAATTCTAAGGTTATTTTATAAGTTGGAAATAGTTATAAAGAAAAAAAGGTTACGGGAGTAGAAATGGACTTGTTAGAAAGGCTCTTTTTTTTTAAGTAATTCTCTTTTTATTTCCCTATAGTTAATCTCCTACTTAGGCACGCCAACTAATTAAAAGAAAATTCCTTTCTTTCCTTTCCTACTAAGTCTTTTTTAACTTTTTAATTTTTAAATATAATTAATTTTAATTATTTAATTAATTATTTAATTAATTATTTAATTAATTATTTAATTAATTATTTAATTAATTATTTAATTAATTATTTAATTAATTATTTAATTAATTATTTAATTAATTATTTAGTTAATTATTTAATTTAAAAGAGGAAGGTGGAAGATTTAATATTAAAGTTAAAGTTAAAAAAGGAAGGAAGGAAGGAAGAAAGGAAGGAAGGAAGGAAGGAAAGAAGAAAGGAAGAGTATTCCTCTACTTTTTATATAAGGGAAGGTATAAAGACTTCTCCGTAATCATTCCTATTCTTTTTATAACCGTTTTTATAACTATTTCTTTTCTTTATAATTATTTTTTCTTTTTATAACCATTTTTCTTTTAAAATTATTTAATTAAAAAAAAATTATTAAATAATTAAAAAACTATCCCTATTATAAAACTATTATTTATTTTAAATATATATTAAAATAATCTTATAAATAGTTTTATTTCTATTGTATATATATTTAAAAATATATATAGTACTTTTATATTATAATAAGTATTTAAAACTCAGTATTTAAAAAAAAATATTATATTAAAATAATAATTAAAATATTATAAATACTTATAGTCTTAACCTTATAATATATAAATAAAATTAAGGAATATTATTTTAATAATAATATTAATTATAAATATAAATAATCCGCGGGTTAGTTACTATAAAAAGAGTTATTCGGTAAAATTAAATCTTAAAATAATTATTATATAAATAAATTTTATAATAAAAAAGTTTTAATTAAAAAAGTTTAATTTTATATATATATATATATATATATATATATTATAATAAATTTATAATTAAATAAATATTATAATTTTTATTTAAATATATAATTATTTATTTTAAAAAATAATTAAAATAAAAAAATAATTTATAATATTTTATTTTTAAAATTTTTATAATAAAGTTTTAAAACTTTTAAAAAGAATTTTAAAAGTAATTTATTAAAAAATAAAAGGAAAATATAATAAATTTATCCTCCTTTAAGTTTATATTTTTATTATTAATAATAAGTAATTCTTTTCTAATATAGAAAAATATAATAAAAATAAAGGAAAGGGGGTATTTAAAGTTTCTTTATAAAAGAATTATAAGGATATGTATAAAGCTATAGAAGATTTTATGTGTAAACTTTAGACTAAGGAAGAAATGAGTAATTAAATAGAAAGATAATTATATAGTATAGAGGAAAAATATAGTATAATTAAAGTTAAACGGTCTTATAAATTAGGAATTTCCTATTTAAAGGATAGTCATAGTAACTATCTCTAGTACTTACTAACGCAAGGTTTAGGCAGACTTTTAATTATAAGAACGGATATTCGCATAATAAAAAACGGATAGTATATAGGTATAGTATTTCTAGCTAGGCTATAACTAATCAGAAGGCTTCATTTAACTACCCTAATTAAACGCACTATCTATACTAGTTTTTTTTTTAATCCTCCTACTTATAAACCTAGCCCCCTATCTATAAACCTACTAATCTTCCTTTACTTACCAAATAACACTTCCTTATTAATTAACTATAACTTATAATATAAACTAAATTCTTTTTATAATCGATTATTTTACTATTAAAAACACATTTTTATTAATTAAAAATAAAATTTTTAATGTTATAGCGATATTACTAGTTTTAAATTACACTTATTTTAAGGTGTAGTAGTAGATAGATTATTATAATTAAAATATAAAAAATAAACTACTAAATTAAAACCCTATAGTAAAAGAAACGATAGAGGTAAAAAGAAGTAATAATAGTAGTATTTATGTATATAGTAATAAATATGTAGTTAATGACTAGGTATTGTTGCTTTATGTAGCTAATTAGTGGTATAAATTAAGGTTAGCGTACCGGGGGGGCATTTATACCTGTATACTATCCGTTTTTTACTGTGCGAATATCCGTTCTCTTGATTATAGCTGCCTGTTCGCGGGAAAAACGATTGCTTGCGTCGTGCAGTACAAGCCATAGCTCAGCCTCGCTGGAAGTTTGATATCCGGAACTACTCGGATCCGCATCAACCGGGCGATTTGATCTTGGCATATACACGGTCTGACACTAGTCGGTAGTTTGAAGAAAGTTATGTGGTTTCGCTTCTATTCCGTATACGTTCGAGGACATACATCATGATGGCGCCTTCATACTGTGGTAAGCGCTCAAGACCCAGCGCTTGGAAAAATACAATGTCGAAAACAATGGTTAAAATACGAAAGACTAAGACAATCCAAAAGGATCGAGCCCTTGCCATGTGCGGAGGCTGATCCCGGACGAATCTGTCGTGTCTTCCATGAAGACTTCACCACCCCACCAGCTGGGGCTCTACTCTCTTGAGGTCTTTCTCGGGAATGGTTCGGAGCAAATCCCGAAGTTTCTCAGTGACAAGTTCAGTCTTCTTCATCTTCTCGGCCATCGTGGATGCTCTAACGTCCTCAGGAATCGCTAGCGCAATCCCACGAACCAAGTCAAGACGTGCTTCCTGAAGCCAGGCGTTGATCTTTTCCTCCGCAGCCCATCGCAAGTGGTTTCGATTCATCTGGTAGACGCCGATGAGGTAGTCAAGGGGTTCGTTGGGGTTCTGAATTGGACGGCAAAGTTTGTTCTTGGCCTCTTCATCTCCATAAGTGGCTTCAACATGGGCGATGAAAGCGGAGCTGAACACCTGCTGACAACGGCGGACTGGCTGGAGAGTGATGTGGTTGCCATTGAAAACTGGCACCTTCTCCACCTTCTTCGCACCATTCGAAGTACAATCGATATAGAGCGCATCTGACACGGGTTCGTAAGTGCCGTTTGTCAGCGTGACCTTGTCCGTGTCAATGCTCACGACCCGTCCCTTCCGCACAATGTTTTCAATCCTTCTGATCTGTTCGAGCTCGGCGGCGGAGACGGTGCAGCACTTCCACACGGTGGGCCACCGATTATTGTCGATTCGCACCAGCTCTCCGGCAGCCTCGACGCGCTTGAACATGTCATCCACAGATGAGGCCTCCAGAATCGCGTCCTCAATTTCGGACAACTTAGCTGCGGTTTTGTGGACGAAGTCGGGGTGCGTCTGCAAACGGCTCCGCTCAAATAACCATGCATCGCCGGGCATTATCCAGGTGATGTCCTTTGGGTCGACCCCGTTGGTCAGGAGCCATAGGCAGGCATCAATGCCGGTCTTTCCAGAGCCGACCACAGTGTATCCACCGTAGGGTCGTGAGAGCTTCGGTAGATCGTTGATTATGATGTGGCTGACGTCCTTCGCGACCTCATAGGGAGGGGGCTTCATGGCAGGGACCTCCACCTTCATATGGGTGGCATCCACAATCTTGGTGTTGGGACCAACACTGATAATCTTATTGGTGATGAGCGACTTGAATTTCCCATCGCCGATCCACTCGTGCTTTGGATAATACGTGACACGGCCCGAGGGGAGCAGAGTGTAGTGCATGACCTTGCTGTAGTAGGAAAGGACCTCATCGCCGGTGGCCATCTCGGCCATGCCCTTGTTCAGCCCAACCTCATCAATCTTGCCCTCGCCAAGGTCCCGAGAGTTTACGCCGTAGAACTCGGACGGCTGGTGCAGGCGTACAAAAGGATAAACGAGCGTCCATTGCCCGCCCGGGCGACCGTAGCGGTCCACCAGAGCCACAGTGGCCTTTGTGTCCGTGATCAGTGTATCGATGAAGGCGAGTCCCATGGCACCTGCTCCTATCACCAAGTAGTCAGGCGAGACTGTCTCAGTCATGCTGGGCAATGTCGTCGTCTTGAGTGAGGCTTGAGTCGCACAACAACCAGAGGTGGGAGAGGAAGACGTGGAATGATGGAATGATTCTGGTCTATGCGAGTACCTTGTTAGGTAGGAATGGCTGGAAGCTTCCTCCTTTAATAGCAAGCACATGCAAAGCCCCGCGTATGGGCCCAAGCAGTCCGGCGCTAACATCTACACGTCAGATTTAAGCTTGTGGACTGTTCCAAGGTTGGGTACGCGCGTCGACATGTTAGGCGCCCTTAAGTAGACCACCAGGCTTGTCCTGGTAGAGGATTCTGGCCTGGTCCTACCCTAAAATACAATTATCCGCCAGTGGCTGATATGGATTCCAAATATCAGAAATCTTCACTGGGCATTATAGTGCGGATTCAGAACGCCCCGTGTCGATCAATGGTTGACGCTGCGGATGACTCTTGGCATAAGCACTGTAACGACATCCCCCATCATCCCGAAATGCTTGTTGAAGACCTGCAGCCTAGAATCGAGCTTCGAAGCAAGGACAACAGACCGGAGGACTCGGAGTCCAAAATCTAACGTAATCTCCTGCGCACAAAACTCATGGGCTGTTTGCAGCATTGAAAGATTGGGTGCCAGCAGACCGATGATATCCAACTCCAGTTCCCCCAATTCTTTTCCATAAATCTGGTACCGGGGAAAAGTCGAAAGAAAGGCCAAATCAGAATCACACGCCTCCCATAGCTTCAGGAAGAAGATATTCCCCATTCAGGGTAACCTAGCGGCATCTGACCGTAATCCTCCGATCCATCGGATTCCTGACTAGTAGGTTGCAGACGCCACACGGCGTCCATTCGCGATTCGACGTCATTCCGTCTGCCAGTTGAGGTTTTGACAACCTTCCAAGGTTGGTCTCGGCGGGTTCAACCACTGTCGATCACTAGGAGATTTGATCAGTGTTTGTATATATTGGAGTTAGCTCCTGGGTCTAGGAATAAAATGTATACAATGAATGGGGATTGACAACGCACTAAATAGTTAACCTGAGGAAAGAGTAACAATGCCGAAAATTTGATTACAAGGAACCGGTGCGAGCTCACACAACATTATTACAACTAACAGTGGCATGAAAATATTGAATGGAGAATTGGGCGCGTCGCGGAAAGGTTCCATGATTAACGAGATGGTCGAAGGTATGGCCTTTCCTCTCTGTCACGAGACTGGTTGATTCTGGAACATCTTTGGACGATGGGGACAAGGGAATCGAGCGGACTCAAGAGACACGGTCCCTTTGAAGTAGTTTTTGGAAGCCCGCTGAAACCCATTCTTTCCACGCCTTTTTACACCGCGACTTGTTCTACTTCGGAGAGAACTGTGTACATTTTCTAACATTATTCAGAAAAGTAGTAACTTTTCAACAATTACCAGTCTCCCCTGGCCGTATGAAGCGGCCATAGTAACCCCACCTTACAACGCACCCAGACCAGAGCTGAGTGCCCAGGTGGGCTGCCTAGAATTTCTTCACCGGCTGCACCAGATTGAAAGCCGGGAACACAACAACATTTTCACAACCAATAAAATAAAGTTTACCCTGTCCACCACCCCTGCTTAGTTTCATGGCAATTAACGCATGTTCAATTGTGATCAATGAGGTATAAAATCCTTATCAAGGAGGGTCTGCTCCCCTTCCAGTTTTTGCTGACGACGCGAACGTGTCCCTTTTCCTCGCTCCTGGTTTAGATGTGGTTGTCCTCTTGACCCCCCGTCCCTTTCCGGGCCTAGCCAATTCCCCACCTTCGTGCCCTTTTCCTTGTCCCTGCGATTTCTATTCCTCCGAATGTCGCCCTCTTTTCTCGCGGTGCTCTGTGTCTCTTCTTACCCCCCATTTGATATATTGTTTGACCTCCCACCTACTCGATGTCCTTTCCCGCTCCCATCCTCATAACTAGGGTTCATTCCAACCTGGCAGTCTATCGCTGCCCAAGTGCGTCGAACATTGATCATGACGTCTCCCATCAACCCCTCATCGATCCCCTCTATTTCTGCTCTACGACAACAACTCAAATTACGGTGACCACGCTGGCGAGGTGTTAAGCATTCTACAGTAGCGTTCGTCTCTTCCGGACGACTTTCGTGAGCAGTCAAGGATGTGATGGTAGCTCTATTCATGACTGGAACTTAGAAATCCAGAGAGCATCAAATTGCACTAGGTGAGATGGTTCGATCCTGTCTCGAGCAGCACAAAAATGGAAGACTTTCCTGGCGGGACGACAAGTCACAAAGTCGTGCCGACAAATTTCAGTATTCAACAGACGTTGAGCTGACCATCTTGAAGAATCAAGAGGGTCATGCGGTAGCCTTTCTGGCGATTGATTATCCAACAATTCCGCAATATCAACAACAAGAGCAGACCAGGACTAGCACCTCAAGAAGAAAAAACGGCAGGGAGCCCAGTCAAGAACTGGGAATAGACACAGATATCGGCGCTGGCGCCTCCGCTCGCCGAGATGCTGCCGGAACACCTGCCACTCCAGGGTACGGTGAAATTGTCTCTCGTCTTCCAGTACTAGGATTCTTATCTAACACAAGGTGTAGATCATCAACATTGATCAACCTGACCGACTCGCCCGTCGGTATCCAGACTGATGTCGTCAACCATGACTTACGTGAGGCTCAAATGCGTCCTGCGATCGAGCGCAGGATCACCGAAGACCTATATCGTGTCCCTGATAGCCCGGCCTCCCGTGCCTTGCCTCTATGGGTAGGTCCACACGGCTTTGGCTCGACTTCACCACTACGGTGCATCACTAACAGCAAAGTAAGACCAGCCCACATTTGAGGTCAGCTCGACGGGCATTGACAACGATGACCAGCAAGTCGGCCCCGTCCCCAACATGAAGCCATCCACGATGTGGCTCCAAGGCGACAACAGATTCTCCGCACGCATGCCAACAAAAAGAGCTGGGAAAAAGCCCGATGGCGAAGGGAAGAGCAGGAGCGCTCCTCGTAAGCTCAAGCTGCGCAGAGTCAGGGATTAGGCGACAGAAGACGAAGTCCAGGTGGCAATGCAGTGTCCGGAGCGCACCCCAAGCCCACCTGTCGTTGCCAGCCCCGCTCCGGCTGAGACGAACCACCGCCTCACCTCTGACATCTTTCCACATTGGAATCGTGAGCGAGCGAGCCGGCTCAGTACCACTTATCAGGGGGAGGAGGGTAAATTAAGTTTATAATACCATCATTCTATAATAAAAATAATAATTTTTTAATATTAAAATATATTCTTAATATTATTATAAAATAATTAAATTATAATATATTTATTATTATTTATAATTTTATTTTTAAAATAATTAATTATATTTTTCATATTTTTTTAATATATTTCATATATATCTCCTATATATTATTAAGTTATAATATGTAAATAAAGGATAGTAGTTTAATTTCTATTAATATTAATTTTTTCTTATTAACGTAATTATTTATTAATTATTATTTCATTTAATCATTATTTTATATTAAGTTAATAAAATTATTTAATAAAATTAAATTTTTTTTATTAATTTATAATATTTAATATTAATAAACTATATTTTTAATAATTTTCTATTAGCTTTTTACTAATATATTTTAACATAATATCCTAAGTGTGTTGAAATGTTTATTTTTAATATAATTGTATACCTACATTGGGGACCCCCCCTTTCCCCTAGTAGGTACTCGAGGCAACCCATTCAAAAGGGTAAACTAGCTCGAGATGCTTTCCCAAGTGTCCAATACTTCTGAAATCGCCGAGGGGTCACCGATCCGAGTTACACGGCAGCTCGATGGGTGGTGGCTGGGATGACATCTCAGCCAGAGGGTCCGAGTTGTGCGGCTTGAAAGCAGCGTGCGATACATGTATTTCAGTTGATCCAGGAGGCGATCTGGGAAAGCTTTGCATACGAGCTCCCGGGAGATATGGATCGGTACCGGGAGTTGTGGGACGCATCGGCGGTAGCTGTGATGGAAGTTCCTGGATATCCCGCGTTCTCTTCCGACTTCCCAGCTTCCAAAAAGCGACCGCCGCAGCGACTATGATAATGGCGCCGCCGATTCCACCACCGATGCCTCCTGCGAGCACAGCTGAATCGTTGGAGGACTGTCGATCATGTGAAGTTGTGAATGAGGTCGTTTCCCCCGAAGACGACGGCATAGTTTTTGCCGATGGGTTACTCGCGGTTGTTGAGGTGTCCGTGGTAGGTGACGGAGTCTCGCTGGTCACGGTCGCTGTTGATGCTGAAGCTGATGACGTGGGGGCTTCCGTCAAATTGAAGTAGTGTGAAAAGAATACCGGTGTTCCCACAGGAGCACCATCCGAACACTCCCATACTGCCAGATATGCGATCCTGCCAATATTCAAATCAATGGGACCCAGTTCTCCATCCCAATAAAGCCAACCATCTCCCCCTTGGTCACAATCTGAAGTTACGATTGGAAATCAGCTTATGCGATAAAGCAAATGATTCCACACAGGGACAAAGTGAGAACGAACAGATGAGATTATGTGCCTTGACGTATTCACCGTTTCCTTCTTGTTGTATGTACAAACCGAAACTGTTCAGATTCGAGACCCACTTGAATGGCTCGCTTTGTTTCACTCCCGCAGTCAGGAGGATGTTGTCCCGGAAGACAGTCGGGTCATTGCTGAACTGGGGCCCTGGCAACGGGGGGTAAATGAAATGATTGTTCTCATCAGGGGCCCTATTATCTTGTGCCGTGACATCAAAAGCGAACAAAATGAGACAGAGAAAATAGTCTACCCCCATCATAACAACATCTGCGTGCACGGGATTGATGTTGAGAGTGCTACACCTTTCCAGGTGGTCTGTGTTGCAGGACCCAGCCGGAAACCAGAAGTCCAACCAGTAGCAAGCTCAAACGAAAAGGGTGGAGGAACGACAGCAAGCTCTGCTAGTTTAGATCCATGGTGAAACGATTTAATTTATGGCATGTGGACATCGATGACGGGGTGTTCCAGGCTGTGGCATTATGTGGGCTTCTGCGCTCCATGAGAAGGCCACCCTGGGGCATCCACTTCGAAAAGAGCAGGTGAGTGCAACGTATGACCAGGAATTGATTCCTTCTCGTGATATTAGCTGCACATGTTCCACATTTTGGCGCAGTACTCTCAAAAACACATAATGGTATGTCTTAAAACACTTCTCTTCTTCTGTTCTTCGCATCGTTTCGTGGTTTAGCTTTTCCATACGCCATTCCCTTGATCCGAGAAGCTTGAATTTTGAAAAAACTAACGATTTCATCCCTCAACCCAGATTATGTCATGTAGTTATGTCTGAGGACATGCGAGTACCGAGTTTTTAAAAGGATGGATCGGCAATGCAAAAGCCTCCCCTGCATATTTTACTTGTCATTTTGCAAAGTCTCAAAGGTAGTGATCCACTTTGGCTTGGTATTTATAGGTGTCATTCAATTCAGGTCTTGTGGAGACTTAGTGAAATTATTCCGTGGTTGTGTCGCTCTGAGCGGCAGAGGGGGGAAAGGACCCGGAGAGGGCTGCGATTTGGACCGGATGCAGCAAGACCTGACATACTTCCTGAAAATGCATTTTGACCCCAGCATGTTTGATCTCTTTACTGGTGATCTTCACTCGGTCAGCGGTAAGAATACATTGCTTCTCTCCAGTGAAGTACTCTTGGAGGTGAGCAATCTGGGAAAGATGGAGTTCCTCGAGCCTAATTATCAGCGATTTTAGATGATGTTTGAGGCATTTTTTCTCGAAGAGATCGCATACTCATTGTTCTCTCGCTCTTGTGGCAGGCAATATCTAGCAGCGGCGAAGACTGCTTGTTATTGGGCATCTGGATTCTGGAATAAAGAGCGATCACTGCTCCAGCGTACCATGCTGTTGGACTTATGCGAGCAAATGGGAATCATCACCGCCCGGGCGTGGGGAACTCCAGCATGTTGGTCTTCCTTGTGGGTCGATCCTTCAGGCGTGTTCGACATGAATAAAGGAAAAGTGAGCAATCAGAATGCCCTAAGCTACGGCATTTCTAATCCCCAGTTTTTAGAGGCAACGTATTGGCTCGGGCCCTTCCATGAATTGCGGTGTCTGACCGAGACCTTGACGACTGCCCATCATCTGAGCCGAAGCAGATTGTCAGATACGTGCGATCTACCTCCGACCCACTTCCAACCGTCCATTCAAACCGGAGCGCCATCTTGAGCTCGGCTCTGTGCCTCACTGGCACGGGCCGACCCCAGCCTGTGTTATGATTTAAGCGCTCACGTCTTTCTGCATTCGGGGCGACCTCCGTTGCGATCCGCTCGAATCTTGGCTTCTTTTTTCATGGTCTCCTGGATGAGATAGTCGTATCCCGTACTTTCCGTTGTACAACCAAGATCTTTTTTTTTTTCTACTTATCCAAAATGCTGCAGCGTTTTCAAGGCCGGCCGAATTGGGCGCAACCTGCTTTGGCGCACACGAACAAAATCATAATCTTTATGACGGCCCTGCTTATCCTTCTGGCGGTCGGGGCCTATCACACAACACCCGCTGTTTTATTGCCTGTCCAGCTTACACCTGACCAAGCTGTAGTCCACGTTACCCCGGAGGATCACGCGGCCAACTCGACCCTAGGGGTAGGCGCATCCCTGAACTTTATCAAATTCTACTATGCGTTGTTGACTGACATCGATCTCAGTTCCAGAAAATCCTGGCTCTTTCAACTGGGCCCAGCTGGCGAACTCGAGGTCTGGAGGCCGCGGCCCAGCTCACTGGTCTGGATATTAGCATTCCACCGCAGCCAAAAAATCCCGATGAACTGGTGGCAGCGTTTGAGAGCATTGGGTCCGACGACGAGAACACAAAGACGCCAAAACACGGAACTGCAAAGGCATGGATGGCGCATCTCGATCTGCTGAAGTTCGTTATTGCATCCGCATACGAAACGACGTTCATAATCGAAGACGATGTCGACTGGGACTTGGAGCTGAAAGCACAGATGCGCCTGGCTTCCCAGAATATCCGGGCTTACACCAACGCTTCTCAAGATGATCCCGCCCCTTTTGGGAGTAACTGGGATGTTATTTGGCTTGGACACTGTGGGGCTTGGGTGAAGGATGACATGAAAACCCCGTTCATATACCGAGATGACACCCGAATCGATATCGAGCAGTATTCCGGATGGTCCAGGCCCTACATCAGGGAAAAGATTCCCCAAGGGCATCGCCAAGTACAAGACTGCTTGCTGACGGTTTGCAGTTTTGGCTATGGTGTGACGAAAAAAAGTGCTCCGAAGGTTTTGAGCCTCCTTGCTAAGGGAGCGGGTGAAGCATTCGATGTCATGCTGTCCACATACTGCAGCAACAACTTACTGCGCTGTGTCGTTGTCAACCCCCAGCTGTTCAATCATTATGAGCCTCTAGCCAGCGAAGGCTATCTCAGCGAAGTGCATATAGGTGACGGATTGGAAAGCCCGGAAACCAACCAGACCTCAGACTTTGATCATGAGAAGGGCTTGACCGGAAATATTGCCAACAGCTCACGGTGCAAGGCGTTATTCAACGAGACATGCGTGCGACCCGGCGCGGATATGTGATTGCGGAAGTTTGCAATACTTTTCTTCTTGTAACATAAGCATAGATATGTATTTATTGGTTCAAGAGATACCCGGTTTATAACCACAAACCATCCTAGTTGTACCATGGCCACTTGCGAAAACAAGTAATTGCGCTTGTGCGACCTGTCACAACATTGATACCAGGGTCTTTTTAGCCAGAGTGCAAGCCAGGCTTTCCTGCATGGATCACCACACCACCAAGAAGATTGCACCCGTCTTGTCCGTCTCCCCACATTGTGGTCAATCGCCGATACTGTTCCCCGTGTAACATCGCGATTTTGGGATCAGCGCGGGGACGTAAATGCTTGATTGGGCTAGACGCAGTCATGGTGGATACCTCGGATTCAGTAGAAGACCTTGTTGCATTTGCTGACCACTATTTTGTAATCCTTCTCCTGGTCAATGCAGAAATGGTTGCCGGCAAGGCACCCGGGCAGGCATAACACACATGTTGATCCACTGTGATAACAGTTGTGCACTTGGCATCAAGATATAAAATCCCTGCGCGTTTTTTTTTTCTGTTCCAGGCAGCTTGCTGACCGGGACCTATACCCCTTTCTATTTCGGTGTCAACCATAAGGATCACTGGTTCCAAGGTTCTATTCACAATGGCCCAGCTTTACTTGAACAACTCAAGCGGGGTGGATGCATTACACCTACCTGCGACATGGAGTCGCCAATCCATCACGGTCCAAATTTTGGTGTTACTTTTAACTTTAGGCTTCATAACATTCATCCGGCGACGTTATTTCTCTCCAATCAGCCACATCCCTGGACCCTTCCTGGCTTCCTTCTCCCGTCTCTGGCACATGCGCTACATCATAAGGGGCGACCAACAGCTGGTGCTTGCGAAGGCGCATGAGAAGTATGGCCCCTTCGTTCGAATTGCACACGATGAAGTCAGCATATGTCACGAAAATGCCGTGAAGTCACTATTGATTACACCACTACACAAGGTATGTTACACAAGAGTCTCGACTTCAGGAGCATAACAGAGCCCCGCACTGACGTGCGCAGGGTAAATGGTACAAGATTTTCGTGTTGCCCGACTACAGGACACCGGGGCCGCTTGCATTCAGGGACCCAAAGGAAAAACTGAGACTCAACACGCATTTCAGACAAGGGTTCGACGCCAAATATGTCATTCGCTCGGAGCCTTCCATGGACGAGGTACTCGTCAAGATGTTCGCTTGGCTGGACAAGGCAGCGGAGGAGAAGACATCCCTGAAACTGGGCGAACACTTCTCATACGCCGCCTATGACATCACAGGCGAGGTTACATTCTCCAAGTCTTTTGGATTCACCGAAAAGGGTGAAGACATAGGAGGAGCAATCGCGGTGAACGAAGCCATGGAGTTGTTCTTCGTCCTCTTTGGCTACATCCGCTACGTCAGTTACATCTTCTGCAACCCGCTGACGACGTGGCTCGGTGTCTTGCCACTTGGCTACATGGGAGACATGGCCAAGACTGCTCTGGCGGAACGGAAGAAGAACCCAGATGCGCGGTTTGACATTGCTGCTCATTGGTTCCGCGCTTTGGAGAAAAACGGCCCGTCCACGATTTGGAACGAGGATAGGATTGTTGCTTCTGCAATATCCAACCTTGGCGCTGGGTCAGACACGGTGTCTTGTGCCATGCAGTACGTCTTATTAGTGCCTGCCCAGTTGATTGTCACTTCGTTGATGGCTGACTTTATGTTCACAGGAGCTTTGTGTACCATCTCATCCGGCACTCTAATGCGTGGCAACGCATCAGAGACGAGATTGACGCTGCACAGAAGGAGGGTCGATGCATGGACCATATAATCACTTACGATGATGCAGCAAAGCTCCCATTCCTTCAAGCAAATATCAAAGAGGCTCTTAGAATGTTCGCGCCTGTACCGAGTCAGTCTCTGCTATTGTCTACGAACGTCACGACCCCAACTTGGATCAATGACTTACATGTCTATAGTGGGCCTGCCACGTGTCGCCCCCAAAGACGGGACCAAATTCGACAACACCTTCTTTCCCGAAGGCACCATACTGTCGTGCAACCCATACGTGCTTCACACATCTAAAAGCCTCTGGGGGCCGGATGCTGCCGAGTTCAACCCGGACCGCTGGCTCAGCCCCGACGCGGGGAGCCTGGAGAAACTTTTCTGTCCGTGGGGAGCTGGATGGGCCTCATGTCCCGGACAACACATCGCAAGAATCCAAATGTCCAAGATGGCTGTGAGTTTTACCTACCTCGTTTGTTACAGGAATATTAATGAAAGTTAACTGGTTTCAAAGGCAACCTTGGTGAGAGACTATAATTTCAGACAAGTGAATCCAAAGGAGGAGTGGGAGTACCAAGGTTTGTGCCGGTCCCAAATACATAAGTTGCGAGTATAAATTGACATTCGTGTTTCAGCTTATTTCACTGTTGTTCCTCACGGGTGGCCTGTCTATGTTCATAGGAATGGTTCTTCAAATGTTTGAAATGGGATGTGCAAGCACCTCAGTCTCACTGGCCTGTATGGATGAAAACTGCAGACGGTAGTTTTAAATACCGGATGGTACTGTGAGGAGGGATATTACTTGAGCGATGATGCACAAACTCCGCATTTTTGGTCGACGCCTCAGGCAAAGTTAGGACAATCAACTTCTTCTAGTCTGACCTAGGATGCATTGCTAGAAGCCACAAGATATTAACCAAACGATCTCGCTGATTTGGCAATAGTGCATGCATCCTTGGGACATCATCCGCCCACTCTTGGACAAACGCCCTAATCATTTCCAAGTCCGCCCAATTCATGCCCAGCTCTGCGTTGGTATAGCAAAACTCCCAATTTAACCAATCATTCTTCTCAAAAATGACCCATGCAAGTTGATGAGGGTCGTGAGTTCCCATAGATACGTATACTTCGATATCGCGGACGAATGGCAACAGGTCCTGGTTGCCAGGAGCCCGACGCTGGGCGGAGGTGACCGCCTCCATGGCCTGGCAGAAGTCCACGTAGCCCATCACGTCTCTATCCGATGTGTAGGTGCACCATCTAAGTTGTATGTCTGGGTTATTGCTCAGTTTTGGACGAGATTCCCGCAAATGGCCATGATCAATACTCAAGTCAACCTCCAGAATAAAAGGAGTCTCGCCATAGTAGAGGGAGAGCGCCTCAATTCGGACTTGTTTGTTGACTCGAGTAATACCGGGCTGAGACTCGAAGAGCGGGGGCTTCTGGCAGAGGGAGGTGCGCCAAGATGAAGTCGATGAAGTCGATCGGAGAAGATACCGGTAAATCATGTTGCGCATTTCCCCTGGGAGCAGGAGGAATGGAAATGGCTATGCAGGCCAAGTTATTAGCCTGGGACTCTTGTCTCGCTGAAGAGATCTTCTGCATACCTTAACATTCATTGTTGATGCAACTCGGGACTGGCCAAACTGCTTTGTTCTGTCTGTCAAGACTCTCGTTATTGGTTTCGTGACAGGCCTCGGCAAGGCTTTCCAAAGGGTCGGAATCATGGATGCAGACAATTCTGTAGTAGGAACAGGACAATTTAATCTTGGAGAAGGATTAGCGGTGATGGGCGAAAAGTGCAGCCCAAATAAAGGATGTGCGTGAATGGGTTCCCAAGGGTTGATGTCTTCTTCTGGAAAAGAGCCTGTCTTTTATTTTCCCTGTCTTTCTATTTTTGCCAATTTGAGATGCTCAGTTGAACTTGAAGAGTATTTTAGTCTCATCCATTGGTATGATATGCTAGCTTAAGTCTAGCACTACAATAGATGACTCATATAGTAATTCTGTGAATTAGTATTTCAGTAGACGACGCCATCATGACCGGTTCTCCCTAGCCTCCCCTAGTATACGGATGGTATCATTGATGAAGTCGTTAGCATCACACTAAGCATTGTAGGTGCCTACCTAGGTAATATATCCCAAGGTTTCCATGTCACTACTATCGTTTTATAACGCTGGGTATTTAAGCATTTACCACTGCATAAAGGCGCCATACATGTTCTCGCATATATATATAATAGAAATAAAATTACTACTACTTTATAATTATTAAAACATCTTTAAATATCTACTTTATCTATAAGTTATTTAATAGTATAAACGTATTTTAATAAAATAAATAATTTTAATTATCTTTTATATATATTTAAAAATATGTATAAGAAATATTTATAATTTTAAATTTTATAATATTAAAATAAATTTAAAAAAGAATTATTTTAATAATAATATTAATTAAAATATTATAAAAAAAATTATTTAAAAAAATAAAATTTTAAAATAATCATTATAAATATAAATTCTATATAAAGTTTTAATTAAAAATTAAATTTATAAATATATATATATTATAATAAAATTATAATTAAATAAATGTTATAACTTTTATTTAAATTAATAATTATTAATTTTAAAAGAAATTTAAAATAAAAAAAATAATTTATAATATTCTACTTTTAAAACTTTTAAAAAAAATATTAAAAATAATTTATTATAAAATAAAAAATAAATTTAATAAATTTATCTTTTATTAAATTTATACGTTTATTATTAAAATATTTTACTGCTTTTTAATAAGAAAATATTATAAAGAACATATAAAAGTATATATAAAATTATAAAAAGTTTTATATATTATTAATTACCTTAGTCTTCACGTACGTAAGGATTCTGGTAGTTAGGTTGCGTTGTGTGTATTA
The DNA here is from genome assembly GCA_036986855.1 of Diaporthe destruens. Lineage (NCBI taxonomy): Eukaryota > Fungi > Ascomycota > Sordariomycetes > Diaporthales > Diaporthaceae > Diaporthe > Diaporthe destruens. Next base: position 2,878,473 of record BTXE01000006.1, read on the forward strand.
CTATTCGGTTGGTTGGAGGTCTGCAGGCTGGGCGAAGTGCCCAGTTGGGTTGCCAGACCTCGCCGACAAAGCTAGTCACGTGCCTCCGCACGTGACCTACTGCAGTAGCTAATCCACTGCAGACTACTATTCCAACATATGTAAACTTTAAGTTATTAAAAAGATAACAGAGATTTATAAGGTAAAAAATAAAGGATATAAAGTAACTTTTAAATTTATATATATTATATAAATAATATATATAAATATTAAATTTTAAAAACTTTAATAGTATTTATTATTATAAATTAAAGTATTAAAAATTATTTTAATATTTTTAAACTTATTTTAATATAAGAATATTATTTTTTATAATACTTTATAATTAAATTAATATTTAAACTAAAATTATAAAAATAATATTATTAAATAACTTACTTTTTTACCTTATATAAAAATATTTTTATTACTTAAAATTAATTTTTTTAAAAATTATAATATAAAATAAAAAATAAAAATTTATATAATAAAAATATTATTTTTTATATTTAGTATTATTTTTATTTTATAACTATAAATTATATTTATATAACATTTTTTATATATAATAAATTATAAAATATATTATAAAAATTAAGAAAAAACTATTTAATTAATATATTAAATAAATTATAAAAAGTATAAAATTTTATTTTTTTATTAAAATTACTTTATATCCTCCGTTTTTTACCCTATAAATTTGTATTTTTATTAATGAAATAATTAAATAAAATAATAATAATATAATTTAATTTCATAAACATTTTTATATATAACTCTATTTAAATTTATTACATTTTTTTAAAAAACATAGTTTTTTATTTTTTTTATTTAATTTTAAATAAATATTATATAATAATACGGGTTTATATATTATTAAAAATAATTAATTAATTAAATTAATTATTATAATTTTTTAACCGGGTATTTATTACGATTAATAGTAAACGAATTCGTTTTAATTATTAATTTTAAAATTATAAGTTTAAGCTCCTATAATTTAATTAAATTAAAAATTAACTAATTTTATTTTAAAATTTTTATTTATAATAAAAAATATTATATATATTTATTTAATATTTATAAAACTTTAATAATATTTTATTATATAAAAAATTAAATTTCTTTTATTTATTTTTATTTTTATTTATTTTTATTTATTTTTATTTATTTTTATTCATTTTTATTCATTTTTATTCATTTTTATTTATTTTTATTTATTTTTATTTATTTTTATTTATTTTTATTTATTTTTATTTATTTTTATTTATTTTTATTTATTTTTATTTATTTTTATTTATTTTTATTTATTTTTATTTATTTTTATTTATTTTTATTTATTTTTATTTATTTTTATTTATTTTTATTTATTTTTATTTATTTTTATTTATTTTTATTAAAAATAATTTAAATTATTTTTAAATTATATATATATATATAATTTTAAAATTAAAAACTTAATTTATATTTTATTTTATTTATAATATTTTTATAAAACCAATTAAAAAGGGTTTAAAATTAGTCCTATTATTAAGAAACATATGTTCGTAAAGGGGGTTGTGCGTAAAGGTATCCACTGCCTTAAAGGAAAAGGATAGTATGCTTAAAGCCTTAGTAAAACAAACTAAACTGAAATATACATGATTTAGGGCCCGGCCAGCTGAAGTGGTCATGTTTCAAAGTTCGATGAGAAGCCTCCGCTACCTAGGTACACACTCTTGGGCAATACGATTAAACCGCACACGAGCCATGGCCCTCCCGGGGGGTGGGGGAGGGGGCCCTAGACAATTTTATCGACAACCGCCAAAGCCAACTTAGAAATTTCGCATTGTTCTTGGCTTAGTCTCATAGTAATGGTCATCTTATAGAGCTTTAATTCCCTCGATCGGGGCTTTGTTTATGATACTTGGGACTATTCTGGAACTGATACAGTATGTGTATTTTCTTACTTGAAGACATGGCTGAGAGTGAAAATTGTACCTACACTGGTCAATTGCGAATAATGCAGCCAGCAGGTTTTTCAATTTCACCCATGCTTGCTCGAAAATCAGAACAGTATGGCTAGTTATGATCCCTACCTCCAACTTGGTGTGGGTCATGGGAGTCATCTTGACGTCTTGAGATCTTATCTCCAAATCAGTTCACAATCGGCTGTTAAATCCGGAATTTTCAATATGTTCCCTGATGGTTACGGATCCGCCGGTTGGCAGTATATGCACCGGCATCTCAGAGCAGGGACCTCCCAATTCGACAGAAAGCCCGAACAACCTTTTCCGGTGGGGCAAGGCTACGAATAAGAAGACAACAGAACATGGCTTGGCTACAATCTCCACAGGTCCCAGTCCTAGCGCAGCCAGGGTATGCTCCTGATTTCGACGCGCAATACTACCAGCAAAGCATATGCCCGAAATGCATATTATGATATCAGGCGTCCTTTCCAAGTAGTTTTAGTAATCATGGATGGCAAGTTTTTAAACACTCTCACGACTGGCAGCGCTTGACTTGAAGCAGATGAAGGCGTCCAGCCACTTCATCCGTCGTCCAAACAATCATCAACGAGATAACCACCAGTTTCGACAGTATAGACGATGTTCTCTCTCCTCTTTACCCGCCCGGTCTTGTCAAGATAATAAAATTTCCATCGGAAGGGTGGTCACCGGCCGACTTTGTAGTGCTGAAACCTGTGTCCCGGCCCGGTGGCTCCGGCTTTTATGACCTGAAGCTGTGGTACTGGGCACAATTGTCTTTCTTCGCTGGACAATAATTCATACAACGAGCCATGAGGGGAGCAGATAAGAATAACAACTGTCCTGTTGCCCCTCATAGTCGTCCGCCTTGATAGGTTAGATACTAAGAGACAGTCACAGGGGCTTCGGCCATATTATATTTTTTATTCAACTCTTTATCTATTTATTATCTTTTCGGCTTCTAAACTGCCCTTTAACTCATACCTTAAGTACAAAATTAATAATTATTTAATATATACCTTTAAACCTATTCGTATAAAGAATTACTAGCTTCCTTTATAAAATTCCTTATTTTATTACATTCCTTATATATTAGATAAAAATAAACGAATTTTAAATAATAAAATAGTATACTTAAAAGAAGAAACTTCAATTTTTTAATACCTAGACTTTTACTTTATTTATATAATCTTTATTTAATATATAATAAATAAATTTTATTTAATATTTTAAAAACAAATTAATTTTTTTATAAAATTTATATAAAAAAACTTTTTTAAATAAGTTTATTATTATAATATTATTATTTTATTAATTATATATTTAACATAAAGTTTTTAATATTTAATTAATTTATTTAATAAAAATAAATTTAAATAACTATTAAATATATTAATAAAAAAGAGTTAAGTTTTTTAATTAAGTTTTATTTTATAAAATTCCTTTTGTTTATAAGGCTTATTTTAAAATTATTATAATTTTACTATATAATTACTTTATAAGCTTTTTAATTAATAGTACTTTTAAAAACTATACCTTTTAACTTTATTTATACAATATAAAATTAAAACTATATACCTACTTATTATATTTTTATTTTACTTTTAGCCTTATATTCTTTTAAATACTAGGTTTAGGGCGTTTATTATTATATAAAGGCACTATATATATTTTATATGTATGAGGCTATAAAAAAAAATAAAACCACACACAGTCACAGGCTCGAATTGAGAGTCTTGCGGGAGTCGGAAAGACGTCTGGGAGCCCAAGGCATGCACGTGAAACTTGAGAAAACGGCGACCGGCTGGAATTTATTAGTTGTTATTTGTCATGCGTAGCGGCCGTTGTGCTGATACAGCGTTCCGGTGATTGCAAATCTATTAATGTCTGTGATGATAGGGAATAACCGGATGACAATCGATCTCCTTTGTTCTTGGAACTCCTCTGTTCTTGGCTGCTCCGTCAACATGGTATGGCAAAAAGTCTGGCTGAATTTCTTGCGCATAGTTGCCAGCACGTCCATGGATGAAACGAAAATCCTGGGGTCAGCGCCGACGGCTGCCCAGGTGCTTTGCCTACCTAGCAAGCCTAGGTACCGCAACGAGTGGGATCTGTGAACCGAGAAGAAACACACATCATGCTCGACAGAGTGCTGGACGTGAAGAGCATCTGCGCCCCGATGTAATTACGCCGCGATGCTTCAAGTACACATCGTCTGTGTTCAGGGGTCAAACCTTCGGCTACCCCTTCCTACCTAGGTATACCGTCCCCACACCCCATGCAGTAGCCCAAACCTTGCCACATATTTCCGACCTCATCAGCTATGGAGAGCCTTACAGGGTTACCCTCATCTCCACCATCGCGCCCGTGCACCTGCCCGTGCAAACCCCGCCTTCCGGAGCCGCGAACCACGCGTGTCTGCCAATGATAGTGCTGGGACCGAATACCCAAGGTAGCTAGGTAAGCTTGTTCCTTATCTGCGGCCCAATGGAAGTTGATCATCATGCGAGCTTGATAGGGAAAGTCCGCACCTTAAGAAGATTGCGGTTCGAACTTTGGAAGTCTGATCACGAGATGAGGTCCCGATAGCCAAGACGTCTGGGGCTTCAGCAGGCAACCCGGTTCCTTGGGACGCAGATAAGCATGCAACGTTAGGTGGTAATGACCCGCTGATGGTGAGTATAATAATTGGGCAGCTGCATCTGACACTTTCCCATCTGGTTCTCGTAACACATGTGCCGCTTCAGAAATTCCATCGATAGGAAACGATACATCCGAGAATATGGACATCGCCTCGGAAGGATCCGCCACCAGGCGGTTCATCAGGCGACTAGAGGTAGCACCTCCAAAGGGCAGCACCTACGCTGTCACCACCTGGGTCAATGCCGACCTTATTCCCATGGACAGCTCGCGGAGAACCTGGAACGGATGGAAGTACATGGTATACTGGGCAACTGGAGGCAAGCTCTCCTATTCACAACACCAGTTAAACGTGGCCACACTTCTCTAATACTCGCAACGATTGTATCCAGGCTTTGCAATCTATAACTACAACACAGGCTCCGCCCTTATTGCGTACGGCTTAAGCGCCAAGCAGGCACTTGCTGCGGGTATCCTCAGTCCCTTGGTGCTGGTCACTATGTGCATTCTGTGCGGTGTAAGTTGCTCGTTGAGGCCAACCCACTCTTCAACGTCCCTTCTCATACCATGCGACCTCCCTGTTGATAGTGACCCTCCAACAGTGGCCCGGTGGGTCTCACCACATCACCTTCACAGTGGTTTGTCGGATGGCCTGGGGCATGCGCGGCAGCTGGTTTGCGATCTTCTTCCGGGTGATGCCGGCAATCGTTTGGGACGGTATCGAGGCCTGGTGGGGAGCCCAGGCCATATCGACGATGATCGGAACATGGTCCATTCGTTGGGCGAATTGGAAGTATCCACTCGCCAATGGCACGATGGAGCTGAAGGACTTTATCGGTTTCATCATCTACCACATCGTCTTTCTGGGGGTGATGTGGCTGCCTCCGGAGAAGCTCCATCGTCCGTTCCAGGTCTCCTTTATTGGTTTCACCATTGTCATCCTGGGCCTTGTCATTTGGTCGACTCATGGAGCTGGAGGTGGTGGTCAATACTTTGCGAGTGATTATGATCCTCCTCCGGCGCTGGCAGGCTCCATAGGTGAGATGCCACTCCCCCCATAGAAGTCTCTCATAAGAGCATCAACTGACCTGGGGAAATTGTGCAGGATGGGCTGTCATATACGGCGCCACCGCGGTCTTGGGAAACACAGCGGTTGTGACCATGGGCGGATCCGCATGGTGTCGCTTCGCTAAGGACAACCGCCGATCCATGATCGCACAAGGAATCGCCTGTCCCCTATTCATCTACGCCGCATTTGCCCTTGGGATCCTGGTGACTTCGGCCTCAAGCAATGTACTCGGACAAGCGTACTGGCAGCCGTTCCTCCTATTACGAGGCATCCAGTCGCACTACAACAACTCTGCAAGATCCCGAGCTGCTGTCTTCTTTGCTTCTGCAGCTCTGGCGTTGTCGCAGGTTACCGTCAACATGATCTTGAACAGTGTCGCTGCTGCTATGTAAGCCCGTTCCTGGGTCTGCCTTCGGGCCCTGATTTTGTTGCAGATGGACTTCGACGTATTATTGAGGTACTGATGTGTTCTCGCAGGGATATGGCAAGCTATAGCCCGAAATGGCTTACGATCCGACGGTGTAGCTACATTATTGCTGCCTTGGGCATTTGCACAAATCCTTGGCAGATAACAACTACTGCGGCCACTTTCATCCAGGTCAGTCGGTTTTGATCCCTTATGAGGATTATCTTTACTAAAGTCTCATCCACATACAGGTTATATCAGGCTTTGGAACGTTCTACGGACCACTATCCGGCATTCTAGTAGCAGACTTTTGGATCGTCAGAAAACGCCTGATCAAGATGAGAGACCTATATATCGGGAATGAGGAGAGCATATACTGGTACTGGAACGGGTTAGTTAACTTTTCGGTTGTCCTCGGGGCATATCGCTGACTATTGAACAGAATCAACTGGCGCGCCTTCGTGACGTTCGCCGTTTCAATCGCACCCGCGCTCCCCGGCTACATTATGAGCTGCGCAAATATCAACGGGGAGCCAAACAACGCCATGAAGCTCTCAAGGCTTGGTTTCATCATCGGATTCGTGGTGGCCGTGGTAGTCTATCCTATCTTGAGTTTCCTCTTCCCGCCAAGAGGCCTAGGGGAGGGAGTGGACCACCATGATGAAGACACGTTCATCTTGCCGAGCGCGTTTGACCAGACCAAGCCGACGCAGGGCAATTACTCGATCGTCGACGGCGTGGTTGATGTCGATTCCAGGGACAGCGATAAGGGCTGTGCCGAGAAGAACGGGGTTGTGGCATATTAACATGGTGCATTGATCTTTTGGCTGTAACGCATTTTGTTGTTCAGGGCTGTGAGATCTTGAAAGCTTAGGTATACACCCGAGGACGCTCAAGTATAAGTCTTTCAGAGGGTTACCGGACTGTCCCAATTTCAGATGAATTTTATGTCAGTCTTCTGCCACCATGTCTGCGCAGGGCTGTCTTGATGACCAGCCGTCCAAAAGTGTAAATAAATGTCTGGTGCTCATCGCTTCCGGGAATAATTAGCAGACTAGAGCTAGATGCTCAGTTAGCACTTGTCGTCAAGACCTGTCAAGGAATACATTAATTAGTCCATGTCTTCTAAGGCCAAAGAATCCACAAGTCCGAAGTACTTTCTTTTTCAGGGACCGAGGATACTGGGGAAAGAAAGTCAAGGCTTATTTATTATTGAATGTTACGTATCTGTCGTACGCAAATACTTGAACATAAAGCATTACCTGCCAAGAAAGATCAATGATACTTGCATGAATAATGCATGAAAGAGAAACTGTACCGGTCTACACACCGAGTTATGTGATGTTGGTCATGGTGAGAATGACCTGAGCGAGGAAAGTTGTCGAGCAGTGGGCAAGCAGTGGGACCCACCCATTGTCACGCTCCATTGTCTATATATACGGGCTTCCCCCCTTTCTTATTCATAGTTATGAAACTAGTAAATTTACTCTTTTCGATATACCCTGCTCGGAATCGTGACAAAAGTTCAACATGGGTGGCTCTAGCCGGGTTGGGGGCCAGGACAGGACCGCAGCTTTTCCGATGTGCCTATCATCTTTTTGCTACCTGTTCATCATATTATTTCACCACTCCATCTCCGAATTGCTGCTGAGTGACCTAGTTACTGTAGAAATATCCGCAGAAACGATGCTTTTTCGATTCAACTTCACGCTTCTATAGTGTTCAGCAAGGTGTCCCGTAATGGGACTCGCAGGCACCCTAAAAGGCTCAGATAGGCGCAACAGTTGCGTACTGCGCAACGGTTAGAGATCTGCGCAACGGATGGGCCATTTTTACTATAAAGGTTGCGTGATGGTTTCAAGAAGTCCTCTGTTTGCTTCGGCGTAAAGAATGGCCTAGAAGGAATTCTTTTCCAAAGTTATTTTAAAACCCATCGCATTTTATTCATTTTTATCAATACCATATTTGTTTTAAGCGCTGGGTCTCGAGCGCTTACCACAGTACCTAGGTATAAAGGCGCCATGTATGTCCTCGGACATATACGGAATACAAGCGAAACCACTTAATTAGTTAGACTAAGAAATTAAGGAATAAGTTTACAACCCTGGTATATATGTGTAATACCCGTCCCTCTCCACAACCTCCAGTTCTACGCTGACAACGACATGGGCCGTTATCTGCGGACACAGTCGGGCGAGCAAGCACAGTACGGGAACCACCCTGCTCTCTGTTTCATCAACCTCCCGGCAGAGGTACCCTTCCTCGAACTCCTCGGCGGCATAATCAACGTTTTCACAGCAGCCCACCGCGTCCAAGAATGCCCTGCCGACCTGTGCCTGATCGTCCCAGCGGAGCCCCTTGGTCTCCATGGGCTCGGTCCACTGCGACAATGTCTCACGGTGTGGCTGCTGGTCCTCGGCGGACATGTATATGTGCAGGCTGAGCTCGGGCATCGTGTCCCAGTACCAGGTGGGGAGCTCCACCTCGAGGCACAGGCTCGAGAGATGGCGCAGGCTGCTGGTCCATATGCCGCTGTCCGGCCTGGGGCCGAAGGCGTCTAGGGTGTCTGCATTGAAGCACGAGAGTCCAAACACTTTGCAGTAACACTTCTCATACCGATCGTGGCCAGGCCTCCTAGGAATGTGGACCACGTAGGAGTCTCCGGAATAGTACAGCGACAAAGCCTCTTTACGTATCTGTCTGTTGACTCGGGTTATTGAGGGCTGGTGAAGGGTGTCATAGGGCCCCAGGGCCCATTTGTAGACCATGTTTCGGAGCTCCCCCGGCAGTTGGAGGAGAGGGGATGCGTGCTGCACTGGGGTTAATGTTCTATCTCCATTGAAGCCACGGGAGTTGGCAGATCAACACGTTTGGGATGAAAACAGCACCCGTACCTCACTCGCAGACTCCGCGGTGACGTCGGAAACCTCGGATTCATCATCACGCTGGCACTATCAAGCCAGGATTATCAGCAGGAATATCACCAAGTACGAGGGAGTTGTTGTTGTTGTACCTTCGTGACGGGGTCAGGAAGCCGGTCAGGGTCTGGGCTGGACCGTGTCTGGACCATGTTGTTGGAATCGGCTTCCACCTCCCCGGAACGATCGCAGGCTGTGTGGGTGTCCATGATGTACGGGGCGGATTCTGACGTGTGCGCTGGGTGTCCAGGTCCACGGGTGTTGATGTCGCTTGCGCAGTCGCTTGCGCAGAGAAAAATTGGAATCTTGAATTTTAAATGAAACATTTGAAGGGTTGAGCTGTGGGAAGATTCTCACCTAGTGAAATATAAAGCGACGAACTTGCACCGGCGCATGGAAGCGAAGATGCTAGCGAGGCCATCGTCACGCCAGTCAGGTTCGGCCTGGCGCCGGCTGATTCACAGTAGTCTGTCCCATACCACACAGCCAGAAAATAAAAAGAACCATGTCACGAGATACAGGGAAAGCTTGGAGCTGAAAGCGTACCAGCAGAAACGTCATTCGATTGGTCCACGGGACCTTTTGGTGGGAGACTAAGACGAGCCAGGCGAGTAAAGATTATTTGTTACACCCCCATCCAAACATCACGTGTTGCCTCCAATGAGGCTTGTGCCCTCCCGAGGGCCTCCTGCCTGCAGTCTACCAATAATCGCCAAATTCCTCCTCGTCAATGCTCCAATTCGCATGGAAATGAACCCCCCGGATAACGCCCGGACACTCGGTCGCGACCATGAGGACGGTGCTGATGAGGCGATCCACACACGTCTCGAGCATGGCTCCGTCCTCGCCCACGGCCTTTGCGACGCGCTTGTAGACATGGTCCCGCCTTTTCATGAGGTGCCCCTTTGTCGTCCGGAAGGCAGAGCACGCCTCCCACCCCGAACAGCCGAGCTGCTTCCGGCTGTCCCGGCCCGAGCCGTCGGGCACCAGGAAGATGACCTCCATCGTCTCGAAGCTCTGCCTGAACGTGCCGCAGTCCTGGATGCACGAGATGTTCCTGAGGAACTGCAGGCTCCCCGTGCCCGGGCGGCCCGCGACCCTCCCGGCCTTGAAGACGCGGAACATCCTGATGAAGTCGGCCCAGTGATCGGGCTCGAGCATCTGCCCCTTGGATGGGATCTCGATCTGGAATCGGTTGTTGCCGTAGTAGATTGGGAGAGACTCGGAGCGGACCTGTCGGCTTGTGCGTGTGAGGGGCGGCTGCACCAGACCGCGGATGCGGGTTGTCGTGGGTTCGACGAGGGAGCACCGGTAGATCTTGTTGCGGATCTCGGCGGGGAGGTCGAGCAAGGACAGCCCTGCCGCTGGTGTAGCCTTCGAGTGTGTCAGCTTTCTGTATTCCAAGGTTGTAGGGTGAACATTGGGAGTGTAATGCGTACCTGGTCATCCAAAGCAGTGGCGCTTTGGGCGGTGGTCGACTTGGCCATGGCGACGGCACTGGCATCGGCTGCCATGCCTTCAAGCTCTGGTGTTGTTTTGGCGGAGGGTCAAGTTGAGGCTCCAAACTGTGAGTTTTGTAGTTTCAGCACTTGAGGACAAACAAAGGCGGGAAGGAAGGCAGGCAGGCAAGGCAAGGCAGGGGTGACTGCAGTAAGTACAAGCAAACCACCACAATGCTTGCCTGGCCCCTGCGCCTGCCTGGTTAGGTGTTAAAGCTACCAGACTCTGCGGTGCAAGAAAGACGTGCGAAATTCAGATGTTGCAAGGTACCGTTTCAATATCTGACCGTTTACAACCGGAAGAAATTCCCCACCGCCTTGTTCTGCACGCATACAGCTACATGCCTAGGTACCTAGGTACTTACCTAGGTAGGTAGGCAATGTACCACCAAAAGTCCACCTGTGGAATCTCCGTACCATAGAAGCACCGCTTATGGAAGACCTTCCTAACAGATCAACTTCTCGAGGCAATAACCCGCAAGATAATCTCGTCAAAATCCTGGTGCCTTTTAGAACAGTCTCTGGTAACCGAACATCCATGTATGGTATGGTCTGAGAATATAAACAGTTCCTATAAAATATGGGTTATTTCTAGAGAACTTCTCATAAGACCTCAGCTTAATGGATGGACTTGTCGAGGACAAATTAATATAGCATAGTCTCCTTTGAAATTGCCTCTTATAGAACACCATCGTTCCCGAGACCAGCCTTTCCGTACACATTGCGACTGTCATTGGTCGACGCTCTGCTTTTACGAACAGGGCCAGAGAAAGACGACCGTGTCATTCGCTGCTTCGTTGAGGCTACTGTATTTCCTGAGGTATCAGATTCCCCGGCATGGGCGAGGTGTCATCGGGGAGGAAGGCAAGCCTCTTCTGGCATACACCGAGGGCAGTACCGTGCTAGCGGAAGAACCCCGGGTTACGAGGACGCTCGAGGACGACGGATAGGCAGCGGCTAGGTGGGGAATGGCGGCGGTGGAACGCAGACAGAATTTCGCGGGACCTGATTTCGCGGGACCTGGAAAACCACCTGGCTAATCGGCGTTTCTCCCCGTTGACGTGACTTGCGGAGAGTGTTCCTACCTGCAGAACTCACATGTCTTCCAGTGGTTGAAAACCAATATTGCGCTTGCATTTCACGGACGATGAGGTGAGAGCACCAATTAGATGGTGGCACGCACTTTCAAAGGCGTAGATCATCCAGTCCTGCAGTGGGGTCACAATACACCAAATAGCAGAGGGCATCTCGCATCGGCTACTAGTAGAAGGCTAGAAGGCAAAGGCAAAGGCGAAGGTGAAAGAGCCTTATACCTTAAGCATGTGAAATCTGGAGAATCCTAATTAGGTTTATGGTTTTATATAGGCCCTGTACTTAAAACCTTGTACTTGGTAGGCTGCGAAAAATCGATGGATGGGTAGGTAGATGTAAACGGTGGGTAGGCGGACGTTGGTTCCAGATCTCCCTTTCGCGACGTGGGATTGCGGTTCGCAGCTTGCTCCCTACTATGCCTGCGGCAACCATAGTTTTCAATCAACAATTTTCCACCCAAAATTTAAGCCTCTTTTGCCATCAGTCGTGAGCACCGTCTCAGAAACTATATCCTTGTGTAGCCTGCCTGGCCTTGTCGTCGGCGGCTCCATCCGCTCCTCCAGAGAACGGGTTGTACTTGGAGTACTCAGCCGCTTCCTCCTGACGCTTGCGGTTGTTGGCCTCCTCTGTGGCCTTCTTCTTTTCCGCCTCCATCTTCTCGTGCTCCTCCTTCTTTGCCATGGAGACGTAATTCACGATGTTTGGGTTGGCAGCGACCTTGCGAGAGACACCGGGTAGGCCCTCGATGTAGATGGGGCAGCTCGGTTGTCACAGTCGAGGCCGATCTTCTTCATGTCGACTTTGGTCCCCAATATGAAGGCCTCGGTCTTTCCCACGGGCTGGTGCGCAATGGTACGTCTTGCGGTGGCAAGAATTGCGCAGGAGGTATCGGCCGAAGCGGTGGCTGGGAACCCCCCGAGCCATGACTGCTCGCAGGGTCAGAACCTCTGCGGACTCGTTCGGGGGGTTGCGGGAGTCGCCCCTGCAGTTGTGCGAGATGCCTCGCTGGTCCCGGTATCTTAGCTCCTCCGCGTCGAGGGGGCGGCTCGACGCCTCCGGGTCCAGCATCATATTCATGGGCTGGAATGGCCCACGGCTCCGGAACAGGTAGAGGCCGATGGAGACCCCATCTAAGACAGGCCCCTCTGGGCCCGGAAAGATGGGTTGTGGGGTGTTACCACTCTGGCCGTTGTATGTCGATCATTGTGAGATCATCGCAGCTGCTTTCCAATGTTTAGCTTATGTCCTTAACTGGTCATGAGATAGAGGGAACTCACTTGATAGTACCGCAACTGGCTCTTGTATGCTGACTGCCTGATTAGTGTAGCGACAGCCCATTCTGTAGCTTATGCTGGAATGCAGTGTGGAACCGCGTCGCTGGCGTCTAGAAAACCCGCTTGAAAATGTAAGGTGGTTGGCTATTTGCCACTTTAATCTTGTTGGGTTTCACGCGCGCCCGGCAGCCACCGAAAAAGATCTGGTATCGGTCGGCACATCGATGAGCTGCTTCCAGTGTCATCCATACTTTATGCCGCTATTGGCATGGAACTAATGTCGCAGCCTCTCTAGGCCGAACATAGCTCCAGCGAAATTGTTGTTTCCAAGGTAGTCGGATGACACCTCCTTCGAACCTCTGAGACCACCAGCGGACTAGGGAGGCATCATGATCGGCAGGCGGCGAGAACTAACTTGCTGGTGTCGCATTTCAACAGGGTCCAATGGCTGTGTGGCCCTAGCTTAGGATGCGCGCGGTCTGCTGCTTCTCCAAGCAGCGGTCCAAACACTTCTCAAAGCCTGCTCATTCACTTTGCGTTTTCCATTGCGCTTTGCGCAACACCTCACAGTCAAACATTCAGCGCATCAGTTACCGTGTGAAGGCGCCATGTATGTCCTCGGACGTATGCGGGATATAAGCGAAACCAGTTTTCATTGTTTCCCAGTTTGTCTTGCTGCGAGTGTTTATTTTCGAAGAGTGTTTATTTTCGAACAGTGTTTATTTTCGAAGAGTGTTTATTTTCGAAGGGGGTTTATTTTCGAAGGGTGTTTATTTTCGAGGAGTGCTTGAAACGGCCAAGCAGAACCGGACCGTCGAGTTTGAAGCTGAGAGACACCTGAGACCCGCCGCTCGCCATTGTCGTCCTCCGGGTCCGAATAGGGACGTCGAACGTGATGGGAGGGGGGAGGCATCGTACTGGATCTTGTCTTCTGCGCCTCCCTCTGGAGGCGGTTTGATATGCAGTTGCCAAGCAGGCACAGCGCAAGGAGACTCAAGGGTAGGACCGGACAGCGGAGATATCATAAAGGAAGACTAGAACCTTCAGACCAGTACGACCTAGCAGGAGGCAGCCGAGTTACGTCCCGATGTACGTTGGGGCGCACAGGAGCAGTTGAACCCAGATAGAACGATGAACGGACCTCGGCTTGGGCAGCTGGCTGATAGCATGAACAGTGGACATGATGGATCATAGTTCCTCGAAATCCGGAAGCGAACGTTGGCTGCTCTTCCAGAGCCCCACTCCTATGGATCAGCCGTGCTCTGTGATTGACTTTCAGTGCGCAGCAATGTACCCCTCTAGTATCCATGCCAGCAAGGCCGCTCCTCTGAGCGCTGGCCCGTAGTGGCCAGATGGACTGGTCGGAGCCACGACTCCGCCTCGCTTCGAGGTCTTCGTAGCGGTACTGCCGCACAGCGTCTTGAAGGTCTGTCACCAGGGTTCCTGGCAAGACGAGATCCCTCGTAACGAGCCTGGGCTCTTCCGTCAGAGCACCGCACGGGCGGGGTACTTGGTCAATTTCTTTTGTCAAGTACTTGATGATGATGGCCTGGGACGGGTTGTACACCAGGCCCTCCGGGTTGGGTTTGTCGTTCAGGGGCTGGTTCGACCACGGCGTTGGCTATGTGCTCGACGACGACGGCACGAGATCCTCGAGATCCTCGAGCCTTCTCACATGGCGGACTCTGGAATCCCGCGCCTTTCTGGACACGAGGTGCCGGAAGAACGAATTGGGTGGCTCTTCCGGCGAGTGGTGTCAGCGGCAGAACGGACAGCGATTGGTCCCTCTGGACCAAAAGTCGCCTGTTTTAACTGCACATGTGGTCGTCGCGCATGTTCAGACTGGGCGTCCACTCACCGAGTCGGCCAGCCACACTCATGAGTCGGGGCAGATGTACACGGGCACGAGGGACGAGGCACCAGGCACGCTGTAGGCGAAGGGGCATTGGGATTTCTCCGGGGCCGGAACCAGCGCCGCGTGGATCCTCTTTTGCCGTTGGAGGGAGCCGAGGTTCATCTTGGCTCTCTGCAGGCCCTCAACATCGTGGACGGCTTTGACCGTACATTTGGCCCGTTGCACTACTGTTGGCTTCGACTCCTCCGTCTCTTTGCCGTGTCCGAGGTAATGTGACGTTAGCGTGGATGATGAAGCAGAACTGCAAGGCAGTAAAATCACAGTTCCGGGCGTGCCAAGGCTGAATTGTCTTCTGCTACTCCATCCGGCCCATGAGCCCGACGAGTTGTATGAGGTTCTCCATGACCTCACCGTGCTCTTTGACGTTCCACGAAGGAGCCGAGGCCCGCCAGGAGGTATCGTTGCCAATCTCGGGCCATGAAAGATGCTAGGTCACAGTTCTTCACACAGCATCAAGTCAGAGTTTGCCCCTCGGACTGGCCTCCAATCTCGTCCCTCTGGACGAGCTCCACGAGCAGAACATCTAGCCACTCTCGTTGACTGGGGATAGTGGGCCTTTTGACTTCCTCAGGTGTCGAGCAAGCGGCTGGCCCTTGGGAAAGCCACTGGTCGGTCCATGTACTTCTGCCTCAGTGGGTCGACAGTGGGTCACCTGCACCCCACGTCCTCAAGCAGCTTCCATGTAACGCAGGCTATCCAAGGGTTACTTAATTACTGTTTGAAGAGAACACTCGGAGTTGTGGTGGTGTCATGGGATGGCTGCCACCATTGCAGAAACCCCCTGATATCAATTGGAAGAGTTGGCGGCGACGGTGAAGGCCAGCAGCAATTAGACCACGCGCCACAGCAGCTCGTTGGGCAGGCTGGGTGAGGACTCTACCACCTTCTCTAGTGCGAAGTTCTGAAGTGCGCCAGGTGTCTGTGCAACCCCCCGAAAACAGTCCCACCAAGTGGAGTTGGGCTCAGCGATGCACAGATACACGTAGTCGCGACTGCTGGGGCGGCTATATCTCATCAGGGTGGTGTGTGACAAAGTACTTCTCTATCGCTTAGGCCTGCACGTCCAAACTAAGACAGCCGAGCAAATGGTGGCGAGGCCATGAGGGTGGTTCTTGGGCGATATCCCAGGGTGGTGATGACATGACCTCCACGCATGGACGAGACATGATAGCCAACTTCCTGGCCTAAAGGTCCGTTACTAGATCGAGAAAATCTATTATCCGGGTTAAGTAGGGCATCACGAGCGACTTGATTGATCGGTACGAGGTGGAAGAGTGTTTTTGGATGGGGGCGGGGAGCTTTGGATCCATGGCTAGAAGAGGATGAGGACATGGAAGAAGAGGATTGGGACCCTGGGATGTCTTGTAGAGAGGAGTACCAAGTACTCATCGTCGTCGTCGTCGTCGTCGTCGTCGCCGCCGTCGTCGCCGCCGCCGCCGCCGGATAGATGCAACCTGGCACATGGAAAAAGAGACAAGCTAGTGCGTTGTGATGGACCCGATCGGGTAGTCGCTGGTAAACCGGCAGCCGAGTATGTCGGGTGTTCCATGGGGCCTGGCAGATATGTGCTCTGGCCGTACACATTTCTCATTGTGGCAGCTGATGACGGTGGGCTGTTTGGCACCGAGGCCATGAGGTCCTGTACGCCCACGGCTTCCTGCTCGGGCCCAACGGCGACAGTGGGCATGTGCCGCAATCTCTTTTCCCATGCCTCCGCGATGGTGTCGTTCGCGATGTCGACACCGAGGAACACCACGCAGACGTGGAACGGGTGGATGTTCCAGTGGCCCTTATTCAGATGTTCTCTCAACTATGACATGAAGCACACAGGTGAAATGGCGAAAAAGACGAGATGCGAACTTCTCTTGCGCAGAAATAATGTTATTCGGAACCCAGTCGGCCTGTGCTGATAAAGAGAACAGAATAATTTGTCAGTTCACGTTGCCTAAGTTGTGCAAAAATCACAATAGATCGCTTACCTGATAGGTCGGGAAGGCTCAGCGCTGGAACATGAAGGCCTTTAGTTGTGTGGCGAACATCCCGACTTTCGCGATTGAATGGGGTATGCGACTGCGTTTGGAAAGGCTGGAGAGCCTCCGTGGACAGGAAAGCTGTACTTCCCCGTCCGTCCGTTCGCTGTCGTGCCGTTCACGGGCAGGAACGCGTGGTAGCCTCGAACGTACCCCCACCGGGGTTGGTTGTTGAATCTGTCTGTTCGGTAGGATACGAACTGCCGGGACTTCCCGCAAGAACTCTTAGGAAAGTTACCAGGCCGCCTAGCCTCACTTGTTCGCCGCCCAGTCGATGGGCATGTCTTGTCCTCCGATCGGCTCCAGAGCCAGAAACTGATGCAACCACTTGCCACGGATGACTGGTTTCGTGTGAGCGAAGCCCGGGTCGGGTGGTCACTCTGTTCTGTACCTTCTGCCCGGTGGCCACAGGTCAATCTAGCAGTGTGTCCTTAGCCAAGTTCAGGCTTTGAATACCCTCACCAGAGACTGTAACAAAACAGGGGGGTCGAGAGGGTGCGCCGTGACATGAAGGACCCGCGAACATCCTGCAGGCGATTAGCTTTGTGGTCGGGTCAGAACTGACCGCCATGATGCGGAAGTCACGCAACAGGCACCACCACTTGCGCCTGCTCAAAAGCTGGCCGGCCCAGGCAAAGAGCCTGGCCACGTACTCGGGGCAGCACACGTCCGTCTTCGCCACGAGCTGCAGGCGGATGAGGTCTTCCGACGACTTGAAATCGCGGTCCAGCAAGTGAACATCCTTGGTTATTAGGAAGTGGTGGTGGTCAATCTTGCACTGGACGGCGAATAGGAACATGTATGACCGAAAGTCGCCCATTGTGATTTACACCAGTCTTTAGAACCAGCTGGAGTCGGATAGTTTCCCACGACGACTTGAGGTCAAGGTCGAGGGAGTAGGTATCCTTTGTTGTCAGGAAGAGGTAGTAGTCAATCTTATACTGGATGACGTATAGGAATATGTATGAGAGTTTGATAGAGCGGTCTCCAAGCCAGACGATTATGTTTAGGCATACAAGGCGGCGATCATGGAGCGCTTGGTGATTCGCCTAATTCTGGTGTTAGTATTCTCTTAATGACTGTCCAGTTGCCAGAGTTAGCACCAGACTCACCCCCCTCTCAATTTCAACCTTCTTGTTTTCGCGGTGTGGATTCTGTTGGTCCAAGACTCGAACGGGAATATATGTCTGTCAAGACCGCGGGAATCCCTCCTTGCAGTGCCGAACTGGGATCGGGCGTTGCTTCTTTGTGACCTTGATGAATGGCCAAGAAATTGTGAGGGCAGATGTATTTACCTCAGAAGTAAAACGGTTTAGAGGGATCCATTGGCGTCAAAGGAAACGACTGCGACTGCCGACAGGAACAAACGCACGGGGACGGAGGATTCGACCCCGCCTGTTCTTAGAACCTCTACGCCGTCGCAAGTCCATCCAGATGGGTGAAGACTTCGGAGTCTAATCCATATTTCCTTTGCCGCGAGAACTCAACAGTGAAGCCAGCTGCATCGAATAGGCTGGCCTTGGTGACTGGACGGATGTCAGGTTCCGATCATTACTCGAGGTCGTGCCGGGCGGTCTTCTCGTCGGCCTTCACTCCTGCGTGTCCGGGACACCCGACGAGCAGTGCCAAAGGTGCAGAAGGGAACCAAGGAAGAGTCCGTCCCAGGCGACGGCCGTGTAAACCGCGCCTTCCAGCAACCCCGACCAGGGTCGAACACCCTGAGGATATCTTCAAATTTGGTGCAGGTGACCCGGAGAGATTTGTGGTCTCTCCTGGAACAGCTTGCTGGGAACTTTGTCGAGGATCTCTCGGGCAGACGCAGCGTGAAAAAAGTGCGAATTTAAGGATGTTTGTTATTGTTTTTGTCTTCTTCCCATAGCGCAGACAGCCCGACTGCGAAGGCGGCCAAGAGGAGAAGTTGACGCCACGGTTGTCGTTTTCACGACTAGGAAGAAGTGAAAAGTAATATAATATTCTCTTCTAGGTCCCTTTCCGGCTGTTGCGGTCGTCCCAGGGCTGAGACGGGCATGTCGTCAGGTCGACTATCCAGACGGAATTTCGAAAAAATAGTCTCAAGACCGAGCCATAGACGCCAGGCCTCCAGCCGCTGAATTGGCTTCTTCATTGTATTTATCATAGATAGTGATTAAAGATGTCGGACCCTGTGATCCGATGGGTGGGTATTATGGAGAGAGGCACTACGCACGAGATAGGATGGATGTAGGGTGACGTGGCGGGAAAGCGAAGCCACCAACTTCTTCATGTCGACCTTGGTGGCGATCATGAAGGCCTCGGTCACCCTGACTTGTCGGTGGTGCGGGAGTTCCGCCGTGACAATAAGCTCATGCTCGCAGAGCGCGGCGGCAGCAGCTTGGCTGGTGGGCGATGGGGCCCCCGATAATTCTGAAACAGCAATGAGCAGTCGGACCATCCTCTGGTGAGAGAGACGAGCTGTTGATGGCCAGAGGAGACGGGCTGCCCTCTGTCGCCGTTGCGAACGAGCCGTGAGGGGTGGAAACACGGCCAGACATGTTGGTTCGACACCCGCGGAGGGACGAGGCGTAGGTGACCCGCTGGGCGACAGCGTATCGGCTTCTCTAAGCCGGAATAAGGAGATCTCTAGTGGCGTTGTCGTCATCGGCTGGCGTGGGCGGGCTGTCGCGGTACTTGTCGAGCTCTCGGATGGTCAGGCGGCTGAAGTGGTGATCCAGAGGAACTCATGCTCCTGTATCTGCTTCAGGTAGTCGCCCATGGTCAACTAGGTGTGCTGAGCCCTTTTGCGATGCACCGCTTATTGCCAACTCGACCGCATATTCATGGCCGAGTCCATCATCGTGGTAGGAGCTGCGCTTTCATGGAGCTGGGGTTCAAGTCGGCTTCTCCAAGCAGACACGGCCCATCTCCCATTTTTCTCCAATGACTCAATAGACCGGTAATGAGTTGCAGAACCCTTTGGAAGACCAGGAAGAGCTGGGCCGTCGCGGCTGTTGGGCATCCGAGTCATTAGCCTCCGCAGGTTATTTCTAATGGTTTTTTTTTCTCGTCCTTGGGCTCCATGGATCACCTGGCGCCGGGCAGTTGGGCTGTGGGTCTCGAGAAGGAAATCTTGGCCGCAGATTAGAGGTCGTGAATCAGTAGGGAGGCCGCCAAAAGAGTCCTCTGCCGTGGTGGCCCCCACGTTTGTGCTCGTCATCGAAGTGATGGGGCGGTGCTTGGAAGCCCCTCGAGGATCCGCTTGCGCTCACTCAGCAACATTAAGAACACCGGTCGCTGACCAGGCGGTGGACCAGACGGAATGTTCGAGGCTACTGCACCATTGTTGATGTATCGAGGTGAATTCGAGAAAGCCCTCAAGCCTGGTGCCAAGGTCTGTCAGGGAGAGTGGAATTGTCTAGATACTTGTCAGTTCGAGCGAATATACACATTGAGTGGGTCCTCATGGGCTTACAGTCATAGATTTGGAGGAATCGTGCTCGGACAACACTTGTACCATTTCGCGCTGGTCGACCTCTTTTCTCAGTGGGAGGGCAAGACGGCTGCGGGTGGCAGCCAGCTGCCCGAAACAGTCATCGGTCGAAACTCTTGGAGGACCAGAGTCTTGAGGCATGCGGGTGCCTCCCGGACCGAGCCCCTAGACCAAGTATCCGCAGGGGGGTGGCTATGCGAAGAAATAAGAGACTCTTCTCTTGTTCCACCGGCTAAAAGGACGTATGGTCGGTTGTCGCGGCAGCGGTGGCTGTGACCGCTCGTGCGTTCTGATCTCCGGCACCTGGGCTGCGAGGGCGCGGGCTCTTCGACCATAGTCAACGACGAGACCGACTGCGGGAGAAAATATGTATGGGAGAACATGAACCGACCCATGGGCCAGCTGACCTCGCCGCATCTGCATGACACGACAGCGCATCCTGGCTCCTATTCGATCGTAGTCGTGTTCCCGATGCTCAAATGAATACCGAGCAACTCCCTCACTTGGTGACGGTTGATCGTCTGCCACAAGATGCCCAGGCTCATCTTCTCAGCAGCCCCGGCAACCAAGAACCCCAAGATTCCCAAGGTCCCTGCGTGCCCCCTGCACAATCTCAGCAGTGCCCTTTGCGAGGCACCATGGTGATTCTTGGTGCCACAAGCGATGGAAGGAGATCTTCTGCTGGGAAGAGGAACCAAAAGACCGAAATCAATGTCGCGGACCAAACTCCGGTTGCGAGGTCTAGTGTGTTCGCGTGGGTCCCTCCTGCTGGGGGAACTGGCCCCGCTGATGGACCTGGCCATGCTCTTGATCGATCTCAGACTGCTGACGAGCCATCTGCGGTTGAGCCAACGCGGTCTCACACCTGGGGCGGCAGACAGCTTGGTGGGTTTCTGCGTGCACTTGGGGCCATCGACGACAACCAGGTTGAGGGTGGGGGGGTGGGCAGGGGTGGAAGTTGCTCCGCGGCTTGGTCCTGGTGCTGGTGAGCCTGGTCGTTGGGTTGGTTCGGAAGGTGAGCCACGTCCCGCTGAAGATTCGGGTCATTCAGCTCGATGAGAAATTGCTGAAGATTGGGCTCCCCTCGCGGTACGACCGGCCTGCTTGACAAGGTTGATGACCTGGTCCTCGAGGTCCTGGGGGAGCTGGTCGTCCGCCGCCGGCTCAGCGGGCCCCGGCGAGTCGGCTCAGTGCTGCCTGGGAGCTGCCAGCGCGCGGGATGTCAGCCGTACTCTTCACGATAACACCGAGAAATTAGGGAAACGATGTGCCACGTGCTGTTGTGGCGTCGCAAATCCAAAAGACAGGATCGGTGGCGCGATCCCACGTCCCACTGCGAGGGTGATGGTGTGGGCTCTGCCACGCCCTTCAGGTCCTTGGTCCTGTCGCGGATGTCGTTAACCTTCAGCTTGCCCATTCCCGTGTGGTCCTCCGCCATCGACGATTCGCAGTCACGAGTATACAGGGCGCCATTAGAGATACCTATGTATCCTTGTTTGATTTGGTGCGTAGCACTGTCGTGATTACTGCTGCAGTATGTACAATGGGCGAGAATTGCTGGGATGGTGTCGCAAAGCACCTCGTTCCATGAAGCTGGGGTACTCCTTGACGGAGGACCTCTTGTCTGAAAGCAGTAAATTGCCCTCCTGCGCTTTCACAGCCGCTGACTGGGAGTTATTGTTAGCCGGGAACACGCCAGCTCTTATTCGATGATCGAGAGACGATATGGCGTCCTCTCAACGGCCGGAGAAGGGTGCCGAGTTTAGAACACACTATCGGCTTCTCCAACCACGTTCTTCACTAGGGGGACAAACGCCTGAGGTGAACCACATCCGATGGTGATCTTGGAACGGAAGTCTGGAATCCACTGTCGGGAACTCAAGTTTAGACCCGGGACCTCTCCAGAAAAAGTACTAGTATGTCCCTCCAGAGGCGTGCTGGGCTGACCACCGTCCCAGAAACATACCCGTAAGAGTCTTACCGAGGACCCCTTCTCGAGCTGCTTCATTGTCTTGTCGTGAGCGGGTTTGATCTTGCCTCTTCCCCAGCTCATGTCGAATCATCATTACTACCCGAACCTCTGTTCGGGTCAAGTCGTGAAGCTGGGACAACTGCTCTGGATACCTCGCTCCCCTGGAGATGCCACACAAGGTGACGCGGTGCAGGAGGAGATTGTCCGATAGTAATTAGCTTGTGCTTTGAGGTTTCGAGGATCATGCGCTCGAAGTCTTCTGGCTCGACAAATTCGATTGACCGAAAAGCCGTCGAGCCGAGTAATCTGAAGTATCGAACTCATCGAGTGACCGCGGTTGTTAACCGGGCCTGGGTCGGTGGGCAACACACCCCCGGTCGAAACTAATACCATTTTCCTGGAAGATCTCGGCGTATGATTTTGGTGGCGCCGTGGTGAAAATTGGAGCCACCAAATCAGAGGCAAAATCTCCCAACCCGAGTGCGATGGGCTCCCCCGCCGCCCCGAGGAATGAGAGGACGGACAAAAGTAGCCCCAGTGTCGGTGACGGTCGGTGGAGGTGAGGAGGGGCCGATGTCTGGGATCATGGTGATCCTTGGTGCCACATGCGAGGGAACGAGCTGTCCCGTTCTGCTGTCGTGGTGTCCCAAAGCCAACGGGCGGCACCGCATGCGCCGGCGAAGGCATCGGGGTCTTTTCACTTCCGATATTGGGCAGGCCCATCTCCTTCACTGCCTTTACTCCGACGCTATCGATGACACGATTGTTTCCGTTCCTGATCCCGTGGTTACGGGTCATCCCGGACTCGACGTCGTTAAGATCTATCATGGCGGTAACCAGGCGCCTGGCCGGGTCCTGTCACGCACCTTTATACTAAGGCATATCCAACACCTCACCGGTGCTGGGCCTCTTAGCTAGGTCCTTCAGCGCCTGCTTGAATCGCGCATGCTCGTTAAAGTTGGCGATAAGGCCGCTATATGCCATGCCCTGGAGCTGGCGAAGCCCCTTCACATGGTCCGCTGTTTGCTGGGGAGACGGGATGGAACCGCCGGCTCCAGCGAGGGGCGCAATGACAGGCGCGTTTGGCTGATTCCCAGCTGTCTGCCCAATGTCTACCATACCACCAGTATTAGGAGGATGTCATATCGAACATCCGCCACCGGTTCACCATCTCGAAGCCCATGATGTCCTCTGACATCCGAGTCCAACGGTCCACCATGCGTCCCTGCACCCTTCCTCTCAGGACATCTCCCGCCTGCAGTGGCGTACCTCTGTACGCGAACTTTGGGCAAGAAGATGTCCGGAAATCTGGAGGACTGCTTAGTAGACCTTAAAGTCCGGGCCAAAGCATCAATCATTGATGGGCTGGGTGCCATTGAGCGCGTCGACCTGGGCAGGGAACAAGCTCGGCTTTGGAGTCCAGACCAAGACATCCGGACTCGGGCCCGTGGAATCTGTGCGCCACCGCGGGTTGTTGGTGTCGCACAGGCTTCTAACCGAGTTGTGATACTCGGGCATGTGCTCGTCGAACCACTCCCTCAGGCTGATGTGGGGGACGTACTCCTCGGGGTCCAAGAAGTGAATCCTGCCGTCCTGAGCACCCACCTTGGGGGGGGGTCTTCGGGTCGACAACCATGATGCTGAGCCGGCGTCGCGCGTGCAGGTGCGGTGGTATCATGACATGGGCCGCGAACTCGAATTTGGCTGGAAGTTCGCGGTCCTCGTGTGGCTCCTCTGAGCCACGCTGGCGGAAACCTGGATTGGCTGTTAGGCGTCATCCGAGGATGTTGACATTTGTTGTGGGAAGACTTACCGCGGCGCCCTGAAATCCCATGCCAACATCTCCGACCCGAAGCCATGGGTCTCCTTCAGAACATCCGAGAATTTCTTTTCTTCCAAGCCATCCAGGGTTGCAACCAATGTGTGCTTGACGTGTTATGTTGTAACCCTGGTGCCCTTCTCCTCTGCCTTCTTGAGAACATGGTCATGCCACACGACATTCAGGACGTTGGTGTACATGATCTCAATCCTGCTCTCGTTGTGCAGAACCTTGAGAACGTGCATTCCACAGTTCTCCGCCCTCTGGGGGAGGGTGTCCAACATGGAGACTTGTTCTCCGCCTCTCCTAAATATGTTGGTGATCCACCTTTCCTCCACGAATTGTTTCTTTTTCATACAAATAACTTTCATTTTACAAGTCAAGACCACCAATCGGAGAATTTCGGGACGAAGATTCGGGCAATAGGCAGATGGGCCAGTCGTAACTCCCGAGTTTGGTCCAAGCAGCAGGCGGATGTCTCAGCCCAGGATCGTCGCGGCCTTGCTGCCATTGTCGTTCATCTGTGGGGGGTTGCCTGGCCCTGCGGGCGGCGCTGGACATCTCTGAGGGGAGGCCTTGCCCGTTCGAGCATGCTCATCAGGCATGAGCAATTTGGGTCTGCGGGACGACGACGACGACGATAACGGCCATAGCGGCTCGGAACACAAGTCGCGATTTTCTTGAATTCGTCCAGGGCAATTGTGTCCTTGGACTGCACTCTGGCGCGAAGATCCAGTGCCCGCGTCCGCGACCAGGTCGGACTGGGAAGAGAGCAGCGCCATCCGGTGAACTCCCCTGACGAGTCCTGGCCACCGAAACCGCGACCAAAAGGGCCGATCAGTGCGACGACCTAGGATATCGTCGTCTGGGACCCGGGGAAGGCTGGTCGGGCCCTCCGCGTTGACAGTACGGTCCTGAAGTCGACGGCCCAGATGTACTCGACGTGCCGGAGGCTGGGGAACTCCTCTGCACAGGTGGTGTTGTCATCAAGACTCTCGGGGTCGTCAGTTCAGTGTTGATGTTGGGGTGTCAGGGTTTCAGACTTACCATGATTATTATTCTCACCGCCGCGGAAATTCAAACAAGCTCAATGGGATCAAATTGGCCAAACTCTTCGGGGACATTCGATGATGCAGTCGTCAAAACCGGAAGTCCTCCGGCATGGTCTCTTCAGCGACGTTCCGGCACAATCCGTCCAACCATTCCTTCAATCGTTCAACACCTACGCCGTTGACTGCGGCATTCTGAGCAGCATGGCTCGCACTCATGTGGTACCCTGGCCCGGCCCAGTCTCCTGCCTGGAGCTCTGTACAGCTTCACAAAGCTCCGTTACGGTGGATGATCCAAAGCCACAAGATGGAGGCCATCTTCTTGAAAGACAGCAGGTCGAAAGTCCGGAATTCAAACAAGTCGACCGCATCGATCGCCAGAGGCTCGTAGGTCACAGCAGGTGTTCACGAGACTGAAACCGCGGCATGGTTTCTTCTTTGGGGGGTAGCGTCGGATCCCCATTCGATAAATATCACGCACCGATGGTTGTTGTAGAAAACGATCTTGGCGGCGCAGAGTCTGGCTCTCGAGTTCTCTCAGGAAAACAACACAATCCGAGGTGTGTCGGCCAAGAATTTGATCTTGTCGAAGTTTGAGTCGTCCACGTCGGGCAAGGCGCCGTCATCGGCGTGTGTATGTCGACACGCACGCGGACATACACCATTCTGCAACAAGTAACAAACGGTGAACTGTCGCTTTACAAAATGGGATGGACCATGACGATGGTTGAGTTCTGCCACAACTGAACGAGACCGAGTTGTTGAGGAGCCATCCCGGGGCGTTCCAGTGGACCCTCGTAGTTTGAGGAAGGTCCGCTCCAGGTCCGCTAGCTTCCAGAGATGCTGCCGAAGTATGCCACCTTGTTCTCGGCCGGCTGCTGGTGGCATCATCTTTCATTCCGTGCCGCAACCCAATCTCTGGTCGAGTCCCACGCTCCAGTATTGTGGCGAGAACACACACGGCACCAAGGAGGCCAAGGTAAATCGGCCTTGATACTATTGTTAGCGCACGAGCAGCTTGATAGAGCGTAGGGGATCATTCGCGTGCTTACTTCTGGCAGTCCCGACTGTCTTATTCACAGTCATCTGAGCTGGGGCCTTGAGCACCTCTGAATGTCAGGCAGAAGTAATTAACAGCCCATTGGAGTCAAATGAGCTCTCCGACCGTGACCTCCCAGGAGATTGCCACGAGGCCCTGGCCGGCCATTTTGGTCATCACCCCTCTGAGGACTGGCAACATGGACAAGTGCGTGCTCATGGAAACCAAAACCCTCGGGGATCCATATGTGAGGGTCAGAGTAGTTTGGATGGGCTGTTTATCTCCGCGTTCCGGATGGCATGACGGAGTGCGACCCAGTGGGGGGCAAGCTCGCCGACCAGGCTCGTGTGCTCTCACGCCTCGCATGTCCCCAAGCCTTCCCCCACCTCGAGACACGCCATGATCTCAGATACTCTCAAAAAGAAATATCTGGGCCCCAGTAGGTTGGATGGGCCGTCTATCTCCGTGTTCTGGGTGGCATGACGAGGCGCCACCCCAGCACCGTCTGTCGTCCTTGGTACTCTCCCGGCCCGCACGCATCGTTGGCTGGCCATCTTGCTGATAGCCGTGTTTTGGGAAATCGGGGTTTCCATTAAGGGGAGACCTGGTCCCCAGGCGTCCATTGTCAGAGAGTAGGAGGTCGACGCAGGCAGATCTGCCCCAAGGCCTTGGCCCTCACGGAGACGGACCACGACTTGTCGGGGAGGAGGATGACCTCTATCCAAGTAGAGCGGAAAGACTGCTAATCGCCGCCGTCTGGACGGCGTGACGGAGCGAGACTCGGCGCACCACACCCTGGAGCCGTCCTCGCCGGGCTTGGATGCTCTCGCGCCTCGCGCCAAGCACGAAGCCAGAAGCATGGCCCTCATGGAAACAGACCGCGAGTCCGTTTCAGACATTGGGCGGCTGAATCTCCTCCACATCAGTCGCCTCAGCCACGATCTTCACCACCCCAGCCCAGCCTCCGCTTGATGCTGCTGCGTGCCTGGCGCAATGTAGGCGGGCGTCGGCGGGAGCCGCGTGGCCGGGTGGAGTAATGGGGGGAGCCGGCCCAGCGTCCTCGACGAGCAAGTCGGCGGAGCGGGACAGGACCCTCTGGTCCGGAATGCGCCGGCAGGTTGTGGGTATGGTACCTTGCGGGCTTCCTGGCCGGGTCGAGCGGGGCGCTTGCAAACGAACCCCCAGTTGTACTCCAGACAGGCCATCCTCTTTCCCCGCCCGTCGTAGAAGTCCAAGTATGTCAGGCAAAGCTGGTTGTGTCTCCATCCCACACCCTGTTGCCGTTGTTGTCATATTGCTGTGGGTGTACGCGCTGTCCGGGGCTTCCATGATGCCGGCGGAACTCGACCACTTGTCTGTCGAGATGACCGTGCTGCGAAGACACAGAGAACCGCTGTTTCGGCTTCTCGTGGGTGCTCAAAGAGGAGAGCAATGTTGCAGGGCCGCCGTGTTCAACGTGACATTCGTTCTCGCTTGGCTGGGTCCAGCAGTGAATCGAGGGCCATGCCGACAGAGGATCCCCAGGTCCTTCGTCGGAGTCCTCGCGGGCGCTCAAGGTCACCTGGAGCGAGGTTGAGATAAGAGGAACATGGCCGAGAGGTTGACTGGAGACCGTCGCAGGGTGAAGCGCTGGTCTGGGCCCAGGTCCATATTGGTTTGTGGGTGGGACGCTCTGGTCACGAAGCAGCAGGTTGGAAAAAGTGGTGTGGTCGAAAACAACCTATCGAGGCAGGATATCGTGTGCCGCCATCCTCTTGCTGTTGTCGTCATTCCTTGGCAAAAGTGTCAAAAATTCCCGTCGATGAACATCGTCTAGCGAGGCCCCAGCAGTGCCGCGTGGTCCAACTCAGAGAGACCTCCTCTGTTTGTTAGGAGGATGAAGGGAATGGTATTGGAGAGGACCAAGCACCCCGGGCTTGTCGGATTCAGACAGTCCCTCTCCAATCTAGCGAGACGAGGATGGAGAGGGCGGCAGTGGCGAGGACTGTCTCGAGGGTCTGCTTGGCCCCGTCAAGATGCAGCGCGTCTGGTCTGCTTGGCCCCATCGAGGGGCAGCGCTGGATGTCTGTGCCGAACCTTGATCAGGGCGTTGGCTGAAACCCCTCGGACTCTGGAGCTGGAGAGGGTGAGCCTCGGGTGCGATGGCCCATGGAACAGGCCTTCGTCCGGACCTGATGCATATTGGGTCCATGCACCAGTGGCTGTTTCTGGTCATTCATGGGGAAGCTATCTGCCTGGGACACATATTCTATTATATGTGAGAGCAGGCCCATACTGTGCTGTCCTGTGATATGCTGTGCTGTGCTGTGCCGTCCCCTTCATCTCCAGTGATATCTGGTGCAGAGGCATATGCGGAGGCAGCATTAAGTCGACGAAGCCGATCCGTCGCGCGCGGAGCAGCCGCGTCCTCGATTCCAGAGTCCTTGGGAGGCGAGACTATCTTGGCAGCCCTACGGCTTGGTCCTGGTGTTCGTGACGCAGTACAGCGGGCACATGCCAGCTCAGAGGTCAGGAAGACGCAGGCCACCGAAACCGTTGGCAAAGAGCGCATCCTCGTCGTCTTCCGCAGCCCTCTTGCCCTTGTCCCTGCCATTGTTCTGGCTGGCCTTTGACAGGATCTTTCCCTTCCTGTCGTTGGTCTTCATATTGGCGTTCTTCCATTGCCGCTCGTCTGCTGGATGTGCGGCCACACGGGCCTGCATGTCCGCAGACGCGATCACACTCTTGCATAGCAGCTTGTTGAAGCTAAGAGCTTCAACAACTGCGTCGACCTTCTCGGCGATGCTTGCTGCCTGCACGAAGCACGCCGCAAGAGATGACTGCAGGGCGGCAGGGCGAACGGGCTCCTGTCCCATGAGAGATCCTCTGATCTCGAAAAGACTCGAGGGGGAGGCCGGGGCAGACAGAGGGGTTTGGATGGACGGCCTGTGGGTGACCCCCACTGATGTCGCCAGAAGTGCCAGGGGGAATGGTGTGGCAAGATCCTCTGATCTTGGGCGGATCATCCTTGTCCCAGGGCGAGAATGCTCTTGAGATGGCTCCTCGACAGAGACCCTGGAAGAGATGTGGGAGAGGTCGGAGCGGGTGGAGGGGGGAGCCATATTCGGGGAAGCCAACCACCTCTTGGATCGAAAAGAGGTATGGCATGGGGCGGCGCCACCACATGGCACAATTCGAATGCAGTTTGTGCCGTTTCCGCGCACAAAACCTCTCCATTCCACCCTTGCCATGCCTTGTTGTGGCTCCATCTCCTCTGCGCCCGTCAGAGCTTCGACAAGGGCGTCGAGCAGGACATTGGCATGGATCAATTTGATCCTGACCCTGGGCCCCGAAGTGAGCTGTTGGGGTGTCCTGCCATTGTCGGAGGCGCCCGAAGAGCCACCTCAGTTGTTGGGAGAGGTGGACCAGGCGCTGCGGCGGCCCTGCTGCCCTGATTCTTGTGCTCGGGGGTGGCCGGCCTCAAACCCGACAGCCTGACTCGGATGTGTTGGATATCAGGCATGCTTGATGGCGGCCCTGCTGCTCTGATGCTTGTGCTCAGGGGTGGCCGGCCGTGAATCCGAAAGCATAATGTGCTCTAGATCTGGCATGCTTGATGGTCGGCGGCTAGCCACGGGCATGTGCCTTCTTGTAGTGCACATTGTGGATGTCCATGTCCCCGGTTCCGATGTTCTTGAACCAGTCGTTCGGGCGCGGCGTCTGTCGGCTCTGGGGTGAAGGTGGCATGGGGTGTTTGGCCACGACCACCAGTGATCTCCAGAGATGTACGAATCTCTCGTGCCTCTTCGGCACTCTTGTCGTCAGCGGTATGGTCGACGGTTATTGGGCCACGACCACCAGTGATCTCCAGAGATGTTCGGATCTCTGGTCCCTCTTCGGAACCCTTGTTGTCGGCGGTATGGCCGACGGTTGGTGGGTTCCTTTCTACCCCCCTCCGGGCTCTTCATCGGCATTCTTGTTGGCCGAACTGTCTGGTCGGGCCGCTTGTCGGGACCCTTCACCCGAGGTCGGGATTCTCCGTTTGCCTTCTCGTCGTCTGTGAGATGGCGATTGGATTGCTCTGAGCCCGTGGGCGCCCGCAATCCCAACAAGATCGTCTGGCTTGCACTCCTTGTATTTGAGGCAGCGGGGCATCCGGGGCGTTCGGCAACCCCAGGGCGAGAGGCACTGATTTGGTAACGCCGGGTTTCCCAGAGACCCCAGACAGGTGTCTCGGCGCAGAACTCGACGTAGGTGATTGCGTCTGCCGGCAGCTTGAACGTGACAACTGCGATCTTGTTCTCCTCGAAGGTGCTGACATAGGCTGAGTCAACTCCGCTTGTTCTCCTCGAAGGTGCTGACATAGGCTGAGTCAACTCCGCCACGGATGCGCGGCAGGACGTCAGCAATAGTGACGTCGTCCGGGAGAGGTGAGATGATGACGGTGCGATTGTACCGGTCCTTGTCGTCAAACGATCTCACGTCGCAAGAGTTGATTTGTCGCCAACGTGAGGGTGGGCGTTGGCGGTGGTGCCAGTCTTCGAAACCTAGCTGATGTCAGTTCCTGTGGAGCTTTTTCAATTGTTTTTGGGTTGCTCACAGTCTGAAAAGTCGAATGGCCTTGCGAGGGAGCAGGTAAACTACTCTTGTCGAGTTTTTCTTCTTTCTTGTTCGCGCCCGCGAGCGGCAGGGCTGTGCTGCAGGAGGTGGTCCCCAGCGGGACCCAAGTTGTCTCCTTTGGCGAGGGTCAGAATTAATCGCCTTTTGCTTTCAACTGCAAGGGCTGCTTACCAAAGTTGATGTTTGGAATTCTTGGGGCTGTCAATTGAGCAGCCATATCTTGGCCAACCGATTGCCAGAGTTGTTGAGGGGATGGGTGGGAGGGAAGAGACGTCAAGGGTGGTTGGCCAAGGGTAAAGGGCCAAGTCCCGTCAAGCGGTGAGACTTGATCTTGATGAGACCAGGTTGAGAGGAACCTTGGAAGTTGAGGTTGTTGGTGGTGATGGGTGGGTGGAACACAGAAAGGAAGGGAAACTGGAGCAAGGGGATCTTGAGTGTTTACCACTGTATGAAGGCGCCACATACGTTTTATATGTATGGGGATTAGAAACTGAAAAGCTTGGGGGTCAAGTTGTTGGAGGATGGGAAGAAAAAAAAGAAAAGGAAGCCAGAAGGTGGGAGGGGGCCTGGGTTTAAATCATATTTTGGGGGCGGTCTGTGCTTCCTGGGTGCAGACGCTGCCCATTCACTCATTGGTTTGACATTCGCGATGTGATCTTCTCACGATGCGCCGAAGTGGTGTTTTGGGCCTATCCGGTGCTGCCGTTGTGGTGGTGAGTCGCGATATGCGCCGGTGCCAGATAGACTTCGCGAAACCAACGATGGGACCACGGGTCCTAACATTGGTCAGAGTGCCTCCAATTCACGAGAATGGGCCTCAGCAAATTACACAAACACATTAGATTCGCGGTCTGGTGCTTCGGACCGCCAAAAGCAGGTCAGTGGCCCATGGACAAGGCAGACAGTTTCCTTTGTGGCTGCCCAGGAGCTCCACCATGGTTCGGATCGTGAAAGGCGAGTTGGCGCTCCAGTAGTGAGTCGCCTCACGAGTCACTGCAGCTCCAGGCAGCAACCATTCACTGTAGTTGGAAGCTTCCAGTCTTGTGCAACCCAGACAGGCCCAATGGGAGAAGTATTGCACAGCATTATGAGCTACAATGGCACGCTGCCCAGGCGTCCGGCACGGATGGACAGGCTCAGTCACGACACAAATCGAGAGTTTTCTAAGAACAACTTCGGATTTTGAGAACGAGACATGTCTCTGGGTAGTGTGAAAGGGGTTGACAGGTTGCAAAGCACATGTATGGGCTCTCCTAAACACGAGGACAATGTCTTTGCGTGCATTTCCAAGCTGGGTTTGCCTGAGGTCGGTGGGTTGACGTCAAAGGTGGCTGGCTAATCACGTGCCTGTTTAGATCATGCAACTGAGGGGGGGACTCCAGATGTCGTTTCTCCCAGGCCTGGGCAAGCACTGATGGCTGTCCACATTCCTTTGGCTTCTTCATTTTTTTTTTTTTTTTTGCTTTGAAGTGGGACAAACAACTGGACGGTTTTCGTTGAAAACGACCGCAGCGTCTCGGCGGCTGTTTGGGTTTTCAGCGACCGTTTGCTCGGTTGCTTTCTACGAGACTTACGCAAGCCCTGAGTCACTTTCAGATTCATTTCGCTGGCCACGTGATTACTAGTAGCGATGGGCGTTCGCAATGAAATGTCCGATGGACTCGCCGGGTCCGTCGGACAGAATCTTCGTATTGAGACATTGAACAGGCTCAAACATGAGAGTGTATGAATCTATAGATCTTCGAAGACCTCGGGATGAGGTCTAGATTTGTAGGCAGCGGGATTGTCTGGCTGCAAGCAACTGTCTTCGCTAAAAAAAAATGTTCCGGCACCATATCGAGAGTACTTAAGTATGCAACGCGGTCGATCCACTGCATGACTATAGATACCGCACCCGCATCCTTGCAAGAAGTAGTCCCAGCCAAACAAGACTGAACAACTGCATCGCTCTAGGGAGGCACCAGCCAGTTCAGAAATTAGTGCTTCATCATACCGAATTGTGAACACATGATTTGGAAATTGCGAGATAAACAGAAAAGATAGCACAAAAGCGTTATAGGCACACGGAAGGGGACGATAACGTATGATCGAGTATATTTCGACTTACATGTAGACCAACACGAGGATCCACGTCGCGAATACCATCCAGCACTGTGTCAGACCGGGGTACTGCCGGCACGTGGGGATGTACGATTCCCGATCCAGCACGTAATACTGCGCCTGCAGACCAGCACATGTCACCCAGACACCGAGGCTTGCGAGGGTCCAGGGGACAAAGTACGTGAGAAGGCGGCGACGGGCGACGGCCAAATTGTTTCTGTCTCTGGAGGGTGCTGCTGGACTAATGGCGACGGAAGTCACGATCGCTAGGATAATAGACGCGACGAGACTGATAGAGGACTGACGAGATCGTGCATTGTTAATATTGATACATGATGAAAGACGGAGGAAGATGACTGATGAGGACTAGGGAAAGATGAAGACCGGATGGGGATTGATATTTTTCTTCCTGCTTGTTTTTCAATTCAAATCATTGCATGATGGAAGTGGAGGTCATCGAAAAAGAACGGCATTTTGTGAACAAAAGCACTTCAATTGCACACGTACCCATGCGACAATGAGCCGTTGCACGTGTAGAGCAAGAGTCGGGAAGTTGATCACGACTGGATCCTCGTTTTCGCTGTAGGATCCTGTGAGGGCGAGGATGGACACGATCAAGGTGCCAATATCGATGAAAAGCATAGCAATGTAATTGACTGTAAGCCCTTGCAAGAGAGGGCGCAACCGGGGCAGAACGGAAGCCCAGAACCGTTCCGCAACGGCCGGGTCTCCATATTCCCACATCTTTGAGAAGAGTTGAGCCTGGAGAGCCGAAGGAATTGAGCAGGACGAATCACTAGATGAAGATGTTTAAGGTCGAATGATGTCACGCTGAATTACATTGGCCAGGTTTTACCACGTCCCGGATGTCTCTGTGCTTCTCTTGACTATCGTGGTTGAGGTCTTTGATGGATGCGGATCAGGACGGCTTTTCCTTAGAAGCGGCAGGCCAAATTTAAGCAGAAGGGCGAGAGTCTGCCTCATCTAGGAATTAAGACCCCTCAAGGTCAAGCGACCTGGTACAACTCAGCCGTTTCTTGGCTAACCGACAAACTATACCTGATTCCCCCTAACCCGCCCCATTGTGGCTTTTCCTCCCCCGACATGGAGCGAATAAAGGCCAGGCAGCCAGGCAGTGCCGGGCGCATTTGCTGACATGATGGCGGTTTCATTCTTCTAAAGATCAAAGGCAGCCCCACGCTGCCATCACGCGGGCAGCTTTGTGTCTTTCAGAAGCTTACGCGAGCCTCAGTGTCCCCGCCGTCGGCGCAAAAGTCGTACTCCACCCGCTTATTATAACCTACCTAGGTACTATATAGCAGCCCTGTCATCTCCCGATATAAGCTGAACAGACTCTGCCTTACCCCGGCGATACACGATGCCTTGCCGAGGCATGAGGGGTCCGTAGATGTTTAACACCTAGCCACGACATAATATATTTTGATGCTTACTGAAAACGGTTGTCAATCTACCCACAAGACCCGCTTGGGTCATAAAAACGTGTTGTCTACCGTGGAGTTTTGGAATGGTGCCTAGATGAATGCCCCTTGCCGTGGTAAGTTGCCGTGTTGGCATTCGGCCGGGCAGAATCTAGGCCGCCCACGTTATTCCGATAGATGGAGATGTTCGCTAGGAGTCGAAGAACTAAACTTGCGAACGATATCAAGACTTCCAGTTAATATGCAATGATTGAACGAAACATCGAAGTCTCCTACAAAGCAACTGTTCAGGGACAACACGCCATCTCAAGTGAGCCACACAGTGCATCGAACCTCCTGCAATGGGCAATCAGATTCAACTCTGATGTTGGTCTTGCTCCTTAGTTTACTGGTTTCACTGCTATCCCGCGTATGTCCGGCGACAAACACGGAGTATTCATACGGTGGTAAAAAAAAGACATACGGTGCCGATAACAGTAGTCAAAATACGATAGATCTTAATTCACAAGAGTATTTCTAACCCACATGGTTGCCAAATGCCACCTGCCATCTTTTCAAATAGCCTTTAGTTCATATTCCATCAGCTTGAGCGCTTCATCTCGGTGCTTCTCATTGTCAAAGTTGATGATGAAGTCCCACCTTGGGAGGAGACTTTGCTTGAGCCATTCCAAATCTAAACCTTTCGTCCCTTGTCCATTGAGTATCTCCCCGGTGCCCCGGCTAGATTCAACAATGCGCTGCGTACGTGGGCGTCTAACCTGGTCATACACCTTCAGAGCTACTTGAGCCTCAGCTGTGGTTGTTGCACGACCTAAGAGGGTCGAAAGGATGAGGCTATCTTCGATTGACATGCCGGCGCCAGAGCCCTGCCCAGGAATGCGGGTTAACACTCTACTTCACGTGATACTAGAGATTCAGGTAACATACCTGCCACGGTGTAGTGGTGTGAGCAGCATCACCGATGACGCAGATTGGACCAGCCACGTAGGTAGAAGCTGGCGGATGCTCCCAGAGGTAGATGGCAGATTTCTCGGAATCACACAGAAGCTAAATGGGACTGATTTAGCTACTGTCGTTTGCTGCTTTGAATGGAAAGGAGTGCCGTCCCCAACTTACCTCCCGTATAGCTCCGTTGAGACCCGGGACGCCAGCGTCAAAGAAGTTGCTCAGCTTCTCGCTATTGACTTTGCATTGCCATCGCTCCGACCCTACGGCACCTTCATCGATCGAGCCTACAACGAACTGCACAAGCTTGCCACTTTCCAACACATTGTGCATAATGATATGCCCACCCCCAAGCCACATATACTCCCGAGCGTCCTCGACATTGACAAGCTCTTTTCCCAGACTTGCTTGAGCTTTGTCGTAGGGCTGCAAAGTCATGATGACCCAGGACCCCGTGTTTCTTGCGTGAATGGCAGCATGGTCATCCCCCAGAACGATGTTTCGAACTACACTATGCACACCATCCGCCCCAACGAGGATGTCACATTCGTGAGTCGACCCGTCGGCAAAGTGGAGAGTCAGAGGTCCATCTTCACCCGAGGTTCTGCTTACAGAAGCAAGTTTCTTCGAGACATGTAGACGCTCTTTTGGGATGTCTGCAAGAAGCTCCCGCAAGAACGCCGCCCGATGAACGATGCTGGTGAGCTGCCGCTTCTCGGCGTTGGAATCCGCCTCAGCGATCAGCGCTCCCTTGTCCGGGCCTTCACCCAGCTTGAAGCGCACGCCTAGCTGAGGCACGGCACCTGCGCGTTTGAGGCTCTCCGTCGCCGACGGGCCGATAAGATCAAGAGCCGCAAGGGCGTTACGGGCAATGCCCACGGCCGCGCCGACTTCTCTGAACTCAGCTGCTGACTCGAAGACATGAACATCCAGGTGGGCATGTTGGATCAAGGCATGAACGAGAGAGGCGCCGGCCAGGCCACCCCCGGAAATTGCGACACGAATCGGGCGAGCCATGACAGCCTCGGGTCAGATAAAGGTCCTGGACAGGAGTCAAGAAGCGGAACGGAAACAAAAAATGGGAGACGTTGGGGAAATGGCGAACGCCCTTGTGATGAGGTAGAGTGGATGCCTTGAGCTGTGATTGACAATTGCATGTATTCTTTTGACGGCCAACATGCAGCATGCAGATGAGTTAAGGCCCAACAGCAGCAGCCTCAGGGGATCTTCTCGATTACAGAACGAAACGTGGGTACTTTTAAGCCCCTGTCACCAACAAACGAGGCTGGTACCAACCAACATAACACCTCGCCAATGTATAGCCCCCACACGTTACTGACGTGTCGGACCCAGTAGTACAATATCAACATCCAAGGTGCAATGTCCGGATTACCGAAATTATCAGCCCGAACACTACATCTCGGAACAGCACCGAACTACGCCAAGGATGCCACAGAAGCTACTTCTTATGTGCGACTATAGCATAGTGGCACAATGGCAACACTCTTGGACATTCGGGGCCAACAGGAGGGGAGGGTCCCGTCACATACCACTGCACTTTCTGGCCAAGCATGACTGGAAGCCACTCTGGGGCAAACAACTTGAACTTGCGGGATCTGCCATGAATTGTTTTCTATTGCCTGGGGTTAATAAAGCCGGCAGTGTTACTTCAACCGGTCCCTAGCAACGATGGGGACGCATCCATCAGTCATGTTCCAGCAACGCCTGGTACGATGGGCAGTGCCAGCAAAGCTAGAGTTTAGTTCTTTGACCAGTTGGGGGCACAGGACAGCTTTATGAGTTTTAAGGTGAAAAAAATGATTTCAGTCTATACAATATTTAAAACCTGCAATGTGAGAAGAAATCGTCCTATTAGCTTGTCTCGGATTACTTGCCCTACCTAGGTATGTATTATGTCGTTGCTAGTATGGACTATCATCACCTTTTCGCAAAGGCTTTCACAAAATCAGAGAAAGACTTTCCATGACGTTCTGGAGCAGCTAGGATAAATGCAAGGTCTGTTGCCTACCCCACGCGTATTTAAGTAGATCTATACTTCCTAAACTAACCAAAAACGATCATCTTCGCGGCGGAAGAGGGCCGCAAAAGCTCCGCCAGCAATCACAGCACTTCCACCGATTATCCGGCCCACACCGACCCGTTCAAAACACCGGGGGTGCTCATCGTCAATGCGAACCTCCAACTCGATCACGAACAGCACTGCATTTATATCTACCTTTACGATGGACCCATTCTTCCAAACTGGGATCCCATTCGCGCGGCTTAATGGAATCCCGTAGATAGGCCTCCGTCTACTGTCAGCGACGCAAGGACCCGATTCAGTATTTTCCACCCGCAGATTGGGATCATCAAAAGACGCCCATCCAATGGCTGCGTCACTATCGTAGCCGGGCTGTGCTACTCGGTGCCATTTTTCATCCACGTAAAGGTTATCCTTGGACGGCCGCTTTGATGTAGTCTGGTCGTCTGTGTCGGCGCCGATCAGATGATTTGCGGTGAGCTGTGCAGCTCTGTAAGGGGTGTCGTCCCCCCCAGGCCACGTCTTCTCGAGAACGAAGTCGTTGAACAGCTGACCCTTGATACCGAGTGCTATGAAGCGATTGGTAATACCGAAATCATTCCATGGCGCGGTAGGTTCACTCGTCCACAGTGCGCTGATGGGTGCCGGATTCTCAAGTCGAAGTTGGCCGGTGGTCTGGTCTACAGCGTCGCTGACACGGAGCACCCATCGCATCTCGAAGCATTCCTGCGCGTTTCGGGGCCATTGAGTGTGCCATCTCACTGCCGCAGGTTCGATCTTGCAGGTACCAGTCCCCTTCTCGTCCCCCTCCATCCGGCCAAGCGATGCCCATGTCCAGGATGGGAATCCAAGTACTCGTGCAAAAGATCCCCTGCCCTGGTCTACAGGTTCCCAACATAGGCCTCGTGCCAAATTGTCCCACCACAGTCCACAGTAGTACTCCATGGGTCCAGTTGAGTCCAATGCCCACTTAAACGCAGACCCAAACGCGGATGCGACTCCAGCCAGGGCAATAAGGCGGTCGCTTGCCACGTTGGTCAGGTTCATGCCAGAGTACGACTCCACCACACGGATCCTGTAACAGCAAGTCAGCAATTAAATCTTTCTTCAGCTGCCCCATCCAAGAATGAATGCAAGCATATCACCTGATAAATGGACTAGTACATGACCACAGTCGGTTGCAGAACTCGGCTTCGAACTCTGTGACTTGATCGAAAATGGTTTGCAGGAAGAGACGTGGCCGACACGTCAAATGGAGGACGTGTCTTTCTCCCGAACCGATTGAGTCAAATCGGACCAGCTTACCAGCTTTTGCGGATGTCGGAGAGTATAGCGAGGCTGAGGTCGAGCGCACTCTTGTAGGACATGTCGGCAGCCCAATGCCAATCCTTCTCCACTGGAATGGTGGAGAGGGCGGACAGCGGCGGATCTTCAGAGCAGACGAGGAACACGCCGCCGGTCTCAGAGAAGGCGACAATCCTGGAGCTAAGCAGCCACTCCTGAACCACCCAGCCGCGTGAGAGGAGCTCGCTTTCGGTTATGGCCCTCCTGTAGATGTCGCGAAGGTGCAAACCATCCATGCTCTGGATCGAAAGGCCAGCGGGGTGCTGTCCAGCATCGTCGGTGTACGGAAGATGTATTACGGAGGGCAACACTTCTGGGGCAGCAGGAAAATATAAGCCCTCCGGTGAGTGTGCTGCAATTGTAAGCCATGCGTCTTGGTAGTACCTGGCCATATTGGTAGCCTCCCGCTTCCAGTCCTCATCATCGTCCTGTATGATGCACAATGAGTCGATCCAGATATATTTGATGCCCAGCCGCGAGGCTAGCTGCGCCTACAGAGATTAGAGTCAGCTAGAAATCCATGCGGATTTCCCTTTCCAGGCAGTCGAGAAGATATCTGAAAGATGCTTACCGCCTCCTGAAACACCTTGGTGACTTCGTGGGGGTACATGGTCGGAAAATTGTTGGAATCCGTGCGTAAGCGCTCGCGATAGTTACTCCGGAGGGTCTTCACCCTCTCCGTGTCCTGCACCCAGCGGTGGCTCAGGATTACGTATCTGCCCATCTCGCCCTCCGTGTCGCGCAAACAAAACCAGCACTGACCGTCGTCGATAGTCTCGATGATCTGAAGGCACCGGCTTGGGAGCAATACCCACTCCAGATGGCCCTCCTCCAGCTCCAAGGGCGGGCTTAACTCATCATCGTCCACTTCTTCCAGGTCAGTGCGGACGTACTCTCCGCGCATCATTTGATCGTAACGGACATTGCGTTTCCGGCGCTTATATAGGGGCTTCCAGCATTCATGTGTATCGTGACAGTGTTGGCGCCAGTCTTGGATGGTGGCCGCGAGGCCATCGAGTGACTGTGAGGTGCTCTGAAAGAGCTTGCCTCTAAATGGGAACGAAGAATGCTTTTCAGAGCCGGACACCGGAGAAGACTCTTGCATGCCAGGTCCAGGCGAGATATTGAACGGGACTCTCCGCTCCGGGTTGCCACGCTTCGACCCCGTCACGGCGATCCAGATGCATGTGATGTTGTTGCTACCGCACTCGTCCTCTGTGACAAAGAAGGTGATCCAACCATCCCGCTCCCGATTCTTCCTCTCAGCCCTGGGGCCGAGGAAGCGTGCGACAGTCTGGGACTTTGCCGTCATCTTCTGCACTTTGGAGAGGGCTTTATCAAAGAATTTGTCATTACGGCCTTCCTCGTTTCGGCCGACCAGTCTCAAGATGTCCACCAGCATGCAGCAGAACGCGCACCCTGTTTCTGCAGCAGAGTCGATAACATCAACAACTAGCCATGGGCGCCATGGGCTTCTCTCCGTGGAGTTGAGGACAAGCCGACTGTCGAAGTGGGCACACCGTTCGCAAAGGTGAGAACCATCCTGCGGGTCATCCATGGTCTCCAGAGTCCTGGCAGCGCCAGCCAAGACCAAAATCACAGGGCATGCAGGGACAGGAAAAGAATGAGCTCAAGCTGATATGTTTGGACCCCCCAACCGGAGTGGAAGTGCAATCAAGACGTAGGCAGTAGCATCACACGGAAAAGTTCAAAGGTCCATCAATCGTTAGCCCAGCGTGGATTCATGTACCCCGCCCACTTGTATCCTATAGGTCAGCCGAGTGCCCAGGTGAATCCTATCCATGGATCCTACGTGACGCTTAAGTCAGCGTACCATCCATCCACATCTCCACTAGCACCAACACACAGAAGTTATCTACATCCTTGTACCCGTGGGCCTAGGCTTCAACTTACCCACTGCTGGCGCAAGGGCGTAGGGGGGGGGGGGCAGGGAAGGCTTGCTCTCCGGGTAATCAGAACAGCTCAAACACATACCCATTCCATAATAGTGTAAACACAGCAAGCACCCAAGTTAGCCTGTTTATTAGGCACTCATTTGCAGTCGCAGTTGAGCAGCCCAATCCAGCAACAACACACTAACTACATCCAACCACAATCTACATGAGTATAGCATTCTATATAAATCTCGAATATGAATGAAAGACTTTATTAAGGTCAGGACTTAGAGATTAAAGATGAGAACGGATATTCGCACCTGCAAAAACGGATGGAACACCCGCTCTTAAAATAAGTATATAATTTAATTACTAACCTAATTTAAATAAATAATATATAATATATATATATTAAATATCCTCAAAACTCTCATTTTACATCATTATAAAATTTAACTTTATAATAATTATTGTTAAATTTATATTTTATAAATAGTGGTAAATTTTAAATTTTATTAAAAAAGGGTTATATTATAACTTTTCTTTTAACTTTAAATGAGATTTTTTTCGAAGTATAAACATTAGTATTAGAATATACTGCAGAAAATAAGGTATTTAAATACATTTTTTTTATTTTTATAACTTTATTAAAAACTAAATTATAATTTAATAAACTAATAATTATTTATTAATTAAAAATTTAAATATAAATATAAATATAATTTTTAATAACTTTAATTTTATATACTTAAATATATATAAAATAGACTTAAGATTAAATAATATTATATATAAGTATATATTAATATATAATTTTAAAAAATTTAAAAAAGGTATAAGCGGGTGTTTCATCCGTTTTTGCAGGTGCGAATATCCGTTCTCTTAAAGATTTATTTACAATATCCTACTCTGGGGGGTATGGGTACGGATATGAGAGTGCGATACTATGGGCCACTCGCTGTACACGCCTAACTACAGGACAATAAGAACTCATCTACCTACCCATAGCTATCTCTAGGCATTCATAAGCACCATGCCGTGACTATAAGTATATACACAACGAGCTCCATATAAGTGCGCTGTCTTTATATAGGGTGAAATACTAGTACTAGTAGTTGGCTTCCTTCACGTACGGAGGTATGTGTAGAGAGAAACAGGGTGAGTGAGGAGTTGTGTATTGGTGATATTTGTGTGACCGCAGGAGGGCTCGAAACCACTGCCTACGGCTGACTAAGTTTATCGCCATACGCACAGTGTGTATCAACTCACATTGTCCTTGCTGCTAGACGACGTGATACAAGACTTAGCCCGTCTCGGCTGATTGGCGTCGGGCCTCGCATAAGCCTACCCGAGCGAAGGAGTCGCGCTTGTGGGGCTCAAGCTCCGACTTCAACGCGCCGACCAAGCGACACATCCCGCCACACAGAGCCTACTCACACCGTCGTTAACCCTGTCTCTGCTGGACACACACCTCAATCACGCAGCATACGAGTGTTGTATACTCAGTATCGGAAAAGAAGAGACGCGCTGGCTCTCGGGCGACACCCATGGTCCCGATATCCGACCTCCGCTCTGAGACCCTCGCTATGGCGGACACCTCTCAGACGTCCCCTGCTGCTGTACCTGCAGTGCCGTTCCCTCACATCCGCAGCTGCGAGCTCTGCCGCCAGCGCAAGGTGAAATGTGACCGTCAGACCCCCTGCTCGCACTGTGCTCGGGCAGGCCAGACGTGCTCGTATCCAGCCGGGCCGGGGAGGGCACCAAAGAGGTCACGCCGGGCCGAGAATGCGCAGCTGATGGACAAGCTGAGCC
The DNA here is from genome assembly GCA_036986855.1 of Diaporthe destruens. Taxonomy (NCBI): domain Eukaryota; kingdom Fungi; phylum Ascomycota; class Sordariomycetes; order Diaporthales; family Diaporthaceae; genus Diaporthe; species Diaporthe destruens. The sequence goes on from BTXE01000006.1 coordinate 2,920,821, forward strand.
GGCTTGAGCATATAATCAAGAGACTGGCATCTGAGGGGAGAGAAAATACCGATGCTCACGCTGCAGCGGGTGGTCATCTTGAGAACAAGGATGAGGACCCCTCACAGCGGTCTGCTAACTCGGAGGGGGACGACAAACGATCATCGCTCACACCGTCTAGCAGGTCGGCTCCAGTTCAGACGCAGAGTAGCTCATCGCTTGATGTCCAATTTGGCAGGCTGGTTGTCAATGACTCAATGAGCTACTATGTTGGGAACGTTCTTTGGGCAAATTTGGCAAACGAGGTATGACCGTGGGGATGTCCTAACTTTGCCAGTAGACTGATGTGTGCCGCAGATCGATGGCATCCGCGACATGGTGCAGGAGGCCGAAGACGATGATAGTGGTGATGATGTTGCCGACTTAGAGCCCGTACCGCCAGACTCAGATAGTGCGCTACCAGGCTCCAATGCGGTCCTGTTTGGCTTTCGTTCACTTGCGTATTCCTTACGCTCATTTCACCCCGCTCTTCCGCAAGCTGTCAACTTGTTCGCTGTATTTACGGAGCATGTTTCGCCAGTCATCCGTCTGTTCCACATACCGACACTGTCCAGTTCATATTGGGAGTGGATCGCTTCTCTCGACTTCTTAGACAAGAACACGGAGGCTCTTCTGTTTGCGATATACTACTCGAGCTGCATCAGTCTCCCTGAGGATCAGTGCCTCTCCATCTTGGGCCTAACACGACGGGCAGCAACCGAAAAATACCGCTTCGCTGTGGAGCAAGCCCTCGCTCGCGCCGACCTCCTCAACACGCATAGCATGGTCCTCCTCCAAGCAGCCGTCCTCTTTCTATCAGCCCTCCGGAACCAAGATGACTCGCGCACCACCTGGTCACTTACAGCTCTGGTCTTCTATGTGGCCCAGAGTATGGGGCTCCACCGCGACGGCACCGTCTTCGGACTGAAGCCATTCGAGACCGAGCTCCGTCGGCGACTCTGGTGGTACATCTGCGTGCTGGACGGGCACTCTTCCAAGTACCAGGAGCATGAGGCGAACCTTCATCAGTTCTTCGCGGACACTAAGCTTCCACTAAATATAAATGACAGCGACCTTCATCCCGATATGACGGAGCCCCCTCATGAGGTAGATGGCTGGACCGAAATGACATTTTGCATGGTTAGATGCGAGGCTCTCAACACAGCTTTCAGCACCAGACTGATTGGCCCCGGCTTACAGAGGGGCCCGTGGAGGGGTGAAGGGGGCAACAACCCTGCTGAGATCACGGTCGATGAGCGGAAGGCGATAGTTGAGAGCTTTGTTGAGAGACTCACTCACAGGTATCTGCGTCACTGTGACTCCTCGGAGCCTGGCGCGCTGCTGTCGGCCATGGTAATCAAGCTCATATTCGCGCGCTTCTGGCTCCTCGTCTACCGCCCCCAGCCGGGACCCAAGAGCAACGACTCAAACACCCGTAGGAGTCCAACACCGGGGACCGCTCATGGCGGCGGCAGCAGCAGCAACATCACCACCCCGTCCAACCCGGACCCCAAAGCAAATCCACCGATCGACCCAGAGATCAGGGACAAGCTCTTCACATCCTCAATAGAGGTCATAGAGCTCTCCACCAGCATCCTCACGCACCCACATCTCGTCAAGTGGGCCTGGTACTCCAAGACCTATGTCCAGTGGCACGCCATCGGTTACGTCCTGGCCGAGATCTGCTGCCGCCCTGCGTCAGCCGAGTGTGACCGCGCATGGAACGCCGTCGTGGGCGTATATGAGTCTGGAATACTGAGTGTCAATGAGCCGAGGGGTACAGTGTGGAAGCCTATACGGAGACTCATGGCGAAGGCGAGATATGTTCGAGAGGCTCAGGGGCGCCCGAGTCCCTCGCGCGGCAGTGCTGCGGTGAATGAATCACCAGGTGGTGATAGCAAGGGACTTCCGCAACAAGGACCGCCTGATCACACTGCCTTCTCCTCCACGACATTTGGCTCGGGTCTGGATCCTGCAGACGTACAAGCTGGCATTGGCTCATCCTTTTCAGGGTCTGCAGACTACTTGATGAACATGCTTGACATCCCAGGCGACATGAGCACGGATGACTTCACAAATTTGGGCTTTATTGAGGGTACGAGTGGCTTCTCTCTCGACATGATGGGTGCTGGCTCTGCTATGGATGGATGGGATGGTCGTATGTGGTGACTTTCACCATATAGAAACTGACCCATGACCATATTCAAAAACAGCCTGAGCACCCTCCATCTCACGTTCCAAGCCATCATGGTAAACACTGTGATACTACCCTAGTGTAGTTCCCAACATCCATACACCCCCATGTAGTCCGATTCTCCTGATGTCGCCAGTCCTCGTGATCACCACCCCAAAAGCAAAACCTTTAATAGCATCGCGTCTCCGCCTTCACGTTTTCGCCGGTGGCGCACTAAGTTGTCCCTTAGTTCGGAAAGTCTGCCCAGATTCGTGGGTATTGGGCGTGAATTCTTGCATGCTTGCACACGCCCTACGTGCACTCAATTTTCTTTTGGACGGCGGTGCGTTCCAGGTGCCGTGGTCAAGTGATTCTCAACGGATCAACATTAAACTCTGCGAATAAATGCCTAGCTTCCCTAGATCCAAAAACATTATAACATCTAGCTTTGTTTCAAATTTACTAAGGCATAGACTTCTCAGACTTGCCAGATATGATGGTCATACTAGGCACTACTAATAGCGGCCCATCACATAGTCCTGGTTTGCGAAATGCACTAAAACCACCTCGATCACAACTTGGCGCCAGATGGGCCGCGCCGGCGAGTTGCGAGTCCACATGGCATGTGTAGCCACAGAAACTACGAAAAAGCTTCAAAATTCCTACCATGTGGCGTGGCATGCTTTGAAAAGGAAGCCACATCCCTCAATCATTCTTTTCATCCACGGCAACAACACCACCTTGAAACAAATTATACTGGGACTTCAACTGAAACCACACGATGGAAAGAATATTTGATATTACATTAGACCTATATCTAATGGAATGTTACCCTCACACTGGTCTGCGACGGCGTCCATTCATGTGGCACCGTACTGCTCAGCAACCACTGACCCAGGTTACGCACGAACTTTCCAATCTTTGCGATCGAGCAGAGAGCGCTACACTGCGGCTGGCGAAACTTGAGCAAGAAGACAAACAAGAACTAGAACGGCGAAATCGACCTTGGTGGAAAACTTTCTGGACGCAGCCAACTACCTTTCTCACAGAGACCATCAGTCCAGATTCGCGGCCGTCAAGTCGGCCAAAACCGTGCCCCTAGTTGGATACAAGCTTTCGGAAGCTTCGCGACGGGGTGGAAGCTAAGGAACACTAGGAGGGCCGAATTGCAAAAGTTGGAAATTTCTCAAAATATCACAACCAAAAGTTATTTCAGTCCTGCTTGAGGCGCAAATTTTCTCTTCCCATTGGACATTCAGCTTCTCTAACAACCCCCAAGACCCCCCTCACGTCCTTCTTTACAAACAAAGCTCTTCGTACGACTCGGACGGTCTTCAGTGAAAATTACCAATTAGAAGGCTCGCACAATACTCTGACTATTTTAAGCCACCTTTCAGAAAGCTTTGCAGTCACAGGCCATCACCCAACCACATACACACAAGCCATGGCCCAAATTCCGTCACGAGAGCCCTCACCAGGCCCATCTACTCCATCGAGACCCGACTCTGACTCGGGAATGCAAGAGGAGCACCAGCCCAGGAGAGAACCTCTATACAGCAACTTTAAGAAGCACCTCAACGAGCAGCAGAAACACTGGCTGCTCACCCGGGACATCGAGCTCGCTCGGCCACTGCGGCGCCGGTATATCGCATACGAAGCGGACCTCATGGTGCAAATCAGGGAGACCGAGGACGAACAGGCGCGCACCTATAACCGACGATGGAGAGAGATGCGCGGGGCCACGGGCCCCAGCAAGGTGGCGTGGGAGCTGTACAAATTCAAGGTCAGGCTCTGGGCGAGGTGGAACCACTACCAGCTGCACGACAGATGGAAGCATGCCCAGCTGGAGGCAAAGAGGAAGGAGCTGGTTGAACACTATGTGCGAGCGCAGACATCGCGCCGTGGAATCCTGCTCGAGGAGCTCGTGTCCTTTGCTGATGAGCAGCCCTTGGACGATAGAGACCAGGTTGGCCTGGTGAAAGATGGCATCGTCAGCCATATTTTGGCGCGGTCTGACATCCTCTTTCCAATCTCACGGGCGCTGGATCTGGGGACCCAGAATACTTGGAAGGAGAAGCGAGGGTGGAAGGCGCTGAATCCATTTACTGTTTCGGACGATGCGTAATCTCATCATTGATCGGATCTTTAGTGGCAGTCATCAATCTGGCGGCTCTGAGTTATCCTAGTATGGTGTTCTGCGTTTTCAAGTTTGAATTTCGGACGTGTTCATCAGAGGGCTTCATGGCCAGCGTGTCCTCTGGTAACACCGGCCGCTTAGGACACCCTGCCGCTGTCTATAATAATTAGGTTGGAAGTTCAATACACAACTCTTTTTATAATTTTGAAGTTTTACCTACACCGTCATCTATCGGCAAAATGCGCCTTGTCATCCATCGAGCTTCTTTGCTGCACAGAAAGACGGTGGCAGACACATGATCGTCAGTCAACAAGTACCCGCACATATCTAGCATACAGGTCTCACCGTGACCAACATCCCATACAGTGTTTTCCTTGCCCAGGAAGTTGTGCCTCCAACTTAGGAATCTCTCCTCCCTCCTCTCTTCCAACATCTCACTATCATTCCTCCTCTCCTCCGACATCCTACCATCACACCTCCTTCCCTCCAACGTCCTACTACCACGCCTCCTCTCCTCCAACATCCCACTATCATTCCTCCTCTCCTCCGACATCCTACCATCACACCTCCTTTCCTCCAACGTCCTACTACCACGCCTCCTCTCCTCTCACATCCTACCACTACGACTCCTCACCATACGATATATATATATATATATATATATAATTGAATAAATATTATAATTTTTATTTGAATATTTAATTAATTTTAAAAAGTATTAAAAATAAAAATGATTATAATATTCTACTTTTAAACTTTTTATAATTAATTTTAAAAACTTATAATAAATGTATTTTTATTCAAAATTATATTCTTATTATTAATAATATAATAAGAAATAATAAAAATAAAAAAAAAGAGAGGATGTAAAGTCCTTTATAATAAAATTATAAGAATTTATATAAAATAATAAAATATTTTATATATAATTTTAAAATAATTAAATAATTAATTTAATAGAAGGATAGTTATATAATATAATAATATAATATATTTAATTAACGTTAAAATAAAATAAATAAAATATTAAAAAAAGTTTTTAATATTATAAAAAATTAAACTTTTAAAAATAAAATAATAAAAATATAAAATATAATTATTATTTTATTTAAAAGTTTATATTTTAAAATATTTTTTATTTATTATATAAATATTTTATAAAATTTAAAATATGTTTCAATTTAACCTTTTATTAGGAATATATAGGGAATGATAACCTAAATGTGTTATAAGGTTTTGATCATTGTAAAATTTTGGTACGTTACTGTGCTACTTGAGTAAGCAGCTGAAACGCATGAGTTGAAGGCACCACATACATTTTATATGTATGCGGCATTAAAAAACAAAACCACATCCCAGTCCCGCCCACATCTTGATTCACGAGTCACGAGCTAGCCAGTGGTCAAACCATTCCACGATGCCCCGTAAGCTTTGTTCCCTGACCCATTCTGCAACATCGTCAGTCATATACTTCTGTAAATAAAACCGGCAATCTGACGGGGAACACTTGATTATGAGGCACTTACTCTCATAAGGATCATCCTGCTTGCTGCGCAACGCGAATCCGTGCTCGACTCCCGTGAAGACCTGCAGATGATAAGGCCTCTTGTCGGCGATGAGTATGTCCACCGCCTTTCGCCGAGATTCAGCGCCGAAAGTAACGTCGGAATCCGCACAGGAGAGGAACAATGGTCCTTGTTTAGAAGTGTCAATAAGGTTTCACGTGGTTTGGGGCAAATTGTCTCACTCCTGATACTTGTAAAGTGATTGTCTGTTAAGAAGGCTGGGTGGGCGAAGGCTCCAACGCTGGCGATGCCACCTTCGGCGAGCTGGTCGCACACATACGGCGCACCAAAGCAATATCTGAACAGTCAGCTGCGTTACACAACACGAAAGAAGAATCCCCGACTGGGTACTCACCCAACGCTTGCATATTTTGTTCCGGCCTTCCCGTACTTGCTCTTGACTGCATCCACCCATTTCGGGACGGCCTCATTTGCAAACTCCTGGTGTTTCGTCATCCACGCGTAGAAGTCGAACCCTGGATCTGTCGTCGTGTCGTTGGGGTCCTTGCGGTGCTTCCACACCGCATCGCCTCTGAAGTAGTCAACACCAATGGTGAGATACCCAGCGTTGGCGAAGCAATCCATGATAAGCAGCCCATTCTTGAAAAGTGCCCAGATATCAGGATAGTAGAGAACAATGTTCCCATTTGCCTTTCCTGCAGGTGGATGGACGACGTAGGTGTCTAACCCATCGATCGTCTCGTGTGCTCCGCGCGGCTCGCCATTGTGCAGGTGCCCTTTGATGCAGCAGTCGCCGGGCGGCTTGGCCAGGTAGTTTCCCTGAGCGTCCTGGTTCGCCATTGTCCCTGGAATCTTCGGATGCTAATAATTGGAATCGGTCTGCCGCAATCTCATGTCATCGGCATTCAGTTGTAGCTGTGGAGGACTCAACTCTTAAGAAGCTGTTCGTACCCCTCAATGGCGAGAGTCGTTCCGCGAGTCGTTCCGGCAGTCGTTCCGAGAGTCATTCCGAGGTTAGAATGCACGGCCGCGGGATCTTTCGCAGTTAAAGCTTAACAACGTGCGGAGAAGCCGGGAATTATATACCAGGATCATGGTGTAGAGATCCCGCTATCGATATTAGCGGTGCACGTTTGACGCGTCAAGACTTGGTTGAAGGACTGCCCACGACTTTATCAGAGTACAGAGGTAGCTACAGGCTACTTGTACTCTTGAACTTCCTCTAAGCGAAAACTAAACCAACTGCCTCAACAGGACCATAGACAACGTAGGTTTCCTAATTGAGTAAAGATGGACGTATCGGAGGTATGGTTCCTACCAAGTTCTCATGTTAAGATGATTGATAACTACCGAGGTAGTGCGGCGAACTTCGAGGCGTAAAGCCTGAGCTTCCATTTGCATGAAGAACGCTGAACTTTATCTGTTATGTGGGCTACTCGAACAGATCAGTCCAACCCTAGACGCTCGTGGAGCCGAAGTACCTAGGTATTGAGGATCACGATCAAAAGTCTAGCGCTGTGCCTCATAAACTTCGAGTGGTTTTGTATTATCGGACCACGTCAACTGGAAGTAATTACAGGAGCTCGGATCGCTTATCCTTTTGGTATGAAGTATTAATGATAGGCTTTCCCCTCTGATCACTGCTGGGTGTGTGCGGAAGTGGTTTTGTTTTTTAATGCCGCATACATATAAAATGTATGTGGTGCCTTCATACAGTGATAAACGCTCCAGACGTGTGTGCGGAAGAAGCTCAATTATTGATTTGGTTTCCCACATCCCTGGGAAAGTGGCAAAGAAAGATGACCCAAGCTGTCCCAGGTAAATGGTCGAAGTGACTCGGAGGTCAAGCCAAGTTTCAACATGTACACATGTGCGGTCATTGGTGTCTGGTGAGGAAGTGAGGTATTAATATGGGGAGTGGAGCAATGCAATGTTGATGCAAGGCCTTTTCAATACAGGGGTAAATGTCCATGATGGTATCTGATAGAATGCTTCATATATGCATCCCGGTGAGTATTTGGGGCGCAACATGAGGTGAAGCCGGGAAAGGCTTGCCGAGACTCCAACCGCCAATGCCTATTCTTTTCCAGAAAACAAGTTAGATTCTTTAAATTGTGCGAATATCTGAGATTCACGAAGGCAGACCAGTCCTCACAGGGTATTCAAAACTGTTCCATTAAAGGTGGATACGCGAAAGCTCGTAGCAGCCCTGCTTGCAATGAAACATGTCCGCAATAGGATTGTCTGTGAACGAAGGGTCATAAGCTCGCGGCACCGTGATATTGGGACCAACGATGCGCGAAATCATCGCCTTGGTGCACGACCGTATGCAATCTTGAGGGAATGAGTGCTTAGCAACCAGGTTGGTAGCGAAAGCTGATGTGAAGAAGATAATGATTGTCGCCTTCATTTTTGGTGTTCTTGGTGCTCTGTCATAGGGGTTGGGCGTTCAATTTTAGGTTCACGTATTACCCTAGGGTAGTCGAAGTCTTGTGCCTCTAAATTCCGAGCGGGATCCTCTGTTTGGGATTGGCAGAGGCCCATGATATATGGCAATTCACATGCATTGTGACTTGTGCAGGGATGCCATACGGAGTGATGCCTGCGTGGAGTCCCACTTAGAACAAAGAGCTCGCAGGTTTTGAAACGTCAGAAAAACATTGAAAGCAAGCCTGCAGGAGCACTGATGGCTCAAAATGATGTGGCAGTTTCGATTTGATACTGGGTACAACTCAGATTTTTTAATCAGCGTGTGGATTTCCTGAATGGCATGTCAGGCTGTTTCATCTTGAAGTCGCAAGCATGTTGTTGCTGTTGCCTCAAACGTAATAGTGGCTCGACTCCAATCCATGAACATTGGAATTCTGGCAGAATTCTAGGAAAAGAACCTGTGTTATTGTGGCCCGTTACGGTGACCGTGGTGCAAAGTTCTGCCTGTTCGAATACCTGGTATCCTTTCTATTCCGTACACGTCGGAGCCCATAACCTTCTTGAGTACACATTTGATCTCCAGCTAAAGCTGCGAAGCCACCACCTCCCATTCGATTCAGTAACATGACTTGCAAGCAGCCCGTAAAATCCCCGTGTCTCCTCATTTGAAGTATACGGCCTCGGGTTTGTGCACACAGATCTTGCCAGACTTGTTGCTCTTCAACACAAGCCGCGGGTCATCCTCGCTGGCCTTGACGTTTTTCCCATCTACCTCCTTCTCCTCCCGCAGGATCTCGACCACCTCGCCATCCACAAATCCTGGTAGCGCCTTCCACTCAACCTGCTGGCCCACCTCCGGCAGCCTCTCAGCTGAGCCCTGCGTTTCAGGGTCTCGCGGCTCATCATGCTTCGAGCCGACCTTGCCCTCAGCTTCAGCGCCATTTGTTTCCGGTTGGTCGGCTTCGCCAGTCTCGTCCACTGACTCCTTCTGTTTCTTGCTTGGTGTTGCCTCATGATTATCTTCGTTCTCGCGTTTCGTCCCGCGTGGTTGGTCTTTGTCATCGTCGTCGTCATCCTCGACGGAGACCTCGCTCTCGATGTCTTCGTTTAAATCTTCTCCTGAGTCGTAAACTTCATCGACCTCGAGCTGTTGGTCCTCATCCACTTCTGCCGGTTCCTCGTTGCCCACTTCATCGTCTTCCAAGACCTCTTTCACGTCTTCGGGGTCCGGCTCGTGAGCTTCGCCAGTAGATTGACCCTCGTCTCCTGCTTCGTCGGGGACGAATTCCTCATCTTGGGCTGCGTCGTGATCGTCAGCGACACCTTTGCCCTTGACCTCCGAGTCGGACATTGCAGATGCTTTTGAATTTTTTTTTTTCGGGTCCCTCGCAGCAATGCGATGAGTGATGAAATTTGATGCCTCGCCGGATCGTGATGGGATCCTATTCATGCGCATGGGACCGGAGGCCAGAGCATGGGGAATGGGAGCTGGCGCTCTGTTCTACATATTAGCTGCCGAGCTCAGGTGCTTGACGTCAATTCGCAACCAAAGGCCCCTGAGTAGTTCCGCTCTCAGAATAGCTCTTGTGAAAGCTCCCATGCGTCATTGCCGAGGCGCTGGGGTCGGGGACCCCAAGCACGCCGACTAGGTGACTAGCTTCAAGCTATTGTGCAGCAATGGCAGGGCACGGGCGACGCGGTCATCAGCTTTGGACTAGGTCTCCCGGATTTGTGCAGCCGGTCTGCACATTGATCAAGCGCCAAGCCTGCCGCCTTCGCATTTGCAATTAGCCGAGTAAAAGCTGTAACAGTAGGTATGTTGGAGACATTTCTTGAGGAATCGGGCACCTGGTACGTGGAATCCCATGGCTTGTGCAGTAGACTTTCTCAGTATCATGTCCATGTCGCGGGCCAAATCGTGGTTCATCGCATATTCGACAGCGCGGCGAGAGTAGCTGGGTGTGATTTGTCCTGGCCCCCTAAATGCTATTGTTGGTCTGTGGGGTTCCTGCGGATGACATGACGATACGGCAGAGCGATGGGATAAAAAGAGACCAGGAATTCTCACTGCAATACTCAGGTAGTGGAGAGCACACCCGAGCCCGATACTTAAGGAGGACAACCTCCTATGGGACAACCTCCTGTGGGACAACCTCCTATGGGACAACCTCCTATGGGACAATTGCTAATAGGATGACCTCCTTTAACACAACTGGTTAAGTGTTTAACCTATGAACTTTTGTCTCTAAGCTACTCTATGTTTTATTCATCTTTTACTTACTACACCTACTTACCTAAATAGGCACTTGAGTAGTTAGTGTATGCTCTTCATTTCTCCGGTGCAAATCTCTGATCTCATAAAGCAGTTGCCAGATACTTAACGTAAGACGGCTGAACCGGTGCCGGCATTACGCATGGAATGTCCTCGCAGCAGCGTCGCAGTCAAGGACCAGGATCTCAGGATGCGGCGATAATCTGTTCAAATCTGTGTGGTGAAATTTATTGGTTTAGACGCCAGTTTTGTGAGTGGTCATTTCAACACTAGACCTCTGTTCGAGAGCGAGGGACAAACTCGGGATGGGAGAGGAGCCGACGCCGGCTACACTGGTTCTTGCATTTCCCGCACGAGAGATCAAAGATTCACACTCACAAACATCGAGGACCCCGAAGTCCATAGGAAAACCTCCCGTAGGACAACCTCATATAAGATATAAGACTACGTCTTAATCTAAGAAAATTAGTCTCTAATATATCCTATATTTTTCTTACCTGTCATTTACTACATGCACATGTGTATCCAGGTCTCCTATAAGTTGGTAGGTAAGTAGCCTTATATGTGTGTACCCCCAACTCCTTTGTGTGTGCGAATCTCTGATCTCTTTTCGGAGAAGTCCACCTTGAGCATATTGATATCAATGTTGGCGTGATGATAGTGGAAGATTCACATGTACGTAAATGACATTTTTTTTTCTCCCCTTCTCTCTGGAGCCGTCGTGAGCTCCTCTGGAAGCGGCCTCGGGGTACACCGCAACCAAACGGCGCCAGCACTTTTAACAGGGAAACCATGTTGGTGCGGGTATGATGTGGTGATGCTCAGGTTCACAGCGGCTGCCCCATCTGAAGTACAATCCTCTAATAAAGTTATCAGATCGAGCTAAACAGCCCCCTTGTTGAGAATTGTGGAAGCTCTAGCCAGGACGGGCAGCTCCTGACGACGCCCAGACACGGGAGGCCGGGGCGGATCCGAAAGCGAGGAGCCGGTGGAGCAAAATGCCGACCTCGGGAATCACCTCATCCGAGCCTCTGAATCCCCCGATTATCGGCAGTCGGCCGACTCTCGACTTTTCCGCCGTCCCTGACTTATCACAAGCAACAAATACGGTCTACAAATGGCATTCCCAGTATTCGCAGGTGACTGATTGAACCACCATGAACCAACAGGAAGCGGATGGTGGCAAGGGGGTGGACGAGATCACTCGAGCCGATAATATGTCCGCCGGATCGGTCGACACCGCCATCAATACGACCGGTGCAGGTAGCATCGAGGCCGCACCCGGCCCCCGAGACGCACAACGTCCGAGCACCACCACCACGCCAGCAGCCATGAATGTCGCATCAGCCAAGTCCACGCCAGGCCACCACCTGCTGGACGGAGCCGACGACAATGACGCGGCCGTCATCCCCGACAGCGTCCCCCGGTCCCTGGGGCTCAGGCTGTACGTGTCCCACTTCCTGTCGACGTGGAACTCGCGCGTCTTCGAGTTCGGCGCCGCCCTGTTCCTGACGTCCATCTTCCCCGGGACCCTCCTGCCCGTCTCCATCTACTCGCTCGTCCGGAACGCCGGCTACATCATCTTTGCGCAGCCGGTGGGCAACTGGATCAACAAGGGGAACCGGCTCAGCCTCATCCGGGCGAGCATCATTGGCCAGAGGGTCCCTGTTGCTGCGAGCTGCGCCCTGCTGCTTGTGCTCTTGTTGAAGAAGGACGAGCTTGGGTCTAGGAAGAACAGTGGCGTGTTTGCTGTCATTATCTTTCTGGCCGTGTTGGAAAAGCTTTCGGCAACTATGAATTTGATCTCTGTGGAGAGGGACTGGGTAGGCTGCCTTGAGTCCTATTTATATCTGCCCCGTGTTTACTGGAGTGAAACAGGTTGTGGTTATTACGGAGAATAACGAGGTTGCCCGTCGAAGTGAGCACCCACCGTCCTATCCAGGCCGAAAAGCTTGTGATTTTGACATTGCACAGAAATGAACGCTCGCATGCGCCGAATCGACCTTTTCTGTAAGCTGATGGGACCATTGACCGTGTCTCTTGTCGCGATAGCCTCCACGGAGATTGCTATCTGGACGACCCTCGGCATGAACATGGCCTCCGTCGTCATCGAATATGTCGCCATTGAGCAGGTCTACAGACGCGTCTCCGGCCTCAAGCGGATCTCCCAAGCTGTTCCTTCCTCGGACCGTAGGAACTCAGCTGCTTCGACCCAGACCACAGAGGCATACCACAGGAGTCGCCTGCAGTCCGTGAAGCCCAGAGTGCTGCACAGCATCCGGGGCATCCTCCCCATCGAGTCCCTCCCGTTCTACTTCAGCCACCCCGCCTTCCTCGCCTCGTTCGCCCTCTCGCTGCTGTATTTCACCGTCCTGTCCTTCTCCGGCCAGATGATCACCTACCTCGCCTCGGTCGGGTATTCCCCGCTGTACATCGGCATCGCCAGGGTCGGCAGCAGCATCTTCGAGATCAGCGCGACGTGGGCCGCGCCGTACCTGATGAAGAAGATTGGCGTCGTCCGCGCGGGCATCTGGAGCCTGGCCTGGCAGATGACGTGCCTTGCTGGTGTGCTGGCGTGGTACTTCTCTGATTTCGAGGGCAAGGGCACGAATAGCATCTTCTCGGCCACTGGGCTCGCTGTCGGCGTGGCGCTGAGTCGGATTGGGCTTTGGGGATTCGACTTGTGCGCTCAGAATATCATCCAGGATGTAAGCTCCCTTTTCTTTGCTCCCACCCCTAATCCTCAAATACACGTATGAAGACTAACACGAGGCATGGCAGGAGGTCGAGGATGATCACCGTGGCACCTTCTCCGCAGTCGAAGCGTCATTTCAGAACCTCTTCGAAATCTTGTCATACGTGACTACGATCATCTTCTCACGACCAGATCAGTTCCAATGGCCTGTCGTCATCAGCGTTGGTGCCGTGTATGCGGCGGGTGGACTGTATGCCTACTTCCTCAGAAAGCGCCGTGGGCATTTGTTCCATGCACCTCGCTGCGTATGCATGAAGGCGTGATTTATTAAAATGAAAGACAAATTTTAAAAGTGGTTTGCATCAAGAAAGCGGGGAAACAATGTTCCCGGGCTATTAAAGAAAAGACTTTATCCTCGATTTATTCCACTAAAACGCCTAAAACAACCACCCAACCACAATCATGGGGACCAGTGGACCACAAATACAGTGACACTTGTTGAGTTTAACCATGGGTGGCAATTCTCTGGTCTAGTCTCTTGAACTACTGCCCTGAGAGAAGCTACGGTCTAATACAGGTTCTAAATGCCTTCGACCCAGTGACCTCCACTTCCAGCATCCAAAGAGCCGCGTCACCCAGAGATAACGGCGACCTATTTCCGCACATGGCTGCGACGCAGTATCGAGAGACCGCATATGGTGGATTAACTCCACAGGAAGGAGCTTCCAGCACATGAGGAAACTCTACGCCTCCGCCGCACGAATAATCAATCATGAACCTCGAAAGAATAGAGACGGGAGTCAAGCACCCGAGGTCTTCAAGTTCCAAGGCTGTTCCTGCCCGGAGTCATTTCCCTCTTTCATCCTCAGCTGCAGTTGCCGAACTGGGCTGCCACTTCTCACATCGTACGATATCTTACCACCATTCCACAACCTTCAAGTCTTCACTCTGGGGAGCTCTTCTGATATCTCGAACTGAAGTCAAATCAGCGCGGACCCTCAGTTCCTTGAGCAAGATTGACTCGTATCTGCTTTCTTCATCTATCTTGCACACAGTTTGCTACCTTGCCCATTGTCCACAAGTGATTCATGCGGCCACGTAGGCACGCGCCGATCCTTGCTTGCCGACTCGTCAACGACTCGACCCCCAACATATCGAGCCACAGAACAGCAGGAGCGCCATGATGGAGCCGACCAGAGCTGAGACGGGCAACCCATCCTTCCAAGACTGTTTGCGGTATGGGTATGGTGCCCACGGCTGGGAAACAGGCGCCCACGCAGACGATGAGCAAGGCCGTCCGGCCGAGTTCCAGCAGCCACCATACCTGCCAGACCACGATGCCAGCGCCGCGGCGGATTACACGAAGTCACACTTTGACAACGGGATGGGAGTAATTCCATCCAAGAAGCACATACACCAGACACACCAGTTGGTCGGGCAAGCCCTCGAGGACCGGAGGAGCCTGGCCCGCGAGCGCATCAGGCGGGGTGGGTGGAAAGAGGGCATTGCGGCCATGGCGAATACCTACATCCAAAAGATATCGTGGAAGGACCTGCCGTCCAGGCTGTGGTGTGTGCGCAACTTCCTGAACACGGTCGACGCGCTGGGGCCGTCTTGCGACGACCCCCACGCCATCCGCCGCTTCCTCGACGAGAACATCCACAGGCTCATCACGTTCCAGGCCATGGAAAAGGACTTCAGGGTCCCGGATTGCATCATCGCCAGGGCCAACCAGATGACTATCGACGGAGATTACAAGTATCCCTGGTTCCGGTCGGTCCTTGCGGAGTACCGGGGATTAAATGAATTCCCTGCTTCGCGCTGGCTCATCCCCTACAGGGCGAACGGCGAGCAAGCAACCACGACTGGTCCCGATAGCGGGCCGCACCAAATCAACCAAGTTACTGAGAAAGGCCCATTGGAACAGGGTGTGAATGAACCCGCGAGAGGTCGAAAGCGAGTTGACGAGAGCCTGGAGGAGCTCTATTTTGGAACCTCCTCGAAGAAGACCAAATGGGAATCGAGTGAAACAGCTCCCATGGAAGCTCCGGGCAAGGATCTGTTCGTGGAGGGCCCAGGCAGCTCCGCCGACAGGACAGTGGCTTCGGGAGATTCCGGAGGATACATTGATGGCGGGTACAAGAAACAGGTGGGGAGGCGAACACTGACTGTGTTGTTCCACGGAATGGGGATGGGAAGCCATGGCGCCAAGGAGTCTGAGCATATCCAGGTCTACGTTCCGCGCACCGCAACAGGCGTGACCATCAATTTTCTCTAAGGCACAGCGACAGTTTCGTCAATTGACTCAATTGCATTGATATTCCCGCTTTTTTTTTTTGGAGGTACCTTTGACATGCACCGACTGGGCTATGCGGAACAATAGTTATGTACAGGTTGTAAGTGAAACCAGACAGCATCCCACAGTACAGCCTCCCGTAGAGCAACTTCTTACAGGACAACTTCCCATAGGACAGCCTCCCCACCCCAACCTCTCAAGCCGAAACCTCCTACTTCCTCGCATAGCACTTGCTCATCAGAGAAGTGTCCGTCATCGAATCCGCATCGGAGCCGGTAGGGGTCAGGTTCAGCACGTAGGAGTCGTCAAACCCGCCGGCGGCCCAGCCGACATAGCCCAGGAACACGTCGGGGTTCCGGTTGAGGAAGGCGAACTGCTCGCAGGCGTACTTCTCGCACGACGCCGTGTTGCCGCCGCCCGTCTCGGTGAGCATCGCCTTGCGCTTGTTGGCGCGCAGCCACTTGGCCAGCGGCGCGAAGGCGTCGTCGATGTTGTTGGTCGTGCACTCTGCGCTGGTGCCCGAGTTGTCGCTCTGTTTTGATGGTCACACATCAGTCAGCATTTCACCCAACCACGGTGGTTTGCCCGAGTGCGAGAAATGAAGAATGATTTGGTTGAGGGGCAACTTACGTCCAGATACTTGTGAACGTCGAAGAAGATGTTGTTGGTGCTGTTGTCGGGGTTGGTGACCTTGAGGAGGTCGGGCCCGGCCTCTGTGGCCAGCTGGGCCGCGGACGAGTAGGTGCTGCCCGGGATGAGAAGCCAGTTGTCCGGAGCGACCTTGCGGATGGCGGTGACGGCGGCCTGGACCGTGGCGGCCCAGGTGGAGATGGTCAGGTCGTGAGGCTCATTCATGATGCCGAAGATAACGTTGGGCTCTTCTGCGTACTTTGTCGCCAGGGAGGTCCAGAGGGCGGCAAAAGCTATACGTCGTGAGTCAGTCAGTCATTTCGTCCAAGAAGCTGAAAGTTGGGTGCTGGCCGATATCTCATGGGATGTGAGGCAGCGGTTATGTTTGTGTGGGAGCTTACCATCGTTGCTTGGGCCGCCTTGGCCGATGATCTGTCCATTGAAACGGCCGTAGTTGTGGACATCGATCACACACTGCAAAACGCCATGTTAGCCGGATGCCCTTCCTTTATTCGTAGATGGAAGGCCATATCCTCTCACTTTCACGCCGAGATTCAAGCAGTCCTGCATCAGCGCATCGTACTTCCCAAAGTTGGTAGCGTCAAGGTCCCCACTGGCGACATTCAAGTTGTTCGTGAGGTACTGCCAGCTAACAGGAAGACGGAATATGTTCAGGCCGTCGTCGTTCTTGAAGTGCTGCATCTGAGCCGCGCCAAGGCTGGGGACAGTGATTCCATCCTAAAGAGCACAACCACTGCGTTAGTCGTGAACAATCCACCATCAAGCACAGCAATATTAGAGGAAACATACCACGGTGCAGGTACCGTCGGTATTGCAACCAAATTCAAATCCGGCAATGTTGACACCGGCGTAAGTGGTCTGGTTGCCCGTAGGAGTCGGCACGGTCGACGAGCCATTGTAGATCGACAGGGTTGCCGTGGCGGCTGTGAGAGCACTGCCCAGGGAAGATTTCCTCAGGTAAGGCATTTTGGCTTCCTGTTTCTAGGGAGCGGATTGTCTGTTCATGAACGAAGGGTTGCAGACGTTTTTCAAATGATTGTAAGTGACCACAGGTCAGCTGGGGGGACAGAAAAGACGTGAGGGTGGGTAGGGACAAGGCCCACAGGTATGGAGTGAATGAATGAATGAATGAATGTTAGAATGCCTGCTGTTTGGATGAGCTGCCGTTCTCACAACAAACACTCACAACACATCCGGGCAGGATGCGTCGTGCCTTTTAATAATCCGAAGGCACATGGCAGCACGCACACAAGCTTCGCCGAGACGGGCGCCAACGATCAGGAGAGGGGGCAATTGACTCACCTTCCCCCTCTCAGGTCCGGGGCAGCGAGTCCCACTGCAATAAGTTAATTGCCTGACCAGGTTC
The DNA here is from genome assembly GCA_036986855.1 of Diaporthe destruens. Taxonomy (NCBI): domain Eukaryota; kingdom Fungi; phylum Ascomycota; class Sordariomycetes; order Diaporthales; family Diaporthaceae; genus Diaporthe; species Diaporthe destruens. The sequence continues at coordinate 2,938,385 of BTXE01000006.1, forward strand.
GAGGGGTGTGCCGTTTGTAGACTGCATCCCAGCAATCCGGATAAGGCAACGGTAAGTGAGTGCTCGAGTGAGTGAGCCATTTGCCCAGGGGGGCGGATCAGCCGTGCTCCGGATATTCACTTGGGCAAATTCAGCCCAAGTGTCGGACATGAGGGCGGCTACCTTGTAGTGTTCTGCTGTTCTTGGACCCAGACCGGAGGACTGGCTCACACTTCATGACAGAACGATCCTGGGGAACCCGACCCACCGGATGGGGAATCTTGGCTCAATTTGACACCTGATCGACTTGTACAGATACTTCGATGGGCTCTTGCGACCCCAGCGCCGATCAGCCTGTTTTGTTTCAAGGGGTTGTTCGGGCCCCATCCTGACATACAACGGCCCAGATGACGCTGAAAGGGGCAGCAAGAATCAAAGGATCATCTCGTCTTTCTCGTGGTGTGGCAGTGAGCACTCCATCGCCGTTGAATTCCAAACCTCAAATCCGCCGTAGCTGTCAGGGAAAAACGAAACAGGGCCCTCCCCTGTTGTATTACCTCTGTCAACCTAGCCACATCTAAAAAACGCTCTATTCATGCGCGCGCCTGTACGGTGTTTATACTACTTCTTTATCCTCTAATTCCTCCCCCTTAATGATTTATAAAAATAGGAAGGGAAGAGCTTTATACTTACAATTCTCACATAAATAGGGTAACATCTTTTAACTTTTTTCTAATTATAAGAAAAAAGTATAATATAAGGAACTTATTAAGTTTAAAGAGTGTATATTAGATGTATATGTTTGGTAGGAGGGCTGGCTATTTTAAGAGTTTAAGAGTTTCAGAGTTTATAAGGATGAACAAGTAGCATAAACGCTGTGTGGGCGCGCGTGCGAATGGAGCGTGTTTTTTGGTGTAGCCAGGTTGATAGGGGTAATAATACAGGGGGGGGGGGCTATGTTTCGTTTTTCCCTGATAGAGGCTAAGCTCGGTGCTACCCTAGGGTAGCACCGGATGTCGGATGCCCTCCCATGCTATTTGTCCATCTAGACGCGTCCAAACCTCCCAACCGTCATTTTACTGCCACAGTAGAACATGGCATACCATCTGAAACTGACCTGCCGCCAATTTCCGGGTCGAGCTTACGTCGTTGGACAGAAATAATGAGCTAGGCCTCATGTGCTGACTCGACAAATCCTCCGAAGTGATCCTCCAATGCGGATTTCGGACTTGTGATTGAATCACTCTTTATCCCCTACCGCCAATGCTTTTTGCTACATACATTCCAAAACGAGGTTGTTCTACAGGAGATATTCCTCCAACCGAGGCCAAACGCATGGGAAGTAATCCACTCCAAAAGAATCAACGACATCAGAGATTGGTCCCGTGACAGATCTTCCTGCATATAGTGTTAGACTGTGCAGGCTTATCTGGTCGTGGTCTTATTATAATATATGTGTGTGTATATATATATACCACAGTATGAAGGCGCCATGTATGTCCTCGGACATATACGGAATAGAAGCAAAACCACATATATATATATGTGTGTGTGTGTGTGTGTGTGTGTGTGTGTGCAGGGCCAAATCTTTTGGTTGGGGTTCCCTTTGCGGGATTCATTTATATAGCGACTATTTTAAGACCTAGTCGCACCATATGATTTCTTTCGCGGCGTTTCAGTTAACGTCGTTATCAAAACGGTACCCCTTAGCCTCATCTACACGTTATAGGGCTAAGGCCATAAGCACCTGTTGCATTTTAATTATTATTATTGACACCGTATTTTTTTGAAGCGCTGGGTCTTGAGCGCTTACCACTATATTAAGACACCATGTATGTCCTCGGATGGATATGGAATAGAAGCGAAAACACACGTAGATATTATTTCGGGGCTGATAGATGGGGAGAGCATTTTTTGGTAGGAGTTGGCAGTCCGAAAACCAGTAATTTGTGCCCTGGTAAGATGTCTGATGTTTTTGTAGATGTGATCTCTGGGATTCAATGTTCAAGTTCTGAAACTCCAATGGCAAGGAGTTCTATAGATGCAGTGCAACACCAGATCCGACTGCGATGTGCGCTGTTAACCCTACTAGTACTTAAGTATGCATGGCACCATGATCGCGATACTGATCGAATGTAACATTGAAGTCACCTGCTCCCTTGACAGAGGTCCCCACATCTCGTGTAATACCATTCAGGTGTCCCTGTAAGGTGGCAAAGACGGATCCTCCACGGAATTCAAACGAAACAACTCCTGAGAAGGGCTCGGGCTTCCTACGCCATCCCCATCAGCAAGCATCAGCTCCACAGCACCCGCCTTCTCCCACATACCCTTCACCGTCTCCACCCCAGACAGAACACCCGCCACCACGTCACAATAGCTCGCGATCGCCAGGCTGCTCGACTTCCACAGCGGGGCGCCGGCGCCCCGGCCGCGCCCGTGGTTCTCACACATCGTCAGGGCTAGGAACAGCACGCCCAGGACGACGATGAGACAGTGCAGGGCCAGGCGATCCCGTAGTACGTCGCCGTGTCCCCCCTCTCCCCGGCCACGGCGGCCGGGACGCCCTCGAAGCTGCCGTCTACCCCCGCGAGCAGCGCTGCGGTCATGCCGGCCGCCAGCGCCGCGAAGGTCGCGTCCAGGTCTGTGTCGAGCTCCGCCGGGCTCGAGAGCAGCGCCCGCATGGCGCCGGGCTCGCACCTGCTGCCCCAGCGCTCGGACCGCTCGCAGTACCCGTTGAACCGCCCCGTTGCCGGGGGCGCTTCCCCCACGTTGAGGTGGTTCGTCCTGGAGGAGAACGTGGACTGGCAGTGGTGGCTGATGCTGTCGACCGCAGCCTGGGAGATGTTGAAGCGGGTGCCGGATTTCGGCGAGAGGAGTGTCAGGTCATGGCGAGGAAGTGTCGAGGCAGACTCGTCGAAGGCTAAGCTGTTGAATTCGGACTCGGACAGGTGGTTGGCGTATCCTTCTGGATATATCTTTTTCACATAACTTTCCGGGACGGTCCACGAGCCTTCGGCGCGCGTGACTTCCTCCACTTGTTTGCTTTCTTCCCGGAGGATGCCGTCGGTTACCGTGATGTTATAGCTTCTGACGCAATAGAAGAGTGCGCAATCAATCACCGAGACTGGGAAAGGGGGCCATATCGCCAGGCTATCGGTTCTGTTCTCGTCCGCGTGTATCGTGGACATCGACCAGATCAGTGCATCCAGTTCTGGGTTAGTTATGCTCTGGGACGTATTAGATGTCCCAAGGGTTGCCAAAATGACTGATCCATTCAGAAGTCGGCCTCCATCAGGCCTTGCGTTGTTGATATTATCAATATACATGCCGCTAGGCAGGCGAAACGCCGTGGCCTCGTAGTGGGAGCTTGTGTTGCCTTGGTCATGGAACTGGTTATTATTTGACCTGAGGCGCTGGATACCACTTGAGATATCGTTACATCTATGGCAGACAGCAAGCGACTCAAAAATAGCCCATTTGCAATTTCCAGTGGCGCAATTGAAGGTCCCTTGCTGAGCGACACTGCAGTTGGATCGGTCTAGCCCATACAGGACAGCCGACTGATGGACAGGTCCGCGTCAACGATGACTGAGTCTACCCCTATAACACAAGTGTCATCAGTAATTGCATCAAAGAATCGATCCCTTTTCCACACTTGGTTTACCTCAACATTTCGGCCCCGCTGTAGTTGGACTCACCGAAGACAGTCTCGGTCGAGTATTCGAGCGTGCGGGTTCCCCTGTCCAACCGCCCTGCTCTATTCACCGTTAAGTCTGTACTGTTGGTGTACACGACTCGCCGTTCGGACTGAATAAGCTGCTGGGTAAAAGGATCCGCTGCAATGCTGAGCAGCACCAGGAGATATCCACTGCTGTTGTCAAATCACAACCTCAGCATAGCCAGGCTGCTATATCAGGGAATCTTAAATGGTCTTCCATTTTCGCATGGGCACCAGGCTACCCAGAGGGCCTCTGCCAGCACCATCGATTATCTCAAAGTCCACCAGTGGACGCCTTGCTCTAGTGAACAAAACCCATTTCCACTGGCTGATCAGCTGCGACATTGCATATAACAAAGCTGCCTTTGAGGCTGTCGAAAGGACAGATACCACAGTGTTGAGTGTGACACCTTTCCATTCAAACACGGGTCTCCCATTGTAAACGCTAAAGAGACGAAAGAGCGTAAAGTATTGAGACAGACGCCAGAATACTTGCAGTTTCTGGGAGCCAAACAAACCGCATGGTCAATCGTCAATACTGGTCTTTGGTCGAGGCAATGATGGGGTTCAAGTCGATGATGGGGTGTTTCAAATTGAGACGCTCAATCTTGAGGGATCAGATCTGGCTTCTAATGAAATGCGTGGTGCACAGAAAATTGATCCGAAGTGTCAGTTTCTCTGGAGGACGCCGATGTGAAGGTCACGTTATGCCAGTGATGAGAAGTGCCCTTCAAATCTCCAAGAGACAGAAAACAAGCTCCAGTTTCTGCCTATATTCGAAACACAATTTTCTAGGAGCTGAGATGTGGTACCGTTCCAAGGTTGCACGACTTCTGGTGGCGTCCAGCATACCTAGCAGGCGCTACGTTCAGCATATCATCGATGGCTGTGGTTACAGTGCAGGCAGGCAGTTTGCTTCGGCGCGCGATATAAATAATTGATCACCTGGGCAGTGTCAGGGAGGATCAAAATGCGGTCTTAAAGATGCATTTGCTTGTCTTGGCTTGGCCCCCACTCTCAGCCATCAATATTACTGTCTGCCTGGCCTGAAGATGAGAAGTCTTGGGCTGAGCTCGATACCAATACGTCTTACCTACTTAAGTAGGTACATAGGTACCTTCTCTTCATCCACAGACAGTAACGACGGCAGGAAACAACAACAGTAGCACAATCACCCGTGGACACACCGTGCCATAAACACAACACAGGCACACGGACAAGGGTCAGGTCATACAAAATCACAAAACTTTTATTCCATCTCAGCTCAGCTCATCTCAGCTCATCTGGTCCTTATCAACAGAGCAACAGCATCAAGATGATGACCAACCCTAGGCACATTTCCAAACTACTCGTACAGCAAGAACCAGCCACTGGCAGATCCAGCAAGATTCCACACACCTTTTTTTGTTTCCACTTTTCATCAACCGTGCCAAGAAGAAAAACATCAAAAACATCAAAGCAAATTCACTCATCATCAATCAAACAGGGCCTTCTCAGCCGCGACCCTCTCCGTACCATGTCCAATGCTCACATCGCCAGCTTCCTCCCTGGTAATGGCATCGAGCTCGTCTTCGAGGTCGTCCCAGCCCTCATCGACATCATCGCCGTCATGTCCCAAGTCGGAATCGTCGTCATCATCGTTTTCGTCTTCCTCCTCCACCACGTCGCGCTTCCCGCTTGACATCGGCGCCTCCAATACACTCTGCGCCTCGTTCACGTGGGTCATGAAGAAGGCGTGCTCTGGGTGAAGCGCCTCGATCCTGCCTCGGAGGATGTATCCCATGGGCGTCTGCTGGATGTCAGACTGCCTGCGGTGGGCGAGCCACTCGGACATGAATGTAACGGGGTTGCTCGCAAAGGTTTCCTGCTCCTCGGGCGAGCCGTCCAACTGATCGTCTGCGGTGCCTGACATTTGCAGGTACTGCGCTACCGCTGCACACTCATCATGGTTGACATAGAGACGTCCTGCAAAGATGCCAAGCTCGACGCTGAACCACTTTGGGAACTGGTAGCCGTCTGGGAGAGGTGGCATATTGTAGAAAGTAAGACCATTGAAGTTGCGCAGGGTGGCCTTGGTCACCGGGGCGGAGTAGGTGATCAGGTGCACCAGACACTTCGGCCCGGCGCGCCGCATGATCGGGATCAGGAGCTCGGCCTCTTCGGGAACTATGACCAGGGCCGTATCTGTCAGAGCGCTCCACAGGATGTATTCCACCGGCCGGAGGAAGCTGTCCGGGTACCTGTTCTGTCCCTGTTTGCTCAACCCAACTGTTCGCGTGAATTCCTTCGACACAAAGAAACGGCTTGACGTCGGCCGCACCATGAACTTCTGCCCGATGGATGTAGTGCTCAGGAAGGTGAAAGCATGCACATAGCCTTCGCCGCCGAGAAGTTCGCCTCGGTGGACGAAGTGCTTGAAAGCTGCGTGCAGACCGGAGAATGTGAGTGGCTTGAAGACTTTTCGCTTCTGTACCTGGCGAACCTCTTCAACCTGGAATTCCACCTCTCGCTCCTGCTCCACCTCCTCAAGAGCTGAGCTGTGCATGCTGCCTGCACCTGGTTTACCAGCCATGGCTTTTCGCTCAGAGGCAAGCTTGGTCATGAAACCCTTCAATGCTGGAAAGACCACCTCTTCTGGTGAGCCCTTAATGGTGGCGTCCGTAACTCGGCCGTACTGCTGGTCAAGAGTCTGCCTCTCCTGCTGCTGGATGACGTTGAGCAACATCATGCGATGCTGATCCTGAGTGAGGAACTGGTCGTACCTCCACTGAGCGTTGAGTCGTCGACAGTAGTCCACGCCCTGTGCAAGGTGAAGATTCGCAAGGTGCTCGTTGGCACAACACGACTGCTCCAGAAGCCACTGCACGACATGGCCCGAGTCCATTTTAACATTGCCAGGGAGCTTGCAGACATCCATGATGCTTTGATGGACCTCCGGGCCAGCAAAGAAGGCAACTGACTGGGTGGTCGCCAGCTGCCGGAGCCTCATCGCAGCCTGCACGGTCTGATCTTTCGTCTGGCCAAGGGCAAGTGTCAATGCCCCCTTAGCGTTTTGTGGCAGCTTCAGGTCGGTTCCGCGGCAGTGGGCTTCGTCAAGAAATACCACGCAATCTGATAAATCGTCCGCAAAAGGAGTGGCAACCAATGGCACCTTCTTCTTTCTGACTCCTCGATAGAGGACCCTAGGATTGCTTATCAGTATCTTCCCACTCACAAGTCATCAGGTTCTTGCATTCTCGGTAAGGGGGGACTCTTACCAGGCGCGGTTGTCGTTCCCAAAGAACACACCAGCTTTAGGTTCTGGGTTGACATCTAACCACTTGCTCACCAATGCCTGATTTTCAAGCTCTAGGATGTACGCTCCAGCATCGATGAGAACCATCATCTTCTCCCTGGTTATCTTCTTCAAGAGCTCCTCCTCGGTGAATCGCGTGCCGTGGAAGGCCGCACAGTAATAGTGACGATTTCGACGCTGCAGAAGATAAGACAGAACTTCTGCATTGGTCTGGACCAGACTAGGGAGGTCATCCTGACGGATTGTCAATGGCAGCAGCGATTTGTTGTCGTTGGTCCCCGAGAAGCCTGTACTTCTTGCGCCGGGCAGAGCCGGTTTCTGGGGTCTGGCGAAGTTCGGCAGGTCCCATGCCGAGGCTGAAAGCTTCAAGCCGAATTGCTTGGCGTACGATGGGAACACCCAGCTATTCAAATAGGTGTTGAGGACGTTTCTGTCCAGGCGCAAATGGCTGTACAGCTCATCAACTTGACCATCGTCATCTGAGTTGATTACATTCCAGTGGCGCAGCCCGGCGGGCAAAGTGTCACAGCCGTGAATCCATCGATCGTAGGCGGAGGCAGCGTCGTCCGCTTTGAGCACACTGGAAAGACTCTGGCGGAATTGAGCGGGGGTGAGGCCAGCATAGTAGAACGACAAAGTCGTAAAGATGATGGCAACATCCGGGTGACCAAACTCGCTGGTTTCGGAGGGAACACCCTTCGCTTCGAAAGGCACAGCAATTGGGTCTCGGCTTGGATGCAGTCCGTATTGTACGTTGAATCGCCGCTTCATACAGAAGAGCAAGATTCTGTTCAAAATGAGGCCACGGACAAGGAGAAGTGTTTTCGCAGCGGCATCCCGGTCATCAAAGAGGCTGACAACCTCCTTCAGTCCCTCTTTGTCTTGCAGCTTCGTACTCGATTCTGACAGGAATTGTCGTATAGTCCTCCGAACTTTCTTTGGAGGGGCCCCGGACTGGGACAGCCGCAAAAAGGTGGTACGATTGTTGACTATGTCTTCGATGATGAGACGGTGGAACTCCTCTTCCGCATCATTTCTGAGCAAGAAGGCCATTGGGAAAGCCTGCAATTGTGCCCGCGGAATTACTTCCACGCTGCGTGGAAATCTCCTTCTGATCGCTGGTAGATGCTCCTCAAATAGGCGAAGGAGCTCTTGAACGATGGTCCATCGCTGCGGTGCACCGTCGACAGACAGCTGGGGCCCACTAGGATAAATCAATTGTGTCTTCACACCCAGAGTGAAGTCGGACTCGTCGATGACGTCTCGACAAAACCGGGTCAACGTTTCTTGGAACCGGATCATCATGTCGGCCTCGGATGTCTTTGAGTCTACGAGACGTTGAAGACCGCTGAGCTTGAACGAGAGCATGTGGTCGCTTGTTGTCAAGAGGACCCCCGATTCTTCGCGCACTTCTTTGTGCAAGTCCCGGTACAGACGTAGAATCTCATCCGTCGATGGTGTTCGGCGAGAGAAAGGAATATGGCGGATCTCACGGCCAACGAGACCTCCAATCCTAGACTGGACCACTTGAGCTGATTGCAGAAGAAGCGCCTTTGGAACGACGAGACGTGCAATCTGAGTACGGTCGGCGAGTATCGCCATGGCCATCGGCACAATGCAGGACGTCTTGCCTGCAGGTACATATCCGTCAGCATAAGGTCAATAAGGTAGAGAGCTGGGTACGGTACCTTGACCCATATTCATCTGCAGCACTGAGTTCGCGCCAGAAGCGGGTGATATAATTGCATTGGCCACATCGACCTGCTCCGGCCTGACGAGGAGGTTGCATTCCAGTTCCACAAGCAGCCAATCAGGTCGCTGCAGAGGATTCCAATTCTGGTGCCCCTTACTTCTGAAGGTTTCTTCAAACTTGGCGTCGTCCTTAGTTAGTTGATAACGCCGCAGCCTCTCGAGCCACTGCAGCTCTGTGTTCATGACACCGAAACTAATCAGCATCTCCTTCATGCCGGCTCCAAAACGTGCCTTCTCTGTTGACCGCAGCTGTTCAAGCAGGGTGACCTTTCCACCAGGCCACTTGTCGGCCAATCGTAGCCAAATCGAGCGCTTGTCACCTGCCGTAAGGGCATTGTTGATGGACTTGTACTTTTCTGCAATCTTTGTGCGCCATTGGTCAATCAGGTGAGTCAATTGAGATGCCGATCCGGACTGATGCTGCCAGCCTCGACTAGGGCCGTGCGACAGCACCTGGCAGTTCCTCAGTGCTTGCAAGCTCCGAAGCAGATCTTGTCCATAACGACTCCTCCCCTGGTCACCGGATTTTAGAAATGGAACGAGAGCTCGGTCGAGCTCATTAAGCTCTGGTCTTGGCGCTGTCGTTCCGGGCAGCGATGCTCCATGTGGCTGTGCGAACTGGAGCGAAGGCGAGTCCCACAGTGAAGCCGACGTAGAAATATCAGCAGCCTTGCTGAGGAGCTCAAGCGATAGAGACGGGATGACAGAGCTGCCGCGAGAGAAAATATCGCAGGCGGACGTGGAAGAAAATTTCCTTGGCTCGGGCTCCCGCAGCATGATACTGCCCTCTGCGACGAACTTGTCCATCGCGACTTGGAGCTCGTCAAGGTAGGCCCCAAGTTCCATGTTGTGCATCCGCTGCTGCCATATCTCAAGGATCGCACTCAATGCGTCACCCGCATCGAGCAATTTTGTTCGAGACTGGAATCCATCCAGGGATGGTGTATCCGAAGGCCATTGCCTGGCGAACCATGTTGCAAGTCGTCGACCTTCTTCCTGACATGTCATCAATTGTTGCTCAAATGCGCCCGCTTTCTTGGTTCTCCTTCCAGCTGGTTCTAGGAAAGAAGGCCACTCGGATCGTATGATCTCTTCCAAATCCCCAACTGCTGGGGGCATGAGATTGAAGTCGACAAACACAGCATGTTGAGGGGGAACCAAAACTTTCAATGCATCAAGCCTTGCAATTGCAGCCAGAACCTCCAGCATTTCCAAATTGGCGTTCGGTTTGAAACTCATCATCGCGAGTCTAAAGGCAAGACTGTACAGCTGATCAGCGCTGCAGTGCCTGCTGAAGTCGACGAGCTCCCCAAATTGTTCGACCACTGTATCTTCGACCAGTTTGGTGATTCCCTCCGTATGTGGGGCATTCGACTGGAAGCCGCCAATGATTCGTTGGCCGATCAACATAGACCGTAGATCCAATCCCTTGGACAGGAGGAACGGTCGTCTGAAAACGCCTTTAACCACATGCTTGACATTCTTTGCCGGGGCAGTGTCAAAAGACCGGTCCCTGGCAGTATACGTCTTATCGAGGTCATAGGCTGGTGCGTTTTCGGCCTTCCGAGACCGTCCATTGGGAGGCTGACCATTAGGAGCCTCGCCATTGAATTTGGGCGACATGTGCACTCCCATGCGAGGTGGATGAATCGAGGAAGGGTCATAGACGGATCGCCGTATCTCGGCTCGTCGACGCAGGTGTGACGCCAGCTGCACTTCCTCCACATCCGAAGTGTTCTTGCAGAAAGGCTGTAGGCGATTGGATTTCCTCAACAGGTCTCGTGCAAGTGTCTCGAGGCGCTCGTGTTGGACCGGCTCTGGTAGCTTAGGGTTCCACCGTGCCTCTTGGAGACTGCGCCTGTCCTCGGGATAGAACTCTCTTCTTGGAGAAAGCGCCGCGATGGCTTCCAACTCTGATGTCGGATTCAACCCTAGAGGAGCCCATGGCTGCGACATGCCAGACTGGAGGATATGAATGGCTTCCTCGGTACCGGTCCGTCCGGTCAACCTATCCGGGATTGGAAAGCTTGTCAATGCATGGAGATGTGCCTTTGTATAAAGCAAAGCGGGCTCAGGAGGGCATGTAAGTCGTCCAAGCACGTCATCTATGTCGTACTTTGCATATGCATTCTGCGATGAGGGAACGATTGACACTTCCACGTGCGGGTCATTCAGGCGATGAATACTGTTCCCTAACGGCACAATGATGGTGCGCTTCATTGTGTCTTTGATGTCCCGAAGGACGAGTTTGCTGAGAAGTCCGTGGAGGGTTCCAGCATCTTGATTGGGGTCGAATTCTTTACCGAGCTTTGTTTCCTCAAGCCGTCCGTATTTGTTCACCTGGAACGACAGCTCGAATCGGCTCAAGTTGACGCACAAGTTGTGCTTCTTTGAGAGGAAGACCCTGAGAAATTCTGGGCGCTCAAAGTGGCTGAACAATCTTTCCACAATCTGGGCTGTTTCAGAGTAAGGACATATGAGGCGAGCAAGTCGCCCATTACTTCGTGTACATTGGCCAGTGCGAACGCTGATGACCCAGTCCCGCTCTTTTGGTGTCCAAATTCGAGGACGAGGATGAATCTGCACAGCTCCAGTTGATAGGTTGAGAAAATGGACACAAGTGTCGAGTAATTCGATGGGCAAATCGTAGTTCCCGTCTCGGAAGAAGACTTTCCGTGGGATGAACTCGAGAGTTTCGGTGTTCGAGACTGCACGTACAATGACTTGATCGTCTCTGAGGCCAAAGTGGATCTGCCGACCTTCAACAAACCCGGCAAGCTGATGCGACATCCCGGCTAAAGCGGACGGGTATGTCCTCAAATGCAAGTGAATGCCGAACAACTCCTTCACTTCTTCTGAGTTACGAATGCGCTCTGGTAGACGCCCAGCCGGCTTGCCATCAACCAACAGGAAGCCAGAGACGTAGTTAAAATGGATCGTCTGTCTGACAGCACAGGATTGAAGGTTGCCAGTAGTGAATGTCGTGGCCATCCGCCCGACCACCCATGGCTGCATGTCCTCAGTGCTCGACCATGAAGAGAATGTTACGTTGGTCGAATTCCCAGACTGTGACCAGCCCTTGGCAATGGCCAATTCAAGACTGCGTGGATATTCCTGCATGGCTGCGTAGACTGTTGCTCCAATGTCCATTTTGCTGTCATGTATGGCCATCTCCTTGAGTACTGGATCACTCTCAAAGCTGGTGGACATGTGTTCTTGCAGGGCGATAGAAGCCTCACAGTATGCCTGGAGCTCTTCAGCTGTCAGCTCAGTTTGAGTCGCAAACGTCCGCCGGCACAAGAGAGCAGATTTGAAGGCATAAGCAGCCGCTCTCTCCGCAGCTGAACCATCCTTTGCATTTAGGAGCTCTTCGCGGAGTCTGCTGATCCAGCCAAGGGTAGCCTCTCTTGCGCATTGAATGGACTTCTCTGCGACTTTGCTGGCCTCGTATGACGGGGTGAATGCGAAGAGTCGTTGGCTCAGAGTAATGCACAGTTCCATGAGATTGACTTCGCGCCAGTTCGATTTGATTGACTCAAGTCGCTGGTCAATCATCTCTGCCAGACGAAAACAGAAGTCCTCGTCAGCAAAGACTCGGTATGCCTCCCGCAAGCCGGTTGAGCCAACTGCATCAAGTGGACCAGCTTGTAAGGCCAAATGTGAAAGGAAGCGAACAGTCTCGCTGCTGGAGAAATTGAGGTGCGAAGAACCCAGCTCAACAAGTATGGTCATCCAGCGCCGTGATACTCCAGAGAGCAACCGCTGGTACGCAGAGAACTCGTGGATCGAGACCTGTTGGGGACATTGGCGCTCGTTCGCGATCACAGCGTAGGATGACGGTCCATTGGCGACTGCTGGAGGGTGGGATTGTGGCAAAAGAACCGTCTTCCGAAGGCATTCGGGCACGACAATACCACAGAGATGCTGAAATGTGAGGGCGTCCCGATCAATAGCTGAGATCCAGACCTTGTTGTCAACATCGTACAGGTCAAATTCGGGCCCATGCGAATGCAAGACATCGCGGAGTGAGCCCTGCAGTACTGGGATGACTCTCCAGTGGGTCTGAAGGAAGCTCTTTTTGGGAGAGGCGAGTGTGACACCTCCAGAGACAGATCGAGGCTTTTGGTACGGCTCCAATGGGCCAAAATCTCTGAATACCAGTGGCGGCTCCTCCGGCTGGATTCGGGCCGGCCACGCAAGATCATGGATGATCTTGAAGGTTACATTCCGATAAGCCTCGTACCAGCGCGGGAGCGAGAGCTCGAACAGGATCTTGGCAGCCTTGGCGTCATCAATCGGAAGGAAATCCTCGTGGGCCTGAATCTGCAAACGGCGACGTTTCCTTCGAAGAAAGCACTTTGTACAATTCTTGATGTCGTCTTTAGTACGCTCCCCGGGCTCCCCGGTACAGATGCATGACAGCGCTGCCATCTCCTGAGAGAATTGCTCACACTCCTCGGAGATCTTGTCCCATTCAAACTCCTTCTCCTCACGAGCCTGCTGCGAGTCCTGCAGAATCTGTAGATACAGGACTTGCAACTCATGGTTTTCAACCAGATATCTGGCCGCGAAACAGTTGGGTGAGCTCTCAGCACTCAGAATATCATATGAATGAGCCCGGGAGGACATCACCCGATCTCTTAAATGACCTTGAATGGTGTGAAGTCGGCTGAAATCATCGACATGTTCCAGTTGCAGGACGTCCAACAGCTCTGGGGTGAACATTGGGTGATACTCGCGAATCAAGGGGCAAGCTTGAATGGCGGCCATGTCCATCAATACCCATAGGTGAAAGATATTGAGCACGAACGCGCTCATCTGCGTTGGATTCGAGTCGTATGCATTTCCGACCACCTCAAAGTACCCCAAAATTGTTTCTGCCAGCTGAACACATAGGCCCTTCGGATTACTCACAGGACCGCGATGAACGTGAGGTGCCTTTGGATCGAAGCCTAGACTCTCGGATTGCTCGACGCCGTGATTTTGTCCATCTTGACCGGGAAAAGGATGGCCGTGTGTCGAGGACCGAGTATCGTTTGTCTTGGCTGAGGTCTTCAGGCGATCCAATGGACGAGCTCTAAACAAGAATTGTCAGACTTGTTGCCCCTTCATGAAGATGGAAGGGAAGACACAACTCCATTTGGAGGAGAGTTGCAAGAGAAAAGAAAGGAAATGAGATAATAACAGGGGGGGAGAGAGGGAGTAGGGAGTAGGGAGTAGGGAGGAGGGAGTAGGGAGGAGGGAGTGGGGAGTAGGGAGTAGGGAGTAGGGAGTAGGGAGTAGGGAGTAGGGAGTAGGGAGTAGGGAGTAGGGAGTAGGCAGTAGGGAGTAGGGAGGTAGGGAGGTAGGGAGGTAGGTAGGAGGGGAGCAGGTAGGTAGGAGGGGAGTAGGGGAGGCTAGACGAGGATGGACCGGACGAGGAGGGAGGAGGGAGGGAAGAAAGGTGACAACACGCTGAGCGTTGGGAATGGCCGGGGACTTTAGGATTTGACATGTTGCGTACCTGATCTCATCCTCAAAGGCAGAAATCTTCGCGTAGCATGCATTGAACTTCTGCACCTGCTTGACGACTTCATCATTGATTCGATTGGGGTCAAACGTGGCTTTTTGAGTCTTCTGCTGCAGGGGTCGGTTCAGGACTCCTTCAAGGTAGCTCCAGCTCACGCGGAGCTGGAGACGGAAGTGATCTGGAGGAACGAGCTTCGGAGCAGGCAAGAGCTCGACTTGGCGGGTGGTCCGCCTCTTGAAGTGGTCCCAGACATCGTTCATCCTGTTGTTCACTGATTGGATGGTCTCTTGCATCCATGGCCCCATGGAGCGGAAGAAGGCCTCGTAGATGGTGTTGTCGCCGGGGTCTTGGGCCCTTTCCTGCTCGAGCTTGGCGAGCCTGCGGCAAAGCTTGTCTCGCAACAGTAGGGTGAGGTGTGGCTTGAGGCATCCCACAACATTGGTCATGAACTGTGCAAGGACTATGGCAATGATGGCCTTGTACATGGCCCGGCCCTTGTGGTAGCCCAGGGAGAGACACAGCTGCCGCTGAACGGCCACACGCAGAACGAGCCAGAACGGATGGCGTCGGAAGGGGAGGGAAGAGCCGGTTCCAGTTTCTACTTCAATGTTCACGTCATCTCGGACTCTCTTTTGGAATCTGATAAAGTCGAAGCTCTGGCCGAGACTCTCGAGGAGAGGCATGAGAAGCTGGGTGATCATGGCCGGATTGGTCGTGTCTCTGGTCTCAATGATCTCATCGCCCGCTTTCCTGGTGTGTGCCACGAGCCGGTTCAAAGACTCGTTGCTGGACTTCTCCAGGAACTCGGCGAGGGAGGATTGGAAGTCGTCGCTTTCGAAGCAGGACTTTGGGATTGCGCAAGCACGACCCGGGAAGGTTTGTATCAGCGCGTTTTCGGACGCCAGCACGGCCTCTGACGTAGGCGATGCTTCGAAGGCCTCGAAGATGACAGATTTGGACGGCTCATCGGGACTGCACACATCATGTTAGGCTCCCAGAAAATTTCAATTTGACTCATTGGTCATTGCTTACCCGCTCGGTCTGATGATCAGCGCCGCATTCTGCTCGACGACGTGGAGTACCAGCGGTGCATGGCCAAATTCTTTGAGGGCAACGGCAAGCGTGTCCTTGTCAAGACAGCCGCGATTAAGATGCCGGCAGATGTGGAGTGATTTTCGCAGAGGGGCAAGAGCCTCGGAGTAGTTCTCGTTGGTGGCTGCGTTCAGAGTGTCGATCGCAGCGATCAGTCGCGCCACAAAGTCGCGACCTTCTTCGTCGAGGTGGGGATCTTGTCCACCAGGCAGCTTCGGAGGAAGCACCAGGTGGTTGAAGACACCTTCCAAAGTCATGTTGAAGTGTGGTCGATGGCGACACACATGTCGGTCAATGAGGAGGAAATGGGAAGGTTCGAGTGGCTGAGGGGGATTGGTCGTGACGACAGGTACGAAGCTTCAAGAAAACAGATGGTTCTCGCGTTTGCGAAGGTGGCTCGCGGCCAAAGCCTTGCAAACGGAGTCGACTGGACAGTCGCAACGAGGCTGCAGCCGTAACACGTCCAGAAGGACACTGGGGAGGGTTGACGATGGCAGTGTCTGGTTTGAATGAAGGGCGTGGTGTGGATTACTTGCACAGGATTCGCGAGAGGTCTGGATTGAGGGGATCATGAAAGAAAAAACGTTGAAGTCAAACGAAGGCGATGTGTGGCAATGTTTTTCGAAGGTCACGGTAAGATGGACGTCGTCGGTACCTAGGTACATCTGCTCACCCTGCAAGCAGCCGTCCCTAACCCAGACTTCACACACTCAGCCTGTGGGGTTGATAACTCCCAGACGGAAGGGAAGGAAGGGCTTGAGGTTCTGGCAGCCAATGAATTAGAGGCATCGGCTCAGAGTCTGCAACTCAGCAAGGAAAGTGGGAGTGAAGAGGACACTACTGGGGATGGAAGAGCCACACAACACAACCCAGAGCCTTGCATGACGACCGCAACTTCCCTTTTCTCCTCCAGTGCTGGATGGCACATTACGTCTATACCAAGAGATTTTTGGGCACAAAACAAACAAACATGTCAACTGGCTGTCTCCCGCCCAAGTTCTTCTTCGCCCAAACATCATCCAACTTCATCCACATTTTGGACCACTGCAGACACACAATCATTTTACCGGTCTTCGATCTCAACCAAGATGCATACCTCCACCGTTTTCGCCACCGTTTTCGCCACCGTTTTATCCGCCATGGTCCTCGCCGGCCCCGTGACCAAGCCTTTGACCGGAATCGACGCCCTCGTCACATGCATTCGAAAGGACAAGGGCTTGGAACCCGACTTCAGCAAAGAGGACGACGGCGTCTTTTCCGCCAGCAACATCAACCCTACCTGCTGCGAGCTGGCGAAGGACCTCTACGAGTCGCTCCCAAGTGGTGTCTATGGACACGCCGTATTCAATGAACGTTGCGACGAAGTTACGGTCACTGGGCTCACGAAAATCCAAATGAGCTGGATTCGTAGCTTCCTTTCGGGCCACTGGTGAAGGATTTCTGGGGAGAAGGGGGGAGTCACATCAAGGACTATGAGGATCACCAGTATTGATCAGTACAGTACCTAAATACCGTTGGCATGAATCCTAAGACAATCTTGCCTTCTTCATCAGACCCTTGCCCGTGCCGTGACGATATGTTATCATACAGAAAACCATCCCGCAAGAGGCTATCTATCCCCTTATTACCCATCCCATCTACCTATCTTCCTACCTACATATCTTCCTACCTACCGACCTACCTACCGACCCACCTACCTACCTACCTACCTACCTACCTACCTACCTACCTACCTACCTACCTACCTACCTATCTTCCTACCTACCTACCTATCTTCCTACCTACCTATCTTCCTTCCTACCTACCTACCTTCCTACCTTCCTGCCTACCTACCTATCTTCCTACTTACCTATCTTCCTACCTACCTATCTTCCTACCTACCTATCTTCCTACCTACTTAAGTACCTATCTTCCCACCAGCTCAAACCCTCCCTACCAGCCTGCTTCCCTCCCTCCCTCCCTCCCTCCCTCCCTACCAACCTACTAACCGAACGCACCCAACATGCAGGCCCATGTCGAAACAGGAAGTCACTGTCACGCAGGAACACTACATCCCACACCCCACGTGCCCGACAGCCACATATCAAGCCGTTAGGAAGAATATGTTTCGTGTCCACAGCCCTACCTACAGGAGAGGCGGGTCCCCATCCGAGGAGAAAGACTCACACACACACGCTAGAGCCGGCTACCCCGTCCGAGCTGCCAGGCCGCACACCCGGGGCACAGGCCCTCGGGCCGCGTCCGTCCCGAGCATGGGCCTTGCGGCGGCACGGGCTCCTGGTTTCCGTCTTGACATCACATTGTTCCTGGGATGGATGGGTCGGGTCGATGTGGGGGTCTAGACCGACGGCCGAGCTCGGGCCTTTTTTTCTCTCTCTTTCACATGCTGTTGATGGTGGTTGTTGCGGGAGAGGGGATGTGTGTTTTGTTTCGGGATGTGGGATCTAGAAGGACGAGGAGTCTGTCGAGCTACGGCCAGCCCTGTCAGCTGGGGCGGAGTGGCATCATGTGCTTGGGTTTGGGGTCTGGGTTGAGGTGAGAAATGGGATAAGATGGGGTGGCTGTCCTTGAGATGCCAAGGACGGGTTCGTTTGTCTGGCAGCTTTGCCTGTGCCGCCTTCCGAGGTTGTTCGTCTGGTTGTTAGATGGGGGGGGGGGGGGGCGGGCTAGAGCGCGGCGTTTGGTCTCATGCTCGTGATGCTTTCTCTGAATATTCGCTGTGCGACCGTGACGGTGGCATGGATCATGGTTACGGATGCAGGCGGCGGGCATCCATCGCTGCTCATCGACTGCCTGCGGGGCGCGGCACACTCTAGCATATATTATGAGATCGGAGATTTGTAGCCACGGATACAAAGTGTTCACCCCTATATGGCTGACTACCGAGGTAGTCAATAGGAAAAGAGAAGATCTTGAATAACTCCGAGATTAACGCCCTCAGATTCACACATGTGTACTTAGCTATGTATCTCATAGGAGGCTATCCTGTGGGTTTTGGGTCTGCCCTCTGTTTTTACGGGTCCGAATTTCTTATCCTCATCTCTATATTATCCCGTAAATTATCCTCTAGAGAGCAACGGGTTGTGCTCGGGATCCATGAGAGAACTTTAACGCTGGCCGTTGGAGTGCGTTGGGGGTGTGTCTGAGACATTGCCTCTAGTTCCATGTGGCCGAAATGTTCTCAAGCCACTTCACAGACCTTCAAGTTGCACAAGGTTGAGTCTCGGGCACAGTGCACTTTTTTGTGAGAAGAACCAGTTGCGGTGCAGACACTACATGGCTGGACCGGCCGGCGTGGCGCTCTCCGTTCCGGCTTGGCATCATCTATGGAAATAGAAGCTCCGGTCGTACAGAGTAATCACCTGGGCAACTATTAGCCAGAGGCCTTCAGTGCCGCCGTGAGGTCTGCCTCCACGAGAAAAAAGTCTGGGGCCATTCTGAATCAACCGTTGACTCCAGGAGAAGAACCCATGCGAGACGGGTTTCGAGGTCTGAGTAATAGTCGTCGTCTCGCAAAAAGCCCAAGCTGAGAATCCCTGGCCTGCCACATGTGCACGCGTGCGCGATGTCACAGTAGCAACGGCAGGAAGCGAGCCCCGGCCAGAATCCCCACAGCTGGCTGGCTGGCCCAAGATCCCAAAAAGCCAATAGTCCAATCCACAATGCCAGCACACGCTCGGGCCGTAAACCTGAACGCCGGGGGGGCAGTGAGTGAGTGAGTGGCGCTCACAGCAGCTCGCCCCTCCCCTGCCCGGTCCGGGGAGAGCTCTCGCTGCCGTGCCTGGCTATGGCTGCCTGGCTCGTATCGCCCAGGCGCCGGCCGCAATTGATCCCGGGGCTGGCTGGCTGACACTGTGGCAACGCGCATGGTGCCTAAGGTGTGTGGCTCGTATCACTGCAGGATGTGGGGTGCGCCAAGGCCTGAGGCGCCTGGATTTCTTTGTTCCCAGATGGGCCCCGGAGGATCGGGTTGACGGCCGGCCACAGCTGGCTCGGGTGCTCAGCAGTCACACGGGTGGGCTATACGGGTGACACTGGTCAGCAGTAGGCGGGGGCCCTGCTGTTAGTTATTGGCTGGCGCTTAGAAAGATTGGAGGACTCCCCGGCTCGGCGTTGCGGTCCAAGCTTGGGACTGGGCCTCAGGAGCTGGGCGAGGAGAGGAGGGGCGTGGTGATCACACAATCTTGTCGGTTGATCTGACAACACGGGGTGTCTAAGTACTTAGGGTACCAATTATTTTCATTGTTAGGGTGAAAAGGTACATACACGTGTTAGTCTAGTCGTTGACGTCTAGCATTGATTAGCCTGACAATTTGGTGTAGTTTTCTTCACATGTGCAATTGCCAGTGTCGTGGATATTTCCTCATTTGCGGACTGTGCTCACCTGGGCAGGGCTCGGGTCGACGGCGAGCTGAACCACCCAGCTGAAGATGCCCCTGCGTTCTAGAAAAAGAATCAGGCCAGGTGCTGACCGGATATGGTTAGCTGACCTCGTGCTAGGACGAACCATAGGGCTGGCGGGACTTGCCGTCGTGGATTGCCGAGAAAAACTCCACGGCCACGATCTGTCACAATCTACGTCGAGTGCAATGGAAGTATGCGAGAATGTTGGAATCACGACAGACCAGAAAATTACAACGTATATTCAATTGACTTAAGGCAGTATTTCTTCAGGGACTACTTGTCTGACAGAACGAATATAGTACATATGTTGGACGTGCTATAGGGCGTCAACTGGTACGGATGGCACGGCTTACACCACCATCCCGTGTCCCTAGCCCCCCTTGGAACGTTCGGGAGTAGCGCCACACCCGGACGGTGTCCAGAATAGGCCGTGATTCTCTAGCCCTATGCGAAAGGACCTGATTGCAGGGCTAAGAATGGGGACACCGACGTGGCGCCTCCAGACTCGACTCCAGCTCGACCCCCTTTCAGGAGCTGAGCTTGTCGATCCGGCCAAAGCACCATGCTAGCCCGGATGACTTGCAGAGCCATCACTTGGGCATGGCCGGTTCGTGATTTCCAACAAAGAAAACGAGTCCGGGCCCCCCTCCTGACTTCTCCCTGGGGAGATTTTCCTGGTCGAGACGACTACTGTGTCGATCTTTCCAGTTGGACAAAGAACTCTCACGACCTATACTACCGCCCTGTAGTAACTAACCATGGCTTCCACGGCAGCAGGCCCGCCTAGAAAGGTGAAGGATATGGTCGCCTTCTTTGAGAAGCAAGCAGATCACCATCCTGTCACAACAACACGCGGCCGTAGAAGGAAATCTGTGGAGGCCATGCTGAGCCTCACCAAGCGGCCGTGGGAGCACTTCCCGCGGCGCAAGTCATCAACCTCCACCGACCACCGTCGGAGATCATCAGCATCGACCAGGTCTAACAGCACCACATGCGACCCTGCAGAGGTGTACATCTCCGAGCCGAGTTACGCAGCCTCGGAGCGTTCCGGGACATCGACTGTTGTGTCCGAGGACAGGCGGCCGTCAGAGAATCCAGATTACGACTGGGAGCACGACTCAATCGCCGACCTGAAGGCGGGCTTCAAGAAACTCGACCTGTCCCCGGCGACCAGTGGCTCGTTCCTCAAAGGGGGCGAGACTGCAGATGAGATCCATGTGGTTGACCCTTCCGGGATCGAGGAGAGCAAGCGCCTCAGCAACGGGGTGCCCGGGGTACACGAGATAGACTTCGTGGACCCATCGGCACCTCGGACAGCCGAGGCTGAGCCAAGATCAGAACCTACCTGGGAGAATGTCCCGGCTCTCATTGAGCCGGAAGACCACGCCGAGGCCAGCAACTCAGACTCATCGAGAGCCGTCGTCACTGACGAAGACGAGCTTGCGAGTCCATATGCAGCAGTGGCCGAGTCAAGGGCGTGGGAGGCCGCAGACAGCTCACAGCAATTCGTCGAGGCCAAGATCCAACCTCCGCCTCGCACGTCCTCAACTAATGAAAAGGGACCAGGCAAGGCCGGCCTCCTGCACGTGAAGACGTCTTCCCACCCCGAGAACGACCACAACAAAATCACCATCGACACCAAATCACCGGGCTCGCCAAAATCACCAAGATCACCAAATACGCCATCGCCAAAGTCAAAGGCCCGCCCGAAGCTGGCGGTAGACCTCCCAGGCATCCCCGAGTCGGAGGCCGAGACGCTGGGGCGGCAACACCACCACATGCAGCGCATGCACCACCCCCACCGGCGGCCCTCCCTGAGCATCATCCAGCCGCTGCGGCCAGGGGGGCAGGGGCAGCAGCACACGACGCAGGCGGTGGTGCACGTCAACCGGGCCTCGCGCCCGCCCGTCAGCATGAACAGCCGGTACCCGACGCGGAGCATCTCGGCGCCGCTGCCGAGCCAGCCGGAGCCCGTGCCGGCCGCGGAGGTCTACAGCGCGCCGAGGGAGGTGTCCACCGCGCCGAGGGAGGTGTGCGGCGCGCCGATGGAGATGATGCAGCTCGTCAGCCAGCGGCAGGTCAAGTTCAACGACATGCGCGAGGAGAAGATGCGGCGGCTCAGCGGGGCCAGCAGCGGCGGCGCCGCAGGCCCCTCGTCGCGGCAGGGGAGCCTCTCGATGGGCCGGCGGCAGGCGTCGGTGTTTGTGAGCCCGCCCGTGCCTGGGTCCGGGGCGGGGGGCACCAGTTCCCGGAAGAGACAGAAGCAGCAGCGGCGGCGGTCGGGGCCGGCGCGGCCCTCGTTTGCGCAGCGCATGTCGGTCAGTGCAAGTACTGGTGGTGGTGGTAGTCATGGCCGGTCTCCTATAGGTCAGCAGCGGAGGCAGGGGCTGTCGCAGGCTATCAAGGAGCACTTCCGGGCGCCAGGGAGGAGGCCTAGCTGGTTGATGGGGAGGGGTCGGAGTCAGACGACGTAGACTACTGGGGCGGAGGCAAAAAAAGAAAAGAAAAAGGGGTCGGGGCAGTTTGATTGTGGAAAAGTTTGATAATATTGCATAGCTTTTGGGTTAGTTATTTGGCCGCAGGGCAAACTTGAAGGATGGGCAGAAACTGGGGATTGTTTGAATGCTATTATTAGCCTAATGCGAGTGACTTTGGACCAGGCGTCAACGATATGATCTGTCAGTGACACTTGCATATGATATAACTACAGAGTAGTTACCTAGGAACCGAAGAGGGACAGCAGGATGACATGTACAGTTGGTTGCTAGTATTTTATGTAAGTGGATCCAAGCAAGGTCGACGTGGTTACATCGGCAGCAGGCTACGCCGCTACTTGTCCGCAATCTATTATCCTCCAGGCTCCCTCAGCGTTGACTCAAAAGCCCAGCCAATATGAACAACTCTTCACCGTCTTCGCATTTATCAGCCAGGTCATTCTCGCGCAATTCAGGAGCCACTTTTTTGGCCCCAAAACCATGATGTTCCGGTATCGCTATCCTCGGATGGAAGAGGTCGAAGACGTTGAGAAATATGTTCCCGGGGGCTACCATCCCGTGGATATTGGAGATCGCCTAGGCCCCCCAGACGACAGTCACTACTATACGGTGCTTCACAAGCTAGGCTACGGGGGCTTCTCCACGGTCTGGCTGACGAGATGCAGCCGGGACGACCATCACTACGCCCTTAAAATCCTCACCGCAGATCTTCCAGAGTCGCAGGGAAACGACCTGACGATCCTCCAGGGCCTCAAAAACGATGGTTTCGAACATCCACATGTCATCAACTTATACGAATCGTTTGAGGTCTCCGGCCCCAACGGCTCGCACACCTGTCTGGTGGTGCCTGCTCTCGGCCCCAGCCTTGAGGAAGTTTATGGCAAAGAGACTCTGGCTCCAAAGACGCGGTACGACATTTGCCAGCAAGTCGCCACGGGCGTTGCAGCCTTGCACGAGAGGGGTATATGTCACGGGGGTAGGCGTTCTCCCCAACTGAGCCATATCTGAGCATGCGTTGGACTGACAGCTTGAGCGGTACGAACAGATCTCACCCCTGCCAACTTGGTGTTTGAGCTCCCTGACACCTCATCAGTGGATATTCCAGAAGTCTGCGCGCTGCTGGGTCCCATAAAGAGCGCAAGACTAAGATTGCGCAACGGAGACCGTCCAGGCCACGGACCAAAATACGTGACACAGCGGCCTGCTTTTCCCAAACTCATATCCGAGTTCCCAACACCCCTCCAAACCGTCAGAATCGTCGATTTCGGCGAGGCATTCCCCACCGCCCAGCCGCGCCCCCTCCTAGGCGTCCCCGTCGGCCCGGGATACTTCCCGCCGGAGCTCTGCTTCGGCCACGCCGCGTCGCCCGGCAGCGACACGTGGATGCTCGCGTGCCTGGCGTACCAGACCCTGGCGCCCCGGCGCCCTCTTCCCCTGCTTCTTCCCCGTCTCCGAGATCCTGGTCGGCACGGCGGTGCCCATCCTGGGGCCGCTCCCGGACCGCTGGAGGGGCCGCTTCGACCACGACAGGTACGGGCAGCGCGAGCCTGAGGGTGGCGAGCTGCTGAACGCGGCACGGGTGGACCCGGCGTGGTGGTGGGATGAGGCCATGCGTGACAAGTCCGTACGCGGCCTGATGGAGGGGGACCTTGCGCTGCGGTTCTCCCCTGGGCAGCTGGACTTCCTCGCTGCCTTGCTCGGGGATATGCTGTGCTTCGAGCCTGAGGAGAGGATCTCGGCTGCGGAGGTGGTCCAGCGGCTGCGTTCGGCGTCGGCTATGTTCGGTGCCAGCCAGCAGGGCTGAGGGCACGTTTGGTCTTCGCAGTGGCTGTGATGAGAGTCCTGGTGTGGAATTCCAGGACCAATCGCATCCAATGCAAGCTCGGGACAATGAGCAGCCGCCCAGACCATACTTAGAGCCCCTGGGGCACTCAGCAGTTCCTCGGCCCAACGCCTGTTGCCCTGGGGTACTAGGGATCTGACCCATGGGCTCTGGGACGTACCACGATTCGGCTTTGTAAATCCGTTCGGGGAGCTTCTGAATCTCGATAGAAGGAAATCGTCGTCCAAAGTCGTTCAGTGCCAATACGCCCCGAGCCCGCTCCAGAGGACCTGCAGAGCCAAACGCATCGCGCGCAAGATCGCCTCGGCAGTTGACAGGAAAAGGCTCGAGATGGCACCAATCATAAGGGAATATATGAGAAAACGCATGAGCCGGAGCTACTGGCGAATATAAACATATAAACAAGCGGTTTTGCACAGAGAAATAGGCTCAGTAAATGCGGTACAGGTGACATGTCTTCCGAATATGATTTCCGGCCGATCCGACTCTCGAGCCCAGCCAGCGCGCGTCAGTTGAACCACGAGGGCGGCGATGGGAACGCCGACTCTAACAAGCTTGAGACTGGAGACCGTTGCCTCCCCCGCGAAGAAATCGAGCCCATGGTCAGCCCGAGAAAGTCCCTCATGAAACACAAGCCCTCAGAGGAGACACCAGCGCCCCCTTCCTCGCCTCGCGCCGCAGCAACAAACACCCACCCACCCAAGTCCCCCCGGACCTCCTCCCCCTCCACCCCCCACCAAGACCAACCAGCCTCACAGCCCCGACAGGACCAGCGCGGCCGCGACGGCGGCAGGGACGCCCTGGATGAAGAGGATCTTGCGGGACGCGGTGGCGGCGCCGTAGACGCCGGCGACGCCGACACAGCCCAAGAAAAACAGCCGGAGCTGGGCCGCGAACTCGGGGACCGGGTGCAGCAGGCCCCATGCGAGGCCGGCGGCGAGGAAGCCGTTGTAGAGCCCCTGGTTGGCGGCGAGGGTCTTGGTGTAGGGGACCGACTTGGGCGTCTGCCGGAAGGCGCGCATGCCGGGCTCCTTGTCCCAGAGGAACATCTGCAGCACGAGGATGTAGCCGTGCAGGCCCGCCACGGCGGCTGTTGCTGCTGCTCCGAGGATGCCCATCTTTTTTTGTGGTTGTCTGGGCGTGTGCTGTTTTTTGTTGGCTTTGAGAGGGTGTCTTAGCAGTGACGAGTTAGGAGGGTTGATCTTGTGTGACGTCGTAAAGAATGTTACGGGATGGAGGGTTGAACAAGTGAGCGGGCGGCTGTGACGATCTTTTGTTGTCCGGGGCCGGTAGCGGTCTTGTGGTGGTGGAACTGTCGAAAAGCGGCGCGGTCCGGTACCAAGTAGGACCCTTTTTGTTCAACTGCTTGGGTGGCGCACTGCCGAAAGGATCAGACAGGGCTGGTTAAACGCTGTGCCGTGTTCCGGACATTGTGTCCTTTTTGGCCTCTCGCTTGTGGCCCCCGGTGGCACAGGCACATCAGATAGAGCTCATGTTTGACACCAAAACGGTATAGAAGCAAAAGCTTGACGGCGCGGGTGGACGCTTGACTGACTCGCCCGCCAATTTGCCAATCTTATGCACGCCATATCGTCTTGGGTTCCAATTTTATACTTCTTCTGTGCTCAGGTGAGCCCGCGGGGGTTTTCAAACGATCGCTCATTTTTGTCCCTTAACCACAAAGTACCTAGGTAATTATGCTTGTTTTTCCACGTGATGTCTATTTTGATACAGCGTTCCGGCGTAACGGCCAAGACAATTACCTAGGTAGTTAGTGCTCCTTGTGTCACTGCCCAGATGTCGCAATTTGTTACAGAAAAGTTGGCGTGCAGAGCTCAAGCTTACTTTAACTATGCATCTGTCTGTATTTCACCAACGTCCTGGTCTGACCGCCAAGAAACCTGATCTGGATGCATGCTACGTCCTATTTCGTCTGCGTCTGTAACGTTCCCCATGTAGTTTATTCCCATCAGCCTACAAGAGAAACGCCATCTTGTAAACCATTTTTCAACGATAAAAGTCGTCTTCACTCTTCGAGTCGACCCAGAAATGTATCTAGTTTGGTTTTATGGGGTGGATCTCTCGCCCAGCTGTCGCGGGTGAATGCCACCGCCATCTCTGGTGGTCTCAGATGTCCGCATAAGACTGAATCAGTCTACTAAGTAAGTAGGTAATTGCTATCCCCTTTTGGTGTGTACTCTTCACTTTGTGCGAGCCCCTTTGCTATATCTACTTACCAGGAAGTCAGCCGCACGCGGGATCTCATCAACAAAGGACGACCCGCTTGATTGCTTGATTGTTACGGAATCGGGGGTCTCTTGACTAACCTGGGCAGCGGGAGAATCAAAACCCTGGAGGTCTAAGCATCACTCACACAATGCACATTTCCAAGCTGGTTGTTTAAAGAATACAATGAAAAGAATTTCAATTGTCTGAACAATGACATTTCTGAACATATAAAACGTCTGTCCAGGGCCTGCAGCTTACTACGCCGTCACTCCAACGCTTGCTTTTGCTGACACCTGTGTGACTGGTACTCACCAAGCAACACTCAGCCTCTACGATCGCACGGCAAACAAGGAGAAATGGCTCAACACTTCCCCCGATTTTTGTCCCTCCCTATGGAACTGCAGCTCATGGTCTTCGAAGAAGCTCTCATGGTCTCGCTCCGTCCTCGCATAGTGCATCTGGAAACGGATCTGCGCCCATTATACGCCTGGGACACCCACTTGCGCGGCTGGGCTTGGGACGTGAGCAATCGGGAGCAGCTGGAGCGGGACAGCCCTGCCGGGGTGGCCGGAGCTATCCTACAGGTAAACAATATTGCGGCCAGGCACGCGGCGAACCAGTTCTTGGATCGCCTGACTGGCCCTATCAGCCCACCCCGGGTTAGCCATGGACTGATGGGCCTCGGCCTGTCACTGCTCCATGATGTGTTTTGGCTTCCAGACCAACTGGTTGACTGGGTCATCATCACCATGGGCCCTCCTGTAGACGCCACTTATGTGGACGATGACAGGATTTCCAACATCATGCTCAGCCTCGGACCATTCGAGGAGGCGCTTCGTTGGGCGACACAGGACGGGAGTGAATTCACGGAGGACGCCGAGTTTGTCATGTTCTTGAAGATGTTGCTCATCAACATCTGCGACAGCTTCGCGACCGTGTGGGATTTGATCATCATGGTTGACGTCGATAGGTCAGAGGATATATCCTGGGACCAGATCGAGATTATCCGCGGCAACGATCCTTACCTGTGGAGGCTGCGCGCCGGGGGCAACGGTAGGTGCC
This sequence comes from Diaporthe destruens, assembly GCA_036986855.1. Taxonomy (NCBI): domain Eukaryota; kingdom Fungi; phylum Ascomycota; class Sordariomycetes; order Diaporthales; family Diaporthaceae; genus Diaporthe; species Diaporthe destruens. The sequence goes on from BTXE01000006.1 coordinate 2,965,766, forward strand.
ACTCTCTTTATCAGACATACGAGGCGCTCAACCGAGAGATCGTGGGCGAGGACCCCCATCGCGGCTGGAGCGGAAGAGCGTTGCCAGAACTCTCATTTGCCTGCCGAAGGCCTGCGCGAAGCCCCCCAAGACTAACGATCGAGTGATCGGTAGGGCATGTGCGGGCGAGCGCCAAAATCACGCGAGGTGAGACAAGGCCGAGGGAATTCTCAGCGATCGCCGTAGTGATTGGTTAAGGCCTTTGGAGTTTTCCTTTTTCTTCTCCTTTCACTCTCGTGGCAAGTGCTCTTGGATCAACTCACATTCTCATTTTGTCCCCCTAATCAGGAAGAGATGCTTGCATTAGGATGGAATTTAGGGCCACCCGATCGGGGCCAAGGCCGAGGTAGTTGGCGAATATAAGCTAACCATAGTAAGATACGAGTGTATCTTGTCTGTTCTTCAACGTCTTTCTTCCTCTCTAGATATTTGCGCTTTTCCATCTGTTGAAATGAGGTGTTAAATGTCACCGGTTTTTGGATTTTGCACGTCTTTGTTTTGAATTTGCTAAATTGACGGCTGTGTTTCTAGGTATCCCTGATTTGTACACGGGTGAATATGCGTCGTAAATTATTAACATTACTCAATTTGCCAAATGTCTGTGTTATCATAACTGTATTATCGCTCGCTCATCAAATCAACAACTCGTTCCGGAGGCAGTACAATATAGTGAAGTTGCTTGATGGAATGTTGAGTCTTCTGAGGGAGTTTAATTTTGTTTTGGCCGGAGATACGATTAACTGGGTTGGCCTGCCCTCTATCAGTCCGGACCTCGACCTATAGACATTCCCAGACTAAAGTCACACAAGCCTGTTTTCATCTTAAAAACGGATATTCGCAGGGTAATAAATAGATAATTCAGGGCCGAATTCAGATAATACAGGGTAACATATATCCCTAATCCCCCAAACTTAATTTATACTACGGCCTTACCATATAAAACACAAATACGCAATTATTAATTACTCATTTCCTAACCTCCTCCCTTGCTCCCTTCCTCCTGCATCCTCATAAAGAACGCACTTGCGAGCAAGTGGAGAACACTCATGCGCCGGACGGCATAACCTCGGAACAAAGAGACTGGCTCGGACGGCGAGGGCCGCGACATCTCACCGAGGAACAACAATGGTTCAGAATATTCGGGTTCCTATTTCCGAATGAGCCACAGCCTCGATCAGCATACAACGATGCTGCGTTTCCTGAAAACATGCTGGACTTTCACGACTGCATTACATGTCTCACTGGATTGCAGTCGCTGTTTCAAACTCTCCGCGAGAACCCCATGTGGAATAGAGATTTGGAGCCCGTACTTCGTGGGGATATTGCGCATGGCCTGGGCCAGCTTTTTTGGGCATGGGCAGCTGCCCACCAACACGAGATGGGCCCGCGCCCCGCGGCTGCGAGTGCAACTGGGGAACCTGGACCATCTAATCAGTCCACGGTGGAGTCCACAACTTCGGGTGGCATCCAGTCTGAGACCAGGTTGGAAGCCGCAAGTGGTGCGGCACCAGTGATGGAGGATACGGGTCACTTTGAAGAGCCCTCCTACCGCGTTACCTCAACCACCGCGGATGGCCTGCCTGATGACACACGGCCTCGTATGGAGTCTACCTCTGTTTTTGCCGACTTTGAACTGGAAGACCGGAAGGTGGATGAAGAGGATCAGATGCCGCCACTCCAGCTGACAGGTGAAGGTATCGCCCCTCTCTTGAATCAAGGCCCGTGGGCGCCTGCAGCTTTGTCCGGATCTCAATGTCTCACAACAAAATGTCATGCTGAGACTTCACCCAGTGTGTGTGTGTGTGTGGGCGTGGGTGCGTTTCTAGATATATTATAGACTGGCAGACAAGATGGACGACATCCATGGCACAGAAACAAATGGTTAAAGTGAATGTAATTGAATGGGGCAAGCAGTATTACAGTGAAGCAAGCCAATTGGGCGGGCGGGCGGTCGGTTGGATAAAGTGCTGTCGATCCCAGCCTAAACTCGACCTGTCGATGCTGTCCCCCCAAGTGATGATCTCTCCTTGGCATCATTTTTCATCTCTAAACTATACGCTGGCAGAAGTGCAGGAGGGCAAGGATTGATATTTACCACCTTGGCAGCAGTGAGATTGATATTAAACATGTCAGTTGCCTTGAGATGACACCGTGGACAGACTTGACATATGAACTTGCATATTTCTTTCTCGCCGTAGATGACTTGTGTTCAGTCTTCTCTCACCATGCGACTCACCCTGTCGATTTGTGCGGCAGCAAAAGCCCTGGTCTCGTTTTCAGAGCTCAAAATTTTAAGCTCATAGCTTATGATGGCCACCAAACCCCCCTGGCATGGCAAGTCCCGCCCACTGGTCTTGCCCTTGCCTGCAGGGGAGCTGCAGCTCCCAAAGACGGTCAGAACGGAACCATGGAGCTTCGACCTTGGCTCTACCTGATGTATTCAAGCCAGGGCTTGCCTTAGGTTGGATGCAAGCATGAGCCTGAACGACTGAACGAGATCTGCCAGCCCAACATGGCCGCGACAAACGACACGCGACCCACAACAACACTCTTTCAGCCAGACTCAGCTTCACCTTGAACTTCCCAATTGTATCCCAGTGCAGGAGCAGCTTCGAGCTTTGGGCCATTTGTGCCATTCCTTGATGCCCAGCAGCAGTGCCCACGATCGAACTCGCCATTTCCACCTCGAGAACGACAGCTTTGATCGGCAAGACACGGCTGTCTGAGTCTCCGCCGAACCCTGCGCCTAGCTCAAATCCGCTCCAAGAAGATATGCACCTCGAGGACGTCGATGGGCACAGTGCAGGCAGGCAGGCAGGCTTTGACTGGATTCACACGCCGCAGGCAACCTTGTCAACAATTATCGACTCGTCTGGATGCTGCCCTCACATACGCGGTCGACGACATCGTCCCAAAACCTGAGAGTCTCTGGGGCTGATCAACTGTGTGCATATCGGCAGTATAGCTGTTTCGAGGCTGTGTCGTCGACAATAAACGGCGGCAGCTGGTATAGCACGGCTTCTCGTGGCGTCGATGAGAGGGGCAGAAGGTAGAGGGCAGAGGGCAGAGGGCAGAGGGCAAAGGGCAGAGGGCAAAGGGCAGAGGGCACGATCGCCCATTTCGCTGATGCTCAGGATAACAACAACCACCTGGGCAGGCTGTTCAGGAGGCTTTTGCAGTGAGAAGGGCAGATGACGAAGGTTACATCTTGATCTCTGTTGCTCCTCCTTCCCTGCCTTCTTCCATCTAGCCTAAAGTCAATCACCCAGAGAATCAATGGATGCTAATTGTACCACTGAATCAGATCCCCAGCCTCGGGCCCATGTCGAACACCACCAGCTCCGACGTCCGAGATCCCTGCCCCCGTTCAACTTTCCGTCCTCGAGTTCATGAACCCGTTTCACAACCACTGCAAGTGCTTGTTATTTATGGATCACGGCCCGGTCAACACGCCCCAATACGTTCAAGACACTCTCAACCATACTGGACGGCGGTACCAGGCTTCCGTGGGACCCCCAATGCGATGAGAGACATGTCACGAGTACCATGCACCAGTCAGAGCCGTTGCGAGGCACGATGCTGACGCCCCAGCCCAGGGGTCAGAGCTCTGGAGGATGTCGCCTGTTTCGGGCTCGGCGCGATGCTACAATAGGCTGACCCACCAGACCAGTCGGGCGACATGCATCAAAGGAACCTGAGCGTGACGAGCCGGCCTCAAATCCTCCGTTTATTACCTAGGCAGCCCTCAAAGGACGCACAAGAACCATACCTAGGTACATGTACACCGTCATTCACTGCCCCAGCCTCACTTGGTTGGGGTTTTTCGGCGCTGGGACGTCAATTCAATACGATGGCTCACACGAATGAGGCGTCGAATCACACAGTAAAAACCATACCGGTACCGTCATAATCGTCATAGTCTCGCCTGGCCGGCCTTTCAGGGCAAACAGTTGAGAAGATGCTCTCATAACCCTACGTACATCCTGACTGCTCACATCCGTGGCCCACAACAGCAACACTGGTATCCCCGCCGGGGCCGAAGCCGACAGCCGTGGGTGGGGGGGAAGCTGGCCCGGGCCCCAAGATGACAAGAAGCAAATAGGAGAAGCTCTCAAACAAGGTTTCTTCCGGCAGAATTATGGTGCGAGGGGCCACCTGGCGAGCGAGGGTTCCCCACACATTTCTAGAAGGGCATCTTACCACTTCCGGAACACAGGAGGATAACACTCCGCACCTAAATCCCAACGGCGTGACGCCTCACCTCCCAGCGCCGGCAACTGATGTTTGGCAGGACGGCAACGATCGACGTCTGGTCCTCCAGGTGTGCCTCGACAACCATCTGCGCCCAATGGAACAAGCCCGGTCTGTTTGTGCTCAGCTGCCAGAGGGGATCCCCCGCAATGTACCCCAGACGCCACGTTAGGAGCTCTGCCGGCCATCAGAGCCAAGTTCCAATGAGTTCCAGCCAAAGTCAAGACCTCATCCCTGTCCAATCCAACCTTAAATCAACCTACGTCCACCAATGCCTCCCAATACGTGCCAACTTATGGCCGATCCGAGCATAAAGGTACATATGGACTTTTTGGCACCACGCCTGAATCAGGCATCCAAACCGCAAGCCAGCCCAGGAACAGGAGGATGATTCGCCCACCGCAGCTCTCCCGAGATTAACCGCCTGTCACATAAGCAAATCGGCTCGTACGACGACACGCATGTACACGCCATCCCTGGATCTTGGGTCATGTGGGCACAGAGGGACCAATGCCGACATGTCTGTCTTCTCACCACAGCACGCGCATGGGTCGACTCGCGTCTTACTGTCGGAATTCCCAATTTTCCGTCTACCCACCGCCACGCCACATGCCCATGCTTGCCCTCAAGGGCTGGGCGACGTTGTCGTCTGACGGCTGCAGCGAGGCTAGTCATTGGTGCTATCACCGTTCGTACTGGAAAATGTCCCATCGGCATCGCTTGGAATAAGCAGGCTCACCATATGCGGCGGAGTGGAGGTCGCAGTGACATACATGCGGCTATGTGAGCGAGTGGCTCCATATATCCGAAAACCCGGTGATGTCGAGCCGGAAAGAGTGGGCATCAGCCACTTAGTCTCATTCCTTTGACGATGTCGCTTCAGAGCAGGCCTTTGAGAAGGACGAGAGTGTCGTGCAGTCGTTCCGGACAAGTTCCCGCCACATAGAGTCGACTACCTGAATACCTAGGTATGAGGGAGAGAATGGAATAACGGTACCCAAGCGAAGCGAAGCTCGTGGTTCGGATATGGTGTTGAGAACCCTGCGGGCAGATTCACGCTGCAGTCAGCTGCCCCTGGCCACGCAAACCTTGACGGAGGTCTCATCATGGTCCAATGATGTTTCGGCTGCCCCATATTGCTTGCCGCACACACATCGTCTTCTCTGGTCCTTCATATTATTTCCACCGAGATCTAGCTTTTGGATGCAACTGTGGATCTAAGGCTATTCCCGAATCTGCATCCTGAGGTCGCCGCTTCCGTTCCGGCCTGCACGGGGGCACATGCGGCCCTCTCCCTGGGCTTTGTGGCTCTTTTGCCATCCTCATCATTGTCATGCGCGCGTCAGGAGACGCACCGACCTTGTTGCAGCGCCTATGGGCCTTGGCCTTGCCAGCTGGGAGGCGTATCCATCTCCCACGGGCCACCACCCTGTCTAGCCCTCCGGTAAATATGCTACTGGGGCGGGATCGTCCACGTCCCACCCGCGTGTCGACAACAGAGTGCCCTCGAGGTCGGAAGCCGGGCCATCGTTCCATCTTGGAGCGTGTTAAACAAATGAACCCTCCACACATCACGTCTCCGACCTCGCCGAGTTTCCTCTTTGGGAGCTGTCCCTGGCTCGACGGGTGCCCATCTCACCCGCCCAGCCGGAGACATGAAGCTTGTATCTGACAGTATATAAACCCAAGAGCTGGGCTGTTCCTTGGTGAGCTTGTCTGGTCCATCGATCAGCACAAACATCTCCCAGACAAGCATCGGATCAGCAGAATCCCCTAGCATACCAAGATGTTCAGCAAAATCGCCGTCGCGAGCAGCCTGCTCGCTGCCGCCAACGCCCAGGGCGTCGGCACGCAGAAGGCCGAGACACACCCTGCCATGACCTGGCAGACATGCACATCCCCCTCGAGCTGCACGACCAACAACGGAGAGGTTGTCATTGGTATGTTGCGGGCCGGGACAAGAGCCGACGGTGTGAAGACAGAGTTTCTCACAATTTTATAGATTCCAACTGGCGGTGGGTCCACGACAAGAACGGCTACACCAACTGCTACACGGGCAACACGTGGAACACGACCATCTGCCCCGACAACAAGAGCTGCGCCGCCAACTGCGTCCTCGACGGAGCTGACTATGCCGCCACCTACGGCGCCACCACCAGCGGCAACGCCCTGTCGCTCAAGTTTGTCACCCAGAGCCAGACCAAGAACATTGGCAGCCGGCTGTATCTCATGGAGTCCGCCACCAAGTACAAGATGTTCAACCTCCTGAACAACGAGTTCGCCTTCGACGTCGACCTGAGCAAGCTCCCTGTGAGTTCCAGCCCCCGATGCCAGATGTCTTCGGTGGAAGGTCACAGCTAACCCGGGGTGAAAATCACAGTGCGGCCTGAACGGCGCCCTGTACTTCGTCTCCATGGACGCCGACGGTGGCATGTCCAAGTACTCGACCAACACGGCCGGAGCCAAGTACGGCACGGGCTACTGCGACTCGCAGTGCCCGCGTGACCTCAAGTTCATCAACGGAATGGTATGTGCCCCCTGGAGTGCTCATCACCAACCTACCAGCCCGGTCAAAATAACAATATTCCTTTGATCGCGCTAACACCCCTGCCCCCCTCCACCAGGCCAACGCCGAGGGCTGGAAGCCATCCTCCAACGACGCCAACGCGGGCGTCGGCGGCTCAGGCTCATGCTGCGCCGAGATGGACGTGTGGGAGGCCAACTCGATCAGCACGGCATTTACGCCGCACCCCTGCACCAATAGTGCACAGCACTCCTGCGCCGGCGACGCGTGCGGGGGCACGTACTCGGCGACGCGGTACGCGGGCGACTGCGACCCGGACGGGTGCGACTGGAACGCGTACCGGATGGGCAACAAGGACTTTTACGGCCCGGGCAAGACGGTCGACACGACCAAGAAGTTCACGGTCGTGACGCAGTTCTCGAGCTCCGAGATCAAGCAGTACTACATCCAGAACGGCGTCAAGATCCAGCAGCCCAAGTCGACGGTCGCGGGCCTCACGGCTTATAATTCTGTTACCGCGGCCATGTGCTCGGCGCAGAAGACTGCGTTTGGCGACCAGGATGTGTTTAACCAGAAGGGTGGGCTGTCGGGCATCAACTCTGCGCTCAGCAAGGGCATGGTTCTTGTTATGTCGCTGTGGGATGATGTGAGTCTTTTTTTTTTTCTCTTTCTGTCTGTCTGTCTGGTGTAGAGACTAACGTTTTTCGTCAACAGCACTACGCCAACATGCTGTGGCTCGACTCCTCATACCCGGTCAGCGCTGATGCCAGCAAGCCCGGTGTCGCCCGTGGCACATGCGCCACCAGCAGCGGCGTCCCCTCGGACGTCGAGGGTCAGAGCGCGTAAGTCCTTGCTTCCCCGGCCTATTTTTTTGGGAGTGTGTGTTTCTGTGTTGTGTGCACCGTCGTGCTGACCTCTCTGCCACAGTGACTCCACCGTCATCTACAGCAACATCAAGTTCGGGCCCATCGGGAGCACCTACTAGACTGTTGTGGCTGCCACTGATCGTGCAAGACACCTGTTGGGTTTTTGGGAAAGAGGGAAGGGAAGAAAGAAAGTAAAAAGGTGGAATTGAGGGGGGAGACCTATGAGCTGCTGCTACCCTGTCCTGTCCTGCCCTGCCCAGGCGGGCTTGTTTGCCAAAAAAGGGAACCGCACTGCACTGCTCGGTCGGTCGATTTGGAGAGGAGACCTTTTGATTCTGATTACTGTACATATTGGCTTGAGAAGCCTCCCTTCGTAAATCTATCTGCATAGGCTTTGCCCGTATCCTCGGCGGTGCTGCTGCTCATCAGTGTTGTGCTGGTGATTTGATTCCGTGCATGCCTTTTTCATCGATTGAATCCATCGCGTCAAAAGCAATCCTCTGTCCTCGCACTCTAGCCATTAATGAGAACCTTCATCCTCTGTCCTCGCACTCTAGCCATCAATAATGAGAAGTTTCATCATCTGTGTGGGTACGATGCCCTCCGTGCTGGTGCCAGAGAACTTTGCCAAAAAAAAGGGGGGGGGGGAGGTGTGAAAACCCAGCCTCCGAATGGTGTGTGGTAGCCCCAAGGCTCTCAACCAGTGTAGTGTTATCCTCAATCGAGGAGTGCTGTCCTCCCGCAGCATGGTCGTCGTCCAATCTCGATGTCGCTGGGGGCATCTGGGTTGCTGGAACCTTGGCAGGCCCGTCCGCTTCGAAAGTCAAACTGTGCAAGCTTCTCTGGAGATGTTTTGTGGCGAGTGGGGTCCCGTCCGAAAATCGACCACCTGATGAGGCGTGCTTTGTGTCCATAATTCCCGCGGACACACACGTACATGGCAGAAACTCGGGGTCTGACTTATGCGTCTCCTGTAACCACGTCGCCAGCAGTGCGCATCTCCTGTTCCAGTGTGACAGGCTCCCTCATCAGCTCTTTGATGACAGGACTAGCGCGGCAGTATTGTCTAACGTAGTGTTCTGCGTCTGCCGGGCAGAGGAATCGAATGTAGGTGCTGTCCTTGATTGATGCTGGGCCATGCCTCTCAGAGACGATTTGTACGATGCTGGACTTTTCATTCCTGGCCACCTTCGACAAGTTGACCGGTAAGGGCGCGAGCCATGGCATGATTTCAAGCTTTGTCTTTGTTGCCATGTCCATGACTCCGAATGGGTAGTTTAATCCTCTGTCGGGCAGGGGACTCAATACGCACATGTTGTTGAGATTCTTGTACTTTGATCTCCCGGTATATAGGCTTGGGCCATTGGTCAGGTAGAGTTCACGATTTTTGTGCACGGCTTCTACCACTGGTAAGTGTCTTGGCAAGGTGTGTTTGTTGGGCTTATTGGTCGTGAGATCGACGGAGAGGAAGGTCTTCATTAGATCCTTACTCAATTCCGGGATCTCATCAATCAAAGCAATGGCCTCAGGCGCCTGAAGATATCGATCTTTGCGCATGCACAAGAAGGCCAGAAGCATTTGCCGGAGAGGTTTGGTGCTTTCGTCTCGGTAAGCACATCTGAGCGACTCTAGCACCTCCGTCAGGGTTTGGGGGAGCATTCCCTTGTCCCAGTCCTGTGCGACCATACGCATCCCGAGGTAGCATGTGAGCTCAAGGTCGGCGGTCTCGGCCAGCTTGTCGAGTAGAAAGAAGTCAGCCAGTCGGAAAAGCTCCACACAGAGGAGTGGTATGTCTTTCTCATCTCTCAGTGTGAAGATGTTAACACCTGTTTGTATGGTCAGAGACACAGTGAAAACAAATTTTCCATCAAGATTTTGTGATCTGTGCTTACCCTTGGTGTAGATGAAGCGAAGCATGATCTCGACGAACTCGGCGTCCTGCTCTTGCAGGACGATCGTACCAGACGCGGCCTCCTGAGACATTTTGCTATTAGCTTTGCTACGCAGGATTACTCTGAGACTTGACAAGGTGAAGATGGCACTCACCGCCATGTTTCCGTAGAAGGCAGCCTTGAACCACTTGCACCGAGAGCCTAAAATGACCTTATGGACCTTCCAAGTCCGATCGCCACAGACGATGGTGGCATCCGCGAAGTTACCGCTCTCGAACAGCCGAATGTCGGCGTCGTCAAGGCTGCCGTCGTCATCAGGTCGAGGCATCTTGGGGCGCTGGCGCTGATGTGGCGATCATGAAGAGAAGCTTGCTCAGATGAGGCCGGTGCTCAAATTCGGAAAAAGGTCTCAAGTCGGAAGGTTGTGGACCTTGGAAGTGTCAGGTAGGGAGGTTGCAAAGTGTTGGGTCAACTGGGTGGGAGATGGAGTTGGTTGGGAGGTGGGATGTCTGGTTGAGGAAGGGGGCTGCGAAATATGGGATGCAAATCGTGGTTTGCGTGTGTGAAGAGGCATCAGACGCACTACCTCTGTCTCTAAATTGAGTGAGGGAGTCGTGGGAAAGCACAGAGTTGGAGGCAGGATGATGTTGCCTGATTTGACTGTGTTCGTTGGGCCTGTTTGCAAGTGCCTCAAGCCAGACACGGAAGAAAGTCCCCTGGAATGAACAGCTGCAAGCTTTCCCTACCTAAGCAACGGAAACCTCTGAGCAGCATTGCATTCGGGGAGGTGGCTTTACATTGGTCCCAACCCTGGGAAGGTACCACTCTGCAAAACCTACCTACCTACCTACCTAGGTAGGTACCTACCTAAGGTAGGTAGGTACATCACTCACCGCCATTATTCGACTTGCCATGTCCCAGGAAAAGCATTTGCCGGGCGCATTAGTATGCTTCTATCAATCGAGGCAATTCACCAAATAGATAAAAGTTATAAAAAAGTACTTGTCCTTCCCTGCCTACCTAGAGTACATGCACCCTAGGGTAGGTACATTTTTAAACGTCAAAGATCGAGGCGTACATATCAATTTGGCTGAAAGACGTTAGGTTTTTCAATATTAATTGAGGCTAGATGATGATGATACCGTACCTAGGTAGTGTAACCATTAATTACCATGGACTGTGAGCAATGTTTATAATGGGATCAATGATTACATGACCAAAATCTACTTGAAAGCACTCAGCAAATGTAGCGTCACCAGAATACCATAGACCATCTACATCTGGCATTGATGAGGAAGATCTAAACAGAGGCGAAATGAAGCGTAAAAAAACATACCCAAGGAGGAAGGCATGTGTGAGCCAAAAGACAGAAAGGACGTCATGCACTTCATCCGAGCAGGTCCACCAGATCCCTGCGCCGTACCAAGACGTGAAACTTGTTGAACAGGGCGGTGTTCAGCAGGAACAGTGGCGTCATGCTCGATCTGCCCTCACGGAGGTGCTCGATGTCATCGTGCAAGATCATGTGCACCACGAAGGTTTTGACCTCGATGATAGCCAAGAAATGGATGGGACAGGTATGTATCCCAAACCCAAAGTCCAGAAATGGGCCATTGAAGCTGGCGCTCTTCTTCTGCTGCTCTTGGCTTGATTGCTGAAGCGTGGTGGCCGCGGGAGTGGTCTAGGTACATGACCAATGCTACCCCAGCCTCTGCTCGTTGGGGAGGGTCTCAGGGCACCATCAATGATGTCTCACACGGCTCCAGGTTTGGTGACATGGAATGGTTGGAACTAATTGGCATTGGGCTATACCGTCTCGTCAAAGTGTGTAGGCGCGACAGGAATAGTTAGGACAGTTCTCAGAAGCACATGAAATGACTGGTCTTTGCCCTGCTGGACCGCGATGCCTGTGGAATGATGGCGGCACGAGGCAGGCCAACTCTGTTCAAGGGGTTGAGGCGCATAGACTCGGGCACCGCAGAGTTGACGAGCTCGAGTATGGTCACCGCTTGTCGGGTCCACGACCCACTGGCCTCCTTCAGTACACGGGCGCCTTCGGCGCGCAGCGCCTCGATGTAGCCCAGTGATGGGTCGGTCGTGGCGAAGTCTAATATTCGGTTTTGCAACATGTAGCTCGTTCAGTACCTTGAGATGTCGTTCATGAACACCAGTCGGGGCGTGATTCGTTTCGGGTTGAGCTTCGCCGGATCGTTGGTGGAGTAGCTTTCTTCAGCCATTCAAGGTAATCTTTCTGCTGGATGAATTAGCAGAACCGAAGATAACTTGAACAGGATGCAGGAAAAAAGAAATCACGGAGTTCTTACCGCCGGTGTCCAGTCGTACATGGGATCTAATCTCAACTTCCTAGGTTGCTTGAATCAATGCTTCAATGTTTACGACTGGCGAACAGATTTGACGAACTCTAAGAAGATAACATAATTGCTCCATCCAACTGGGATGTCACGAATCCATCTGAGAGGCCCAGTGGTTTCATTGATGAGCAAGGCCCCTCCAAAGACGCACATGGCCTGTCGAGAAAGTTCCCATTTCACCTTGACCTGTACAACGTGACACCCACCAGCAACGGGAGAGCTTCAAGGGAAGGAAACACGTGTTGATCATGATTCCAATCATCAATAATGATATAGCCTCAAGAAAGAGGGAGGAAGCTCAATGGAGATCAAGCAGCAGTAGGAGCTTACCTGGAGGAGGGTGGCAAAAGGCGCTGTTTCCGGCACCAGCAACCAGTCGTGACGCCCAAGTCCGCACACTGACTGTTTTCCAACTCCCCAACTATTGTTATCGACACCGTATTTTTTTTAAGCGCTGGGTCTTGAGCGCTTACCACCGTATGAAGGCGCCATGTATGTCCTCGGACGTATACGGAATAGAAGCGAGACCACCTGATAAGAAGTAAGGGTGGGCCAAGACTAGGGTGGTTTTGTTTTTTTAAAGCCTCATACATATAAAATGTATGTGGTGCCTTCATACAGTGGTAAACACTCCAGACCCAGCGTTTAAGAGAATACAAGGCCAAAGACAATAAAAAAATGATACAGTAAGTCTGTGGGCACGTGGCCTTAGCCTCGTGCCACACAGACAAGGCTAGGAGGCATAGCCCCCGACGGCGCCGCTGACTAGAAAGCCGGCGAGGCCAAGACTAGCTGGCTACAATCTGCCTCTGCTTCAACACGACCCTCGGGGAGGCAAGTAATCCTGCTGGCAAGGTACGCTGCTGGTACAAACCAGTCTATTTGATGCAACGTGAGAGAGATACGTGCACTCATCACTCACTCATCAAATACCAAAAATATCGGTTGTTTCGACAATAGATGCAGGAGGATGGTGTTCCGATTGGTGTACCTCGACATGACGGCGTCTGTAAGGAATGTGATCCTGGCACCGGCGGCACCGGCGGCTAAGGCCGTGATAACTCGGGAATGTGTGATCGAGTCGTGGTATGGGGAGAAAGATCTCACGTAAGATATAACGACCCGAGTGGGGCGGAGACATTGACGTGTGCGCACGCCCAAGTCGGACTCTGATAACTGCTATGCATGTGCTACTGATAATGGGTTAGAAGCTTGAAAGGATACCTTGTGAACAGATGTCAGATATCAACATGGTGGCCAGTGGATCCTATGTCGTGGGAAAACTCCCAATGGCCGGCATTCGCAAACGAGTTGTAGCCCTCGCCCACACCGTCGCGATTGTACAAGTAATACCGAGAAAATAGCTTCCATTATTTGAACGATTGTTTGGTATTTGTTTGAGTACGTCCGTCGGATTTAGTTAAGTATCTAATTTAGGTAAACCGGGCATTAGAGGGCCATGAGGAGGGCAGACACCACCCCACCACCAATCCACCACTTCGTACGCATTATAGCTTAACAAAAGTTTCCTATGAAGAGAAGAAGGCGAGACAAAAAAAACTGGTTTCTTTCGTGCGATTCTTCCGAGATATCAATCTTGGAGGTTGGATAGTATCGAGCCGCCACGAGTGGTCAGCACTGAGCGTTGTTCGCAGGGTTCACATCACGAGTGCGCATGGGGCATCCGCGATGGGATTGGCTACCAGACGGTGACAGTGTTTTTGTGACAGGCGGGCGTGATCAGAAAATGTTCTCAGAAGCACTTCGGTTCGCGGTCGACCCTTGACCAAGCACTCTCGAAACAAGGGCACGTCCTCGACGATCCCTTCCCGCTCGTCACGCAGCGTGGCCAGCCAGGTGTAAATGGCGAGGTGTGTCTCCGCGTCGAGTAATGGTAGGGCAACAGTTCTGCTTTAATGGTTCACAGTCAGCGGGACTGCCTTAAATGAGAGGTGCACACGTACCGTGGCTTCGTAGCGGAAACTTGAGCAGGGCTTGTCGACGGCGAGTGAGGCTCCATACCGTTAGGCAGACCGACACCTTAAGTGTTAATGTGAATGTGAGCAAATGAATATCACGCAAACAGGCCAAAGAAGCCCCAAAAATTAAGCAAAAGCACCAAGGCAGCTGGACTGTACCTAGGTATCTAGGTACTCAAGCTGGTAGCGCTGGGCTGCACTTGGCCCAATTCCAAGGTTTCGTCCCAGGCCTCTAGTGCAAAATGAAAACCCAGAGTTCTCTCAAATCCTTCCACACGAATCACATGTGCAATCTTACCCCAGCACAAACAACCAAAATGGAGCGCCCGCCAGACAGCCCCTCCAAAGGCTTCCAGCAGGACGACCTCGAGTTGCTCCATTCGGGCATCCTTGCAGATGGAATCATCAAATGCCAGGGTCGCACCTGGAAGGTGCATCGCGCGGTGCTCTCGTCGAGGCTCGAGTGGTTCAAGAAGGCCTTCTGTGGACCGTTTGCAGTACGCAATCCTTGAAACACATTTTCTTATTCACGCATGGCCCTAACGATACCTCGACTGACAGGAAGCTACCTCTGGCGAGGTTGAGTTCCCTGAGGCTGAGCCTGATGTAGTCGACATCACGATTCGGCATCTCTACAGAGAAGGTACAGTGGCGCCGCTCAGACTGTGCGCAGTTAATGAGCATGCTGACAGTGGGACAAGACCTTGATGTCGAAACACTGAACACACCTCTCCTCTGCATCCGCTCCTGGAAACTTGCCGATTACCTACGGCTCGATACACTGAAGTCACTCGCAAGATCGGCACTCAACGACCACCTCCATGCGATGCTCCTGCTTGCGTACAGCGACCAGGACCTCGAAGATGTCGAGCCCAAGCCCGTATGGTTAACACACTTCATGGATGCATTTCGAGAAGTGTGTGACCACACGGTCCTGCGGCCTCTACAAGCGGAGTTCGTCACTTTTCTATGGGTAACACGATCCGATATGCTCTACCTGAGTGAGGTCTGGGAAACCTTGGACGAGCACAAGGACGTGAGAGCCCAGCTGCTGGAGCTGCTGATCGACGACAGAAACGCGGTCCAGACGCTTTTGGTTCCTCTGCAGTACCGTATCGACTACGCGATCCGGAACAGGGCTCCTAGTCGATTTCTGCAGATCGACAATTGTTCCACCTGCAAAGGAGAGTACTTCCACGATCATAGGCCATGGTTCTCCAACCCCCTGCCTATGAAAGGCAACATCCGCTACAGCGATATTGGTGAACAGTTTTGGTGCAAAGATTGCGCTGACAACATTAATTCATCTCGTTCGTGGGGATGGAGACCAGAGAAGAACTCGACCGACAAGACATTCCGTTTGGAAGCATGGTCCTGGTAGAATGGTTATCAGGAGTAGGTAAAGTCCATGATCAACAAGGACCGCGGGCACAGATGCGGTCCCACTGGAGACTGCCTCAGAGGAGGCTGTCGCCGCCTCATGGGAGGAGGGTGGCTTGTAGGAAATTGGGCTCGGGGGGCGGGTAGAGACACTATGGCCGCGAAGCGGGCACCCGAGCAAGATTACTACTATCCCCAGACAAAAGATACCAAATTAACCTGCCCAGGTGTTGGCGTGATTTGGCACAGACATGCGCAGATCAGTTCGTGCAGCTGCGGTGACCAAATAAGATGCCTCTCCGCGAGGGACTTCTGTTCTGGGCCAACCCAACCCACGACAGATTAGCCGACACGACAAAACCTTGGGATTCCAGAAGAATAAAGTGGATCTTGGAGTGGATCTTGATAAGGCTGACATATAAGCAAACGGTGGCTTCGGCCACACTGTATTTTTCCTCTACACTATATAACTATCTTTCTATTCAATTACTCGTTTTTTCCCCCCAAAGCTTATACATAAAGTCTTCCATGGCTTTATATATATCCTCATAGTCCTCTTATAAAAAAACTTCAAACACCCCCTTTCCTTTATTTTTATTATATTTTTTTATATTAAGGAGAAATTATTTATTATTAATAATAAAAATATAAATTTAAAGGAGGATAAGCTTATTATACCCTCCCTTTATTTTTTAATAAATTATTTCTAGGACTCTTTTTAAGAGTTTTAAGGCCTCATTATAGAAATCTTAAGGGTAGAATATTATAAATTATTTTTTTATTTTAATTACTTTTTAAAATTAATAATTATATACCTAAATAAAGGTTATAATACTTATTTAATTATAAGCTTATTATAATATATATATATATATATATATAAAGCAAAATTTTTTTAATTAAAATTTTTTTATTATAAAATTTATTTATATAATAACTATTTTAAATTTTATTAAATAATTTTTTTTATAATAATTAACTTATAAACTACTTATATTTATAATTTTAATTAATATTATTATTAAAATAATACTCTTTAACCTTATTTATATATTATAAAATTAAAGCTATAAATACCTATAATATTTTAATTATTATTTTAATATAATATTTTTTTTTAAATACTAGGTCTTAAGTGCTTATTATAATATAAAGGCGCTATATATATCCTCGGATATATATAGAATAGAAGCAAAACCATATAAGCAAACGGTTAATGAAATGTTACTGCTGATTCAGTCCCCAAAACCTTAATTTGACTTCGCACGACGTGTTTATACCGCAGTCATGACGCACAGCCTGCAGCCAGCCGTGTCATCGGGACAGGCTCAAGCTACGCCAAAAGAGTAGGCCGATCTGCATCGATAAAGGCTTTCCAGCACCTCCAGGGGCCGCGACTGTTGAATCAGAAGCTCACAGGACGGCGTTTACGGGAGTTTGACACCGGCCTTGATGGTCCGCTTGGGAAGGCCCGAGCCCTCTTATTAACCGAGGCCATGTCAGGATCGAAAGTCCTGGCTCTGCTCCCCCGTCCATCAACCCCAGCTCATCGCAGCTTTACAGCAGGAGCACATCCAGGCCGGGGAGGCGAGTCATTGCTAAGTTTGTGAATCGCTCCATCCGGGGCAATATCAGGCGTTCCCGCTTGCAGACACCCACGGCAGGCCACCTAGGTAGTATAACATCTTTCCCCCTCTAGCTGTTTTCGAACGACTCCTGCAGACGCGGATGGTACCCGGCCTCGCATTGGGTAATGGCGTAGCCTGTCTAGGGAATCGCATCTGAACCAGATTCCGATGACGCACCCCACGGCGGCTGACAGCAGGACGCTCACGCCGCTCCCCGAATACCACCGCCGGGGCCTGACCGTGCTGACGATCTTCTCCGCGCTGTCATTTGTCACGACGACGTGCCTGTGGCTGTTCATCACGTTCAAGCTGCTGTCGTTCCGGCTCCACAGGTTCCGACGGAGGAGTTGCCTGAAGAGGCGGGGCCAGCAGCAGCAGCAGCAGCAGCAAGTTGAGATACAAGACACTGACTTCTCGCTCGGGCTGGACCAGCGCCATGCGCTCTCGGAGGGCCGGACCATCCTCGAGCAGCTGCAGGAGATGGACCGGCTGCGGTCCGAGCAGGACCAGCGGGACCTGATGCAGCAGCAGGACGGGCATCAAGTCCAGCTGCAGGGAACGGCACAGGCAGACGAGGAGCGGGCCCAAGATGGCGGCCAAGACAAGGACGACCAGGAAGGAGAGTGCAACCCATTCCCCATCCTGGTGTACAACCTCCTCCTCGCCGACATGCAGGAGGCCATGGCCTACGGGCTGAGCATCCACTGGCTGTCCGAGGACGGCATCTACGCGCCGTCGAGCGTGTGCTGGGCCCAGGGCTGGTTCGGCTCCGTCAGCAACCTCGGCGCCAGCCTCTTCCTCTCGGCCATCTCCGTCACCACCTTCAGCACCATCGTGCTGGGCCACAAGCCGGGCAGGAGGGCGCTGTACGCCATGATCAGCTGCATCTGGCTCTTCACCTACGGCGTCAACGTGGCCGGCGTGCTCTGCTCCCTGCACAGCAGGCCTGTCGTCGACAGGGGCGAGTCGTATTTCATGAGGGCTAATGTCTGGGTGCGTGTTCTTGCATATCTATATCTACTTACCTACACATACATATATAACAAAACCAGACATATATGTTGTGGGTAAATGAATGCTGACCTGACCTCTTGACTGACTTTGCAATACGGTATAGTGCTGGATCAGCGCCGAGTACAACCACTGGCGCCTCTGGTCGCACTACTTCTGGATCATCGTCTCCGTCTCGCTGACCATCGGCCTCTACTCCATCGTCTTCCTCACCCTGTGGCGCCAGAAGCGCAGCTGCCGCCACATGCCGGAGCGCCGGGAGCCGCACACGCCGCCGCCCGGGTCGGGCGAGGGCGAGGCCGCGCCCCGCCAGTCGGGCTACCACCCGGCCTTCCTCGTCTACCCCTTCATCTACCTGGTGTGCATCGCGCCGCTGCTCATCGGGCGCGTGTGCATCATCATGGGCCACGACCTGGGCATCGCCTACTTTGCTTTCGCGGGGTCCATCCTCGCCGCCAACGGGCTCTTCAACTCGGCGCTGTGGACGACGACCATCCTCTTCAGCGCGCCGCGCGACATGGCCGCCACGGGGCTGGACCGGTTCAGCTTCGTGGCGCGGACGCCGGCGCGCGACTATGGGCACTCGGTCGTCATCTGCGGGCCCGTGAGGCAGGGGTACGCGGGGACGTACCGCGGGCGGGGGCACGAGGAGAAGGAGAAGGAGAGGAGGGAGTGGTGGTGGTGGCGGGCTGGGGGCCAGAGGGGCTGGGGCAGGTCGTATGTTAGCTCGCATGAGGCTGTCCTCCACCCTGACCTGATAAGGGTTTATTCTATGCCTGAGCCGGTGGCGGTCGAGGGGCCTTATATCCATATGAGTGTTGTCACGCGGGTTGTGGTTGAGGATGCGAATAGGGAGAAGGTGGGTTGATTAGGTCTTAACAATGGTTTTCATTTGGTTTGTTTTTACGGGTAATTCTTGGTCTGCACTACTTCTTCAGTAATTCAATTTGGATGATGACCAGATTGCCCACCTTGCTATCATGTATCCCTCGTGTGGATATCGTCTCCTTCATGTGGATGCCATGTCTCCTGTCTGGTACTAGTCTTGTTCCGGGCGATCTGTCTCCGGGCCATTCTCCCCCCCCCCCCGTCCAAAATTTCCATTCTTCTGGTCATCAGTCTGGTGTCATTCGCCGTGTCTTGTATTTCGTATGCTCCCTTCCATCGAATCTCCCTTTTCATCGGGTGTTGTCTCTCGTCGTCTTTCTCCCATTGTGGTCTTCGTCAAGTGAGTTTCATTCAGGAGCAACCCTGTAGTCCCACTTGACAGCGCACCCCTTGGCCATCATGGCGATTCAGAAACGCGTGTAGCGTCAAAAACAGGATCGATTTCAGCCCTGGTAAGATGGGGAAAGTCACTTATATCGACCCTGTTGCGGGCCACAATCTCCTCTTCATCGGCTGTCAACTCATTTCCATGGCCAGTCCAGCCCAGCTGCAGTTCTTCCAGTGTGCTTCTGGCCTCGTCCAGCGCCTGCTGCAGTGTGGGCACTGGGATTCCCTCATCTTCGTCGGTGGGCGGGACGGGGCGCACCGACTTGACCCACATTGGGGGGTACGTCGTATAGCAGAGGACCTTGAGTGAGGTGCAAGAACTGAGGACCACCCGCAGATGGGCGGGGTGTGTCTGCGACCTATAGAGCCCAAGATTGGTGACGTGGGAGAATATTGCCAGATATTTCGGGGGCGGACCTGGGCAAGGCCATCCCTGGCCGTCCAGGTAGTTGGTGAAGAACCAGTTTCCATTGTCCTGGAAGAATTCCCATTGCTTGCTCACCATGTACTCTGGTCCTAGGGGACCCGGTCGGAGCTCATAGGGCTGCCTCCTCGCCGACTCTTCCCTGATGGAAACGAGGTTCTTCAGGGGAAACTCGGGACAAGGCCGGGTGGGGTCAAGCCGGAATTGGTCCATGATTGTCCAGTGCAAGGGCATGGGACAAATGGGGTAATGGATGTGGGGCAAAAAGACCATGAAGATGTCCTCGATATTGGTTTCCATCTGAAATAGGAGTTCGAGGCAACGAGACTGTAGGTCAGAGATCTGCCTTTCGATGATAGACGAAACATTGCGCCCGGAATTGAGGTAGGAGGCCGAGGCCATTGACTGAATCTCACGCTTGAATTGATACAAGTATCCTCCAAGGCTGTTGAAGGAATACAATCCATGGCCCTCTAGATTCCACGGCTCGAATTCGACCATCCTGCTAATGGTCTTTGTGGTGAAGTGCAAGTAGAGATTCATTGCCTTTTCATCAAACCCCCCGGATGGAATGTCGACGAGAATAGCAAAACGGTGAATCCATGCTTGGCGCTCCTGGTTGGATATGAGGGTCGCCAGAAGACTGGGCATCTGCGTTGCTTCGGTGATTATAACGTGCCTGTACAAAAAAGGCAAGGCAAGGTCATAGCACTTCTTGGACGTCAGGCAGACACTGTGGAGGGCTTTCCGAGCGCCCTGGATGTCAGGAGAAAGAGGTATCCGAGTTCCGACCGGTAGACGGTCGGGCACAAGACTCTCGAACACCTTCAGGCGCATCTCCTCCGGGAGACATCTCAGGATGCCTAAGCCATCGACAACGCTGGAGACTGCCCTGTCATCTTTCAAGGCCATGTTTTCTTGTTGTTTTGGGCGAGGCACAAGTGACTCGGCGGCTTGGGAGGGGGTGATTGACTGGAAGCAGATTGATGTCAGCACCATCGTGAGAAAATGTATCGCTGCATGGGAGGTAGGTTACACTGACGATTTCTTGGGGCAGACCCTTTGTTATGTGAGGACAGGATGCGCCACATGGGTGGTCATGCGAAGACGGACGAAAGAAATCGGTTGGCTCAGTGAAGCGGTTGGGTAACAGCTGTAGAAAGAGGTGGTGATGGCTTGGCTGGCAGGTGAGGCAAGCAGCTGAGACAGCTTGGCCAGAGACATGCTGATTTGAGTTGTGCTGGGGAAGTAGCGGAGGACAATTCTGGGTGTGTTGCAAAGCGAAGGAAGTGCTGTTCAACACTGTGCAAGACAGCGGTGCTTTGAGGTCCATTTTGCCCAGGTGGCTTGCAGGACAGCTGCAGGTTGTAGAGACCTGATGCAGGTGGGTCTTGAGAGGAAAGGACTTCGGGAGGGTGTGAAGTTGTTTTGGAAATGGCCCAATGCATTTATGGGCCTCGAGCAAGAGTTGGTCGTGACCAAGTCGAGGGTAATCAGCAGGACTCCAGAATAGCTGTCCAAGTGTGGTGGTGTTGACTTGTGGTTGGTTCGTGTGTGGGGGAGAGGCAACATTGGGAAAGGAAGGAAAGGGTGCAAGGAAGTTGGTGAATGCAAAGCCTGCCCAGAAACTCGATCAAGGAAGAGGTCGTGTTTACTTGTGGCTGTTTGACCTTTGCTAGGGCAGTCCAAACTTGAAAACACCTACCAGACCGTAATTCACGACAGTCAGTGAGCGTGGTTGCCGGGGGCAAGAACGTCTGGACACAGAGAAAGCCCTGATCGTTTGTTGGTCAGCCCGAGGCTCATGCCGTGGTGAATGATGTTGACAGCACAGCACTGGAATTCGCAGGATGTATACCATGGAACTGAAGACTTGTTGCCCATAGATGTTAACCATCCAGAAACATACCTAAGCACAGGTAATCTTTATCAAGACTAGCTGTGTCCAGAAGCAGAGATGCAGCTTGATCATCTTTAATATGCTGAAATACTGGCAAATAGGAGCTCCTTGGAGTGGGAATTGTTGCATGGGATATAGAAGCGAAACCAGATAAAAAGGTGGGGCAGAATATCCATGGATGCCACGACACCTTGTTGATACATTGGGAGGTTCAGAAGTGAAGGCCCCTTGACTTAAATAAACGGCCATGAGTGGTATGTACTAGAAATTAACAGCAACTGCAAGTAATAGTACCTTGTGAGTTAATGTCTTCCAATGAAAGCTTATCCTCATTTATCACAAATCTGAGTAGGGTATGTGGTCAGGAGCAGATCTGTCAGGGCTATCTCGGCGTCCAGTCTTTATTATGGCTCCATGCGGATTCTCTGCCACATTCAGCCCAAAGCTTAGGAAGGAATTAAATGCTCCATACGCTGAGGGCATGGAGTCAGTCTGGCTGCACTTGGTCTGGAGATTTTCCATGGGTAATTGCTTCATACTTTATCCGTTGCCCATTTGTGTGCCCACTGGGCATGTCATCGCAATATCATGGCAGCCCCTTCAACGAAACCATCATGGGAATCGTGTGGAATGATCTGTCTCCCAGCCCAGAGCAATTTTAAGCTCGTATGTAGGTCAAAGCAAGGGCCGTCGGGATACCAAACGGGCAGCAGGATGCGTCGACGCTTGCGCTCGACGTATTCGCCGGTAAGACGCGGCTGGAAGCTATGATAGTTACTTTTCAGACGGTCCTCGACCATTCCATCCTTATCAGTAAGTCGTGTGTGAAGATTGAGTGAATATAGCACGAGGCGGACCCACGAAATTTGTTGCTCATTTGCTTGACGAGCACATTAGCTACATATGTAGCTGGCTCCCTTCCGCAGCGATCATTCCTTATAGTTACCTACAGGGCCCTCTCGTACCACAAAAGCTTGCGCCCGTAGGCGATGCCGCGAGAGCTTTCAAGAGCCCCATGGTCAATGTACTGGAACAGGAGACCCAAGGAATGAAACAGAATCAGAGTGGATACGGCGGTATACCGACATCCCTCATTCTCGCCTTCGATAAGCGCAAGACAGAGAAACATCCACTGTCAAGAGGAATTTATCACCTGAAGAGATACTAGGCAATTTGTTCGTCAACTCGGCCTGATGCGACACTTCGGCCGCTGCCTTGGTGTCCTGTTGTTTTCGCTCGACGGTCTGCCCTGACGTACAGACGTGGCTACCTACTTAGGTATGTAACCGAAGATATCGCTGCAATATCAGCTGCGCAGGTAACCGAGAACTGACACTACGAGGCAATGCTCCCACGGTTGAAACATTACCAGGCCGTGTTGCTACAGATCCTCCGTCTCTTCCTCCGTCTCTTTCCGCCGATTGTCAGTACAACCCAAAATGGACTGGGACAAGGACGCAGACACTTGATGTGGGCCGCCAGACACATACAATTCCACCGGGCGTGTGCATCTCAACAAAAGTTATGGCGATT
Organism: Diaporthe destruens; assembly: GCA_036986855.1. Taxonomy (NCBI): domain Eukaryota; kingdom Fungi; phylum Ascomycota; class Sordariomycetes; order Diaporthales; family Diaporthaceae; genus Diaporthe; species Diaporthe destruens. The sequence goes on from BTXE01000006.1 coordinate 2,988,840, forward strand.
CATACACACCCGGATTATTGGAATGAGACTCGTGGAAGCCATCACGGTGGATCCCCGAGAGTCCGCTCAGAACAAACTTCGGGACCAAACACTGATCCTCTCCATTCGGATGCATTGGTTGAGTCAACTGCATACAACTATTTTCCAAGGTCGAATGGTCCTCAGCACTGTCCCGGCAAGAAGTTGATCCGCGTTGAAGTCGTCGCTGTCCTAGCGACACTGTTCAGGAACCGCCGCCTGGCAGTCAAGAAACAGGCTGGAGAGAGTGCACGAGCGGCAAAAGATCGTGCGTTGCACCACACGAATAACGTGAACATGGAAGTGATTCTTTGGATGTAGTCTGTTAATGACCTGCGCTCAGTTTGTGCCCAGGCCTAAATGAGATCTCTGGGATCGACGAGGTTGGGGAAAGGCTACATATGTAGCATATTCGGCCCTAACTGTCCCATAGAGGGTATATATGGGAAGCTTTTGTATTTCTAAATTCTTTATGAGGAGTCTTGTATTAAATGCAAAATTATTGTCTCCTGCATCTGTACCCCTTGAGCTACTATTGGACTAGGTGGCCTGGAGCAATTGGTAAATTGAATGTGGGCAGCCCCAACTTATTCAAGTACTGGGGCACCATAGATCTTAAGAGCGGCTCTAAAGTCTTCCCTTATCATACACCTTAGTTACTTCAAACTTCGATTCTTCAAAAGGATTTGGAATAGCAGTCCAGTTCAAGTAAATGCACGTAGACGGCCGGGCATAAGAGACGACTCAGTCGGGAACGTCACCTCTCATTTGGCGAAAAGAATCTCATCGTAGCACGCAAATTCGTGCCCGGGCGTGTGGTCTCGATATCTCACTGTGCAAACTGAGTTCCCTCGTTGCCACAGCGTGCTCAAGTGTCTGCTGCGTGCCCCCTTTCTCAAAAGTTCGTAATTCAAGCCCCAGAATACGGTACCCGTGCTTTTTATGGGGCTTCCTCGCGGCCCCTGTGTTGGTGGCCACTATAATAACACGCTGCACACAAATTGAGAAGCTTGGCCATGATGGTTTTTGTCGAGCATTCCATCCTGCCAAGGGCCGTATGACCTCAGCACGATTCAGTCCCGCGCAATCACTCAGATTGCGAATTTGTGCAAGCTATACATACGATCATTGGCGCCGGCATTGACGGCCATATGGGGGTACACATGGGGGCTCCGAATCAATCAATCCACTGCAGTGCCATGCAGTGCCAAGCGCGCCATGCCGAAATAGCAAACCAACTGTGGGAAACGAAACACCAAGCCCAGGTGCCGGGCCCCTCGCATAAGATTGCTCCGACTTGGCTGAACTACAGGCTTTTTGTCCGTCTATGAGAGAGCCGCCCCTGCCAACACCAACAGCACAGGCAATTGACACCTAGATGCCTGATATAAATCTTGTTTCCCGCCCACCGTGGGAAACATTTGGAAACATGACCACCACCAATCTGCAGTTGCATTCCACCTTTTCGTTTCATTCGTTCATATTATAACATTCATTATGCATTTCAGCAAGCCACTCATTCTCCTAGCCGGCCTGGAGAGCCTTGCCCAGGCGGCTATTTTCTCTGCTGATGCGGACAAAGACCTCTCCGTCTGGGGACGTTCGACCTCCTCGCCAGGGGCCAACGAGCACAAGATCCGGAGACGTGTCGCGCGAGGCCGACGCCTTGCCAGCAGGCAGTCTGGTTGGAACCCGCCGGCAGACTTGGCAACCCCACTGAAAGAAGTGTGGGACCACACCTTGAAGACCTACAACAACGGCCAGGCACTCGCCTTCAAGAACTATGGTTGGGACCAGCTTAAGGCCAACGACGGGTATGTCTCAACAACTGGTTTAACAAGCACTGTGGCATGAGCAGCATCCTAACTACCACACCGCAATAATCAGAGCTCTGAACTACTGTGTCCGGTGGGAGTCAGACACCCCCGTCTCCCAAGCCCAGCGCGACCAGATCGCCACGGCCGTCAACGAGCAGTACCAGAAGTGGTTCAGCCACATGTACGGCTTCGACGGGTTCCCCTACAGCAACATCAGCGTCAACGTCGTGGGCTGGGCCGTCAAGGACAAGAGCCTGCTCGAGGGCTCCACCGAGGGCCTCGACGTCTACACCGACGTCGACGGCGAGGGCGCCCCGCAGTGCGCCGAGCCGTGCGGCCGCTTCTTCAACCAGGGCGGCGACTTCAGCAAGTGTGCCGGCGGCGCCGACAGGCACTACGACCAGTCGCTGTGGCTGACTGATGGCATGCAAGGCGGTGCCGGCGGCGACTGGGGCCAGCGCATTGGGGCTGAGTATTTCCTGCAGGCTCTCGGCTCGGACAACATTCATATCCTTCTCCATGAGATGGTAAGCCGCCTCCTTGGCCCCTTTGTGGCAGGCAAACACTCTTCCGGAAGCTAATTCAAATGATAATAGGGGCACACGTTTGGCCTGGATGACTTCTATGACTGGACCCCGACCGGCATTGACAAGTTCATCATGCTTGCTGGCTCGTCACAAGAGGTGACGGAGTTTGATGGGTGGATGCTCCGCAACTGGTGGTACGAGCTGTCGCGGGCCAGGACCTGGCAGTGAGTGTCAGGAATCGGCGTGCCAAGGGCCTATATATTAGAGGAGAACGAACTGCAGGGGCGCTCAGGGAGGGAGACTTCTTCCCTACGCTTCAACGAATATACTGTGACTGGCCATATCACTCTGTCCGTACCGAAGCCCCTTACAGGCAGTCTAGAACTGTCCACTTAGCGATCTGAACATATCAGTTTCATATAGCACTTCATTAGCACCCAGCGGCATGATGGAATGTGAAATAAGACCTCAGGATTTCCCGCATGAACACCCGACGTGGTCTCTCCCGCGGCTTATACAGTGATATTGTTGTCAACATCGTGGCAATGTTTCAATACCCTAGAGTAGAGGTGAAGACACAAGCATTCCTGACATGGTTCCAAAGTAGTATTTAAGTGTACGAAGACACTACCTAGGTAGTTCAGACCCTCAAGTGCTCCCGACCTGGTCGGTATAGCTACACTGGCAGCCTCCAAGACATACTACTAACCTAGTGATCAGCGGCAGATACAAAGCCTGTCCAAGTCATCCAGTACACCCGGCCGGATTACATATCCACTGTTGGCCGTCCAGAAAAACAGGCATCCCGAGATTCCCATGTCTTCCCAAGGGTTCCCCGTCAGGTTTCTCCCCATTCGACGTGCTCCAGATGTCTTCTCAGAGGTAGTGACGCACACGCCACGGGTACTCGTTCTCCTCGACACAGTTCGCACACCATGCCCTGGTATACTCCCCGGTAGAAGTCGTGTTGAAGGGGTCCTGGAGAATCATTCCCCCACCAGCGATGATCAAGTTTGCGCATGAACAACATAGGTCGTGATTCAAGTCGTCTGCGGCGTACATGCTGGGCTTTGGAGTCCAGACCAAGACGTCCGGACTCGGGCCCGTGGAGTTTGTGCGCCACCGGGGGTTTTCGGTGTCGCACAGGCTTCTGACCGAGTTGTGATACTCGGGCATGTGCTCGTCGAGCCACTCCCTCAGGTTGATGTGGGGTACGTGCTTCTCGCGGTCACAGAAGTAAATCCAGCCGGCCCAGACGAACTCCTTCAGCATGTTGGTCATGACGGGAGTGTTCCACCGCTCCACCTCGAAGATGGCGTGCGCGAGGTCCTCCACCCACTCCCGGGCCTTGCGCAATCCGTGGAAGTCTTGCATGGGGGTCTCGTAGGTAAACAGCCACTTGATCTTGCCGTCGAGATATGTGCCGAGGACGCGCTCGACAAGGCGACACAGCGGCTCGAGCATGAAGAAGTCGGCAGCGCGGTAGACTTCGGCGCAGAACTGGATAGGTGGGTGGCCTCTCTTCTCGGCCTCCTTGGCCATGTCGATGACAGCCACTATAGCGCAAGTATTTGTCAGTTTAGCAGTCGACGACGGTCCTCCGATTTACATACCTCCTCCGTAGATGTATTTGAGACAAACCTCAACTGCGTCTTGGTCTTGCTCATTGACGTTGGCAGTTGCCTGGTGTGCCTCCTATTCAAGTACACACTCGTCAGCGATAGTAGAGGAGAGTCGATGCGTGTTTTACGATGTCGTACCTGGAACCGACCTGCCAGAGAGGCCCTGAACCATTCGCTTCTGGCAACCAAGATGACGCGGTGTAGTTTCCATGTCTTGGAACCGCACGTCACGACGCAGTCGGAAAACAGACCTGTCTCCATGGACCACAGGTCTGCAGACCGATAATGAGCCTCCTGTGCCCTGTCTTGAGGCATTGATGATGGATGGAGAAGTACAATAGAACTGCTAAGGGATGTGCGTCGCTGCTTGATATCGTGAGGACAGGCTTGGCTCGTTGAGGATCGAGTCGAGTGTTGTGAGGTGGGAGGAAGATGGAGATGCTGTGTAGGTGTTTGGGACCAGCAGAGGCCTTGCATCGTAGCAATGCTGTCAGGTAGAATGGTTCCCCGGTTGTCCACATTGAATTGACTAATAGACTGAGATATTCACTTTGTGTTTTCACATGGATAGGACCCAACGGCGTAACCAGAACATTCTGCCAAACAAATCGCCTGCAGAGTGTTGTACCCTGTCCGAGCCAGGCGTTCCAAACACTTACATGCTGACACTTTGCCAACAATATGGCTAGTCGGATGCCGGGACCACTCGCTTCCCACTCACTGTGAGTGAATTTCTCCCCAGCGACACATGTGCAATGATGGGCTTTCCTACCCGGCATTCTGGCCCTCCTTCACAACCTGAAGTGAAACTGGATCCCGGCCTGGCCTCCGAAACGTCGACTTTACCAGGTTTCCACGGCTATAGTGAAGAACAATTCACTCTCATAGTATGTATTAGATGTACCTAGGTACTAATGTCTTACTGTACCTCTGTGAATGCGACCGATTCAGAGCCATGGCGCGTTGAGTCCTGGTTTTATACATCTTAGCACAAATACAGGCATAACTTGCACAAGCAGGCTTATACTAAACTGGCCTTATACAGCAGAAGGACTGTATTGTGACAGTCTGGATGTGCAAACAGGTCGTCCTATATATTCCAGGATGAACGTCAAATAAGTTTAACTTGTCTCGCTTCTATTCCGTATACGTCCGAAGACACTCTCGGGCATACACGGCATCTTCGTACATATAATGACTCGGAGAGAAGCTTGACATTGCAATTTGAAATATTTGACGACACGTTTGTGCAATCATATGGAGGAACAGGAGCAATTGAGTTCATGTACGGCACTATCAAAATTGTGCGCTTGAATCTGTTCTGATTGTTTGACCGCCCCGCAACAGCTAATACATCAAGTCTAAATGACTCGGGCCTCATTCTTCCCTGACCCTATTTGCGCCACGGGATCGTGTCGAGCTTTGAGCAGTCCCGGCACCAGCCTGATGTAGCGGCGTTGTTGTTGCTGAGCTCAAAGGGATCTATGATTTGCCCGTCTCTATCCTCGGAGTCTACCCAGAAGATATATTTCCGACATCGTCGACATTTAGAGTCCCTTAAGCTCCGGGGAGCCTCCTCGCGACATTTCACAGCCCAAACTAGGCTGTTCATCCAAGTCCCGGAAGCATAGTGGCCGATGAATTCGTCCATGAATGTCGGGGTGTCTGTTAGGTGATGGAAAAGGGCCGAGGCGGCGCCACCGTCCAGAGTTTGAGTTCTTCCGACCCAAAGGAACTCCATAAGCACTGCCTTCAAGTGCTCGATGTTCCATTTGTAAGACTGCCGAACTCCGGAAATCAGGTCGAGGGCCCACGGGGTCAGTTTGTTATTTGTCGACTCTTCCATCCAATCCTTCTTCACCCCAAATGTACAGAGCTGTTTCATCCGCTTGTCGCAGTAGTGGTGAACAGCCTTCTCCAAAAGCGACTTCAACGGGCCGAGGAGTAAAAAGTCCGCAAGATGCCAAAGGCGGACACAGTGTTCCACGAAATGGTCAGGCGCGATGGAAGACTCCAAGTCAAGGCCTGGGGTTTCGGTATCTTAGCCAAAGTGCTTTGCTCAAGCCGTCAACGGTAGGATGTGGACCTGCTACTCACCACGGTCGTAGATGTACTTCACCACAAGATCGACAAAGTCGGGGTCCTCCTCGTCCAGTTTAACCTGTCTGGTACTTGCCTCCTGCGTGCGTAGATTGTTAGCTTCGAGTGAAAACAATGGAACAAAGAGAAGAAAACACCATTCGACCACCCCCGAGAGTCGCATCAATGTACCTCGAATGGACCCGAGAGGGCTCTCTGAAACCAGACGGAGCGGGGCACAAGGATCGCTCTGTGGCACTTCCAAGTGCGGTCGCCGCAGACGATGTCGACGTCGGCAAAGTTGCCAGATTTCAGAAGTCTGTGGTTGAGAGAGGGTTTAGCTGCCATACCACGGAACAGCTCAGCGCAGGTGGGGACGTACTCGAGATCGCCGATGCTGTCGTCGCCGCTGCTCGCGGGAGCAGGATCGTCTGCCATGGTGGCTCAATGAGGCCGAAAGGGCCAGCGGTGGTGATTGAATCGCACAAGAGATTTTGAGAAGGCAAGAAGTTGGAAGAAGCAGTTACCTTAGGTAGGTACCTGGGTACCTTGAGAAAAGTGGGGCCCTGAAGAGAGAGGGAGGAAGAGCCCTGGACTCCGGCAGGGCCCCAAGGGTCGACTTCACCAAAGCTTTGCCCTGATTGGACTTGAAGTTGAGACGGAGCTGCCGAATGCTGCTAGACAGAATTTGTGCTTGACATCCTTAGCATCTGCCATTATCAGTCAAGACCACCCCAACCTTGCAAGCCATACTCATCGACTACATGAGCAACATGGTGGACTACTCCATGGCACGACCGTCAGACTTTGCAGCCAACGATCTCAGATACAATTATGGGCAAGCGTGGTGGTCCCGCGGCCATGATTTTGAGGCACATGGTGATTATCACCAAGGTATGCGCGATCTGCGCCGTTGAGATCATCCTGGGACAAGAGAATCGGCATTGTGTTCGAGGGGTTCCACCAGTCGGCGGGCCAACATTCGTCCATTTAAGTACCGATTGGAGAACACAGGCTCATCATCTGCGAACAGGACGGACAAAGGTGTGTGACCCCGACTCAATTTCCATGACTACCTAGGTATGTACTATTTGACCACGAGACCTGTATGATATTCTCTAAATCAAGCAGCGCTGCCAGAAAGGCCCAACTCCTTGATAAAGATATCGGCCGCCTTCTCTCCCACCGCCAAGGCAGTGTTATTAGTATTAGCAGCAACATTTCGAGGGACAATGCTAAGATCAGCAACCTTGAGGCCCTTGACCCCATACACACTCAAACTCGCATCGACGACACCGTTCTGCTCCCGCGGCAGCATCTTGCAGGTGCCAAGAGCATGCCACGTCGTGCCCACATTGGCACGCAGCCACGTGTCAAGAACGGCGTCATCCTCAGCCGTGTACTCAATCTCGGGGGCATCAGCAGGCAGGGGCCCGTCGGTGAGCTTCACGCACGCCGCCTTGGAGCCCGGGGCAAAGGGCGGGTGGCACTGCCCCATCTCGCCGCGGTAGCACGGCATGCGGCGGATGACCTCGCGCTGCTTCTTGTAGGACCAGATGTGCTTCTTGATGTCGTTGCCGCCCGCGTCGGTGAAGAAGCCGTGCTCGAAGTCGAGCGGGTCGCCGAGCTTGGGCCCCGTGATGTGGATGTGGCCCCGTGAGAAGGGGTACACGGTGAAGGCAGTGACGGCGAGTGATGGGTCCCCCGTGGCGAGGCGGGGATCTCCGGGGAATCTGTGCTTTGGTCAGTATTTTTGATTGGAATCGTCCATATGAGTTCATGGAACTTACCCTGCAATGACACTGAACAAGACCATGGGCTTATCCGGGTGGTCCTTAAACTCCTCATCCCAAGCCTTCTTGAATTCAGGGTCGAAGGCGGCAACCTCAGCCTCGGTTGGACGGACCTTGGCCTGGATCTCCTGAGCATTCCAGCCCAACATTTTGTTGCCACTCTTGATCAGATCCTCGGGGCTTCCAAGCCTGCCAAAAACAAGGGCATCAAGAGTATCCTCAGGCGCCAACGAGTTCAGGTATGGGTATGCAAGGAGGTGATGGTCCTCATAGCCTTCACCTACACCAGGCACATCGGCAACAACAGGGACCCCGGCTGCGTCAAGCACTTTGGAACTCCCAACACCGGACCGTTCTAGCAGTGAAGGCGTAGCACAGGCCCCAACGGAGGCAATGACAAGCTTCCTAGCCTTGATCGTGCAAGGCGACCCCGCGTCATCAGGATGGAAGGCCGGGTTCGGCCGATACTCGACACCACTCGCATTCTTCTCGTCATCGAAAAGAACCCGCAGGACCTGCGACTCGACCAGGACGTGCAGGTTGGGGTGCCTCCCGTCCTCGAGCCGCGGGTGGATGTAGCACGTCGCCGCGTCCTGGCGCTTGCCGTCGGGGGAGACGAAGCGCCGGGCGCGCCAGACGGCATTCACCGATTCGAGGTCCTGCAGGTCCGGCACCTCGCGCAGGCCCTGCTTGGCGGCTGCCCCGATGAACTCGTCCTCGATCCGCAGCGAGTTGTACGTCCCGCGGGAGACGCGGATCGGACCCTCGTGTCCGTGGACGCCGCTTTCGTCTGCGCCGTCGTAGGTCTCCAGCTGTGATTTGGTCAATCATCCGGGTCTCCAGCGCAGCTACAAGAAGCGAGGGCCGGCACAGACTCACCTTCCGCAGGTACGGCAGCATTTCGGTGGCCGACCACCCGGGCATCTGCCAGGAATCAAAGTCTGACCTCTGGGCACGGCTATACATCATGAAGTTGGTAGATGATCCGCCACCCAGAACGCCGCCGGCCGGGAGGACGAGCTCCCTGTCGCCGACCGCCGCCGACTTTTTGGTCACATAGAACAAAGTGTGCTTGCTATTCGGGGCCAAGTTGGCAGTGAACATGGCCGGGTATTCGATGGTGGGGTCCTTGTTGTTGGGGCCACCCTCTATCAGCAACACGGATAGCTCCGGATCGGCGTCTGCGAGCCTGGCCGCGACGACGCAGGCGGTCGTTCCGCCTGCTCGACTTTCAGCGATTACTCCCAGATGAGGTGGGAGTCAGACTGACCTCCAGCAATTATGACATCAACCTCCTGGATGGTCTCTGGGAGCTTGTTGTAAAGACCCATTGTGACGGTGGCGGAAATTCAGGGTCAATCCTGTAGTTTTGGCTGGCTGCCTTGTTTGAAAATATTCAACAGATTAAAAGGACCTGGATGTGCTTCAGAACCGCTTCATCAGCTGGAGCCGGGCAGGTTCCAAGGTTAGAATGCTGGCAGAAATAAGACGGGCGTCAATAGCATGAGAGGATGCAGAGTGTACTCCGTAGAAGCCAAGATACCCGAGTGGGTAGGGCGCAAGGAGCCAGGAACCGCATTGGGCCCTCTTGAGCAGTTGGTGCCTCGGGAACCCGCACAAGTGGGTCAATATGGGCTCCAGGGCTGGGCCGACTGGCTGCCAGTGGTTCCGTGATGTTGTTGGTTCTCCTCCGCAGTCTCCGGCCCCCACTCACCATGCGGCTGAATCTTGACAGCCGCTGTTCCGGTAAACCTACCCCGGTCTTGTTCAAGGGCCGTATGCAATTCCGAACTTCGTACGCAGAATCCGCTGGGCCGGGCCGCAGTGCGGACGGTGAGATCGTGCCATCATCTGCTCTTGCCGAGTCCCGTTGGCCAGGTATGCTGAAGGAAGGCCCGCCAAGAAGTTGCATGGACATTGTCCACACAAAAGTACTCTGCGGTATGGAAGCGATGAGTGAGACCCACATAGCACCAACAGTTCCAAGGTTGTGGTGAGAAGTTGGAGTGCGGCACAGTAATTGGGACCCCGGGCTTTGCGTCCGGGCGGTTGTCGACTGCACATGTGACTTGGCCAATCTCAGGCGACAGGTCTCTGTGTGTCGTGATTACTCTGTAATTACACTCCAAGTCGCTAGATACCTAGGTTCAGCGCTTCGACTGCAGAGGCGCCACTTCTCTCTCACTGGGTTGGCTGGCTCGCAGCGGAATTCGTCGTCCGTGTGCTCCAGCTGAAGCATTACTTACGCATCTACGTGAATTCAGATGCTCGTGGTCGTGCCATTCATTCCTGCCCTACTATCTTCAATGTTTATCTCGCACAGCTCTTACCAGAATGGCACTGATGTCCTCGAATTCGGCCGTGTCAAGTCCGGCGGTCACCTCGTCAGCCGCAATGCGCACCCATGACAACAATGAGGACGGCCAGCCTCCACACACTTTGCTCCAACAGGAAAGTGTGGATGGGTACAACGCCGAGCGCAAAACCAGAGGACTGCGATGGTTCGTTGTCGTCCTGTCAGTCCTGTCGTCAACGTTCCTCTACGCTCTGGACAACACTGTCACTGCCACCGTGCGCCCCAGCATGATCACCACCTTCGGCAACCAGGTGAACATGCTTCCATGGCTCTCGGTCTCGTACCCCATGGGAGAAGTTGGCACAAACCCACTTTGGTACGTCCAAAGACAACAAAAGTTGAAGCGCCCTGCGCTAACATCCCCCCCGGGGCCAACTCAACAAGCAGTTCAACAACAAGACCGTATACCTGTCCGCCATTCTCATATTCGAGGTGGGCTCCGCCGTCATCGGCTCCGCGCAGACTGTCCAGGCCGCCATAATCGGCAGGGCCATCGCCGGCTTTGGGGGATCCGGCATCTACGTCGGCACGATGACCATCATCTCCGCAATGACCCTGGAGATCGAGAGGGCGAGCTACCTGAACAACGTCGGCATGGCCTGGGCCCTGGGGACTCTCCTCGGCCCAGTTATCGGGGGGGCTTTCGCTGACTCGCAGGCCACGTGGAGATGGGCCTTCTACATCAATCTCTGCATCGCCGCCCTGGCTGCTCCCGCCTGCGTCTTCCTCATCCCCTCCTGTCCCGCGCCGACTACAGCTCCTCGGTGGGATCGCATCAAGCGCATCGACTATGTCGGTGCGACTCTATTCCTAGGAGGTGTTGTTGTTGTTGTCATGATACTTGGATTTGGTGGGGCCATATGGGACTGGCGAAGTGGTCGGATGGTGGGCCTGTATGCCGCCGCTGCTGTTACATGGCTCCTCTTCTGTGTCCAGCAGCGCTGGAGTCTATTGGCTCTCGAACGTGTCTTCCCGGTCCAGCTCGTCGGTCGGCTGGACATGGTCATCTTCTTCTGTTGGGGAGCTCTCGCAATCTCTAACATGGTCGTGACCATTTACTCGCTGCCCCTTTTCTTCCAGTTCGTCTATGGGGATTCGGGGTTGCGGTCAGCAGCATACACCATGCCATTCATCGCCGCAGCCTTTGGATCTACCGGCGGCGCGGGCCCACTCTTTGGCAAATACCCAATGTATATGCCATGGTTCGCAGCCTGCAGCGCGGTCATGTTGATCGGCAACGGACTGCTCTCAAGCATCGATTACCACACCTCCCGAGGCACAATCTGCGCTTTCACTGTCATTCAGGGCCTGGGCTGTGGGCCCGTAATTCAGCTGGGATATACCGCAGCTCAAGTCAAGGTCAGCCGGACGGATAAGGACGCCATCCGAAGCGTGACAGCCTTCATGAGTTGCTCCCAGATGGCCGGCCTTGCGTTGTCGCTTGGAATTGCTGCCACGGTATTCCTCAATGGCGCTACTGCAGACATTGCCGCGATCATCCCAGGTGTTTCCCGCGAGATTATCCAAGACACGATCAATGGCCTGGACACATCACTTGTGGGTGATCTTACAGCAGAGACCCGCATCCGCGTCCTTGAGGCTATAGCTGACAACGTGGCTAAAACCTTTTACTTGAATGTTGCTGGGGCTGCGTTTGGGTTCATGCTGTCCCTTGCAATGAAACGTGAGAGACTGGAACTCGAATCGTCCACGAAATCGAAGACCGAGGTCTCACAATAACTGGGTACCCCTGTCATAGTTAGGGCTGGAGATAATGCTGTCAATATTGACTGTCAGGACGCTCCACTTCTCATCTCAACCTCCACGCCCTTTTTTCTGTCGCCTACATTTATTTCGAGTTCTACCCGAATCCAATGGACAGATCTTGCCTTAATATAATTCAAACTTGGATTCTTCTATAATAATGCCGCAGATAGTATACGGCAATCCTGTTAAAACTTAGCTTTCGAATAGATTTTCTTGGTTTAGGTTCCTCGGTAGCCGGCAGAGTAAATCAGCCTACCCTGTAACGCACAACCCTATTAACGCATATAAGTTATCTATATTACTATAATTAAAGTTGCTTAAATATAAATTTACTTTATAAGGGTATTTTAAGTTATATAAACTTAATTTTTATATTACTTAATTTATTTTTTTTATATATAATAATATATTTTTTATTATTATAGTTATATTTTTTATTATTATAATTATAATTTTAATTATTATAGTTAATTATTAGATTAGTATTAGCTAGAATAAGGTATATAAAATATATTATATTTTTAAATATTTTTATTAATATTATTTAATAGATATTTTAATTTAAAAAGATATTAATTCTATTTATTAAAAGTTATTATTAATATAAAAAAGTCTTATAATTAATTGAATTCTTATATAAAATTATTTATTCCGTTTTTTTATATATAAGCTTTTTTAATACTTTATTTATTAAATTATTAACGTAAATTAATTAATTAACTTTTCTATTATTATTATAAAAAAATATTAAATATAGAAATTTTTAAGAAAAAATTTTAAAATAAAGACCTTTAAAGTTATATAAATTAATTATAAGTGAATAAATAGTATTATATTAGAAAGAATTAGGAATTCTTTTAATAATTTAAAAGTTTTAAAGGTTATTAATATTTTTAAAGAGTTTTAAATTAATATTAATAAAATAAGTTTTTAAAAAATAACTTTATTATTAAAAAAATAACTATTAATTATATATAATATATTATAATTAAGAGTTATATTAGTAATAATAGGTAATTTTTTTTTAATTATTTTTTATAATAAAATAGTTTAATAGTAATAGTTTTCTTATTAATTATTTATTAAATTTAAAGATTAGTATTTTATAATATTAAAAATAAGTTAAATTAATAATTTTATTAGTTTATAATAATTAAAAATTATATATAAACCCTTTATTTATTTTATTAATTTTAAATAATAATAAATATTAATTATTAATAATTGTAAGTTATATATAATTAAAAATTTTATATAGAAATACTATTTTTATTAAATTTAATTTATTTTCTTTTTAATATATATTTTTTATATTTTTTAATTATTTAATATTAGTATATTTTTTAATTTAAAGTAAAAATATTATTAATAATTAAATATATTAGTAGATATATATAATATAAAGCACTTTTATAAGGAATTCTTTTTATATATTTATAATATAATTTAGTAAGATATTTTTATATTTAAATATATTATAAAAGGATAGCTAGAAATTAAAATCTAGCTTAGAAATTAATAAAAAATCTTTAATTTAAAGCTAGTATATAGGAATAATAATATTATTATTAGTAGTATTAATTAAAAATAGAAATTTATTTTTATTAATAAGGAATTAATTTAAGTAAATTTAAAAATATTTTATTTATTTTATTAAATATATAAAAGTAAATTTAAATTATATAAGTTAAAGGAAAATTTTAAATTATTTATGGTATATTTTTTTTAAAAAAGTTAGTTAAGGGATTTAATAAGTTAATAATATATATAATTATTATTAAAAATAAAAAAAATATTTTTATTAATATATTTAATTATTAAAAGGTTTAAAAGTGTTATAGAATTCTTTTTAATTTGAATAAGTTATTTATTAATATTATAGTGGTTTGAAAAAAAAAGGTATTAATGGGATAGGCTATGAAGATTAAAAAAGAATTATTTAATAATAATAGAATAAAAAATAGAGATAAAATTGTAGAATTGGATTATATTATAGTGGGGTTTTTGTTAGTTAATTTATCCTTATTAGATTTAAAATAGCTTTAGTAATTATTAAGAAATTTAGTATTAAAGTTTAGTGGTAATGTAGAAGGTATTTAAAAATCGTATATATGTTGATGGGGTTATGCATTGTAGGGTGGGCTGACTTATATAATTGTTATTTAATTAATGGAATAGTAGCTCTAGACAACGTGCTCTGAATTTCTAACTTGCTCTAAACTTATATGCCCAGGTGTTCATGTACCCAGTTAGAATCGATGTTGGCTGAGATTAGTTGCGGTGGGTCTCGAAGGCATAACCCTCAATCGCAATACCGTCGACCTCCCGGACCAGGTAGAACACCACCGCGATATCCTCTGGGCCAAGTGCAACCCAACAACAACTGGCGATGGCACCAACCAGTGGGCCAGCGTGATGCAGACCACAGCAGCGTACCTGGGGCGCAGGCACCCCGCCCGCTCGCTGTATTGCATCCTCTCCGTGGGGGAGTACTGGCTGGCGTTCTGGTGGGAGCCGAATAACCCCAGGGCGGGGTGGGGGGGGAGGCAGGCGCTGAGGATGGCATCGGCGGCCGAGAGGTCGGAAGGTGAGGGCGGCGGCGACGGCCAGGGGGACAGTGCCGCCCCGAGGTGGTACGTTATAAGCCGTGCCGTTCACGCGCTGCCTGGCGTCCATGCTGGGCCGTCACTTGGGGGTGAGATGCCCAGGTTGGCCTACCAGGAGGACTTCGACTTCCTGGAGGAGTTCTTTAGGGTCGTGGCAAGGCATGCTTATGTTAGTCAGTATGAACGGAGTTTGGGGTGACGATGGGCAGATCAACGTGGATGAAGAGACTAGTACTTAGTACATGATAACCTCATATCTTAAGTAGCTTGAATATATCTTAAACTTAATTTGTATAAGAAATATGAATATTAATTACAATAAAAATACTTTAAACTTTATTTATATATAAATGAAATTATTAGTTATTTATTTAATTTAATGTTTTTTAATTTTATTTTATTTAATTTTATTTTATTTAATTTTATTTTATTTAATTTTATTGTATTTAATTTTATTTAATTTAATTTTATTTAATTTAATTTTTATTATTCTTTTTTTTTCTTTATTTTTTTTTCTCCTCCTCCCTCCTACCTAACTCTACACCTAAGCTTATTATACTTATTCAATATAATAAAATTTAAAATATCTTTAATACTATATAGTATAGTAGGTTTCTATATATATATTATATTATTTCATTATGTTGAGTGTAGTGAATGGTAACCCTGCACATAAGGTCTCTATGTCCTGGATGCATCTCCGAATCGGCAAAGCCGAGCGCCGAGCCCGGGCCCGAACCCCACAAATGGCGTGCTCGGCTCCGTCTCTGGCCGACCCGACCGACCGACTACATGCCGACAGTTTCATCTCTCTATCCGTACACTTACACAGCACCATTCTTACCCAAGACATCACCAGATAACCGCCGGCAATGACCATGGTGACCCGCCCCGCCGCCCCACCCCCCCAGACCGACCTCAAGACCGTCGTCGAGAGTCGCAACCGGGAGTGGCACTTCCACATCTACTTCCTCGTCCAGTCGCAGGCCGAGACGGCCGCGGCCCTCGCCCTGCGTGATGCTGTGCTGAGGCTGCGCCGTGACGGTGTGTGACCACCCCCGCTGCAAGGCCTCTCCGCCCCGTGGACTACCTACTCGTAGCAGCCCTCACCCGCTCGCTGACATGACATGATCCGTCTCTCAGGTGCCTTTGTTGCCGTGCCACTTTTCAGGGTCAATCACTACCCCATCGGGCCTCATCCAGCTGGATCTTATGAGAGTGAGTAGTAGCCATGGTGGCACGAGTCTATGAATGATTCTCCAACACATACATCATATCCGAGGCACGATGCTGATGGTGTGCGGGCTCACAGTTTGGGTGCCTGATTCCTCATTCTCCGACGTCTTCTTCTACCTCTCAGCAAACCGTGGCAACCTGAGGTAAGGATTAATCCCTCTACCACACCCGTCCATTGTTCTCAGATATTAAAAAAAAAAAATTGCCGCTGACACTGTCGCCCAGCATCCTCGTCCACCCCCTGACATCAGACCAGCGCGGGGACCACGAGACGCGCAACGCGTGGATGGGCACGCCCTGGCCCATCTTCCTCGACGGCCTGCCGGTGGCGGGCGAGATCCCGCTGCAGTACCCCGAGCTGGGGCTCGGCTGGTCGACGTCGCCGAGCCAGGAGGTGTCGCTCGAGGAGAGGCGCAGGAGGGGCGCCGAGGTCGAGGCCCTGCTGGCCAAGGACCCGGAGGCGGCGCCGGCCCCTGCGGATTGAGGAAGGGCAAGGCGTGATTAATCTTCTTGATATGATGGCACAGTGATGAAAGTTGGCTTTAGCATGTACGTACATTCACTGGGCAGACTGCAGGTGCCGAGCTTTGATTCTTTGAAAATGTTGTTTTCACTCCACGGCAGACTTCGACTTGGTCAATGGTGAAGTGCAGCTCCAAAGGCGGTGGCTTTTTTGACATCAGAAGACAATTAGCCCCACTTAAATGGTTGCTGGTCCCTGCTTAGCTGCTCAGTCAACACGCTTGCTTCTGGACTTTTCCCTAGACCTTTCCTCAACACTCCAAAACTCACCACCGTAGTGGTCAGACTCTGGCCTCATCACGCAGCTCTCACGCTACCAGCAGGATGGCGACACCAGCCTTCGGGCCGAAGCCCAAGAAGGCCACGGCCACAAGCAGTACAAGGTGGGTTAGGCAAACCACAGCACTTCACACGTCTATTAACCCTCCTTTGCCCAGTGCTGCGAGCGCCGTCGGCGCCAGCACAAACCAGGCCAGTGTGTCGAAGAGCTTCCCCAGCAAGACAATGCCGACTGTGCCGAAACGCTGGGAGTCTCAGGACCTGGAGTGAGTACGAGCCTCTCCCTTTGCCTCGACCTGTGCTAACCCAGCCTAGCCTCCTCAGGTCGGGGCTGTTTGCCGATGCAAAGATTACCTGTGCTGTCTTTGGCGGCGGCTCACCTCGAAAGGTTTGTCATCTAATTCGATCACACAGTATCCCCTTGGTAGGACATCAATAAGCTCAACAGGACCAGATCCACCGAAACATCCTGGCGGCTCGCTCGGGCTGGTTCAACAAGGCGTTTTCCGGCGACTACCAGGTGAGCAAGCATTCAATCCGCTACCTTTTCCTCGCTAACTGCCTTTCACCTACAAGGAACGGAAAGATGGCAAAGTCGTTCTCAAAGAGAGCCGTTGGCATGTGAATCTTATGCTCTACTTCTTCTACAGCGGAGGTGAGTGTGCCCATGGACTCGTGAAGCCGAGCATGGTTGACCAAAGTTCGCAGGCATCAACCTGAGCGATGAGAACCTCACCGCCGGCAAGAGCGTGATGAAAATCAGCATCGAGCTCCTGCGACTCGGCAGCCGCTTCGAGTCGGAGAGCATGCAGGACTACGGCAAGGAGCTGCTCGTGACCTACCTGACCGAGCTCCTCGACCACTTCTACGGCACAGACGTCTCAAAGATCCAGACGGAGGCCCGTTTCCTCGAGCAGGCCGACTTCCCAACTCTGTTCTGCGATGCCGTCCGTGACGTGTTCTCGACCGCCGAGCCGATCGAGTCTGCCCAGCGCATACTCGCGGATTTCGCCTTCGCGGCGCACTCACCCCTGTTTGCCAACAAGGAGTTTGTGGCTTTCGTAGAGGGCAATCAGGTGCCTGATTTTGGAAATCTGGTGCTCACCGCGCTGATCAAAGGCCCTGTTTCAGCTGGCTTCACGTCAAGCAACACATTCCAGAAGTTGTACCAGGACTGGTTGGGCAACCCATAGAGCACTTTGTTGAGCCTGGTCTCGGGTTGCATGCTCATGTGCGGATGCGCCACAATTAGTCCGGAGGTGAACTTGAGCCTGTGATAGCATCACATCAGAAGGAAGATTGATCGGCTTTGAGTTCATCTTACGACTCACTCGTTGTGAAGGAATATTGACATGAATCAGAGCAGCAGGCCTCGGTGATAACAGATGGATCACATGGGATGCTTATGGAAGGGGACAGCTGCTTCTAGTAACAACGGGCCCGACTCAAAATGATGAAGTGGAGAGCGAGGTGTCCCTGTGCAGCACATTCACTCATTAGGAGCCATCCAGATAGACCAATTCAATGAGCACTGGGCTTTTCATCTTTCTCAATCTCCTACGTTTGGGTGCCTATTTGACTTGCCATTCACTTTCTTATACTAGGATTACCCAACCTGTTTGACCCTGGGCTGCCCTGTGCCCACTCCTCGACGCAACCACATAAAGACCAAGAACTGGAAACTCTCACACCCACATTTCAAACACGCCCTAAACTGACTGCCAACAACAACAACAACAACCACACTGCCAAAGTTGGATCGTCAACCCTCCCACGTCAAGATGTCGACCAAACAAGACCCCGACACCCTGGGGACCCAACATCCACCAGAGGCCCAGCCTCCAAACTCTCAATCCTCTCCAAAGCCTCAATCCCCGCCAAAGTTCCTATCAGTGCCAAAGGCCGAGCCGTTGAAGCTCTTCTCCCCACCCCCACCCCCAAAGGCACACAGTCCCGTCGCCCCGTCGGAGGTCTTCCGCTCCAATGACCTGGAGCTCCTCAGGACCGGCCGGTACAGCGACGCCCAGGTCACCACCGCCTCTGGCGGCCGGGTCTGGAAGGTGCACAAGGGCATCGTGTGCCAGCGGTCGGGCTACCTGCGCGAGGCCAGCTTCGCCACGTCTGAGGACGGCGAGCCCATGCCGCTGGAACTCCCCTTCGACACGACGGAGGATCAGGCTGAGCTTCTATTTGAGTTCATCTACTCTGGCGGTAGGTGTGACCAGCACATACAGACAAGCCTATTATCTTATCGACTGACTTATCACAAACAACAGGCATCAAAGACATCAAAACCTTCACCATGGCAGACTGCGTCGACCTGACCACCCTAGGCGAGAACTTCCTCGTTGGCGGCATGGTGGACTACGCAACCAGCCACCTCTGGGCTCGGCTCCAGCCCATGCTGGAGTGTGTCTCCTCCACCCCCGGCGCAGCCGGCACCCCTCTCACCACCAAGGAGCCTCTCCATGGCCGCAGGCTCGCCGATGCAGGCACCGAGTTCGAGCTCGGCCTCCGATGCTATCGACAAGGCCTACGGCAGCAACAACACCCCCAGCCAGCTCTTCCTCGCCGACTTTGTCTGGGCCGCGCGCGCCCAGCTCTTCGGCACACCCGCCATGGTCGTGCTTCATCGGGCGCACCCCTTGTTCGCCACTCATGTCTTCACCGCGTTGAACATGGGCCCGCAGTCGTCGTTTTTCAGCGGCGGTCGCAGGCACCTGCTCCTCGACCCCTGCCGGTGTTGGGAGTGCGCGTGGCTCAGGGACGGGGGCGACCGTCCGAAACATGCGCTGCAGACTTTCGACCCGGAGAGCCGTATTCTCGGGCGGGAGGTGGCGGCGCCGAGCCAAGAGCGGTCACTATGATGGGATGGAGAGAGAGACCTGCCTGGCTTCCGTGGGTGGAAAGATGTTTACAGATAATCTGCTTGGAGGGGAGGACCTTGCCCCTGAGGCTGGGCACTCACCAAGAGGTTGTCTAGATGGTGTCACCTTTGTTGAGGCAAGATACGGACAGTCTATCTCATGGGCGTCTGTATGGGAGGAAGGGGAGGCTGAGGCCGGGACGCTTTGCAACTTGTCAAAAAGGATCACATGAGATGGAAAGGCCTTGGAACATTCTGTTAAAGACTCGAAGGGAATGAGTTGTAGTCCAAGGATAGCTTCGTGACCTGCCTACCTACGTACTTAAGTAGGCAGATACTCGAGGCATCGAGAGGCATCGAGAAAGCCCGACCTCCCTAATCAAGACTTTTTCTTGTTCCCTACAATTCCAGTAGGGTAACCTCCTCTGGGACATCCTTTTTCCAGGACACGCTTGAGCACTGACTGAGCTCCTCCTCTTTCTCCATCTCGTGTGTTTGGGGCACTGTTTGACTTTCCATTCGCCTTCCTACATTGCCCCACCCGTCCGCCTCGCGCTGCCCTGGTGCTGGCCGTTTGTCACAAAGCACGCAAAGCTGAAAGCTCTGGCACCAGCAGCAGACTTTTCCTAAACGCTGCTGACTGCCAACATCAACGTCGCCTGAGTTGGGTTCTCAACCCCACGGGTACCTTCCCACAGCCCAAGCCTCGACAGAACACACCACGGGTCCCCCCACCCCCCAAACCCCCACCACAAAGAGACGACCTCCATCAAACCTTCAGGCCGTCGTGCCCGAGACTCAGCCCCCATAAAAGATGAGCATCCCTATCAAGGAGCGCTTGCGCTTCCGGTCTAACGACTTGGAGCTTTTGAAGACTGGCCAATTCAGCGATGCCCAGGTCATGGTTGGCGACCGAGTTTGGAAGGTCCACAAAAGCATCTTGTGCCTGAGGTCGGGCTACTTCAAGAACCAGCCCTTTGAGTTCCAAAGGTTGGTTGGGGATAATTGGACGCCAATTCCCGACAAACTTCCGGCGGACACGACTGAGAGGCAAGCAGAGATGCTCTTGGAGTTCATCTATTCAGGCAGTACGTCAAGCAAAAGGAAACTAAGGGGGGAAAAAATTGAAACTGACTTTTCCTCCAGGCATCGAAAGGATCCACGACATCCCAATGCACGGTATGGTAGAGCTCTCGCGTCTGGGACAGATCTTCCTTGTCGACGAAATGGTCGAATACGCACACGAGCATCTCTGGGCCAGGCTGGAAGCCAAGCTTCAAATTGTCTTAACTAAAATCTCTTCAGATGGCACAGTACACGTATGCCACACGGCCAATTCCAACATGAACGGGGGCCTCTTTCTATATCACTTCAGAACTGCTGTCCGTAAGGCGTGCTTGGAGCATGACGAAGCCTCTCAGAAAGTCCTTGCAGACTTCGTCTGGGCCGCGCGCGGCAAGCTCCTCGACACCCCGATCATGGAGCACATGAACACGGCATTCCCCTTGTTCGGCAGCCGTGTCCTGACCACCCTGATCAAGGGCCCGCAGTCCCCGTTCCTCAAGTCCGACGCAGTCCTCGAGTGCGACTTTTGCAGCACTAACCCCAATCGCCAGGGTCACAACCAGAGCCAGGCGCTGCAGCTCTTCCAGCCGGAGAGCACATAGGCTAGGGTTGTTCTTTCCCGAACAATATGAGGACATGGGAACCTCTACCGCTTTGGGACAGAATGGGTGATCCAGGGATTGCCCGGTCGGATCAATGGAGGTCATCCAGATGGAAGCTTTCCAGGGGGTGGGGTTCGCACATGATGAGGAGTCACACAGCCAGTCACCAACTTGACAGCTGTAGAACTGGAGGAAAGGCTGAGGCGGGGACGATCTCAAGCTTGACGAAAAGATTGCATGAGACACAAGGGAATAATTGGCATTTGACGGACAGCGCCACTGCCTACCCAGGTACCGAGATAGCCTCACCTCCCTAATTCAGACTTTTCTTGACACCTACAGGTCCCGTGGGATAACATCTTGTGGGAAAACATCTCGTGAGATAAAATCTTGTATGAAATCCTCCTCTGGGATAGCCTACTCCAGCACAAGCTTCCGCATCACAAAAGACAAGCAAACCACACGCACGCACACGCACAAGCACATATAAACATTAATCATCATTCATCTACATCCAAATTAACACTCCAACTAGCATCCCTCACCCGCCGCAGCACCCGCTCCTCGGCAGACGCGACCTCCCACTCGACAAACTCCTCGAGCTCGGCCCGGATGCCCGCGACGTGGTCCTCGATCTTGACCTCGACCAGGTCCTCGAACCCGCACACCTGCTCGTCGACGTCCTCGCGGCTCGGGAGCTCCGCCAGCCGCTCGTCCACGTGGGCCAGCACCTCGGCCCGCAGGAGCCGCAGGTCCTCGCCCACGGCCGCCCGCAGCTGTGAGAGCTGGCTGTCCAGGTGCGCGCGCTCCTCCCGCCGGTGCTGCGCCAGCATCTCGTCCAGCAGCGCCCTGCAGGTTGCTGCCGTGGCGTCTGCGGCTGGTGGGTCGGGCTTGCTGGCCGCGGCGCCGGAGGCGGAGGGTGTACCTCGGCGCCGCTTCCTGGGCGCGCCGGCGGCGGGTTTTTGAGCTGGGCCCGCGTATTGTCAGTAGCTGGGATTGGAAAGGGGCAGCGTTCGACGGACGACTCACATGGGTTGACAGGAGCGCCTGGCGGGCCGGGCTCGAGCTCGCTGTACGACGGGGGGCTCGTCCTTGGCACCGGGAGGCCCAGCTCACTGCGCTCCAGCACCCTGCCGCCCGCGCCGCCGTACAGCCCCTGCAGATCGGCCGCGCCGCTGATGGACTTGAGTGCCCGGGCGTCAACAACGTCACAGAAGGACCACATCTGGGAGTCGGACAGCGGCGTTGCGGGCCTCCAATACACAGTGAAGTAGAGGTCCTGCGCGAGGAGTTTGAGGCTGTCCAGCTTCTCACCGTGGGCCTTGTTCTGGGGCGCCAGTCGTGAGGCCGCAGGCACAACCATGTCGGGAGGCCGGGCCAGGTAAAACTTCAGGCTGCTCGGCCCTGGCCCCGGCCCTAGGCTGCCCCTGACGAGGTCTGGCACCGCGCTGAGGACCTCATATCTGAGGGACAGGACGCGCTCAGGATGTATGTGCAGGAAGAGGGGTGTCTTGGCGCTGTCGGGGCCCTCGCCCTTCAGCCCGACCGGCACGCGGATCTTGAAGATGGCCGACATGGCGGTGGCATCGAAGCGCATCTCGAAAGTGACCTGGCGCGACTGGTCTGCATCGCCGTGATATAAATACAATGACTTGGAGTTGGCCCCAAGCCATTCTACAACTGCTGGTGCCCTGTCAATGTTGAAGCTCGTCGGGGAAGGACATGGCGGCGTTGCGCCGGCCATGGCAGGCTCGGCAACAGTAGTCCTGTGAAGTCAGAGAAAGGGTTAGCATTCAAATTTGTTCAGACACGATGGGCCAAGACCAGGGCCACGGCCTCGTCCGTCAATGACAGCAGACAGAGCGTCGAAAGTGTTTCCCTCCTGGGCAAAAAGGCGCCCAGGAGAATCCCACCCTCCCAGGCTTTGACGTGTGCAAGAGCAGCCTTGACTCGGGGCCTGTGTGTCGGCAGAAGAGAGTAAAGAGCAGAGAGTCCAGAACCCGCGTCCCGCAACAACGACGTCCGGGCGTGCGAGTGGCCGCCGACGGGCTACTTTGATCCCACCCCTTCGAGGGAGGAGCGGCGGCGCGCTCACTCACTCAACCTCTTTGGGGTAGAGAGTACCCTCCCACCCCCCAGGCTGCCGAGGCAGGCGGCCTGTAGCTTGGAGGTGGGCGACGGATTACAGGCGACGGCGCCGGGGAGCACTGCGGTTTTTTGTGCGATGCAGCTCTGTCGTTGGAGAGGTGGCGACCGGTCCCCCGCGAGAAGCGAGTACCAAAGAACTGACCCTGCTGCTGGTGTGGTTGGATGATCGGGGGTTGGATGCGTGGGTGCGTGTGGTTGAACCGAAGGGTGTGGTTGATGTGGACTATCGTGAATGTGAGGCCGAGCAGAGGAGAGGTGATGGGACGACGTTGGAAGTGGAGATGGCTGGGACCTACGGAGTACTCGATCCGTCATCTTGAGGTGCACGGACCTCCTCACGAGCAAAGCGCAATGTTACCCGAGCGGGTCCTTACCTAAGCTGCCACCAGACCCTAACCCGGAAGCAAACAGGTCATCTGCAAAGTGTGTTCCATTTGATGACGTGCGAAGGCCTTCCATTTCACAACTGGTACTATGAACGGATCAAAAGGTCATGATTCCTTTCCTACCACGACCATCCTGTGGATCTTGAGGGAAAGCCCCCGATTTCCCAACTGGTACCAACGACGGATCAAGAGGCCATGATTCCTTCCCCACCACGACCACCCGATGGACCTCTCCAGGCCTCAGTGCTCAAAATGGAGCCTCCTCCACTCCTGCGGCACCATATCCATGCCCAGCTGAGACTGGCGAGGAGCCACGGAAAGAGTGTCCTTCCACTGCTCAAACACGGGGTTGCCACCGAGCGCCGGGCAGCGCAGGCCGTCCATCATGGCGGTCAGCAGGTCCTCTCCGAACTCGGGCAGCTCCAACCTCAGCGCCCGGATCAGGTCGCACTTGAAGGTCATGGGCCGAGCGGCGCAGACAAAGGCGACATAAATGCGCTGGATGCCCGACCTCTTGGCGTAGGCGCCGCGGATGGCCTCGCACAGGCGGTGGGTGAAGCCGGCCTCCTTGATGATCTTGTAGTTCTCGCTGCAGGTCTTGTGCTCCTCTTCCTCTCCCTGGTTCATATTGTCTGGATCCCGGTACTGGCACGGGAGGCCAGCATAGCCGGCGCTCGAGTTGATGGCGTTCAGGTGGGATCCTGGTTGTTTTGGTGTGACTGTTAGCTTATGTGGGCAGCTCGAGATTGATGGTGTACTCACCAAGGTATTTGCCCAGGATCATCTGGGCATACTGGGTCATCTTGCTGACCTGGTAGAAGTCGCCGAGGGCGGCGATCTCGTTTGCAGCAGCCATGACCTCGCTGTCCTTCAACTCTCTGAGCTTCTTCACTGCGCCGGTGTAAAGGAACTCAAGCAGCAGGTCGATGTTGTCGTTTGGGTCAGAGATGTTGACGACGCTCTCATTGCCCTCCTGGCAGGCAACAGGCAAGGTTAGCAGTGGTCATCGGTCAGGACGGCAGGCTGCTGGAATCATCGGGGGCGATTGAACACTTACACTGAAACCACCCTCAAAGGCAGCCCGAAACCACTTGCTGCGGGTGCAGAGGATGCTCTTGTGCACCTGGTGCACCTTGTCGCCCACAACAACCTTGGCATCGGCGTGCATGCCCGAGCTGAGCAGCTGCTTGTCGGTCTTGGAGAAGTCGGCGGGCATCACGGACATGCTGAACTTGGTTTGCATGGCGTCGCCATTGCCAGTGACCTCCCCAAGAATGTCAATGGCCTCCTGCAGAGGGACTAGGTACTGGCCCAAGTCATGCTGGTATGCGGCATCGCGGTCGTGCACTTGATTAGGGGGGGCATTGCCACCCCCTTGGGGGTCAGCAAGGAGGGGATTGAAGTTGTTGATGTTGGACATATTGGCAGAATGGGCCAAGTTCACCTCTGTTGGTGTGGTGTCCCAGGAAGGATGTGGTAAACAAAGAGTGGTCGCGATCCCAGGTGCTTTATAGACAGGCGGGCGGTGGGAATTCGTCTGCGCCAGCAGCGGCAGAATCCCAGTTGAATGGGGGCTTTCATACAAATGGTAAATGGCCAAGGTGAGCTGCACATTTGCTCATTATATGGCGCTAAGGGTGCAGCGCTGCACAGGTCTTGACGAAACTTGTATAAAGTCACACTTTGGACGCAAGGCGGCTTGTGAGATCAACGACTTTGATTGGTGAGTGCTAATAGGAATTCAGCGCCAAAGAAAAGAACAAACGAGAAGCCATGAGAAACCCTCCAGTAAGAGACCATTGTACTGACCAACGTCAAACGGACTGGGTCAAGGCCCACCGTGGACCTACTCGTCCTTCACATCGTCAAAGACGTCCCACACAACGCCATTGCCGTCTCCCCCATCCATCCCCTCGGCGCACTCCTCACAGCACAGCTGAGGGAACCTCTGGCCAAGCAGCTGGTGAGACCAGGGGTTGAAGACGGCCGTCTCGTCCTTGGCGATAGCCGCCCCGCAGCCGGAGCAGCCGCCACGCCTCTTGGGGACGGGCCTCGAGAGCCTCGCCGGGCGCACCCTGAGCCCCCTCATCCACGGCGTCTGGTACCTGGGCGCGTGGAGCCCCAGCAGCGTCTCCTTGACGAACGCGGCGGGGAGGACGTCCTCGTCGACGCGCAGGTGGAAGTTGGGCTCGCGCAGGAGGACGGGGCCCGCCACCACGGCGAAGTCGACGAGCATGCACCACGGCTGGGTCGCGGCGGGGCCGAGGCGGGCGGCGTCCGCCTGCGCGATGCCCGCCTCGAGGTCCTCGAGGAACTCCCTGCGCCCGGCCGCCCGCAGGGCCCTGTCCAGCGGGTAGACGCAGATCTCGCGCAGCTTGCGGCTCAGGTGCTTCTCGAGGTGCCGGACGGCGTAGGCGGCCATCCGCGGGATGTCGAAGCTGTGGCCCAGCCGGAAGAGCAGGATGCAGTCCTGGATGACGGGCTGGCCCTCCGTCTGGAACTCGAGGAGCTCGGCCTTCCACTCGCCGTACACGAAGTCGACCATCAGGCGGACCGACCTGGCGTCGTGGTCTGTTTCCGTGTACTCGGTTCTTCGTTTGTCATCCTTCGGCAGCTAACAAGTCACAGGTGGAGAGAGTCAGCAACCTCGGTGGATTCTGCTCTGGGGGGCTTTGGACGGCGATATCGCTTGAGATGCTGGACTTACATCGTTCCTGCCCCCTGTCAGCAGCCGCCTGAACTTTCCCACGCGGGAGAATAGCAGCTGCTTGTGAAGCAGCAGTCGCTCGCCATCCACGGTCAAGGCGAAATCCCACCTCCTCTCGGATCGGAACATTGCCAGGTCCCCTCTGTAGCGGAACGCCTCCCGTGCGTCGTCGTTTGCCTCGAACTCATCGCGCTTTCTCTTGGGTGGCATCTTGGCTTCGATGGAAGGGTGTGAGATGGAAACAAGATGTAAGACTGGAGGGCTGAAGATCCCAGGTGTGAAGATGAAAAGAGTTGGATGCGGAAGGGGTGGAAGAGAGGAATAGATGAGAAGTGTGGAAGAGCTGGGTCGAAGAACTGGGTCGAAGACAAGACAATGGAAGAGTAGGAAAGGAATGGGAGAATGTAACTCGGTCAGGGGACTCTTGCAGCAAGACTGGAAGGTGCGTGACTGTTTTTACTGCTTTTGTTGCCGTTCCCTTGAAGGTTATTTGGGCTGGCCAAGTCGATGTATTTGAGGTAGGGTCTGCTGAAGGTTGCAAACGAGCACCCTGTCGTGATGTAAGTTGAAGTGGAACGAAGCAGTGGTGGTGGTGGGTGTCAGCCCGGATCAGTGCTTAAGAAGGACTCGGTGTTCTTGCGACGTCTCCTGAAGTGCCCAAAGGGAAGGAATCCACTGTGGGGGCGAGGAGGAAGGCAGACCTTAAACCGGAGGCGTCTTGATGTCCGAACTGAAGTATTCTCTCCAGGTCTCCAGGTGCAAAGCCAAGGAACCTTGGAATTTACGAGATAGAAGGAGCCTTGAAGTACGGGAATGCCCGCTGTGCAAGATAGCAAAACTGAAAAGCTACCGCCCTGGGGCATAAGATGTAAGTCGAACAACTTAGAAACTCACAAATCTCACGCAGCGACCGGCGTCCTCGCATCAGCCCACCGCTCCATCCTCGCCTCCCCAAACATGATCTGCAGCAGAGACCTCGTGAAATCATCAACGTCCTCGGGCCTCTTGCGCTCCAGGAAGCCCTCGACCTCCTCCGGCTCGCTGAGGGCCACGTCCCTCTCGGCGCAGATCCTGCCCCACGCGTAGCTCGACGGCGCGTCCCACACGCCGGCCGCCGTGGTGAGCCTCATGGCGCCGCAGCACGTGGCGCAGCCGTGCAGCATGACGGTGTACACGACGTGCAGGCCCTGCGCGAAGATCCACGTCCGCCGCACCGACTCGGCAAAGAGCCACGTGTGCCAGAGCACCTCCTCCTGCGAGCTGGGGTTGAAGCACTGCGGCACTGCCCTCGCTGGGGTCGTGCCGGGCGTGGCCGTGGCCGTGGCTGATGCGGCGTCCATCACGTCCACTATGCCGAGGCCCAGCCCCCTGGCCGCCGTCACCGCCCCCTCGGCGCCGGAAGTCGTCAGCTGCGAGGCAAACGACACGCTGTCGAGCATCTGCTTCAGCCACGACTCCATGACCGCCGTCCGCTCCTCGGCGAGGCCGCGGAGGCGGATGTCGCCGTCGAGGAGGCAGATGATCTGGTACGCGAGCAGGGCGTGGACGCGGGCGAGGTGGCCGAACGGGTCGAGGCTGCTCGACACCCTGTGCCGCTCCTCGTCGGCGAGGAGCCGGCCCGACCGGTCCTCGATGATGCGGTGGACCATGTCCTCGTTGTCGCCCGTCCGCAGCAGGTACAGCGCCACCGCCGTGTAGGCGTCCTGCACGCACCGCGGCAGCTTGAACGAGTACAGCTGCTTGTGGATGAACGTCGTGCCCCCCCGCGAGATCCAGTCCGCCAGCCAGCCCTGCCCCGTGGTCAGGAAGGCCTTGAGGGCCTGCCGGCTGTACGGGGACGGCGGCATCCCGCCCTGGTCCCCGGGGCCGGGCTGCTCGTGCGAGTCCATCCTCCATGACTCTGGGGACATGAACCAGTCCGTGCTGAGCTGCTTCGCGGGTGGGCTGTTGCTACGAGGGGCGGACAGCAGCGTCGAGGGCCGCGCCACGTCGAGCCCTGTGTTATTGGGCGTGTGTGCTGCACCGTAATAAGAGGAGGTCGTGGTGAAGGCGAGCAGCGCCATGGTCGGGTCCCACATGTCCGGCGCCGGCCTTCTGATATCAGCGGGAACCATAGGTAAACATGCGGCTCTCTCCGCCGGGGCCATGGGTATAGATGATGGTTCTTGCGCGGCGGCCATGGGTATGGAGTTTACAGTCGAGTTGGGAGCGTCCTGGAACCGGACGAACGAGCTGGGCCTGGCAGGGAGTGGATAAATGCACTCGAGGTCCCGAGACGTGCAGCGGTGGCATCGTGGGCTCTCTTTTCCGCACTTCCGCTTAGACTTCGCACATGCTTCGCAGGCTTTAACCTCCGGAATGATCTCCATTGCTGGTATTGGGTAACAGTATACATGTGTTGACAAGACGTCTTTCCGCAACTTTGGCTTCTTTGGCTGACGTCAACTGGTAGAAGAGATGTAGTCGGGCGGACTTGGAAGGCCGCCAATGGTCGGATCATTCCTTTGATACTCATTTACATACCCCTTTTGGATGGTGTCCGCGGACGCCAACCATTTTGGGTAATACTGCGGACCTACTCCAAGCTCAGATTGGCTGGAATCCGCAATCGTCGTCTCAGAAAGCTGACTCCAGGTGCGGGAGGAAAGCTAGAGATGGTAAAAATCCGAGCGAGACGGTAAAGCTACTTGGCAGACAGCTGATTAAAAGGTCGGACGTATGTGTATATGTATGTGGATTCTCGTGGGTGGTTGTTGGTTGAATTGACTGCTAATAAGCTAGGTCTGTAAACGAAGTCCTGAATAGGCCCAAATTGGGTACCTGCCGGGATCTACATATACTTAGACATTATTAAACGTAATAAGGAATTATCCTAGAGCGAAGCGGAAGGACAATAATGAGCAAAGCTTTTTCTATTATTATATAAACTAATAGAATTTTCTATAAATAAATTAATTAAAATCTAAATCTTATATATAAATTAATTAATTAATATATCTTTATATATATTATATATAT
This sequence comes from Diaporthe destruens, assembly GCA_036986855.1. NCBI lineage: Eukaryota > Fungi > Ascomycota > Sordariomycetes > Diaporthales > Diaporthaceae > Diaporthe > Diaporthe destruens. The sequence goes on from BTXE01000006.1 coordinate 3,018,254, forward strand.
TTAAAAAATTATTAATAATATTATAATAATAGTATATAATATTAAAAAAGAAATTATTTCTACCTAACTTCTAATACCCTTACACCTTATAAAGTATATAGTTTTTTTTTAATATATATTTTATAAAATATAAAATAAATTAAAATAAGAATATTATAAATATTAAATACTATAAGCCCTATACTATAAATAAAAGAATTTAAAGAATTTTCTTTTAATAACTTATATTTATATTTATTAAAAAAAATTTTTTTAATTAATAATATATATTTATATTTTTAAAACTAATTTTAATAATTTTAATAATATTAAATAATTATATAAAACTTAAAAAAAAATAATTATAATAAGTAATATTTACCTTTCCTAAAAAATAATCTATATAATTATAAATAATATTAATATTAAATAAAATAAAATATAAAAATAAAAACTTTTATATATTTATTTTTAAATAATAATATATTAAATCTAATAAACTACTTTATTAAATAATTATATAATTTATTAATTTATTAATATAAAACTTTATAATTTAAATAATTAATTTACTTTTTCTTTTTTCTTTTTTTTTATTTATTATAAAATAATTTAAAATTACCCATTAATTATACTCTCTTATAAATTAATTAATTTATAATTTAAATTATTAAATATAATTTTATAATTTTAATTTTATTAAATTTAATAAATTTAAACTTTAATTAATTATTTAAATCTTATATTATAATAATTAAATTTATTTATTATTTATTAATATTTATTATGATTTTTTTTAATTCTATTATTATCCCTTTTAAAATATTAATTAAAATATTATTAATAACTTACTTACTCTTATTTTTATCTATATCTCTACTTATTTAATATTCCTTATTAATTTTATTAATAAAATTTTAATAATTATTAATAATATATCTATTATAATTAAACTTTTATTACCCCTTTTAAATAATAAAAATAATAATAATAACCTTAAAAATTATATTTTTAAAAAAATAATAATAATAATATTAAATTTAAAAATAAAATTCTAAATATTTTTAAAAAATATTATAATTATAATAAAATTAAATCTTTTAATTATTTTATTAATAAATAAAATAAATAAATTATTATAAACTATTAATATTATTAATTTATAATATTTTTTAAAATAAATTAATAATAGTACCCTTTATACTTTATAAAATATAAATATATTTCCTATATATATTTTATAAAATATAAAATATCTTTTTTTTATATTAATATTTTATAATATAAAAATATTATTTAATATATATTATTTATTATATTTTTATTTAAATAATAAAATATTATTACATTTTTTTTAAAAAAGAATTAATCTTATTAAATAATATTTTTAATTTAATAATTCTTAATATATATTATTTTATTTTTTACTTTTTTTAATTTTAAGTTTTTAATTTTAAAATTTATAAATTTAAAATTTTTAATTTAAATAATTATAAAACATAATTCTTTTAAATATTTATATAATTTTAAACCTTTTAAAATTATTAACTTTTTTTTTATAATAAAATTAAAATATACTTTAATTAATTAATAACTTTATATATTTTAATATTAAAAATGATAAAAAAAACCTTATTTTTTTTTAATAAAAATATAGTATATTTACTAATATTATTATTTTTTTTAATTTTATAATAATTTTAAAATAAAATTTAATTTATTTTAAATAAAATAATTTTATTTATAATTATAATTAAATTTTAAAATATATTTTTAAATAATAAATAATATATAATTAAAAAATTATTATTTAATAAATTTACTATACTTTTTATTATATTAATAAAAAGATTAACCTTATTTTTAATAATATAAATATTTTATAATAATAAAAAAATAATATTGTTTAATAAAAACCTTAAATTATAATTATAAGCTTTTTTTATAAAAATAATAAATAATTTAAATATAATATTTATAATATTTAATATTATATATAATTTTATAATAATTTTAATTTAAAAACTTATATATTTTATATTAATATAAATAATAATATTAACTTTTAAAATAATAATACCTTTAAAATTTACTTTAATTGTTTTTAAAATTCTTATTAATAAATTTTTATTAAATTAAAAAAAAAACTTTTATAATTATTATTAAAAATATACTTATATTATTTTAAATAATAATAATAATAATATTATAATATTATTATTTTTAAAAATTAATAATTATTAAATTAATATAAATAATTAATATTCTTTTATTTTAAATTTTTAATATAATTTATAATTTAAAATTTAAAATAATATTTTTATAATTAAAAAAATTTAATAATAATATTTTTTTTATTTATTTAAACTAACCTAACTTAAAATAATAATCTTATAAATACTACTTTTTTAAAAAAAAGTTTATTTTATTAAAAAATATAAAGTAATTTAAATTTAAAATTATTATAAATTTTTATTTTTATTATTATTATTATTATTATTAATTTAATTTTAAGATTAAAAATAATATATATAAATTTTATTATAATATAAATAATATAAAAACTTTTAAAAAATTTAATCTTTATTTTATAAAGAATAAAATATATTTTAAATATATTTTAATAAGATTTTCTAGGTTTATTTAAATTAAAAAATAATATTCTTTTAAATTTATATTTTTATTAATATTTAATTAATATATAAGTAATAATTTAAATATAATAAATATTATATTAATTTTTTTTAAAATATAAACTTTTTTTTAATTAATTTTTATATTTATTTAAAAATATAAATTTAATTATATTTTATTTAAAAAACTTAATTTTTAATTTAAATATTATTTATATTTTTTAAAAAAATATTTATACGTTATTTAATTATTAAAATATAGCTTTAATATCTTATTATTAACTACTTAAATTATTATAATTTATAAATTAATTTTAAATATTTAATATAATTATTTAAAATTAAAAATATTAATAAAAATATTATAGTTATTAAAATTAATAATATAAGTATAATAAATTTAATTATTAAATTTATAAATATAAATAAAAATAAAAATAATTTTAAAATTATAATAATATTAAATATAATAATAATATATATTAATTTATATTATTTTTATATATAATTAATTAAGAATATATTTAATAATATTAAATAATTTTTTTTTAAATTAAAATTTAAAAAAATATTAAAGCTTTTATTTATAATTATATTAAATTATTTAATATTCAATTAATACTTTTTAATAACTTTAATTAATAAATAATATTTGTTAATTTTACTATATTTTTATTTATATTTAAAAAAAAATAAATTTATAAACTTTTAATTATATAATATTATATAAAAAAATAAATTAAATATATTTTATTATAAAATAATAAATAATTTATAATCTATAATTAATTTTAATTTATTATTTTTAATATATATATATATATTATAATAAATAAAAAAAGTAATTTTTTTATTAACTACCCTAATAATATTAATTAAAACCTTTAAATTTTATTATAATTTAAAAAGGTTTTTAAAAATAATAACTTTAAAATTTATTTAATTTTAAACTTAATTATAAGATTTTTAAATATTTTTAAAAATATATATTTTTTTTAAAATAAGGTATAGAATAAACTATAATTCTTATATTATACCTTTAAATATCTAAATATCTTTTTAATTTTTTTTATTATTAATTTTTATTAAAAAAGTTTACAAAAACTAATACTTAATTATAAGAAATAGAAAGCTATTAATAATATTAATAAAATAAAAACTTTTTATAAAAATTTTGAAAATAATTTTTAAATTATTATATATTATTTCTATTATTAATTTAAAATCTTTTTTAAAAAATATTTTATTTTTAAATTTAAAATTATAATATAATAATTTTAATTTAAATAATAAAATTAAAAAATATATATTATTATAATTTATATTAAATTAATAATATACTTATAACTCCCATTAATAAATTCTTTAATAATATTTAAAAAAATAAATTTATTAAATTTTAAAATTTTTATATAATTATTTAAAATTTAAAATTAAATTAATAAATACTTTTATAAAAAAATAACCCTTTTATTTATATTATAAAAAAAATAATATTTTTCTTATATTATTTTAAATTATTAATTATATTTAATAATATAATTATAATAATTTATATTATTTAATGAAATATAAACTTTTAAATAATAAATTTTTTAATAAAAAATTTTATTAATTTTATTATAAATATATATTATATAAATTAATTATTTTAATTAAAAATTTAAATATTAAAAATAAAAAAACTTTTTATAAAAATATTTTTAATAATATTTTTAATAATTTATATATAAATAATTATATTTATAATATTATTATAAATTAAATACTAAATATTAATATTATATTATATATATTCTTTTATATAATTATTAATTATATTATTAAATATTATTTTAAAATTAAAACTTAAATATAATTATATTTAATAATAATAAAAAAATTTATTTTTAAAATTAATTATATTACATTAATAATATTTTTAATTATTAAAATAATAAATAAACTAATTTTTAAATAAAATTAATTTATTATAAAAATTACTTATTATTTTTTAAACTTATTATTAATTAAAAATAATTATATATCTATTAAAATTAACTATTATAATTTAAAAATAATAGATTTATTAACTATTATTTAAATTAATAAATTAATTTAAAAATATAAATAATTATATTAAAAATACTATAAATAAAAAATATTTAAAAAAAGCTTATTTATTTTAATTTTATTATAATTATTAATATTATTAAAAAATAATAATAATATTTTTTTTTAAATTAAACTTTAAATTTTAAATTATTTTTTATAATATAATAATAAATAAAGTTATATTTAATTTAAAAATTTTTATTATATTGAATTAATATTTAATTATTTTTATAAATTAATTAATAAACTTAAAATAATAAATAATATTTTTTTTAATATCTTTATTAAAATATATAAATTTTATAAAAAAGTTTATATTAATAATTATATAAATAATTATTATAATAATATATTATTTATATTAAAAAATAAAAATTTTAAAAATTAACCTAATATTTAAATAAAAAGTATTATAAAAATAAATTAATAATAATTTATTAATAAATTTTTAAAATAAAAATTTAATATTAAAAATATTAAACTATTAAATAACTATACTATAAATATAACTTATAATTAAATTTTATATATTAATTATTATTTTAATTTTTATTTTTTATATTAAATTTATTAAAAAAATATATAAATTAATAATTTTTTTAATAATTAAAATACTTTAATAAAGGTTTTATTTATTATTCTTATATGATTTAATTTTAAATAATATTTTTTATATAATATTATAATAAATTATTAAAAATATATTTTTAATATAAATTATTATAAATATAATATTATTTATATTTAAAAAATTTAATTTTTTTTAAAAATTAATAAATATAATAATATTAAAAAGTTTTTTATATTAAAGCTTATCTTTATTTAAATTTATAAATTATATATTATTAAAAAAATTATATATTTAATAATTAAAAAAATAATACCTATTAATATTATAATAAATATAATTAATAATAAAATTATTTATAATTTATTTTATATTCTAATTATAATATTTATAAATTTATTAAATTTCTTTATAAATAAAATTATAAATATTTAAAACTAATTAAAATAAATAAAATAATTCTTTATTAATAAAAAATCTATAATTAATTATAAAATTATAAGTTTTATAAATTTTTAAATATATTAAATTTATAAATTTAATTTTATTTTTAAAAAATAAAATATTATTATTATAAATAACTTTTATTAATTATTTTTTATATATTAATAAATTTTATTTAATAATAAGAATTTAAATTATTTAAATAATATTAAAAGTTATATAATATATTTATAATTTAATAAAGTAATTAAATTAAAATAAATTATTGATTAAATTAATAAAAATTAAATATTATTTTATAAAACTTTTAAAGATTTATAAAATAATATTTATATAGAAAATTATTAAATTATATTTATTATTTATATTTAAATTATCTGGGGTTAGTTGGAAATATAGGTATTTAATATTATTATTTAGATTTATTTAATTAAAGTTTCAATTATTAAATATAATAAAATTTATTTTAAATAATTTAATTTTATTATTATTAATATAAAAACTAATAATATAAATATAAGTATATAAAATATAAATTTTATAAAAATCGAAAACTTTTATAATATTTTACTTTTATATTATAAGGTATAAGTAATGTTTATTAAAAACTTTTAAATTACTACTAGCTTTATTAATAATACTATAAGTTATATATATAATTTTAATTAGGTTTTAAATATTAAAAATTCTTATTATATTTTATTATTTATTATTTTTATATATATAAATAAATATGATAACCTATTTTATTTTTTAAATTAATTAAATATTTTAAATAATATTATACTTATTTTTATAATTATTTATAAGTTTTTTAAAAGTATTTATATATATAACTATTAATAGTTTCCCTATATAATTACTTATATTATTATTATTTATAAATTTTAAAATATAATTTTATTTAAAATTATATTAAATATTTTTAAATAAAATTTTATTATTAATTTATTATATATAATTATATTTTAAATAAAATATTTAAATAATATTATATTTAATATATTTTTTATATTTTAAAATATTTAAATAAAATAGTCCATAGTCCATATATAAAATTATTAATATTATTATTAAATTAAATAAATATTATAATTAAATATTATTTAATATTTTTTTTTATAAATTTATATTTTTAAAAAATATATATAAGATTTAATTATATAAAATATTAAAAACTAAATAATTTTAAGTATATAGTTAGAATAATAAGTTTTATAATTATAATTATTAATTAAGTTTATATAATAAGTTAATATTTATAATTTAATTAAATATAATTATAAAATTAAAAGTTTATTTAAGAAATATAATATATATAAAAGTTTTTTTAAGTTATAATACTTTTAATTTAAAAAAATTAATAGTTATATTAATATTTATATATTTTATTATTTTTCGGGTTTTAATAAATAAAGTTAATTAAATAAGCTTTTTTAAGTTTTAATTTATATATTTAAATAAATAAGTTTTTTTAATAAATTTATATAAAAAAAAATTATTTTTATTTAAATATTAATTAATATAATTATATTATAATTTAATAATATTATATTATATAATTATTTAATTAATATTTATACTTTATATAATATATTAATAATTAAAATATATGCTTTATAAAGTATAAGTATTAGGTAAATTTTATTATAAATTAATTTATTTAAAAAATAAATTCTTTTAATAAATTTATTAATTAAAATAATATTAATTATTTTTATTTAATTATTAAAATATATTAATATAATTATATTATAATTTAATAATAATATTATATAATTATTTAATTAATATTTATACTTTATATAATATATTAATAATTAAAATATATATTTTATAAATATAAATATTAATTAAATTTTATTATAAATTATTCCATATAAATTATTAATTTATTCTTTATATATTTTATAAATAAAATATTATAATAAATTATTATTTAATAAGTTAAAAATAAAACCCCCTTAATTAAATTAAAAAAATAATAAATAAATTAATAAAATACTTTAAATATATAAATTATAAATTATTTATATTATATATTTTAATAAAAGTTTTTATTTAAAATATTATTAATTAAATAATAATAACTTTATTTAATTAAATTTATATTTAATAGAATTTTTAACTATTTATATTTCTTAAATTAATAAACTTATTTATTAAAACTCGTTAAAAAATAATAATAAGTATTTTAAAGTAAATAAGTTAAAATTTTAATTATTTAAATATAAATTTATTAGCTTTATTTATATAAAAAAATTAATATTTTATTTTTAAATATTATTTTTAAAAGTTTATTTTTTAATTTTTTTTTAAAAAACCCCTAAATTTAAACTTATATTTATTAATAAAATATATGATACTTTAATTATATAAATTAAAATTATTAATAAAATAATTTTTTTAAATAAAGTTTATTTAATAAATTTAAAAAGTCTAATATTATTATTTATACTACTTATTATAATATTATTAAAAGAATTTTGTTTTATAAAATTTTAATTTTTATAAATTTTTATTTTATTATAAATATTAAAAATATAATTAAAAACTTTATAAATTTAATAAATTTTATTCATATTAATATATTTAAAGTATTTTAAAAGTTTCTTTTTAATATTAAATAATATTTAAAGTATAAAAATAAAAAAGGGGAATAGAAAGGGTTAGAAGAGGTAAGGATAAGGGTAAGGGTAAGGGTAAAAGTAAGGGTAAGGGTAAAGGTAATTAAAGGATTAAAAAAGTATATTATTTAAATAATAGAACTTATTAAAGTAAAAACTAAATTAATAATTTATTAATAATTAATAAACTTATAATTATATATATAATTAATATAATAATATAAAAGTATGTTATATAAAATATTAATTATAATTAAATTAATTATATAATTTAATTATAAATTAAAATTACTAGTTTGTTTTTTAATATAAAAGTATTTTAATATAATTAATAATTTAAATTATAATTATAATAAAATTTCTTAGATATAAGAAAAACCTATATATATTTATTTAATAGGAAAAATTAATTATTAAAAAATAAATAATAAATAAGTTTTAAATATGCTTAATATTCGCAATATTAAATAATATATTCTTAAAATAAGTTTATTATATCTTAAATATAATAATTTAAATAATATTTTAAATTATTTAAAATTTTATAAATATATTAATAATAATTTATAATATATATAAAAGTAAAATTTATATATATTATTAAAAATTATAATAATTATATTTTTAAATAATAATAATATATTAAAATATATAAAAAAATAAGAAATAATAATTATATTTAATTCTTTATTTTAAATAAATATATATATAATAATAAAATATTTAAATAAAAATATTATTAATATTTATAAAAATTATAATATAATATAATATAATATTAATTTTATAAATAAGATTTAAAAATAATAAATTATAAGTTAAAGTATTTATATTTATATCTAAAAAAGCAACTTTTTTAATTAATTATATATTGTTTTAAATATAAACATTAATTTATTATTTAAATAATAGCCTAGAGCTACTTATTATACCTTATAACTCCCTTTAATTAAAACTATATTTTAATTAAAGCCCTTTTAAATACTATAATATTTCTAAAATTTAATAGAATATTATTAAATATATAAAACTATTAATAATAAATATTATTTATATTAAAATATTTAATAATATATATTTTATAAAATATATTAATAATTAAAATACATATTTTATAAGATATAATAATAATTTTATAATAATTAAAGAAAGCTTTATTTATTATTATCCCTTTTATTTTACTCTTAAAATAATTCTTTATTATATTTATTTTTTAACTATTATACTTTTTTAATTAAAAATAATATAAATAATTTTATATTAAAATTAAAAATATATTATAATAAAATTTAAAAATCAGTATTCATAATAAATATATAAAATAGCCTAGAAAATTAATTTAAAATTTATAAAAAGGCTTAGTTTAAACTATAATATATAATATACTTACTATTAATATTATACTAATATCTTAAAAATATAAATTTTTAATAAATATATATAATAATTTAGTTTAATCCCTAAAGCTTATAGAGGGCCAAATAATCTAAATTAAGTATAGCGGGCATATATATTTTAAATTATTAAACCTCTATCCCGAATTTATAAATCCCTTTCGAAAAAAAAAAATACCGTGGTTACCAGCTGAATTATACCCGAGTCCATCATACGGTACTAGCATAATTAGTATATTAAATATACCCATGATTCCCTACAATAATTATATAGTGCGCTTGCGGTAATTCACACGCAATATACGTGCTTGAAAAGTCGGACCTCAGATACTGAGGATATCAGTCAACAGGTTTATACCGACCTTCTTGACTCGACTCAACTATATATGGATGCTCCTCCTCGCGCGGGGCACCTTCTTCACTGCAGAAAACTCCTCTTTGACCTTGTCCAACAGCCCGTCGACAGTCAAAACATCAATCGCGACTCCCGCCAGACTCTTCCCCACCAGGAGCGACTTATCAAAAGCACGCCGGCTGCGCGAGGCCACCTCAAACGGCGGCGTGTGCGGCCCGGTCTTGGGGACGCTGCCGTCCTCGTTGGTGATGCCAAACACGGCGCTGATGGACGGGAAGTCATGGCTGATATTCCCCTGGTCGGTGCTCGCGGTGCCCTGCCTCTTCCTCGCCGTCTCGGCCGGGACGAGCAGGCCCCCGTGCCCCAGCGCGGCGAACCACGCCGCGTACGAGCCGGCGAGCACGTCGTTGGTGACCATGTTGGAGTAGCCGCGCGGCCGCGTCGTCAGGTTGAGCGCGGCGCCCGTGGCCACGGCGCCCGCCTCGAAGCACCTGTGCACGCGCTCGGTCAGGTTGCGCAGCGCGCTGTCGTCCGCGGCGCGCACGACGAACTGCGCCGCCGAGAGGTCCGGGATGACGTTGGGCAGGCTGCCGCCGGACCGGATGAAGCCCTGGATTATGTCGGTGGAGCGTGTCTGCTGCCGCAGCATCGAGAGGGCGTCGTAGGCGAGCACCAGGGCGTCCTGGGCGTTGATCCCTTCGTACGGGGCGGCGGCTGCGTGGGCTGCTTTGCCGTGGTATTCGATGTCGAGAGTATCTGTGGACGTGGTGGGCATGTAGGGGGAGTCGCCGCCGGAGCTTGGGTGTGAGATCAGGCTAATGTCGATCTTGTGGTCTCGATAGGCGCCCGCTTCGTTCAACAAGATCTTACCGCCCCCGCCTGGAATGACCCGTCAGCCCTGAGCACGACTTCAACATTATCTGCAGGTTGGCTGGTTACCTTCTTCTGCGGGAGTGCCGAAGAGAACGACTGTTCCGGAAAGTTTCTCAGTGCGCATGAGCTCAGCCGTTGCAAGTGCTCCAGACAATGATGCCATGGCGATGAGGTTATGCCCACAAGCATGCCCCAGGCCTTTCAACGCATCTACGAAGGTATTAAGGTCAGTCAGCTCGTCTCGAGTCAAGGCTTGGGCTTGTGGTACTTACCATACTCGGCGTTGAATGAAACTACCGGGCCTTCACCATCTCCTTGGAATACAGCGGTGAAGGCGGCGTTGATATTGTATGCCGACCGCGTCACGTTCCAGCCTTCTTGAGACTCCAAGAAGGAGGTCAGAAGGTCGTGAGCCTTGACTTCTTCATATTGAAGTTCGGGGTTCTCATGGATCTCAGTGTTGATGGGCCAGAGAGTCTCGCTTATGGAGTCGACATATTTGGACACTGCATCCGTGTATGGGCTTGTCTGCGTGTCAGTCGTCTGTCGAGACGACAAAGCATGCGCAGAGACTTGGCCAAGGGCACAAAGACTCAGTGCGCATCTGCGAGCCATCTGCGAAGCCATCGTTAGAAAGACCCAGAAAGACGTTCGGTGGGACATGCAGTGAAATCGGATTTCTTGCATCTCGGCGAGACAGCAGGGCTTAATATACCTCGCACTTCGTATCGGTAAGATCTTACAAGACATCGCCAGCACCCGACGTCGTCCGGCTATAACCTTCCCCTCATTGCCGTTTTCCATTCTAAGGAGGAAAAGTCCGCTTAGAATCGGTCAAATGACTTCGTCGCGGAACTCACCGCGCAAGGGATTCATGAAATACACGGACAATCAACAACAATGCTTCGCAAACGATAAGTTGGTATATCTGAAAGCTCTTGGCCCGGCAAGCGGGGCGGTATACACCGTCAAAATAGTCCAAATCGTTGGTGAGATTGCCGAACAAGAAGCCGAGCGAGTCTTGGCGGGCTGAGTGAACGGTAGTTGGCATCCTCCACGGTGTCAAACTTGAATGGAGAAGTCAAGTGGTCGCTGCCTGACAGGCCGGCCTTTCGTTCAAGAGCCTGGGGATTTCTTTGAAGGTTGAATATTTGTCTGAAGATTTGAAGTGCAAGGTTTTCAAGCACTCTAAACTGTGACATAGAACTTCTGAGGCAGTGGTTCAGGGTGGGCATAGAAAATGGATAGGTCGGAATGATTACATATGTAGGCTTCGTGTGAGGCTCGAGATCGGATTTCTCTAGAGGCTCTCAGAGTCACACGATTCTAACGTTCACATGATCATTTCGAAATTCGAACTGCTTTCAAAAGACGTTTATTATTCCACACTTGGATGTTAGGCCAGCCTAATACCTGGAATTAATAAGTAGAGTATATCACTACTAAGCCCGTAACACTTAGCAACTAATAATACTTTTTAATATAATTTATACTATATGAAATTTTAATTTATAAATAGTTTTTCATAAGTTATATATTTTTATTTATATAAAAAATATTATTAAATTTTATAAAATATTATTAATTTAAATTAAATTATTAAAAAAAGTAATTATAATTAATATTAAAATAAATTATATTTTTTTAAAAAAAATATACTTTATTTTTAAACTTTTTATAACTTTATATAATATTTACCGGCGTTAAATTAGGTTACCCGTAGCTTATAACGGTTTTATTTTTTAATAATACTAGTTTAAAATAGTCCTTACGACTAATAATAAAAGAGGCTTAACTTGTTTATAAAGAATTGTTAATTTAAAACTACAGTTGCATAAGGAAAAGAAGAGAGGAAGGTAGTGGAGTTATAATTCCTCGTTAGTAAAGTTATAAAAGCTATTTAAATTAATAAAATAAATAATATATATAAACTTACTAGTTAGTCCTGCTAGTAATTAGCCTATAGTTTTAATATAATTTAAATAATTTAAATATAATTTAATATTATAATTATTAATATAAAAAATTATTTTTAATTATATTTAAATTATAAAAATAAATTATAAAATTATTATAAAAAGTTTTATATAATAAATTTAATTAAGTTTATTTTTAAAAAATATATTATATTTTTTTTAAATATTAATTTTTATTTTTAATTTAATAAAAAAAAATTAAATAAATAAAATAATTTATATATATATAATATTAAAACTTATAAATTATATAAAAATATTTTAATATTTTTAACTACTTTAATAAAAATATATTTTAAAATTAAAAATAATTAAAAGCTTACTATTTAGTTTCATATATTACAGCTAATGAAGAACGTTAACGTTGTTGGCTACTTTGGTCTACTTTGATTGGCCCGGGCTGTCTCAAAAAAGCGGGTATCTGCTTGCCGATCTGAAATAAGATAGACGTCCATATATCCACTTTTAATTTCCCTTCACTCAAGACACAGACATGCATGGTTATCGTGCAATCCCCAACCTCCCCTCCGAATTTCGCAAGCAAGCTGCAACCCCGCACAGCCTACTTCATGCTACCGCTCACACCTGGCGCACAACAGAACAAAGGACGACCACTGGCAAATCACGATGTCGACGATGCCGAGCGTCTACGGTGTCACCGAAGCTGAAGCTCCAGCGTTCGTTGGGCCTGATCAGCCAGATCCAGAAGCGCCCGGTATTGCGTTAGCGGATCAGAATGGAGCAGCTCAGTTGGCAACAGACAGGGTGGCACCTGAGACGAGCGATGCCAACGAGGAGCAACGACCTTCGTCACTTGAGAGCCTCCCAGTTGAGCTCAGACTACGCATCCTCGAAAACATGCCTGACCTGGAAACACTGGGTTCCCTCATCCACGCCTCCCCCGTCTATTTTGCCCAATATCGCCTCTACCGCAAATTGCTTCTTTGCAGGTGTCTCGAACAAGATTTGGGCCAAGAGGTATTGGTGGAAGCCTGCGCCGCCTTCAACTCACGTAAGATGGGCCCGCCCACAGTTCCAAAACAAGATGTCACCGACTTTGTCGATTTGTATGGGGCGTGGCGATACTCTGGTGACCCCGCCGCTATGCTGAAGTCTATGTCACTTGATGATATCGGTTGGCTCACTTGGTTTCATACATTAACTGTGAAGCCTCTGGCGGCTCAATTAAGTACTTGGGCTTTAACCAACCTCGAGTCGGCAGCAGCCAAGGCCACAGAAGATCAACGCGTGGAGGCAAAGTCAGCTTCACTAACGGAAACACCAACATGCAACACCTGGCCGACTGGGTTCAGCGTGACGGAGCAAAGGCGGATTCTGCGAGCTTTCTACCGATTCGAAATCTTCTGTAATCTCTTCAGCGGCGAACGAGACCTACCATTTCACCACGTAGAGATCACACGCATCTTCTTCCCCCATTTCGAACCTTGGGAGATCGAGGAGATAGGCTGCGTCTACACGTGGATCAAGCAGAGGTACGCAGAAATTGTTGCCAAGATCAAATGGGATTTTCACCCGAACAACCCCAAATTTGCGGACGATCCCCAGTTTGGATTGGAACCCGAAGGCGCCTTCACGCTTGATAGAGATGATGAAGGTACGTATGCTGCAATGCTTCTATCATGTCACGTTCCCGCTGACGATCTTGCCCTTTGGTCAACAGTCTATATGAGCGGCACTATCGGCCACGGAGGCCTCAGGCTGGCACTGCACATGTTCAGAACCAGAGATCACGATAACCTGGTGGAATTGATGGGAAAGTACCTGAAACTAAGCTATGAGTATTTCTTCGACAACTGTATGCAGGATGCTAGCCAAGCCGAGAGGCGTACTAGTATTGAAGATGGCGTCTTGGACGACCGGGATATGGCCGAGGAGGGCGGTGAACCGATGCCGTTCACAGGTGACGACAACGTTCCCACCTTCTCCTCCCACAACATCTCATCAGATATCACAATGACAAGTGGGTCGACTCCCCATCCAGCTGACAGGACGGAAAGTGCTAGTGAGGCGGCAGCAGTGGTTTCCAGTATTAACACACCACCGCTCGCTTGGGTTCTCATGTGGGATGGGAAGTACTGCAATCTTTACGGGGATTACGTGCCCGATGAGTTTAGGCGATGGGGTTATGTCCTGTGGGACGAGCGTCGGTGGAGTAGTATAGAGGGCGCGCTGGGACTCCTCATCAGGCTGTGGGCCTCGTCGTCTGAACTCAAACTTGCCAGGAGTGATTGGCCATGGTTGGGAGGTCGCGAACCACCACTTGTTAATGAGGACTAGGTTGACTTTTAATGCCGGAGCTAATTCACAAATTTTGCTGATATCCAAGCTCACCAAATGAATTGGAAAATGACCTCGGGTCGGGTCACCAGCTTTAATTTTCTTTTCACATGTGCAGATATTTCAGCCATAGATTTCAGCCTCTTGAGCTGCCGTTCCCTGTGGCGGGCTCCCGGGGTGTAAGTTACAACGTTCGATGGTGTATATGTACTCTAGGGTAATCTAAACTACTCAGCCTCTAGGCTCCTTTCAACTCATCGATCCAAGCCTGATGCTCGCGAAAGAGTTGCTCTGGCCTGTTCATCTCAAAGTCGAAATCGAATGGCATGTTACCTGGAGTCAGCTGGCCGTGCAATCGGTCTCCAACCCCATGCGAACTCTTTCCACCGACATGCTGTATCAGAACTGGCGTGACAGCCCACCGCAGCTCGTCGTTGGCATTCGCATAGTCCTCGAGAAACGTGTCAACAGCGGCGTGTGCATCCGTTGTTTCTCTGTATAGCGGCAGAAGATCGTTGACGACCCGCCTCTGGGGAAACACGAGACCCTGGCCGCAGCAGCCATACTTCTGCATAAGACTGACGCCGGGCTGCCTTGGGAACATGCAGCTGCGGCCGCTGGCGAAGAAAAGGCCGATCATGCTAGGCGTGAAAACCCCACAGATGAGGATTATGTACATCAGAGGCGTGGAATTGCGAACGGTCGGGTAGCTCCACCTGAGGATCAAGATAAAGACGAGCTCACCAAGGACCACGAGAGTGCTGAAGCTGAGGTATTGGGGCCACTCCTCGCTGTTCCAGCCCAGCAGGCGCCCATCCTGGAATATACGAAGGTATAGAACTTTATGGCTCTGCAATTAGGTCTTTCATTATGGATAAGGTGCACGGGTGTAGGTTGAAGTGACTGAAGCTAGCCATGGCCAAAGGGGAAAAAACAAGATTCGACGTACAATGCTCTCTTCCCATCTCCTGTGTCTTCCTCTCAGCAATCAGGAGCGCGTTCAGAGTGCGATGGAACCACCCATCCAGGGCAATCACATCGTCTTCGAGGGTCATGGTGTAGGCCGGTTCCGTCTTGGCGCACTCTTCCAGCAGCACCGAGTAGTCGATCTTCTGCTTGCGCGCGTGAGCCGGGTAGCCACTGTCGCCCTCGAGCTCCTCGACCAGTCTAAGCAGCTCCGGGTTGTCTGGATACGAAGAGAGGCTGTCGGCCATGTTGCGCAGCCAGGCGGCGCCGCCGTCCTCGTGGTGGGACTGATTGCTGTGGGCCAGAAAGACAGCGACGTAGATCTGACTCCTCTCTAGCTCATCCAGCCCCTCCAGGATTGAGCCCAACGTCTGCCTCAGGTATGAGGGCCCGTGCCGGCTTACGGACCCGATGCCGATGCACAGCTGGGGCGTTGTTTGGTTGTCCCATTTTGCCAGTTCGTGTTTCTCGGCCCGATCGGCTAGTTTATTTGCTTGTGCCTGTCGGAAGGCAGAGTATGATAGCAAGCGTGACTCTTCCGGGCGCCAAAAGATGGATGAAGGGTCACGATAACAAGTCTTGCGCAGGTAGACTACAAGCATGCAGTAGAAGAGGAGGAATCCAAGGACAAAGGACAGTAGACGGCGATTTCGCCCCAAGTTTCTAATGCCAAGCATCGCAGCCTGGCAGCAGAAATGCGCTCAAATATTGAATAAAAAGATTGTGGTGACTCTGTACAGATAAGGCTAATTGAAAAAGGGCAGAGGAGGTTGCTTGCTGGGTATTGGCGAGCTCAACCTGTCTTCCTTCCTTACACGTGGGTGCATCACGTCGGTTGAAATGAGTGGCAAGGACAACCCTTGTGGTACAAGCTGAAAAGGATCTCAAGGATTCAACACAGCGGGCTTCCCTGCCTGGACTGGCTGATTTGTCTCGTTCAAGTGTCACCATCGATTCTAGTGCCCCATCGCGCTTGCATCTTGGTGTGGCGTTCACAGCAACCAGTGAATATCCATCATTTCGACGATGGCGGGGAGCGTATGGCTGTTTTGTAATCTATAGATAATTCATCAATTTTCTTGTTACTGGGGGATTCGTCCATGATCTATGACAGGAAAATGTTACAGGGTTACATCAATGTTGGTTGCAAATAAATGATATTAAGTTTTAGGGGGGGGGGGGGATTGCAAGAGGCTGGCCCGTGATGTCCTCGACTGCCCATGGTACTTACTCGATTGAGATTTCCATGTCTTGGTATGTGTAAGGCTTGTGAACCGTCATAGCAGTAAGCTGATATCATCTTGCAGCTTGGTGCTGCTCAGCCACACCACGATGCCTTACTTGAGTCGACCGAATAACTAAATCATCTCGTTTTCATCTTCCACATATCCTAAAGTCGCAGGGCCAGATTATTCCCGTTTAATCATTGCATGAAGCTTCACCGCGTATGATGGCGCAACGAGGGGCCATGTATCATTGATCACCCCCAAGCTAAAAGCATGTTTCCATTCTTCCACTCTTTCCATCCTACCTCGTCGATTTTTTTTAACTTTCGATAAAGCCGGCTGTTCCTACGCAACCAAACTCTCCGTCTTAGCCACACAAATCTGGCGATGAGGAAAAGAGCCAACCTTGGAACTAACAGAGTCGGTCAAGGAAGGACATGCTTGAGACGTAGCAGGTAGTCTTTCCAACCTTGAAACAGATTTCCAAGAGCTGATGTCACACCGCCTGCAGGAAGCACTTCCAGAGGCCGCACTCAGAATGACGAACGAACTGATGAAGGACAATGGACCCTTGTAAGGCCGATCAGTACTGAAGGCCGGGATACACCACATAGTCGGGGGATCGAGCCATTTTGATATCACGCTCGGCTGGGAGAGATGGAAGCACACGCTCTCAGCTGGGAATTGAATGTCCGACTGGACGCTGCTGATTCTTCTCAATCCACGAATCAGATCAAGCAATGAGGAGCGATGTCAGAAGGCAGGGAAACCGGGAAGTGCAACAGATTTGCGCCGCACACCATAGGGAGCCCCTGCAGGAGGCGCAGCTCTTTGGGCGAATAATTTCAGATCCGTAGCCAAATCTTCTAGTTAATTCATAGCCCATTCTAATATTCTCTAGGGCTGTCTGGCCATCCCAGTTTGGCCAGTGATTGATTGCGTACTTGCTCATTCTGACGGCACTGCTTGATATACTGCACCACGCTTGTGAAACACGGATCTGCAGCCATCGGGGTCTGTGGAGAGGTTGACGATGATTCATCAGAGCTCGCATGCGAGCAGGCGGCTAGCTACGCCAACGAGGCCCAGCAGACATGCTCAAGCAACGGCAAAGTTGGAGGAACATACACCATCAGCGCGAGCAAGAGGATCATCGTTTTTGGTTCATAGAGAGATGATCCAATTTACGTGGGTGTGGTTTCGCTTCTATTCCGTATACGTCCGAGGACATACATGGCGCCTTCATACAGTGTGATCCAAGTTACGATCGACTTTTTGGTATATCAAATTATGCTTGGCTCTCAGTTGATGTGCTCACACTGATTTGGCCATTTTCTTTTAAATCGTTGCTAGGACGTATGAAGTGTTGGTGCAGTAAAGACTTCAACAGTCTGCTCGTGACTCAGCACCAGAATTGAGGAGCCACAAAGTCTTTTTAGCCTTGTCTAAGCAATAACGAAGGGTATCTCCAATTTTTAAATTGTTGTTCCAAAGGAAATACAGCTCATCAAAAGACACTTGTTATAACCTCGCCGAGGAGCTTCTATGTTCTTGCTCTAGATTCGGCGAGAGCGGGTGATGCTTTCTGCGTGTTGTTTGGAGGCTCTACGCCATTTCTCTTGAGCTCGAGTTTACAAGATTAATTGTTACTTGGCGAGTACTTCACCTATATGCTTATGTTTGGAGAATGGATGGCCTTGTTGGAAAGAAGCAAAGTCATAGAGAATTGCTTGAACACCTAGGTAATACTGTATTGTTGTACGTCCACGCATGCGGCTCTAATACTAGTACTTGCATCTGCCGTGCATCTGTTTTGCCAATTGGTGTGTGTAAACTCAAATTTTCTCCACGGCATTGCGACGGAAGCCTGAGCTGGTCGAACACACTATGTCACTTAAATCGTGACGCAATCCATCCCACCCACGAAGTCGTGTTCACTTTCGATTGAAAGGGGCTCTTGCCAGCGCATCGGCCTGGATCTTCCACACCCTGCGTCCCAGTCGTATTATTTCCGGGCCGAAGTCGTTCAGCAGCGCATCAACATTTTGATCTGCATCCTGGAGAACTCGATCCTTGTATGACTGATACTCCTCCTCGTCCATAAAAGTTGCATTTTTCCAGTCTTCTTTCCAGGCTTTCACCGCTGAGACAGCCTCGGGGCTGCCAGCCCTGATGTCCGTCGCTACCAAGTAGAAAGACGAACGCTTCGCGTGGCCCGACCTGGGCTTGAACAGCCGGATGGTCGAGAACCCATAAAACGTGCGCAGAAGGCACAAAGTGTCCCAGGCCTCAACCTTGTGCAGCAATACAACCATGGTGCCCCCAGGCCGCAGATGGTCGAGCCCCAGGATGAGTTGCGTGAGGATGAGCCTCCGCGCCTCGCGTGTCTCGCGGTATGCCGCCCTGTGCGGGGCGTGTGTTCGTAGGACTTGTCCGTCGCAAAGGACCAGATCGAAGTGTCGGCCGTCTCCAATCTGACGCGGTAGGAACGCCGCCGCATCGGGGTGGTCTGATGGGATCTGCTCTGGTGCGACGCCCATGTCGGCCGCGAGTAGGGTCACGTCAAGTAATTTGATTGTGACCTCGGGTTCATTATTCTCTACCAACAGTGGGACATGTCCGCCTGCTTCTGGCGGCAGGCTGAAGGCGAGGGCGTGCGCGCCGGGATTTTGCTCGAGTGCGGCTTGTAGATAGGTCCCTGGGGCCATGCAGCAGTCAAGGATACGTTTCTGGAGCCCATGGCCGGTGTTCGAGAGAGTCGGCCGGATCTTGAAAGCCCCGGTGGCTCCCTGCATTTCTTTGGCGATCCTTCCCATCATCTTGTTTAGAATCACTTGTGTTTCGTGGGATCCTTCGTCGGCTTGTCTTCGTTGTTTCTGGAAAAAGCGGTCTCCCTCTGGATTTTCCCAGCCCTGTTGCAGCACCAAAAGGATTAGTGACCGAGTTATCCTACAAATGATGAAAACAATGCTTGCCTTGTCTCGAATCTCACTGAGCGTTGCAAATTCTGGAACACGCTCCATGAGGTACTTTTTGACCCGCGCGTTGGCGCGTTGGGCACCTTCGGCGTTTCTGACGATGTTTTGATTTGCAGGACAAATCTCCTGAGCAAATTCGTCGTCCATCGATGCTTCCTGGTTGTTGACTGACATCATGCGAGTGGTCTGCCCTATTGAAGTAGATAATTCGAGCACGGTATCACAACAGGAGACGGGTTTAGCAATGAAAAACAGGAAACGGTGAAGAGGAGAGCGAGAAGGAACCTGTTGGGCATAAATACAGCGGAGCAGACTTTGCCCAGAGATAGAAGGATTTTGGAGTGACCTGCGTAGGTACTTACCCGCCCACCATTGACCAATTTAGAAACGAGATAGGCCTGCTGCATAATCTGCGCAAATCAGCAGTCATCGAAACAGAAGGATCCAATGAGGTCGACATTCGATTTCAACATAGTTTTTTTCCCCACTGTGAGGCCCACTAGAATGATCAAGGTCTCCAGGTACCGTGCTTGGAATTACAAAGCCGCCCCAACAGTTGCGGAAGACGGCAACTATGCGTTCATAAATACTTTCCGAGACTGAGTTACGGATACAGAAATGACCACCTGTCCGAGTGGGCCACGGGCGAGGTGTTGCTAGTGGATTTAAATAAAATATTCAGGCCCAGATACTCATGCTGTACTGCGCAGCATATTGCTATTATTTATTATAATGGGTTTGGAGTAACTTTTATCTCATCGCGAAGGGATATCAACCTTTCCACTTCATCCAATTGCGTGCTCTGCCGGTTCATTTTTCTGATGGATCAGTTAGCAGAATGCAAATACAAAAAGAGATTCCTATCCTTGATTGTTACCGGAGCAAGAAGGATATTTGTAATGCCGTGAGATGATGTATCTGCATGTCGACCTCTGCCATCGCTAGACTCATATCCCGCCGCTCCATCCACCACCATATCCTTTTGGTCAATCTCGTTACCGAGCTACCGCATATTTTGTAGACATTCTCTTGCAATTCTCTCCTACTCCGCTCGGCTGCCCCTAGTGACTCTGATACCAGATCTCCAAGTGACGAGTTTTCCAGCTCATTGTCGGCCTCGGCATCTCTATCCTCAAAGAATTCCGAAATCTCATTGATATGCGCTTCTCTTTGGATCACATAATCTGCAAACCTCTTCATCTCTCTCGGCGCATCTGCTGTCGCGGCGTAGAAGGCTAGACAGAAGGACAAGGTGGCGAGGGCGAAGGTCAAAATGCCGATAATATTGGATGTCGTCGAGAGCGCGCTGTCCTCATCAGCCATATCTAATGTGAATGACTCGGAAATAGACCCTTCCAGTAGTTTAAGGGAGTGAAAATAGTCAGCCCAGCGAGCACTTCAGCGCAACCGGCTCCTGGAAAGTGCAATAATGTCGCCACACACCTTTCCCATATTCTAACGAGAGAAAAATTTCCAGGCAGCAGTGCGAACCGGTTTTCCACATGAGGGGGCTGAAACTTGAAACAAGGGTAGCGGTCAGTATTCAGCTGGGTCGGGGTAGCGCTTACGCCTACGCGAAACTATTTTCACCGGTTCCGGGGAGGCGCATAGATTGGAGGAACAGAGGATCAACTTGTGTCTACTGTAATACATTGAGGTTGCATTGCGGTGCTTTAAATAGAATGTCGGGCCGCACAACAACGCGAGGGATTAAACTCAAGAGAACCCAGCTATGAGATATCGACACTTCTTTCTCTCTCGAAAGTGGTCAATATTTGAAGGATTCGCCTCATCAAACGCAAGCCCGGTACCCTCGTTTGTGAGAGCCGGTACTCGGCAGCATTATCAGAGATATGGACAGCTCTGACGGCCATGCACAGCGAGCCGAGCCCAGCCGGCTGGTAGGCAACATCGTCCAAGATTGCATCCAGATACAGCACAACCAAAGGAAGGCCCTCAGCGTCGGTATCTATCAAACACCGCGTGTTGAGGACAAGCCAGTCGTAAACCACCAACGAGTGCATGATATCGACGATGGCGTAAATGTGGCGCTTCCGCTTTACGATGCGCAAATGACAAGCAAATGGACGCCTCCCTCGACTACTAGATATGATCCATTTGCGCTCGACTTCCTCGTCCCCGTCAAAAGTAACGTCTTTCAAGATCTCATATCTGTTCCTCATACCCATCACTCGTCAGCGCTCTGACGGGTTCCGTTATCCAATTGCTCACTTTGTGCTCATATGGGAGCATTAACCAAGTGTCTAGGGGGCACCGCCGTGTCGTTACGAGTCTTCGACGTGGCATCTGATTCGATGTACAAGTACCAAGTTTTCGCTGGTGGCGTCAATGTGGCACGACCAAAGCCAATCGGGATCCGTCAGGATTATTTCGTCGCGCCCGCACAAGAGTGGGTGTACGGTACACGCTTTGCCAGTGATCCATGCATAGTGCGGCAATTCCAAGTCCTGGAAGGCAAGTCAGGGTATGTAGGGTTTACAATGCTTCTCATGCTTCGCTAATTAATTCATCATGGATTAAAGATTCTCGCTTGCTTCTGTGCTTTCAAAAGACGACACAGTCAAGTGTGTGGAAGTACAGATATCATCACGCAAGTAAGTCCATCATGGAATCGAAAGCGACCCCCGATCACATGGAACAGCAAAATGATGATCCACCACTAACGTTGAATTCCTTAGAAGGGCCTATGAAGTCACAGGCACTTGTGATATCCAGCCAAATGTACAACAATCCTCTAGAATTTCCCATTCGCACATCCTCCAAAGCACTTCGGCTGAAGATGCAGGGCTCGCAACTTCTACTTTGCCTACCACTGATGGGGAGGAAACTGTCACTGGGGATGCAGCCGAGGAACCAGAGACCAACAAAGTGGTCTCCATTCCTCCAACGAGGAACTCGATCCCTGGCGGCTTCGAAGTTCACATCGCAGGATCTAATTTACTTCCTATCCATCTCCAGGATATGCACGGTAAGAACCTCGTGCGTGATCTGAAGATGAGAATTCAAGACCAAGAGGGCATACCTATAAATACGCAAACAATCTTCTTGGCTGGGATAGAGCTCAGAGACGGTATGTACTCAAACTTGATGCGTTTTGTTGGAAAGTGGGCTCACATTTACCGTGGACAGACTATTCACTGGAATGGTATGGCATCAGCGCCGCCACGAGAGAGTTGCACTTGTTCAGTGGCGGGAGATTGAGGCCCAGGACCGGTGTCCTAGTACATGAATGGACTGATCCCCAGGAACTTGCAGAAGGGCCAATCCTAGACTCGGAGTCTGACGATATGTTATTCAGTATGGAAGTCGTCGAACCCCGACGACGACAGCGCTTTCCACAACATGCAGAACCCCTTCAAGTTTTTAATCATGCACCAGAGCCTCCCCGTCATAAATTGGTGAGCTCTCGAATACGGCGAAGACCAGCAGCATCTGAGGTTCCGAACCCCGCGACTGCAATAATCAGCGAAGAACAGCACATGATGGATATATGTCCTGGGGGTCTCGTCAGGCAGAAGTTCACACGGGATGACAACCCGGAGCAATGGTACGAGTACTACGAGGGGGCCCTGCGAATCCACCTCATCGACGAGGAGCAGTTTGAGAAGGTGACTGGGATGAGTCGGGATGCCTACAACAACGCCGCATCGCAGGCTCAGAATGCTTCTGTCGTGTTCGGCCCCCCAGCTCCCAGAAGATTCCTCCGAGAGTCTGAGATTCCAGGGGGTCTCCCAAGCGTGGCGCAGATGTGGGTGCGGATGAAAAGGGAGAAGGCCAGGGCAAGAGTCTCGCCCGATACAACCTCGAATAAGAGGCAACTGCAATTAGACATTGAAGAGCCCAAAACGGAACGGCCGGCCGGAAAGCTGTCAAAATACTTTTTCATCTGTGGCAAATGAGCTCGTCTCTTCTCATCCAAAGGGATGAGCTCAACTGCGCCGGTGCTTTCGGCGGAGGCGAGCAAGTATTCCTGTCCTGGCAGTAGGGAACGCTTATAGATCATAGATCAATGCCAATAATTTGTACCTAGGTAGTACTCACTTCCATATTTATACGGCCCCAATTAATTGCATTAGCCATCAAGCCGGATACTCAGGTCGCCACCATCCAGAGAGCAAAGCAAGATTCAGCATTAGAAAACAAAATGGCCGGTCCGAAAACGTTATCTTGCAAGCCCTGAAATTCAGAAAAACCTGACGACACCACCCCAAGGTCACCCCAGGTGTTGACGACCTCGGGAGGCGGGTGCAAGCGTCGCCAAGGACGTCTTGGCGATGGCAGCATCGTAATAGGGGCAAACAACGACGCTGGACCCTTGGGGCGCAGTTAAACTTTAAATCGAATGTTCATAGTGTACATGGAATGATGTTACTATGCTATATGCTGGGCTGGCTGGCTGAGAAAGAGACCGTGCACCACCAATCCAGCTGTGCAGGGCCAGTGATGCTGGTCACACCTGCCAAGGCACGCCGGTCGTCAGTGTGCAGGGAACATCTCGAGGCGGGCTTCCCTGCTTTGCTACACAATGACGCAACCAGCCACTGCCATGGAAACGGGCTGCCTCAACGACCTGTCTTTATTACCTCCACATATTTTGACAACCTCCCTGCTCTCCTACTTAGTTAACTTATACCAACATCCTGAAATACCTTTATCTGAACATCCACCTAGAACTCCACTACATAAGTACACAACAGCCAAACAAAAAGGTATCCAGCGACATCTCCCTGAAACATCCCACCAGTCTCGCAGAGGATCGCTGACTTTGATCACTTTCAGACCACTGTCAAAGACCCACACACAACTATCACGAAGTCCACCCCAAACACAACAACATGCCTCTCATCTACCACAAGGCCTTCGGCGGGAAGCACTTCGGCACCAGCGTCAACGCAGATAGGCACGGCGTCCGCCGCGGGCCCTGGCGCTTCTCCCTCGGCCGCTTCAACTCTACAGCTTTGGGAGAAAAAGTTTTCCCATTTTTGCAGGACTTTCTGCCGCATATAGTAGTAGCTTATGTTGAATCAGGTAGATTGATAACCCAAATTAGGCAGTCTATTTTTTGGGTAGGGATTTGTAATGTTGTGAGGTGTGGACTGTTGTTCGATTGATAAGTTTGGTAAGACCTAGTTGCGGATGACGCTGACGCTACTTGACTAAACCTTCCATACCTTCCCCCCTAATCTAATCAAGTATCTTTAGAACTGTCTAACACTAGGCTTTAAACTGGCTAAGCCCTAGCCCCTACTTCAGGTCTTCATATCCTTTGGCAAGATCTGCCACATGGTCCTTGGTAGGAGGCCTCGTAGTGGGCTTGTAGCGCCTGTTAGGTGGTGGTTTGCTGAAGAAGGTCTCCTAACGCGAGGTATGATTTAGGGCTATGGGCCGAGCACACGACGCCTGCGCAATAGGCGGATATGCCAGGCGGTTAGGAAGGGCCTGGACGGACGAGGGTTTCGAATGCTAAGCCTCTATACTACCCAAGGCAGTATTCCATATCGTACTGTGAGCAGAGGGCTTGGCGGGGTAGGAGCTCTTGGGAGTTAAGACTGCCTTTTGGGGCTAGGTGGCGGCAACCTGGGTCTTAATAAACTTTAACAGGTCCTAAAGCCAGTCACTAAACACGTTATATATATTAATGCTGCTTATTTCTCGCATGGTAAAGCGGACCTTAATAACATAAGTAGTCGGGTCAAGCCCGTCTATACCCTTATTAAGCCCGGCCACGTCCCTTACTATCTTAGCGAGTATTTCCATATTTTAATAAGCAGTATCCGAGGAGATTATAAGCTTGGTATTAAAGTAGCCCGACTTGCCGTTGCTATTAATTAGAGACCTGGGGCCTATCTATGGAGACTTGGGCTCCATCTGCGGAGACTGCCAAATCTAGTTAGCGGGGAACACGGGGATTAGCACTCAATACCTCCTTGAATACACACCTGCTGCTCCTCCGAATCCTTGACATGTACCATAGCTAAATATTGGCAAAAGTGTCCTAACAAGAATGCCTCCTATCGCCACAAGAGCAGTAATGGGAGGGGCTTAGCCCAGCCAGAGAAAAAATCTCTGCAATTCCTTTATCCCAGCCCGTCATATCCTAGATGCACACGCCCACTCCACCCGCATTAAAATGGCCGCTAACCAGCACACAGTACGCACCCCTCCATCTCCCCACTATCAAATAACCAACCTCATAATACCACCTAAAGCTAGCTAAACTACTATAAAGTAAAAATAGAAAATAGAATTAGTAGAAATATGTGAAAAGTGCAGGAATAATGATTAGATAAGGCTGCCACCGCAGCAGGCGAGGGAGTAAACCTATTCAAGCTAATATAATAAAGACTATCTATAAGGTCCTAATCATAAGAATCCTGGAACAGTAACAGGATAACCTAAACTTTATAATATACTTTTATATTAAAAGTATTACTATAATGCTCTTTTGCCTATTTAATTCCAATATTAACCCTAATAACAGCATTATCCAAAATAGCGCGCTCATATATATCACTATTAACCACTGCTCTATCCAGCTTCCTAATCCCGAGGATATAGAAGGCTTCGATATAATCACAACATAGTTTATCAAATTCTTCAAGCTCCTTATCAATTTTATTATTAAAAAGATAACGCTAAATAAGTAGGCTAGCACTAATATATAGGTTTAAAATATATAATAGGATTATATAAACAATATACTTATTTAATTTTCTAATTAGGGCTATCCTATAGATATTAATAATAAGATATATTACTTTTAAATTAGAGTATATATATAGGGCCAGGCCGTAGCACTATAAAGTCTACTACCCCAGCCTTAACTACCCTAGCCTCAATTACCCTAGCCTCGACTATTCTAGCCTCAACTACCACAGCCTCGATTACCACAGCCTCCGCAAGAACCGCAACAGCTATAAGAACCGCAACAGCTACAGCAACTGCAGCAACTGCAATAACCACAACCTCTTTCTACTTAGCCGTATTCATACCCATAAACCCCATTAACTCCTATATAATAGCAGCTAATACCGTTTACATTAAATAGCTTATACCCGCTAGTGCTGATTAATAACTTCCTAATTCTAAATGCAAGGCTACTTACAAACCTTTTTAGCTGAGGTAAGCACGCTATTGTCCCCGTAATCATTATCCGTAACCATAATGATAAGGTTTAATATATAGTTGCAGGCCCTGCTACCCAGCTAGCCCCGCCGGTAAACCACGGTTATACCAAGAGGGTACTCAAGCTCTAGCACTACTTTTTAAATACCTATCTTAAGATAAACAAGGCCAGCACGTCAAAGGATAGGTATTTTACCTAGCTATAAAGGATCTACCGATTAATAAAAAAGCTTATCTAATAGGCCTTGGGTAGTAATAGACTACTACTGCTTATATAAATAATATCAGCTTTATATTATAAGATAGCTAAGTTAAATTTATTATTTAAATGGGATATATTATAATTATTATAATATATAAAATCAAAATATTCTAGTAAGTTTAGCAGTAGAATGGTTCCTTTTAGAACATAACCAGCTGTATATATATTCTCATAATGAATTCCTCCAACTCTAAAGGTTCTTTAAAACCATCTAGAAGAAATACACCCTTCCCAATCTCTCTCTAGGTACCCAGAATACTCCTTTTTTAGGGGGAAGAGATTCACATTTATAGAAGAGCCAGTCAAAGAACATTCAAAAGCATACCTAGGAATTCAAGAACTTATCTTCGAAAGGAATCTTGTTAGAAAATAAGAGAATAAACTAATACAGACCCGGGATCCTACTTTAAAACAGGCAAAAGAAAATAAACTGAATAGAAGTACATATAGTAATAGATTGCACTGAGGAAGGCACCAGTCTGTAAAAAAAAATAGTAAGGAGTAAATACGGTGGTAGTAAGATGTGTGGTTGCAACCCGGAGAACCGAATGACTGGAACTCCAAGCATCTCCAACCTGTGGAGCAGGCCATGTCCGTCCCGACCTTCTCATGGCGCAACCATCACAACGGGCGAGCGCGAGATAAAGAGAATGGATAATAAAGCTGTCGCGAGTCACCTGTGCATGAGACGGCCTGCCATTTGCCTTTCGTGAAGCATATCAGCTAGTAATAAAGAGTACTCGCTCAAGCTAGCGTGAGGTATAAGAGCGACGAGCATGATAATACTGTAAAGACCTATATATATACGACTGACCATAATAATAATAATATTATAGGCCCGGTCCCGTTTTGGGGCCCCGGCTGTATAGGGTAGCATGGAATAGTAATAAAGGGTTGTCATGCCGTCTCCCACGAGACCGTGGATATAAGTCCTCACAGCCAACTGAGGATAATGAAGATAATAAGAAATAGCAACCAGTTCCGCTGCGGCGAGCGCCTCCGCGACGGGAGTATATATAACAAGGCCTTTACCCGAGCCGGAAATCTATAGCGGTACCTTCACATACAGTACTAGGCCAAGATACTAGCCCGGTTTAAATTTATTTAAATGGTTCCTAATGGTAATAGTGGTTTTAAGGAGGTATAAAATGAGGTATGGTATTAAGATAACGAAGCTAGTATAATAGTTAAGAAGCCGCCTTAGAAGGCCATTATAGATTAGATAAGCTATAATATAGAGTTAATTGTGATATATACTTTGAGTATTATTAGCGTAGTTTTAGATAAAGGTGGCGGTATTATTAGTAATACGGCTAAGCAGGTATGGTATAGTAAGGTAGTGAGTACGAGGGTAAGGGTAGGTAATGGTGTCCTGTTATAACAAATTAGGGATTTAATATTTAGATTTAGCAGGGGTATATATCTTAAAGTAATACCTTTTTATATTATTAAACGGTTATAAACTACCCTAATATAATAGTATACTCTTAGCTAGTTTTTTTAAAAGACTAAGCAAAGGGTAAACTAGATTATTAGCCGGTTTATATGTTTTTAGGGAGTTGTACTAGACTATATTATGTTATATATTCTTATTCTAGTAATATAGAAGTTAAGGAACCTAATATAGATTCTTAATAAGCTTAAACCAAAAGACTTTGCTGCTATTAACTTAATTAAACTAAAGTTTAAAACTAATAACTACTAGATAACCTTTATATATACTACCGCCTAGTTTAGCAAATAAGGCCCAAAAAAAGGCGTTAATTTAAATAATTTTTTTAAGGCAGGCTTATTTTAGTATATAATAAGTATAATAAATTAACCTATAATAACCTAACTAGCTAATACTTAAAAGGACGGAAGCTACCTTTATTATTAAAAAATATATATATAAGTAAAGCTTACTATGCCTTATTACTAGGATAAGCTATTAAATTTTTACTCCTCACGTCTTAAAAAAATTAAAACTATATTAAGTACGAACCCTATTATATTAACCTAGGGTACATAATATACTCCGATAAGGCCCAGTAAATGAGGAGGAATGGTGAAAAGGTCCTGTGGGGCTACTTACTATACCACCTACTATGCCTGCTATAGCTTACTGCACTTACCCTGTTTAAGGTAGTCCTTATCCAGCGGTTTATGTTTAACCACAGTGCTGCTGATGGACTGCTATAGCTATCCCAACTGTAATAGTACCGGTATCCTATCTTTAAAACCAAGATTCCTATCTTATTCGCAGCTGATTATGATACCCTAGACCTAATCCTACCGGCATTCCCACATGCGGACCCTACTAATACCCCGCGCGGGAGGGTGCCAAGGTCTAAGCTATACTGCCCGTTCTATCTAACGACCAGGAGGACCTTTAATAGCGTTACCGGCTTTTAGGGCTACGTCCTATATAAATACGACAATAAGAATAATAACAAGCGCGCGGCTATTATACGCTCCTCTACCCGTAATTAGGAAATATACTAGCTAGCCATAGGCCACACACCACCGCTAGAATCGCCGACACTAGTACGGATCACCCAGGCGTTATCCCCCAGCTTCTCGTGGGCCGACGTCCGGTCGTGGAATCTGCGACAGTGAGCAGTTCATTGCCGACGAAGCGGATCGGCCAGCCGGCGTGTGGCGTCCCTATCCGTGGGACCCCACTGACGTGCAGCTGGCGCAGTGGGTGCCCAAGAGCCCCCACACAGCTAGAACCCCCGATTTCATGGTGCTGCGGTAACCTCCCAAGTCTCGATTTTAACCAATTCCAAAAGGTCATATACTTAAGGAACCATTTTACGTCAGAAGGCGGAGTCATCCCTCACCCATTTCTCAGTTCTATGATACAAAACCACAAAATGGCCATCCTTGTCCTAGTGTTGTCCAAGCTTATTTTTTTCTAATCGTGCTAGACGGGCGGACGTGCATTCAGTTGAAAGTACCCGTTTCGTATGGGAAATTGTCAATCAGGCCTGCCTCGCCGGCCTTAGCAGCTCAGACATAGTATTGTACGAACTTCACTTGAGGCTGGCCCGCATTACATGTTGGTTTCAGTAGAATGAGTGTATTCGGTCAGTATGGTGGGCGGCTATCGGCTGCCTCTTAGCCCTTGTTTCTGCTTCTGTGCGCGTGAATGTGTTACCGAATGCGCACTATCACCCCCTCCCAAACCATCATCCAGAGTCATCTCCCAAAGCGGGTACACATCCTCCTCCCCGACCGATAAACACCAGCGAACCCTTACTGGTAGCGACGTAGGGCACGTGGCAAGGGCACCCCGTGCTGTTTGAAGGCTCGGGCCAGGTTTTCCTCACTCGCATCCTCAGGGACAGAGAATAGTCGGAAGGCGGGAGCAAGCTGCGTGTCGCGGATGGTGTCCTCCTTGTCTTTGATCTTGAGGAAATCGTTCACACAACCCTCCAGGACCACCCGAAGGTCCTGGGCGCGGGCGATAGCAGCGGCGATCGTCTCCCTGTCGCTGGAACCCATGCGGCTGAGAATGTCGTTGGTCGCCTCGACAAGTTTCTTCGTGGCAGTCTCGATAGGACCCTGACTCCGCTTCCTCAGGTCCTCAGCCTCTGAGAGCAACGACATCCTCTTCGCCTGCCACAGCGCAGCCTTCCTGTAGAACCCTCTCGCATCGGGCGTCCGGGCCTCCATCTCCGGCCAGCTAGGAGCCCTTTAGTTGACAGCGGGAGCAATCTGCGGAGTCCCGAGTCAGCAGGTTATGACAGCACGCATGTGCATTCTGAGGATCGTCACAAATGAGCAGGGATTACTTACAAGGTCGAGGAGGAATATGGCCGTGTGCCTTCTGGGAGTCCAGGGCGCTTCGTAGGGTTGGGGATTGTAGACGATCTTGAATCCAATCCTGCCGCCGCCGCCGTTGTTCGGTTCTCGCTTCTGTGCCCAGGAAGTATCAATCAATATGAGGACAAGGCAAGCTGATCGCTAGAACTAACCTTCGGGTTGCCTGTTATCTTTGCAGGCGAATGGGCCGTAGGTAGTTAGGGAGGCTGAGGCTTGGGTGGTAGGAGGACGAGGAGTGTGGTCTGGGGATGGGAGGGAGATATCACCACTTCTGACCGCAGCTCGTCCCTCAACAGCTGCAGCATCTCTGTCACCGCTCCTCGTCCTGCCTGAGTTTCCGTCGTTGAAAACACTATTTGCATGCGTGTGTTTTTGCCTGAGACGCCTGGTTTGAATTCCATCAATGCTTTGCGCCTAGCTAAAAATGTGCAGGACAGGGGTGAATGTCGGCATCCGATGGCAGTCCTCACTCTACTCCTGCCTTTTGCCCCGTAACCTATGACCATTGCAGCAATTCTATCTCTTGCTGTTCAGTTATCCGTTCAATCCTACCGTTCTTTAAAGAAAGGAGCGCGACCACTAAGCTGTGCCGCTAGGATGGATGGAACAAAAAGTTTTGATCTTCTGTGAGTCCTGCTGCGCCGGCAAGGAGTCGTGACGTCTTACTTGGCAGGGAAAAGAAGGCGTGGGGCGGTCTGCACTTTACCAGCTGTTCGGGACAGGGGCTGGCACGGGGAGCCTATGGGAGGACCCAGGCCCATCGCTTGCATCTCACCCAGAAGCACGCAGGTGTTCGCGGGTCTCAGTTCCCCAACTTTTCACGGCCCCTCCGAGATAGAAAGAACGCTTACAGGAGTATATACTCTGAGTAGCCTTCAGCCACAAACACTGGAACGAACGAAGAGCCCGGGCTGCTGATAAGACACATAGGATGTTTTAATGTTACGAGCCCGAATGTGCTACTTGTCACTGCTTAGGCGTTGCGTACCGCCGGAGCATGACCGCGAGGCTGTGCGGTCGCCTGCATCCGTGTCAACCAGGGCACCCGGTCTACGCTGACAAGCCTCTCAGGTCTGAGGTGCCTAAAGACCAAGTCGCGGGTATCGCGTAGGCTTCGACTCCACCCACCCGCTGCGCCGCAAATGGATGCCGAAACCTCGGTACAAGAACCAGGTATTCTCACACCAAAACTTTGCCGAAGAGTGACCTGCCGAGACCCAATTCCGGCTCAGGTCTCACAAAGCCCATGAAGCTCATTTCAGTTCTGGGGTGGAGTCCATCTGTACCAACACTCACCGAATCAACTAGAGCTACCAAATCTCCTAGTCTTAAAGATCCCAGGACTGTTCTCATTCTTCGAGTTATACCAAGCCTAATGGAGATATACTGAGTCAAAAGTAACTATTTCGTGGGCGAGCCCAAGACCTGCGGCAGATTTGATCCCTGTGTAGATCTCGGGAGCACAACTAGGCCTTGCCCTTTTCAGACTTACACGCAGACCCTGACTAAGCAGCACTACATCCAACCAGAGCACTCTATTCAACATCACCTCACCACCCACCACAAGACCAGCTATCCTGATCTCATACAGGCACACAAACACTTCCAGCACGAACAGCAAAGCCCATGATCACATATCAGCAGACAGAGCAAATCAGTTAATATCAGACAGAGGAACTGAGTATATCTAGATAATTCTAAACTAAACTGGATCCTTACCTAGTAAGGTGGGTAAAGATAAAGAATTAGAGAAAGTAAGGAGTTATGGCTGTCTGTATACTTCTGTGACCTATAGTTGTGGATATTATAGGGCAGTATCAATGTCTGTCCGCAGTAGAGCCCTACCTGGGAACCAGGACCTTACAGCCTTATTGACCTCAGCATCTTCAGCTTCACCAGTGAGCCAGTCTCTGGCATGGTGTGCTACCCAACGGAAGCTATGCAGCCCGTGGCCATTGGATATGTCACAGTAGTACCAATCTTAACTCCTCTAAATCTTGCTAGATGAGAGACGAGTGCTAAAGTACTAAAGTAGGAGACACATCCGCAAAGCCTGAGCGTGAAGGCAGGGAGTGCCCCACCTATGCCCAATGGCCTTGACTGAACAGGCTGAATTGCCCGCACGAGCCACAAACACAAACAGACCAGTCCGTTGAAGCTGAGGTGGCATGTCAAAAAAGAAAATGTGGGAGCCTGCCCCGCTGATCCAGGCAGCGGCCCCAAACAGCCTTATAAGTAGGACCAAAAAATGGAACATCAACAAAGCCTAGCAGATAGCAACTCACCACAACGACAACAAACAAAATAACAGCATATGTTCACGAAGCCAAACAACTTTGAGACAGCAGAAATGGAGTCTGAGGTGGGAACACTCAAGCTAAAGGTGGACAGGCCAGGCGAAGGCCCTACCTTCTGGTTTGCGGGTACCTTTGTGGCTACGAAGAAGAGGAGTCCTGACACTGATATCGGCTGGTATCAGAAGGAGGAGGCTGCCTTCAAGAGCCTGACTCATTTTGGCCTCGCAAGGGGCGACTACCGGTATGTCGAAATCGTCGACGGGCAATACAGTAAGCTCGCCAAATTTGAGGGGACCTCGGCCGCTTTCGCCAGGAAAGACCTCTCGGTCCCCGACAAATACAAGTTTCTCGACCTGAACGGCATCCTTTCACTCCGCAGCCTCGATTACTTCGCGAAAGACTACAAGAGGGTTGTTACCAACCTTGTCGATGCAATGAAGCAAGGCAAGCCCATCACAACGGAGGAGATCAAGCATCTCCTGCTAAAGAAGGGTCGGTCTTTTTTGTACTACCCTGAGGTCCCCAGACTGAGCAAAAAGCGGGCGCGGTCCCCCGACACCAGAGACCAAGCAGAAGAGGAGACCACGTGCAAAAAGGCGAAGCATGTAGTCCAGCCAACATACCCACCGGTGGACGGCAGCACCTCGGTAGGAGAGCGCGAGGCTCCCGCCAGGGAGAAAGGGACACTTATTGAACCCCAAGACGAAGACTTATTCCTCGATTCAGACTTTGACATCGAGCCGGACATCCTCTCGTCGCTGGAGGGCCTGTTTGAGGCCCGCAAAGGGGAACATTCCAGCTACTGCATAAACCCGAGCAAAGAGAAGCGACAGGAAAAGGCCAGGACGGCCATGGAGGCTCTGGGAATGGATCAGTCCTTTCCCATATACAAACAGCTGTCGGAGAGGCTGGGGAGGTACGAGGGCACAACAACTGCGCACGCGACGCAGGACCTCCGCCTAAACGAGCAGACGGGCGTCAACAAGGTGCCCGATTTGAATTGCGCACTGACGATTTTCGCCCTGACGGAGATGGCGTCAGACCTAAACCGGCTCGTCGTCGGCATACGTCAGCTGATAAAGAGCGGGGAGGATGCCGGCGGTGAGCAGCTTTCGCGACTACTATATCACTACACGATACGCGGCAACGAGGCGCAGGACCTGATACTCGCCAGCAACGATGGGGCACCGCTATGTGACGAACCCGAGGCGTTGGAATACATAGAGTATTTCCAGGTGCGCCTCGCTTCGCGCCTTGCGTGAAAGGCACAGTCAAGCGCTGAGCTCGACTGAGGCTGTCGCTCGAGGGCGCGTCATCCGAAGTTGACGGAAATGGGGTTCGGAGGACGGAGGATGGACGGGATGGGGCATTTCTTTGTAGCAGCACGTAGTGGAGAGGATTTAGTAGGGATATCTGGCCGAGAATGATAATGAATGCGACGCCAGCACTGTATCTGCAACCGTGAAGAGCTTCCTGCCCCCGATGACGCCCTCCAGTGATGAGTGTCCATACCCACGATGATCTCGCCTAGACCCTTGAGTGGGAAGCCCTTCTCCAGGCGGCACACTGATCTAGATCCTTTGCCCTTGGGTCGTCACTGGCGAGTGTCATCGGGGACTGCCCGGGTGGTATCCTTGTTGGATCGCACGATGGCAGCGGATATGGACCACATCAGTATCTATTCCCTGCTCCTCCTGAGCATCTGCAGTTGTGGGTATTTAATTCACTCAAAACAATAATAGACTATCGTTCACTTGGATTTATCAGGCTGCGAGCCTTGTGTCGCCTGACACATGTGCATTCTCTTGACTGTGTGGATTTCTAATCTTGCTGCACCATTCACTACCCAGAAGCCATCAGAATACAGGAGTCCCAAGAAGACACGGCCATTTTAGTTTTCACCAGATGCCACAGATCACCACAACCCACGGAAAGGCATCACTTTCGGCCTTGTCTCCCGCCCGAGTTCATGCCGAGCTGAATCCTCGGCCAACCGGCCGGAAACTGTATATCAACCGAGACGCCCGACGCACTAGGCTTCAGGATCAAACTATCCGCGGCAAATCGATCATACCCGGCGCCTAGCACCCTCGCCTGCCTTCAGGAACTTGTGTAGGATCTCTTCGGAAAACCGCAAGGTGGAAAGGCTCTTCTCCGCGTGTACCTGCAGGGGGCTAAGCGTGAATATTATGAGTGTCTCTGCCTTGGGCTTGATAATGGTAGGCCCGGTGATCTTCGTCAAGGTGTCCTGAAAGGTGGGGAGAGAGGCTCGTGAGTAGTTACGTTTGGCCTCCTCAGCAGCGCGGATAATCACGCCGATATAGCTGAGGCTCTGCCTAATCATGTTGCCCTCTTTAACCTGCTTCTTCATCACCGCCTAGTCCTTCTCCCCGAGCCCGACCCCGTCTAATTGCAGCTCCTCCGACCCGGCAAGGTCCACAACCTGGAGCCTGGATTCCCCACCAGCGCCGCCTCGCGCCAATATAAACAGCATCATAACGCTGTGGGACCTGGATGAGTTTGCGTTGACCTTTGTGCTTGATATTATCCGCATGGAGCTGGCGATGTTGTTGGTCTTTAGGAAAGCATTTCTGTTCAGCAGCTGCTTCTCAGTTGCGCCGTGTTCAAACTTGTCACCATTGCGACGAATTATGAGCGGGGGCGGGGATCTCTCTTCACAGAGAAGGTCCATGACTTTATTGTTGTATATCTCGATCCACATCCCCTTCAAGCCGAACAGTAGTTCCTCATCACCGCCAAACAGCTTATTCGCTAAGAACTCGACGAGCTTATTGGTAAGGTATAATTTACCAGAGCTGGTTTACCTGTAGAAGATAATGCTAGTATCAGTACCGCCTAGTACCTTCTGGACCGACTCCTAGGCCTGTTTGAGAACCGAGATATCCTTCACTTCGTACCCAAAGACGTGGTTGAATTCGTAATAATTCATAGCCCCCCGCTTGTCTGGCAATGAGAGATGGTTCCCCGCGACCCTAAAGTCTGCCAAGCCCAAGTTAGCCTCCCGTTCAATACGCGGGCGGACACTGTATAGGCTTCGTACTGAGCCGGACGCCTGCTGCGCCCGGTTGAAGACCTCGCTTCGGCGCGCATCTTCCTCCCGGCGTGCCTCTTCCTTCCGGCGTGCCTCTTCCTCCCGGCGTGCCTCTTCCTCCCGGCGTGCCTGGAGCTCGTCGGCGCGGTCTCCTCTCGCCCGCCCACCTTACCCCTCGTCATCGACAGCCTATTATTTGCATTAGCACCTTACACTAGTATATGCCAGGGGTCCATATGCCCACCGTTCTATAGGTTTTATAGCCGCTGCCCGGCTCCAAGCTTCCGTCGGCAATAAAGAGGCGCACTCATATACTCAGGGTGTGCCCATCCCTGAGGCGTAGACCTGATGGCCGCTCCTGTCGCTGCATCGTTCTGGCAAAGATAATGGAAAGGTTTTCAGGGCTATGCAGTTATTCGAAAGGTGGAAGACCACGATTTCGCATGCTGCTGCAGGAGGGTGAGGGTGCTCAAACATATACATGTGGCCAGACATTGCCTCATGAGACCTTTTTTCGGTGCCTCATTCATTCCACTGTTCGAAGGGGCCGCATACGCCATCGCATGGAGTCAGATTAAGAACGAAACCACCACATACTCTTTTTTTATTCAATGAGAGACATCCGAACGCTGTGAAAGCCCCGTACCAGTCAAGTCTTGCATGGTGAGTCCACACTATCAGCTCAACTTGAACAGCTTTGAGACATGCACAACTTCGCAGAGACACATGCAGAACCGACTCA
This sequence comes from Diaporthe destruens, assembly GCA_036986855.1. Classification (NCBI taxonomy): domain Eukaryota; kingdom Fungi; phylum Ascomycota; class Sordariomycetes; order Diaporthales; family Diaporthaceae; genus Diaporthe; species Diaporthe destruens. The sequence goes on from BTXE01000006.1 coordinate 3,055,974, forward strand.
TGGGACTCAGCCGCTTCTGTGACATAAGAAAATCATTCTCTCCCAAGACCACACACCAAGGATTCAACCCCCGGCCCTCGACAGCCAGTGTGAAAATCATGCCGCAATAAAAAGTACTGGCAGGATAAAGAGCACAAATTAACAGGCGACACTCCTACAGCATGAGAGTGAGAACTTCCTATCGGAAACCACCACCCCGCACCTCCCCCGCCACCCGTGCCCCGAGCTGCAAGTCCAGACCAACCAGCGAGGCCACAAGAACAAAGAAACCCCCCCCCCCCAGCCCAGCCAGCAGGCCTGCCACTCACAGCCTCGATTACCACCCGCATTTCTTCCTCAGCATGGCCCTGTTAATTCAGGCAAGGGGCAGGACCTTGGTGTCGTATACATCCCTATTATTCTCGTCACGCAGGAATTTAAAGATACGGATAGCGACGGTAGTGTGCGTCCGGCACTCCTCTTTACCCTCGTTACTATAATAGCTAGGTCAGCTTCGGGCTCGGCTTATTTAGATGGGATCGTGTCTATACCTTACACAATACTTTACTTCCATAAGCGTGGAGAAGTGCCCGGCAAATTTGTCAATGCTGCCAGAGAATTCAAGCTTGCTGGAGCCCAGCACGCTATAGAGGTCGACTTGTGCTGGCGGCACGCCCATCACCTGCGCCCACCTAGCATGGAGGTTACAGGCGTCCATGATCACATCAGCAACCGGGTCAGCAGGCGCGGGCTTGTACGTTGATACAGTGGGAGCGGGCTTGTAGGTTGGTTTAGCTAGAGCGGGCTTGTGCGTAAATACCCTAGAGGAGATAGCAGCGAGGAGGGCAAAGGCCAGCGCCACTAAACACAGTATCTTGATATTGTATCCCTTACACTGCTGGCCGCCTGCTGGTTGGAGATGGCCGCCTACTGACCGGAGACGCCTGATGGCCTCCTCCACGACCTGGGGGCGGAGAATGGGCCTATTTATACCCGAAAACTCATTCTATTTGTACATGAGTGTCTCAAGGATACCGTCTGGGCCCCAGAGCTTATCTAGCGGAATCTGCCTCACCCCTATCTCTAGGACAAGCTCGTTAAGAAGGCGCGCGAGCTTTCGGCTAACGGTATCCGGTATGAACTTCTGGGGGATCGGGACATGGCATTTATTTTATTAGTTGATGGATATAGTAACGTGGTTATTCTAATACAGGGCTTTAATATTAGTCATATGAGAGAAAACCGACCACTGCTATTAGGAATATATTATATTTATCATTTCCCACGACCATTCCCAGGCTAATCTCAAATTAATATAGAAGACTTGTCGTATCTATTAATGACCTGTCGTATTCCTGCCCCCTTCTACCCCCGGACCGAGCGCTATAGCTACCTTCCTGCCCCCTATTCCTTTCACCTCCCCCATACCAGACGAGGCGGCTCCTTTAGCTGCCTTTATTACCCACGCAGAGGTGCTTCTAGGCGCATGTGGTGCTATACATCAAGCTATGGGCTAGCCTGGTCTTACTATTCCATAATATGGGGGCCGCCATTTCCTAACATAACTAGCCCGCACCTAAGTAGACAAAAGACCTTTAAGATCGGCGCTGGGGCCGGCTGGCGGGCCGGGCCCGTCCAGATACCGAGCACCAGGCTTATCGAAAAGCTTGATATCGACCAATTTAAAAGGGTGAGGTATATAGCCGTCCCAGGCAACGTGGCGATCGACAGAGTCCGCGAACGAGCACCTAGACCTCGGCGACTGAGTCCTTTACTATACCGCTAGTATGGTAGACTACTAGGATAACGACGAAACGAAACGTACGGTCGAATTTATCAGGCAGTAAGTTTCTCGCGAGCGGGGGCAAAAGGGAACCTAGAAGTAGGCTGGAGAAAGAAACACTAGTCGTGGGAATATCGATCAACGAAATGTCAATAGAGAGGTCCAGGGGAACGCTACTCAAGTAAACATCAATCGCGGAAACGTTAATGGAAAGGTTTAGGGAAATAATACTCGAGGAAACGTCAATCACGGAAATGTTAATGGAGAGGTCCAGGGAAACGCTACTCGAGTAAACGTTAATCGCGGAAACATTAATGGAGAGGCCCAGGGAAACGCTGCTTAAGGAAATGGCGATCATGAAGATATCAATGGAGGAAACCGCCGCCGAAAAAACCCTGTTCCAGACGTTGGACCGGATGGTGGTCGAGGCCGTGGACGAGCTGCTAGCCAGGCGGCCAGGGCTCGGCGGGTACGGCGTATCTCCCCACGGACCTTGATACTAGTAACCGCCGGGGGACTTTTCCTTCTTGCGTTGTTCTACCGAATAGCTAACGTGCCGTACTCACCCAGGGCCCAGTTATAACCCGAGGTAACGTGGACCATTAGGGCATCCCGAGTAGCAGCCATCGCGGCCCCCCTTTTATCGGCAATTACATACGGCCGCTACCTCTACGCACTCCTCACGGCCTCCGTGAATATTCTCATAGCCCCCATTGATACCCTGCGCACCAACCTCGGCCATTCCACCGCCAATATAAGTAGCGGGACCGAGGCCCTAAAGGCCAGAATGCTAGCCGATTCCAACACGGGCTAGCTACACCTACACGAAATTGATAAGTACGTCTATATGGACGTCGAAAACGCGTGGTTTTTCCAGCCCAGAAACTGGATCTTAAGCCTGAAACTTCTCCCCCGCCGCGGCGTTTACTACATCATGCTATGGGCTGGTATTCCTTCGCCCAAGCTACCCGAGCGCACCGCCCGCCGGCGAGCAGGCAAGCTAATCGCATACCTAGATACTGGTATTAGTGCGTCCAAGGCACGAGCTGCCGAGTATAAGCTTCTACGGGGAGTCTTTCTGCAGAAAATAGAGTCAGAGCTGGCATATTACGCACCAAAAATACGGCACGATAGCCAGCCCAGGGATACCACACAAAAGGAGCGCGACGCCGCGGTGGCCATGTCCGTAATCTCTAAGCTCATCTTAAGGGCCAAGGAAGAATCCAAAAAGCAGGATCACCTATTCTATAATAATAACGATATATTTAATGAGGTGAAGAAGGAGCTTAAGTTCCTGTCCGCGTCACTATCGCTAACCAACTCTAAATTCGAGGGACCGTGGGGGCGCGTGTTCAATAGCGGCGCCAGGGGACTCGAAGTACTAATCCGGTTAGAGGAGCTGATGGGCTCGCTCCGATGGATACTGGTGGAATTGGAGGAGCTAGAGCCGTAGCGTGAAAGGGCACGGCTGGCACGACAGGATAAGGCATGGAACGTATTACCAGGCACGCGCCGGGGTTAAAGCTGGCTTATCTGCGATTTGATCGAGTTTCGGGAGGGTTGAGTTGTGGATGGTTGGGTATTGGATGATATGAATCTTGGATATGGATCTTATATGGTTTGGGTGGATTGGGTATTAGATTGTTTTGGATGTTTTAGACCTCGATGGGTCTTGAACTTGGATGATTTGATTTTGTCTGGTACTGGATCTTGCTTTATTGATAGTCTGAAAATTATGTTCTTTCCTCCCTCTCCTTTGGATGTCCTGGAACGTGCAAATATGTTGATGCCTGGGGTGAGTGTCGCCGGTACTTGTCTGACCTCGACAAGCCTGTTCTCCATGGTAGGTTAGCCGTTCCGAGCTGTAGGGCTATGCCCGGCGTAGTTGGGAATGACGTGAGTGGGCATTAAGTTGGCGCCAGCCCCGGTAGTGCGCGGCGGTATGCTACCACCGCTCGAAGGAGAGCCAGGTTCTTGTTCGTAGCAATGCTCCCAACTGTTAGTTGCGACATACTAATCTGCCCAGACCTGCCTCCCTCACCCGCCCGGTCGGCCCATAAAGTGGAACGAGTACTTGCTCCGTGGGATACGGCGTAGCGTGCTAAGTCCTGCCTGGTATCTGTCCTTAATGTACTTCTTAAAGGCATCCCTGTCGCCGCTAAGCGCAGGATAAGTTGTGACGACGACCTCGCTGGTGGCGAGGCGGCTAGTAGATTACGGCCGATCCTCCCCTTTTAAAAGCATCCGGCAATTTCAGTGCCGCCGGGCTGTGGATAATATCCCGGGTGGAACTTGGCGTCTCGAACCTCGACTCGAGCATCGCAGGCATCTGGTAGCCGGTACCTCAGGTCCATAATCAAGTCTGTGCTCCTCACTAGCTCGGGGATTACGCAGCGTGGGTGCTGTCCATCCCAGTTAGCCACTGTAGGTGCTGGCCGTATTGTCTTGGTCTAACTTATAGAGAAGTAATTGGTGCTTGCTGTTCGTGTCTGCAAGGTGGGTTGGCGTGGACGACGTTACGAATAACTCGGTTACTGGCCTTGCTCTTCTTGGTCGCCCTCGCCGCCCTGGCTGCTGTCCTCGTTGTGGTGGCAAGCTTCTTTTGGGCGGCGCCAGTCGCCCGTGAGGACTTCCGCGTTGGCGTGGCTGGGGCAGGTGCCTTCTTGGCCGGCTGATCGAGGTTGTGCGGCCGTCTTCTCCGTTGTGTACGCCGAAGCGCTACAGGGATATCTCCCGCCATGATGGGCTGTTTTTGTCGTGTGTGTGCTTGATTCCCTCATTAGGCACGTATCCAGTTACCGGCGCCCCAGGAGGTGTAATTCGGAGACCTTGGCTTAGGATTTCGTCTAAGTTGGTGGTGCGGTTCTCGTGTTATGATAGATGATGGTGGGAATCTCTAAATCAAAACTTGGTGTCCTTGTGCTTGATATGGAAAATGTTCTTGATGTGTTTGTAGGTGATTTTATGGGTCTGAACTTGGGTGTTTATAAGGTAGTCCTTGAGTAGATTGAGCTTAGCTGAGGTGTGCTCTCGCTCCGAGATCTTCTTTACCCCAAGGCTGAGTGGGTTCCAGATTGAGGACTGGCCGGTGCTTAAGGTTGAGCAGTGCTGAAGAATGAATGTGTTGAAGATTAAGTATGTTGAAGACTGAATGTATTGAAGACTGAAACCTAGTAAAGGTATGATGCTGTGTAAGAACTTGAAATTAAGCTTAATCGCGTGTATTTTATGTGGTGAATGTTGTGCTGGCCTTATGTAAATGTTGGGATGTGGCCTAGAATAGGGCTGCGTGCTGTTCCGGAGGGAATATGCTGAAGGTTGCTGGCTGGGCCGAGATATTCGCTAATCTAGTAGGGCCGGTATCTCTGATGGACATAAGAGGTAAAGACGGCCGTTTCCCAGCTGCCGTAGCCGGGCCAGGGTTGTCCAAGAGGGCCCAGGGGTCCTTCGTCGTCTGGAAATCCCGTGCTGAGGTGGCCTTGCTGAGCTTTCCTAAGGGAATTCTGGCGGATCATTGGTTTACGTCGGTGATTGCTGTGGTAAAGTGCTTCTCCTCATGGGCGGGCTGTCGTCTACGTTGTTTAATATGTTGTATGTGGTATTTGCTTTGCTCGCCCAGTGTGTGATCAGAAACGACACCAGCTAGGAAGATGCAGGTCCTTGGGGTGTTACTAGTTGAGATACTGTCGACTTGCACGGTAAGGATGTCCGAAGCTCGAGGGCTGAAGATGTAAGTCCCGGGAGTGTGGGCCCTAGCCCGGTAACTTCCACGGTGCCCGGAGAATTCGCGGTTTGCCGGACGAGCGAACTTAGTTTTCAGACAGTAGCGCCCATAGGACCAAGGACCTCCAGTGCCATGTTTCTTGCTGGGGCTGTCGTTACCTCGTTAATGGGATCCTGTCTAGATTATAGTCCATGTCTGTCATAGCTGCAGCATAGCTTTCGTTATATATAAGCTCTATGAGATCGTGTTTGTGATCTATGCCGGTCATTGCTGTAGTAGAGTTCTCGTTGAAAATGAGTTTTATGAGACCTTGTTGAGACCGTATTTTATATTGGTCATAGTTATAGCATATTTGTCGTGTAGATATGCTCTGTGATATTGTGTCTGTGATCTATGTCGGTTATTGCTGTAGCAGAGTTCTTGTTAAAAATGAGTTTTGTGAGATCCTGTCGAGACCGTAATTCATATCGGTCATGGCTGTAGCATTGCTCTCGTGTAGATGAGCTTCACGAGACCCCGTTAACACAGTCTCCCAGGCTGCGCTTATTTGGCCTGTATGCTGGAGATAGGACGGCTGGTCCATGTCTGCGGTCGAAGACCCATGCCTCGTGCCCGGCGTCGTAGAGCTCGGGCTGACGAGGCCGCCGCTGAACGCCCTGGCCCGGTGCTGAGATGGACCTAGATTGTTTGTGGGGGTGATAATACCGGTGTTGCATTGTGGTGGGTGGTATGAGATTCAATTTGTGTGGTATATATAAGAGGGTTGAAGGAGAGTTGCGCGTTGTGGAGTGGGAGTGTGTATGGCTGGATGTGAAGGAGCCTTTGGGCTTATTTATACTCAGCAGGCCAGATGCTAACTCGCGACAGGGCACAGTCTTTGGGGCACACAGGGCTCGCCCGCGTGGCGTTTCCAGGGGCAGAGCCGCAGAGCTCCTGGCTTGTCTACCGGTAAGGTGGAGAGTAAGCTGTTTGGATGACATACTACTGGCCCTCCTGATGTGTCTGATGGCGAGCAGTATGGTATTTGTTTGATGGTATATGGCCTGACTTTTCTGGTGCTTGGTAAGGGAAGTATGGGCTTATTCGGCTGGCATGTCCCAGAACAGATAGCAATGCGACTTATCTGACTCAATTGGTTTCTGAATCGAAGTATAGAGTTATTCAGCTGGCACGTTTATGAGGGCCGTAAATGCATCCTGCTTGGTTGTCTTGGCTGTTTCTAATTGGAAGTATAGAAATAACCGGCTTCCTAATAAGGATGGGTCATGGGCTTGCATTGCTTGTTTGGTGCCTGTAATGGCGGGGGCGTGGAGTTTGTCTGGCTGGCTTGCGTGATGCCTGTGACTGCTGGGTGTTCGTTTGGGATAATGCCGAGTTGCCAAATTAGTGGCGAGTGCGCGCGGGAGAGGTGGGTAGTGCGGTCGATGTGTTGCGATTATAGCGGGAGGAGGATCCGAGTAAAATTAAGTATGATGCCCCGGTTCTGTGCCAATGCCTGCGCGTTGAGTTGGATTTCTTGGTCCTCGGCCCGAGCCTCGCCGTTAGCGGTTATTGTTGAGAGGAGCTCTCTGCTAGGGGTCCCCACCAGGCGCGGGACAGGCCTAGACTATAGCCGGGTGTGCAGCTTAGCTCTCCCGTATAAAAGTTAGTATATCCAAGTATCGATTCCACCATAATTTAATTCCCAGTTTAAACCCAGAGATAGTCTTAACCCAGTAAAAGTAGATAACCCGCTTGAATACTTTAGTGGACTTGAATATATTTTGCTAGGTCGTTGTAAAGGAGCTATTCCGCGGTTCCGTTTCGTTATATATTGTAATAGATTGTGGAGCAGATCGGAGTAGGTTTTGCTAATACTTGGCTAGTTTTGATTCGAATTAGAAATCTGGACCCTCCTAAAATCATTAGGCGAGAGCGGTTCCTGTGCTCAGTATTTAGAGAGCCGTGGCCATAGTAGTACTGTAGTCGTGGGGCCGTAACGACCTATGCTAAAGACCGGCTGCGATACTTGCGACTCTAATCTAGCTAAGCGCCATCGGTCCTAGTCTACGCTAAAAGACAATGATTACCGTTCTTCAGGCCCCAAGGGCAGTCAGTTGTTTCCCTCCGACTTTGGTTTAGTCTGGCATCGACTCGTCCGTATAAAAACAGACATACTCGCCCCTGGAGACGGATTTGACCTTTACGGATGAATTTCGACTGGATCCACCACATCGCCGCGTAATTGGTGGTCATGCCCTGGCTCGGCAAGAAAGAGGAAGGCAGCTTTACTCGAGATGAGGTGAGTAACAATAGGGATCGTGGCAGGTACGTGCTCTGTTGCTCTGGTGTAACCCTCGCCAGGCCTTCTTGTGTGGCACCTACCAGATTCGCCGTCGTTTAGCCCAGTAGTCCTGATAACGGCTGTAGCCTTGCTATTAACCGATGCCGTGTAGTTTAGATCCTATGGGACAAGGGTATCGTCTCTACAGGCACGCATAGCCTTTGCTGCCCCCAGCAGGGGTGGCTGTCCTTTTTACCTTGGCTATATCCAGGTAGTCGGATAGTAAGAAAACTAACCATAACTTTGCACCATGATCGGTCCGTTATTAATCCATGTATCGTTACCTCCGATCCCAAGAAGCTTCTAAGTATTGACGAGATCAGGAGTGCATACTGAATACATTAGTACGCACGAAATAAAGCACCATGGTGTGCCCGTGGAATGATTGGGATGCCGACCCGAACGGGCTGGCGAACCCCAGTGGTGTGATGGGCTAGGGTTGGTTTTTTTTGTAGTCCGACTGTCAGGGTGCGCGGTCCCTATAAGCGAAACGACAAGTACTCCTGTGCCAGCTTTAGTACTGAGGTCCCCAAATGCCTATTTCATAAGTGGGCTTACCTCCTAAGCCTTTTCTCCTCAGATTCCTCGTGGTGATTCAAAGGACCCGGTCCTTGAGGTTGGGTAACTCGCTCCGTATGCTTATAGTAGTCGCCTCCTTCTACTGAGAGCTGTGTACCGGGGATCCCATGTGGGGTACGAGGCCCCGAGTAAGTCGTGCCCGATCATGTCCTTTCAGGTGAGACGGTTTTATCCGTTGACTGCTGATCCATTAGACCATGATAACCAATTCGATAATTGGTTATCCTTAGCAGAATATAAGGCCGTAGTTATATCAGGTTAGGACGGTCTATATCCACTGCTGTTCTCTCTATCCCCCAAACTTGCAGCATTCTAACATGCATGCTGTAGACTCCGTTGTCCAGGGCATGTCCATACAATAGCCCACCGACCCGTGCTACTCGTCTTGCCAGTGATTCATCATTTCGTGGGTGTTGAACTGCTGTGTATGACGTCAGTGGGAAGATGAGTGTACCCACACCCCGCGGCGTGGTGGCAGCAGCCCAGTACCGGAGGCCCCGGGCCTAGGGGCTTGGCCACGGTGAGCTGGTCTCGGGATGGCCACCTGGATGAGATGCACCCTGGCTTTGTGCTCGGTGAGGAGTTGAGCGGGGAGTTCCTAGTATGTGGCCGGCGACGACCAATCCGTTCAGCACAGAGCAATCTACCAGATATAGCGTCTTTACTTATCCGGCCCAGGGATAAAGTAGTTATGCGTGCAACAATGGCTGGTGCCCACCATTCCGGCCGGGCTCATTGGCCGAACAAGCCCTCGCTAAATTTCTTTGCTCAGGTTACACGTACTAGGGCTGTTCAGACCTTACTCCCCGTCCTTGCCGTCCCGTCCCATTCGCCAGTTTGAGCAAGATTAATTGTGTTATGTGTAGGTGGTAGACGTTTCGGGGAGGGACTGCGCAGTTGAGCAGCTTTGAGCGGCCCTGGACTGTGTTTAGGCTAGGGGTGCATGCTGGTGGCATTCCGCCTCCAACGCCTCCTACATGTTAATCTGGTATCGACTAAGCGGATAGCCACGGTTAAAGGCGTGTTGGGCTAGCGTTTGTGTACAAGACTTAGCCCCGTATTATTATCCCTCAAATCATGATATAAGGTGAACTAGCTATTGTGAACATACCTTCTATGGCGGTGCCCAGCCCTACGCCGAATATAAGAAGGACTATCTTTTTCAGTAAAGTTCAGATTGTCCACTGCTAAAGCTTCCATAGAGTCAGCCATAGACACAGGACCTATATACCCTATGACCTTAATAAGTGACCTGGATGCCCTGTCTGAATAACTTGTCCTTTATATAAATTACCTGGCGATAGGCTGTCTAATCTGTAAGCTAACCGCATTTTTACCCTACCCTCGGGACTGCCCGCTGTAGATAACCAACCTGACAGCGCATTCCCAGCGCGCATACTGAGGCCGTGGCAGGCAGGATAGACCTCGAGGAAGCCACGCCGTTCCGAGTACGACTGTAATAGGCGGTTGCGGGGTAGCTTGAGCCATACGGCCCATGCAAATGTATGTCTACTCCTGCTTATTGTATCTCCTACACTAACTAAGATGCTCCTCTATGTGCAGGGCATGTCGGGTTCTTACTCCGATAGTAGGCCAAATTATTATATTAATATAGGAGTAAGGGAGTAAGGTATATACTATAGAAGCGTATAATTATTAATGGCGGTAGAGGAGGGAGCTATAAAGGTTAGTGGTCCTAAGATGGATGTCTAGCAGGTTATTAGATAGGGATAAGGCTGATTTGTAGTTGCTCGTCGTAGGCTATGGTTAAATGAGCTCGCGATCTTTTTAGCTTGCTGATTAAGACCTGCACCGTGCTGGCCCTATAATTCCCCTACCTAGCTACCTCTGCGCGCTGCCCTGGCTTTTACTATCGCGATTGTTATTCACGTGGTTGAGATATAGGAGGCATTGTTATGGGCTAGGCGGCCGGGTGTGAGGTTGAGGGGGCCTGGCAGTGGCCGCGGTGAGCTCTCGGCTCGTAGACGAGGGTTACACGCTTCGTCGTGCCTGCTAACTGATGCGCTGTAGTTGGGCCATGTGGTCATGATAGGCAGTCTAACGCGCAAGGATCCAGAATGCGCAAGGCATCTGAGAGAGCATAATTGGCTTAGATAGTGGTTAGCTGCTGTTCGTAGGACGCTATTAAAAGCATTTTAGCGTTAGCAGCAACGCCGTGGTTTGCCGCAGAATACTGAATATGTGTGGACTGCGCGGCCAAATGATGGGGAAGCAAGGGAAGACTCCTCATGAAGTGGTAGATACCATATGTGCTTGACCCACGTATTGTACATTGGGGATCCCTGGGCGTTGTGCAGATCTGTACGTAGATCTGTAACGGATCCGGGGGAACCCATGCTTTTCACAACGTCCCCTTGCTACCCCAAAGACTTCCAAGGTTGTGATCACCAGTCAGCCACGAGTCTGCATATTCAATGCCGCAGTTCCTTTCTTTCTTGTCTGGTTGATTTGAAAGGATTGAGGGTAATTGACGATTTGCACCCGTCGAGTCTCTTTATCAAGCCGGGACCACAGTATCTATTAAGCCGGGACCATAGTAAGTGTCCTAGAGGGCCAAGGTACAATGCATTTTTGAAGCTGAACACAGAAATTTTGCGACGAAGGGCTTTTTAGCGACTACTTGGAAGCCCATTCTTAGTAGGGTTGGGCTGTGCCTGGTCTGTTAGCCTTGCAAGGACCGGTCCGTCGAGGTTGAAGTCCACCGCGGGCCGTAAGCTAGTTGACGCCGTCCATTTATGGGGTACGGGGTGAAAAGAAAAAGGTTCTTGTGGCGGGTCTGGTTTTTTTCCCTTTTTCCTTGCAGACCTACCTTCTTACCAGGAAACCCCAAATCCTCGGATCCCCACGGGTGTATTACACATGCGCCTGGCCTCCATCAAGTGTCGAACGGCAAGCACCTGGCTCGGGTCTTAATGAGCATACTTGTCGGGGTCAATGTTCATAGTTGCGAAGTGACAGGTTCTGGTATGGTGCCGGTCTGCTAGCCCCTGCCCAGCGGGATAGTGTAACGCTGTTGCGGCCAAGCAGGCCGCCCGACCGTCCCTGTTAGTAATTCTGAGCGGTATGACTGGTCTGGATAGCGTCGTGCCGCCCTGTTATAGTGGGAATGCGCACCAGGCATGACGGTGGCGCTATGCGATAGGCCAGGGCGCCGTTGGTGTCTGGCGTCGTGCACAGCAGGTCATGTACCCGGTCATACCGTACACACGCGGCTCCATGGGATTTACCTGAAAAGGCAGCAGCCTAGGCCACGGTTTTTAGCGTAAAAGACGAATGTCGGGCTTACTAGGAGCTGTTAGGGGTAGCTTAAAAAGGCAGGGCGGGCCACGCAGGAACAACCATTAATGGCGGGGAATAGTACTAGAAACGGCTAGGCCAGGGGGCATAGCCGCTTTCTCACGCGGCGCGACGGTCAGTGGCTAGGTCTAGTGTTGATGTTAAATGTTAACTACCTGAAAGGGGAAGCAGGTAGGCCGTGATACCTTGCCTAGGCGCATGATTTACCGACGAGGTAGGGTAAGGTACGAGACGCTATATACCCGTACCACGCTATTATATATGCCGGCCTTACCGTCGCCTAAGACGCGCAATACCTCTCCCAGGCCCGTCCACACAACACGGGGTCCCGGGATACCAGGGCCGATAAAAACAACTACCACCATGGCCGTCTGATATCCCCGTTCTACGGGCTATAAGTATCACATCTTATTTAATTCAGTCCGGCCTAGGTCCCGCGGGGGTTAGCCAACATCCACACAGCCTATAGCATTACTTACTTACCTAGATTTACCGATATTTTACCACTTCATCGCATAGTCGATCTATGGTCGATGAACCCGTAAGATTCCCTACTTACTACTACCTATTGCTTACTACTTAATAATATGGCCTTTTCTACCCGGCCACCCTGATCCTTAACTATTCAATTAACCAGTTTCTTTGTATTCCAACAACTTACCTTCATTCAGCCTGTCTATAAAACTCTTATTCATCCATCACGTCAATGCTCATCTACTTTACCTAAAAGATTCTCCCAGCCTATTTCCTTGTCCTCAATTACCCCTCATGCCAGTCTCTGGTCACCTGTTCCTTTTTACTCAACCTTACTGCTTAACCTTTACCTCAAGCCCACATTAATCTAGCAATTCAACCTTGCGTCTCGAGCTCGCGTTACTCTTGCATCGCATTGCAGTCTTGCAGTCTTGCAGTCTTGCAGTCTTGCAGTCTTGCTATTCTATATCTCAGTCTTACGATCCTATATCTCAATCGTGCGTCAATCTTGTCTCTTATCAAATTCTTTTCAATTACCATCTCTTTACTTATTTACCTTGCCTATCAGACTCTTTCCGCCTTTTGCCTTATTACTCGTCCGCCTCACCTTGGGACTCACCTGTTCCTTGCCTTGTTGCTTAGCTACCTCTTGGCTTGTTGCTCGATTACCTGGCCGGGGAGACCGTCTTCCCCCATTGCCACGTTGCTTAATCGATTGCTCGGCAGGGCCCCTCCCGTCCAGTTAAACTGACTGATCTCTTGACCCCCAAGGCCCTCCCCACGCTGCTCCCCTGCGGTTCCAATACCACTCCGGCTCAGTCGCTTGCCACCTCGTAGGCACACCGGCCACCCTGCCCACCGCCCCGGCACGCGACACCCATACTGCAGCACCGAGGCCGGCGAGATGCCAGGAAGCCACGACAGGAACACGCCAGAGGTGAGAGCCACGAGCCCGCGCTCGTGCCCCAGCTAACCAGTCGCAGGAGGTGGAGGGCGTCCTCGTGCGGGTCCTGGACATGAGGCCGGCGACGAAGATCCCGTGGTGCGCCCGCTGCGACAGGCTGATGTACCAGTTCCTGGCGGGCCTGCGGCTGAGCCCCGGGGCTACCGGCCCCCAGCTCCCCTATCTCGCGCGGCTCATGGACTGCTGGTTCGACCCGGTTAGGTGGCCGGACTTTGCCCGCGTCGTCTGGCCTAAGATCTCGGCCTTGTTCGAATACAAGCTCAAGGGCCTCCACGACCAGCACAAGATCGTTAACTATATCGACCTCTCCGGCGCCTGGCGCACGTACTAGCCCGAGTATATAAGGGCCTGGGCGCTCGATAACTGGGACGGCTCCATACCCAGTACCGTCAACAGCATCCTGCGCAATAACCTTATCCGCCACGGGACTACTAAACACCTGCCAAGCCAGGCTGCCCCCGTGCCCGCGGCGCCACGGCAGGTTTTTAGCCAGTTCAAGCCGCCCGGGATATCAAGAGTCGCCGACTGGGTTAACACTATAACACTATCCCCCTCGTCCTAATCGAGCATATATTAGCCAAGCTCGTCCTAGATAAACGGTTCTTAGTAGAGCAGCTCTCGGCCGAGCAACTCTTAGCCGAGCACCCAGCACAGCGAATCTTGCGCCGGTAAACGCTCAAGCGCTTGGTCTAAGGGCGGCTCCACGCTGCTGTCGGCAGGCGCGCGCGCCGTCAGTCCCGCAGGATCAAACCGCCGGCGTGGTAGCCGTGGCCGCCGCCGCGGTAGTAGCGGCCACCCTAGCACAGCCGTAGCTGTGAGCCCAGCCGAGATGCTCGCGATGATGCGGGCGGTGCTCGCATAGTAGGGCCCTGCTGCCACCGGGGGTGGTAGCTAGCCCTTACAGCCCTCGCCTTCGGGGTTTATTTCGGAGTAAATAAAGGGGTAGAGCCGGGGTTCAGACGTCGGGAAGATTGACGGAGGCCGGGGCTTAGTAGGCGGGTCAGAGCAGGAGCGACGGACTGCATACCATGGGCTATGGCAGATTTTGCCTTTCTGAGGATAATAACCATATGCACAATGCATACTATGCTTTTAGTAAGCCACAGATCTGACTACTCGAGTTCTTCATTTAATATTTGAATGCTTTTTTAAACTAGCGTTTGATAGCTTTACGGACTCGTAAGCCTACTGATAAGTATCGGTTAATGGCGAAACACGTGGGTTAGTGCCTGTTGATTCTGTATCCGTTGTATCTTTTCTTGATGGAATCGGGATTTTAGCCCTACCGAGTGATTTCCGCCTCACGAGCTATATCCACGGAGCTGTAGCCACCGGAGTAGAATGCCCGAGTGGTGACCACAGTCCGGGTGATATGTTGTATAAATAGTGAGGCTGATCTCTGTTTGGGTATGTCCCGCCTGCGAGTATATTTGAGTGACTGGGACTTGTTTATCTTATAACGTATTTAGACTCTTGACATTTGGGCTGGCAAGGTCCAGATGTCTACCTCTTTCTCCACAAAAGCAGCCCCGACGATCCCAACCAGTCTTTGCTGCACGGGTATTGCAGGCTCTCGCCACCTTATTCCACGGTATAATCTCTTGTCAACAGTACCGTTCCTTGATATTGATCCCAAGCACGTAGGCTATTAGCTATTTGATTTTGTTTCGCTACGAGTGTGTTACGTTTGTAGGCACCGGCCATTCTTTTCACTAACATAGTCATAGCATCATCTGAATACCTGACCTCCTCTGATGAGAAACCTCACTTTTGTTAAAATGTCAGCACAGCCTCCTCACATGAACTAATTACCACAGTATGACAGTAGCCTTCTTCCCATTAACGTAAACTAGTTGTACTTATTTGTAGGGTAATATTGTTATCTTTCTAATCTCTAAGCCCTATAGTGTTACACTGCCGAGGTTCATATGCTGGTGTGCTGCCACTCTTGCCAATGCTATTGCCATCACACTACCTAGGTAGACCTATTGGAAGGGAAAGGTTTCGGCACAACTTTCAAAGATTCGATACAGAAAACGGTGATTTACAAAAAGCCTCCAGAGCTTAAACGGGTTAGGACCAGATAATGGCTTTGGCAGGCAGGAGACCTTCAGGACCAAGCAGTACATCACGAGATATAACAAACTACGCGCAGGGTAAACTTGATATTAATTAAAGGGGGATAATAATGAGCGTAATGAATGTAAACTGTGTCCTAGTACGAGTCTTCTCTCCCAACCTACCTATACCGTCCTCCCTTCGAGAGCTACTGCCTCTAGACTACCAAGCCCATCATCAGGGGCTAACCTTCTTAATCCCCATAAGCCCAGAGCATTATATACCACATTAACAGCCACACTACCACTACTATTAGGCACTATGCCCACAACCTGTGTATCCCCGATCGGCTCCACATGGTAAGGGTCTATGCAGCTTGCTTAAAGGTACGGGGGTTAGCTGGACCAGTGTTAACAATATCAGTCTAAGAGCGCCCGCTAATTGTGCAAGATAGAGGGTGCTCACACTTGGGGCTGGCCCTGCCGTGAGGGCCCTTGTCCGGCTACTTGCCCTACTCGTCCACCTCAGACCAGCAGGTCCCACGGCCGTGAACTATAATTTGGTTACGACTAAGAGTAGATGAATAATATAGTTTCGGGGTGTGCACCTTGTACACCTAAACCAGTACTCTGTGGCCAGGCTAGAAGAAATAACTAACCTCGCTGGCTAACTTTTTCGTAAGGCAACTATAGAAGGTATTAGCATCCATTAAAGTATAAAGCTCTTCTCCAAGCTCACTATTGTACTTCTTAACCACCTCGTACTGCCTGTCCAGCTTGAAACACCTCTCGTTCTGATAGAGCGTGGAGCCATCTTGTACAGTTAGACAGACACCTTTTCACAAGAAGTTCTAGGGCAGGGGTAGTTTACTTACAGAAGAGGCCAACGTCCGTCTTGTTGCTGGCTGGCATGGTGTCTGCTTGGCAGTGGCTGAGTAACTGAGTGACTGAGTAGAGTGGGTTATTCAGGGCTCCTACGCTATGGATACTGATGGGAAGTATGTGGAGAGTGGATGCTGGTGATGAGGGCTATGCAGTCGGGTAGAAAGAGAGAAGGTGGCCGGATATATAGCCAACCTGCCTTTATACAAACCTCTGCTCATTATCCTTATCCTTGGTAACACTTCGTTTCCTGCCTCTAACCCTCACCGCCGTCTGCAGGCTGCCCGGGATCACGAGTGTGATTGGCCTTGCCAGAGCCCGCCCTGGAAGTAAGAAGTGAGGCCACAGCTGGTAGCCGGAGCTGGCGCTAGGCGGGCGTGGGAGCGCGGGTCCTGATTCGCCCCAGGAGCCACCGCCAGGGGGCGAGGCCGAGGTGGCACGGGTGTGCACGTCCAGAGGCGATGCGCGCCTTGCCCGCACCCGGCCCTCCTCACCAGCTTAGCCCCAACCGCGCTTCGCCTGTATTTCTACATGCCCCTAGATCGCCTCCTTGTAGCACCAGATTGGGTGCTGAGCTGCTGCACGCTGCGCAATACCGGCTGCTCATGCCCATGCGGTAAAGGCCAAGGGGTCCAAGACGGCTCGCGGCTCCTGCTAGACAGTACGCGCGGGAGTGTGCGTTCCGGCCGTTACGACTTGCCCGGCCGCCGCTCCGGCCTGGCCAGGCTAGCTGCAGAACAATCCGCCGATGACTCCAACTCTAACACAATCCATATCAGCATACCGATCATTCAACAGCCCCACCGTATATACCTGGTTTCGATCACAAGCACATAGCCCCACGTCTACAATAATACTTATAATAATTTTAAGCTGATGGTAGTGAGATAGGCGGACAAGTTGGCTGTGCTTGTGATGCCTACTACCTCTACCGGGCTTCATGACCGCCGTTGGGGGCCTCATGTGCAGCAATCTGAATGCTTTGCTGCTCATAGGCTGTCGGGGACTGGCTGTCCGAGACTGAGTACTAGAGCCATGCTTTGGCGCTCCCCCACACCAGTATAACATCGTTGTGCTTTGCCTGGGGCTGATCTAAGTTGGATGTTTATTTATGATACGGGCTGGACAAGAAGGTACTGCTCTTTTTTCGCTATTGCTTTCTCTTTTAGCTCTTTTCTGGGTTGCTACCGTAAGGAAGACAGAAATAGTAAGGAGACGCTAGAGGAGGTAAAAGGGATCTAATAATATCTGTGGTACCTATCGGCCTTGGACTAAGTGGTACTTATACTCTATAAGATCTAGGAAAACCTTTAAGAGTATGGATTATTTAGTCTGGAGCTATATTAAAATAATAGGAATGTATAGTGTATATTTGTTGTGCCTGCTATGAAGTCTAGTTATTATAAGGTCTATGGTTAAAGTTTGACTAATGATATGATATTAAGTATAAAGATACCTTCTTCTATAATATGATGACTTCTTTATTCTAAATTAAGTGATGAATGGGTGGCTTATAGATTCCTTATTACTGGGTATGTAGTATGATTGTATTGCATATTGGACGAGTTTGGTGGCACATCCGGGCAGTGACGCCAAGGCTCACACAACCGCCGATAGTTTGCTACATTTAACCTTGGCTGTATATTGACCTGCGCCTACCTTGAAGTATTTGCCCATGATACCACAAGAAGGAATTAATCTCACTATCTTAATACATTGCTGAATTGTTCTTGGACGTCGCTTATAGTGGATACATGATAGGATATATGCAAACTGTGTGGCTATTATAGCCGAGCTTCTTAGCGAGCCCTCCCTTGTGATTTGGTATGCTGCCAGACCGTAGTTTTAACGTAGATTGCCTCGTCGCTAGACCACAGGCTTGATATAGGGAGGAAGAGGAGGTAAGAGCACTACCATTACCTTTTCTCTCTTAAAATTACATTCAAAGATATTATGCCTGAAGTGGAAGTATTAAGTATCTATATGTACTAAGGTGAGGCCTACTATTGTGGTCTCTCGGGCTACATATGAATTGGGAGACGAAGTCTGGATTGTGGAAGAAAAGAAGTACGAAAATGCTGATTAACTTGTAAGCTAATTTTAAATAGTTGAAGGGTATCAATTCTCCAACACGACTTGTAATTGTTATAGAAATTACATAGCAGCTGAAGCCTTTTTGGTGGTGTTAACCGTCGTGCCCGTTACCCTTACGGTAGACATCACTACAGCTGCCGGTATAGCCAACTATTGGGCTAACCAGTCCCATCCTCGGCATCCAGCCTCGGCATAATCCCAGCCATAAAGGCCACATTAACCCAAGTGAACACTCGAAAGGGATTAATGCATAATCCTCTAAAGACCGGGCAACACCTTCCGGCAGGGTGACCAGCCCACCCAGGTCTGTCATAAAATCGATGCTGTAGGCGCGAGCTTGAATTACCGAGGTCTAATATTACCGGTAATGAACGTCGTCGTAACTCGATGAACGTCTTCGTAACTCCTGGACGTTGTTACAACTCCTGGACATCGTCGCAACTCGATAAACGTCTTTACAACTCAATGAACATCGTCGTAAGTTATTAAACATCGTTAAAAAATAAGCGCAAGCGCTCGGCTCTATCTACCCCACTCCGGTACTACTATCCCTACAAGATAACACAAGAACACGCCACTAACGAAAGACATGAGACTCGAGTAACCACATTATATTCCTCTAACGGATTTTATCTATACAGCGGGCTACCCTAACCCCATTTTTATTTCGAGCAAGTTGAAGCCCTCCCGCTCGATCGACTTCAGGAGTTGAGCATCTTGCTGCGGTGACGGACGTTGAGCCGTCGCTTCCTGTCTCTTACTCGAGCAGAGGCGTGCCTCGCCATCCCCTCGCCAACCTCCGTCGTACCGCTGTCAATTATCACCATCCAAGTCCGCCACCCGTGCCTCC